>JASGCC010000065.1:1132500-1775730 GCA_030067915.1 Hydractinia echinata
CTCTGGTAGTGTACATTAAAGAAGTATGGTTACGAAAAGATGACTTCCACTGCTTGAAGATGCTCTGGTAGTGTACATTAAAGAAGTTTGGCTACGAAAAGAAGACTTCCACTGCTTGAAGATGCTCTGGTGGTGTACATCAAATAAGTATGGTTACGAAAAGAAGACTTCCACTGCTTGAAGATGCTTGGTGGTGTACATCAAAAAAGTATGGTTACGAAAAGAAGACTTCCACTGCTTGAAGATGCTCGGTGGTGTACATTAAAGAAGTTTGGTTACGAAAAGAAGACTTCGACTGCTTGAAGATGCTCTGGTAGTGTACATCAAAGAAGTATGGTTACGAAAAAAAGACTTCTACTGCTTGAAGATGCTCGGTGGTGTACATTAAAGAAGTTTGGTTACGAAAAGAAGACTTCGACTGCTTGAAGATGCTCGGTGGTGTACATCAAAGAAGTATGGTTACGAAAAGAAGACTTCTACTGCTTGAAGATGCTCGGTGGTGTACATCAAAAAGTATGGTTACGAAAAGAAGACTTCCACTGCTTGAAGATGCTATGGTAGTGTACATTAAAGAAGTATGGTTACGAAAAGAAGACTTCCACTGCTTGAAGATGCTCTGGTGGTGTACATTAAAGAAGTATGGTTACGAAAAGAAGACTTCCACTGCTTGAAGATGCTATGGTGGTGTACATCAAAGAAGTATGGTTACGAAAAGAAGACTTCCACTGCTTGAAGATGCTCTGGTGGTGTACATCAAATAAGTATGGTTACGAAAAGAAGACTTCCACTGCTTGAAGATGCTATGGTGGTGTACATCAAAGAAGTATGGTTACGAAAAGAAGACTTCCACTGCTTGAAGATGCTCTGGTAGTGTACATTAAAGAAGTTTGGTTAGGAAAAAAAGACCTCCACTGCTTGAAGATGCTCTGGTGGTGTACATCAAAGAAGGATGGTTACGAAAAGAAGACTTCTACTGCTTGAAGATGCTATGGTAGTGTACATCAAAGAAGTTTGGTTACGAAAAGAAGACTTCCACTGCTTGAAGATGCTCGGTGGTGTACTTCAAAAAAGTATGGTTACGAAAAGAAGACTTCCACTGCTTGAAGATGCTTTGGTGGTGTACATCAAAGAAGTATGGTTGCGAAAAGAAGACTTCCACTGCTTGAAGATGCTTGGTGGTGTACATCAAAGAAGTATGGTTACGAAAAGAAGACTTCCACTGCTTGAAGATGCTCGGTGGTGTACATCAAAAAAGTATGGTTACGAAAAGAAGACTTCCACTGCTTGAAGATGCTTGGTGGTGTACATTAAAGAAGTTTGGCTACGGAAAGAAGACTTCGACTGCTTGAAGATGCTCTGGTGGTGTACATCAAAAAAGTATGGTTACGAAAAGATGACTTCCACTGCTTGAAGATGCTGTGGTGGTGTACATTAAAGAAGTATGGTTACGAAAAGAAGACTTCCACTGCTTGAAGATGCTCTGGTAGTGTACATCAAAAAGTTTGGTTACGAAAAGAAGACTTCCACTGCTTGAAGATGCTCTGGTAGTGTACATTAAAGAAGTTTGGTTAGGAAAAAAAGACTTCCACTGCTTGAAGATGCTCTGGTGGTGTACATCAAAGAAGTATGGTTACGAAAAGAAGACTTCCACTGCTTGAAGATGTTCGATGGTGTACTTCAAAAAAGTATGGTTACGAAAAGAAGACTTCCACTGCTTGGAGATGCTCTGGTAGTGTACATCAAAGACGTATGGTTACGGAAAGAAGACTTCCACTGCTTGAAGATGCTCTGGTAGTGTACATCAAAGAAGTATGGTTACGAAAAGAAGACTTCCACTGCTTGAAGATGCTCTGGTAGTGTACATGAAAAAAGTATGGTTACGAAAAGAAGACTTCCACTGCTTGGAGATGCTCTGGTAGTGTACATCAAAGACGTATGGTTACGGAAAGAAGACTTCCACTGCTTGAAGATGCTCTGGTAGTGTACATCAAAGAAGTATGGTTACGAAAAGAAGACTTCCACTGCTTGAAGATGCTCTGGTAGTGTACATGAAAAAGTATGGTTACGAAAAGAAGACTTCCACTGCTTGAAGATGCTCTGGTGGTGTACAATAAAGAAGTATGGTTACGAAAGGAAGTTTGTCACTGCTTGAAGATGCTCTGGTGGTGTACATGAATGAAGAAAGAAGTAACCGTCAAACAGTTAAGCAGCGACAATGATTGACAAAAAAAGCAGCAAAACCTTTTTCAAATGTTTATCCTGGTGCGAAAAGAACATTCAAAGCATCAAATGGTTGGCGAACCGTAATATTTTAAAAAAATAAAATAAATTACGCTAAGTATCAAGTGTAGAAGAGAAAAGAGTATAAAATGATTTTGAACATAACTGAAAAGTCAAGATCGACAATTGGCGTAAAACTTGCAACAACTGGGCACGAGTAGTTAAATCTTATTGCTGTTTCAAGGCAAGGTGAGGAGTATAATTCGTCCAAACTTCTACCAATAATCATATTTTAAAGAAGAACAAGAAGGAGAAGAAAAAAGCGACATATTGATATCGGAACAGAATTTTAAATTTTAAATGCTCTGTATCTTAAGTTTATATGTCAAAAATAATTTACTACAAGTTTATAAAAAATAAAATCTCTTCTTTATTTATTAATCTTTATTGTTGTTTTGACTATAAAAAACACAGGCTCATGTATACGGAACCGTTTCTCAAATAAAAAATTAAAAAATCGTCCTAAATTCGAACAACAGTCATGGGCTCATGCAGGGGTATAAATAAGGAGGCGAATAAAAAATTCAAAAATACCTCGAATAGAAGGCAAACACAAACAAATTCTGACATATCAATTCCTATACATGTATACCGGTGATTTTGTAATGTGTAAACCGATGATGCCAAAATACAATTTAAAACACTTTTTACGATGACAGAAAAACGAATT
The DNA here is from genome assembly GCA_030067915.1 of Hydractinia echinata. Lineage (NCBI taxonomy): Eukaryota > Metazoa > Cnidaria > Hydrozoa > Anthoathecata > Hydractiniidae > Hydractinia > Hydractinia echinata. The sequence goes on from JASGCC010000065.1 coordinate 1,135,451, forward strand.
TTGCACCATTTGGCTTTTGTGGCAAGTAGGAAATTGCTAATTAAAAAACATGTATATATTTTATAAGCAATAAAACCTTTCATACTAAGTTGCGCATACAACTATAAAATACATGAATAAATGGCTAACTAATAAATAACTAGTCGTCACCCCGTGAAAAATTCCACGGGGTCGCCCGTCCTTTACATATCGCATTTCGTGTTTTCGTAACAGACAGACAAACAGACATACGACGGTTATTATTATAGAGATAGTCGTTAACCCCCTGGAAAAACAGACGGACTACGGCTATTAAAGAGACTAGTCGTTAACTCGTGGAAAAAACCACGGGGTCGCCCGTCCTTTATATATCGCATTGCGTGTTTCCGTAACAAAAAGACAAACAGACGCACGAACAAACAGACGGAATGCGGCTATTATTAAAGAGATGTAACATCTCTTGTGGGGTGAACATCTGTTATGCATAGCCTCCATTTAATGTATAAAGTGAGAATTTCACTTTGAAGCCAAAAATCCTTTTTCAAAACAACTATCATTTTCAATTTAGTGCTTTTAAAACAAAACCTTCAACTTGTTTATCCCTTCTATTATATTTATTTCGTTTGACAATAATACAGGTCATATATGACTTTCAATTTTTCTAATTGATGGTAAGTAACAATATCATCTAACCTCTCTTCAACAAGGACGCACAGAAAAGAAGAAGTGCTATTCCACAAAAATAGAAGTCCTGTAGGTTTGAAAATGGTTAACATACAGTTTCAAATCTTGGTGGTGGTATTAACAGCGACATTAACAGGTTATTATTTTATAAATCAAGTTTTTTTTATAGTTTTCGTACATTCTGAATTTAGGCCTTTCTATTCAGTGGATTGTTTGCTTGAAATTTACGTTTTATTTGTGTTGTTGCTGATGTTTGTTTTTTCGTGTGTTCTTTTGAAGTGTGTAGCTTCAGGATACATTTGATATATTTGACTTAAATTCAAGCAATTATGCGAATCTCATACTGCCACGTTTCCCTGGATTTGACGTCATTGGAAAAGGTGCTAACATTGGCAATATTTTTTTACCAATTGGTAACAACAACCGTAGAAATTACAGAGGGGGAGTGAACCCTTTCTTAAGCATTGAAGATCCCGTAAATTAAAACAGAAATAACGTACGTGTACATCAGAGTAATTCATTTCATAGCTAAGTTATATTTCAATTTTAGCGCTCTGCAATAATTTTCACATAATTCAGTTCTACATATATTTAATTTTTAACGTTTGACTTAATAGTTTATAACATCTTTCATAATAGTTGTTTGTTTCACTGTGACGTAAATGACATTAGTGTCGCTATAAAAGATGTCGTTGGTGCTAAAAGAGCTTTAAGTGAAAGGAACCGTAGATAAACTAAACAACGGCTGGGGAAGGGATGAGGAGGGCATTTTTTTTTAATTTTTAAGGGGACGGAAGGGAAATTTAAAAGAGGGGGGCGTTTTTATTTAAAAAAAACAGTCTTGTATTTATACAATGATATTAATTTTATTATATCATTTTTAAATACTGACTCAGCCAATTCTCAGCCAAAACTTGAGCGAGAATAACTTAAACACTTGTCATTTGTTTCTACCCATCAAAAAAGACGTCTGGTAAAATTCTTTATTAAAGGACATTTCTATTAAAGAGAGCGTTAATAAAAGGGGGTGGTTGAAAGAAGGGGGCGCTTATTAGAGGCTTTACGGTAATTATACTCAACATGTAGCAAACATCTCGTCTTATTCACCAAGCTCGACCCTAGCATCGTTTACCGTGGCGGCGAAAATCTATTTCGCTAGAACTATCAGAAAGCGCAGCGTCGTTGAGAAGCACATAGTCCTGGGGACGAGGTTCGCTATTCACAGCTTTGTACGTAGACTTTTTATGAATTTTTTTACTAGTCTTATTCAGCTACAAGGTTTTAAAACGAAAGCAATTTCTTTGATATCATATTTTAACATAATTTAAAGTATTTATTTAATGACGAAAGGCTACTAAAATTTCACTACAAACGCGACATTAATTTAGTTCAAAGTTTTCTCACGTGTGGAAATTGGTTAAACCCCAGAGCTTCTTCTTCTTCTTCTTCTTCTTCTTCTTCTTCTTCTTCTTCTTCTTCTTCTTCTTCTTCTTCTTCTTCTTCTTCTTCTTCTTCTTCTTCTTCTTCTTCTTCTTCTTCTTCTTCTTCTTCTTCTTCTTCTTCTTCTTCTTCTTCTTCTTCTTCTTCTTCTTCCTCTTCTTTCACGCGGAAAGGTCAAATGTGTCTCATACAATACTTGCAATAGACATAGGATGGGCATTTTATGTGGATCATGTAAAACTGACTACCGAGTAAATTTTTTTGATGAAAGCTGTATCTTAAAAACCGGATGCCGGAAACACTCATTTTGGCTACTTTACTTCTTTTATGCAATTATTTATACAGGAATACTCCTTTATTACAAAAATGTGTTCTTGTTTATTTTGAAACATATCAGAAGTTTTAAAAAGACAAAAGTTCTACATGAGTCGGTAATGGAACCCTTGCTTGACGGTACTGAATTTGATATATCTGATAGGGAGGATGAACGTAATACGGCCATTATTAGTGCAGTGGCAACACAAGAAGATCCTTGCACAACGCCTAATTATCATGAAGAAGTTAGTATGATAAAAAATATTTCTGGAACAAAGACCATTTTATTTTTCTTCTATCAAATCGAAGTTTTACTACGAATTAACGAAAACAATCATCAGACAAAATCTGTTGTGGGAAATGTTAAAAAAAATAATTTCGTCTGTATTCAATTTACAAATTATTTCTGAACCGTTATCAAAATTGTGCCCAAGTGAAGATCTGACAAAGGTCGGAAAAGAAGTCGTTAAAATATCCATTATTCCAACAGCAATGATGTTTCTTATCTTAGCCTTCGTAACAAAGAAAATTTATTCGGCATGTATATCGCGAAGGAGGGAGGAAGGAGAATTAGCGAAGGTCAAATCGTGTCTAATCCAGCTCACATTGCTAGGCTACACTGGAATTTCAGCATTCTGCTTAAGAATGATGAATTGCGTCAATATAAATGGTACACATCATTTGTATATACAAGGTGATGTTGTCTGTTTTTTATGGTGGCAATATCTTATTATGGTCTTTTTTTTCATTTGGATAGTGTTATTTCCTTTATCCACCTACCTTTCGGAAAAAATGCTAACTAAAGATTATATAACGAGTTCACAATTTTACTTTTGCTTCGCCTTTCCTCCATATGTCATTTATCGCTATCTGACGAGAAAGCGTATCATTCCTGACTTTAACAGTAACCAACCATATGACGGGACGAAGGAGAAGGATCAAATCATTGGATTGTTTCAAGGACCGTATCGATCAAAGATTTCTAACTCAGGTACAATCAATTGGGAGATTATTGTATTGCTTCGACGACTAATCCTTTCTGCTATGTGCACATGTGTAGTCAACCCTGTTTGGAAAACCTTTTTTACATTTCCAATGCTTCTGTTATTCTTGTTACATCACTGGTATGAACAGTCGTTTTGCAGCAATGCTCTAAACAAATTGGAAACTGCGTCGCTATCACTGTTGCTGACTCTCAATGTCTTTAATTTAATTTGGGCTATGGATTATATGTATGCGTTTACAGAATTACCGGGCTTCAAATTGATCGATACAATCTGCGTTTGGACACGAGATATTATTCTTGTATCGCCTCCGTTGGTAATTGTAGTCATCTTAGTATCAGCCGCAGTGAAAAAACTCTACTGCATGATCAGAAATTATTTCCATGAGAAGGAAAACTAGTTGCAGAAAGATACATACAAGTTATGACTTCACACTATCGCTACAATGTTTTCTAATGGTGTTTTGCGTTTTAGTATTAAAGATTTAGCATACGTACCAGTGTTGTAAATTGTTTGGTTATTTAAGTCATATAAAGTCTAAATAAGTTTCTAAGTGATTCTATGTTAAGATAAAATCTCCTTTGTGTGAGTTGTGTGTTCATTTTAATTGATCTCTTATATTAATACGAAAACTGTGTCTGTCCGTCTGTGACCAACAAAGTCGATTATATTTTCTACTATTTTCTTACAAAGCGCCTAACACATCCTCTATAAAAATGTTCCGCATTTTATATAATTTTATTTTCGTTTTTAATTTATTGGAGCTAATCACATTTCAGTTTTTAACTTTTATCTCCATACAAAAGACTAAATGGACTGTGTTTTATTCACAATATAAAAAAATGATTAAGGTTATTAATTGCTATGAACTGTTGTTATCCATCATGGTCAGCGTAGCCATAATCCAAGTGTCAAACGAGTAAGAAATGTTATTGTTGGTACCATATAGCTAGCTTTTGTCGCCGTCTCAAAGAAGTATCGTAGCCAATAGTCACTACCACTTTATTGCTTGGTTATAATACTTCCTTAGTTTTTTTCGTTATGATTATTCTTAGAACTTAAAACTCACAAGAAAATTTTATTTCATCACGTGGAATTAGTCTGCAAATTTTAGATACGTGATTAATCCGATTTTTGTATGTTGAATAAACGTTGAACAAATATTATTTCACTGTCAGAAACTTTAAACAGAATGGTAAAATTCGCTCTAAAACTGAAGAAATTTAATTTAAGCTTGTAATTATATTTTGGACAAATTTTAAGCTTTCGATGACATCACAGAAAAATGCTGACAGAAGCAAAAAAAACTATTGCTGCCATCTTGTTCCTTGAGTGTGTCTAGATTGATTCAATTTGACTATCCAGAATTAATGATGCCGTCAGTCAAAATATGTTCGAAAAACTCCGTATCAATTAGCGTTTGAAAAAGTATATATTTACATATTGTGTATTTACAAACCAAAGTAAAATTTAAAACACTTTCAAAATACCAACATTTTTTAAATCTAAATTAAGACTGCCAATACAGTGCCGTAACCACAATTTTAATATTGGGGGGGCTATATAGAAAAATTACATATATGAATTTCGCGAGGCGCCTCCATGGTGGGCGCCGAGTGGGAAATTTTAAAAATTTTACATCTCTAGATTGCCGAAAAATGCCCTTCCAGACGTCAACGGGGGGCTTAATAAAAGGACGGGCTAAATAAAGGGATGGGGCTAAATAAATAATAGAATTTTAAACACAATATCTATTTTTCAATTTAATACATAATGATAACTTCAACTGTGTCACCATCATCTTCTCATCTATCAGAAGAAGTTCTATGATGGACTTGTAGTGCCTGGAACATACACAGCCCGTTGTAAAAAAAAAAGAACCATAGATGTTTTGCAAACAAAACTTGGGGAGAAAAAATTAATGCTGTAGCATATGGATATCGTTGTATATGACGTTAAATCAACAAATAATATCGAATTTCTTTGACGACTTTTACTTTTTCTTTTTTCTTTTTCTTTTTCTTTATTTCTTTTCTTTTTTTTTTTTGGGGGGGGGCGAAATAAAGGGAGGGGGCTAAATAACTTTTTGAGTCGCTGGAGGGGGGGGGGGGGCTATAAGAAGGGGGGTGCTATTAGAAGGGGGGGGGGGGGCTAAATTAAGGGAGGGAGCTAAAAAGAGGAATTACGGTAGTTTTCTTGGGTTATCTAACTTTTGGAGAAATGACACTAAATCTCTTTCTCTTTTTCTCTTTTTCTCTTTTTCTCTTTTTCTCTTTTTCTCTCTTTCTTTCTTTCTTTCTTTCTTCCTCTCTTTCTTTCTTTCTTTTTCTCTCTCTCTCTTTCTTCCTTTTTTTTTTTTAGTAGGAAAATTATTGGGGGGGGGGGGACCCCCCGGCGGTTACGGCACTGCAATAACTTTCTATCATATCCATGATCTAGTTTCTTCAAGCAAATGGTTTATTTAAATTCATAAAATTTGATATCATAGATACCTTCTTACCTATGTACCTAAATGACGATATTTTAATACTATCAAAAATCGACCATAAACCATTGTTGTTTTTAACTACGTCTTTACAGCAAAAAAATCAAAACGATTCTGATTTTAGTACAGAATTTTTTCAACATTTTTTCTTAAGCATGTTTTTTGCACATGCTTTGTGTAAAAACAACAACATACAACGTTTTTTAAGCAGACAAGCTTGGCGAGGGAGACGATAAAGAGGTTTTTGAATTTCATAAAGATAAAAACGTGATTTATACTTAATCTAAAAACTATCAGAATTTTTTTTTTTTTTTCAGTCGCATAAGTTTGTAAAAACGATTGTGAAAACAGTCCTATTGATCTCGTCGCTTAAGCCGTGTTTTAACGCAGTGTCTTTTTTTTCGTTCCTTCAACACCATGCTTGTAAACAAGGTTTTTTGTTGCAAGATACCACAAAATATAGCTACAGACAGAACCACTGTTAATTTTTGCTGCAAAAATGTTGTTGCTTGCGCCACTAAAATGTTTATTTCTGCCCCATGGCTTTAGAGCTTAAGCAATGAAAATTTACTAAGTAAAATATGTATCACATATACAGTGTATCAAACGAAATAACTTGTGTAATTGGCGCCTGAATAAGTTGCTGGTTCAAGGACAAACAGATAAAATATTCTATATAATATCAAATTATATTTATTTTGGTATAATTTGCTATCATGTGACAGACATAATCTGCATCAACTTTCATGACATATAATCGAAAACAAAGTGGTGTGAATAATAATGATATCACTGAGTATTTTTATACTTGTTAAAATCTAAAATCGTGTGTAGCTACATCTGTCAAAAAAAATACTTTTACTCATCGCGGCTACAAAATGCAATAGAATTGTTTTAATACACCGTTTTTCCCGAAAGGTTTTCTGTTGAATAAGAAAAAGAAACGAAACGAAAATTCTATCATTTCTTTGTTTATTGTCACTCTCTTTATTCCGTTACTAACATGTGTCCTCTCATCCCGAGATTCTATAGGTTGGCTTACATACAGTACACAGTCCACTTTGCAGCAAAAGGTGTTTGCTTTCAGTTTAAGAATGAACCATGACATTGATTGCACATTCAAGTGAGTCTTTTTGCGCCAAACCTATCATGAGAATATGATCAAGGCCCTCAATGGTTGTCTGGTTGTGCAATTTTTAATGCTTGCGTGACCTACGTAGCCTACATAGCTTTGCGGGACATTTACTGAATCATTGTTTGCAGCAAAAAATATTCATACCAATAAACGATGACAGAATGTGAAACACTATTAATTAACTACAGGTATAATTGGCTTGCGACAAATAAAAAGTCAATATTTTTATTCTGGGAACTCAGCCCTCGTAATACTCAAATTGTCTTGTTTATCTTTTGTAATAGCCAAAATATACTGCACAGAATACGCAGTAAAGCAGTGGATGGATTAATCGAGACCAACGATCAATATTTTGTGCATTGAAGCGTCCGGATTCCAAATTTTTCGGAATTTCTTTTTCTTGGATTGGTTGTACATTTATTGTGTTTCCGTTTTCGACATTTGTCTTGAATGTTTTGTTTACAATGCCTGATTTTTTGCTCTCCTCCTCTGTTGATTTTTGCTAAAATATAATCAAGTTGAAACTGAGTCAGCAATAACCTTAATTCTCTTTCAATGACATTAACTCCAGCATGAGTAGGATTACAAGTGGACGTTCTCAAAAATATCAAGATAACATTTTTTATGTTGAAAATAAAGTAACGTTGCTGCTCTCCTTTTCGAAATAACACAATTGTTGCAAAACATAAGAAAAAGGTTTCAAAACGCTCATTCACATGTGTATGTATATTACCTGAGTTTTTCTTTTCTCTAAAGCCAGTACAACTAAATACTCCACAACAGCAAGCAACACAAATAAAATGTTGATCAACAAAAACAACTGCATAGCTGTTACATATTCAACTTTCACAATCTGCTCCGTAACACTTTGCAGTATGACAACATTGGTTAATAACGTGGTGACAATGAGTGCTACACGAGCTGGCACAGCAGATGGTGGGATCCAGAAGGAACCAAAGTTAAACACCATCAGCACAACAGTGGGAGCGTACATACGATAAAAATAAAACGCGAAGGTTCTGTGCACGACAAATGTTAGCAGTAAATTGTTGTAATTCTCTGTAACATCTAAATACAAATAAGCAATTTCCTGCGCGTCAACTTAGATTTTAAAGCTCCAAAGAACTAAGATCATGGTGCTCATTGAAATAATTAAAGCTGCATAAAACATATTTCATAAAAATGATACTTTGCCAAATCTATGTTGTCCACACATTTGCTTATTCGTGTATAATAGTCTAAGAAGGTTATCTTTTTGATAAGCGGTTTCAAATGTCTGTGGAATCTTACCATTTTTTAACTCTTTATTTAACACTGATATATGAAAATGAAATGAAATATAATATAATATAACATAATAACATAAGCAATTCTTTGAATTTTTACTACCAACGATGCAGGAAACAAAATATCGAGATGAGGAATACTTACTATTTATAAAGTAACTTTTCAAAGAACTTGTATATTCGATATTTTCAAGCACATATCCTTCAAGATCAGCGTTTTCTTTAATGATTGGAGTTTGATGCCACAAAAGTTCCATATCTTTTGACTTGTAACTGACTGAAATAAAACAAATATTTCTTATTGATATAATCTATGCAGATATACTTCATAGAAAGATCTTTAAAGATGCTCTCATATGGTGTCTGTTGTTTGTAAAAAATAGTATTCGTTTAAAAATGGTATAAGCGATTTTTATATATATGCAAAGGCAACATATCATCAGACGCATATAAAATGATAAACATGAAATGTTATAACGAGATGAAAATAAAAATAGGAAGAAAACAGCAAGGTATATTGAGACACACTTCCACATAAATCGAGTTTATGGTCAATAGGGCGTCGGAAAGGAAAATAAAAAAGGCAACTGGATATGACACAAAAACAAACTAACTGAACTGATTTAAAGCAATCCAACAGGATTATTTAACGCTTAATGGGAAATAGAAAATACTTTATATTCAGATATCTCGTTTCTCATTGAAGCTTACTCAGAAATACTTTACAACTAATTATGGCAGTGACTCACGACTTTTTCACGAACACAACAACTATGTTACAAGATGAGAGGTTTGTAAGGAGAGCGTAGGTAGCTAGACTTCTTCTGAATGTTTGTCAAAATGTGTCTCTGGATACTTACAACTTTCCATCCTGAAAGGACATTTTTGCGTATCCATGGGAAATTCTTTAAGATCCATTGGACATGAACAAATTGCTTTCATCCTATGACAGAACAAATATTACATTTGAAATGTAAACAAAAAGATCTCGCGACTTTAACACTTGCGCCGAGTAGAACCTATATCCTAGCTATAAGGTAAATGCAAGGAGAATATTAGAGCGTTGTCAGCTAATTCAATGTAACTTCTTTACTTTACATAAATGTCTATATTTATGGAAAGTAAAGAATATTCCGGACGTAAAAATCTGCAGGAAATGTGTTGTTTAGTGTATCACAGAATGCAGGATGCTAATAAAATATGCTGACGTTGCAAATAGTGTGTTAGTTTAAAAAATGTATTGATTTTACGGTACTTATTCTGCTCTTACTGTGAGTATAAACAGTATAAACAGCTTTTTGATAGCTACCTTTGAGAAACATAAACATCTCCATTGGGACTTATTACGGTACGCACAGAAGTGTCGAAGCGTTCAATCTTTTTCGCGTTAGTGACAGCACCATCAGGAGTCCAGATGAAATCAGCTGGTGGCTTAGTGTAAGTGATGCTACCAATTGAGGTGTTAAATTCTAATCTAGGATCATTCCACCATGAACGATGATAATATCCCATCTCGTACGTCTAAAAATATGCACCATTTAAAGCAACTACAGAATACAGGAGAAAGGTTGGTCTCCACATCGTCCTGGAAAAATTTCGGCCATTTCTTTGTTTAGTTTAAATCACTATAATACTTACAAACGTTTTTTCGTTCACTGGACCAAGATACAATAAGTAAATTTGTGTTGTAACGCGAACTGTGTCCTCTAGAAATTAGAAAGCTTCATTAAAATTTGTAATGTAAGGATGCTGGATAATAGGAGTTTATTAAAGCGCAGCGCAGTCTTCCTTAGTCTACTCAGTTAGGCTAAGAACACCCACTCTATTGCCATCAAGGACAAGTGGGACTTCGGCGATGTAAGACAATTTTTTATTACAGCTGGTACAAAAAGTCTGCTTGTGTTGGATCATTTATTGTGTATTAATTATAAATATTTTGTTTACCACCTGAAAAATACAGACCCATTGTTGTGTAGAAAGTGCAAGTGCCATAGCAACAAACGTCGGCACAATTGGTAAGTAATAACTTTATTTGGCAACATTAATTCTTATGTCAACAAAAGTATTTACAAAATGTTTATCAAATGTCATGCTAGAGCTGTTTGTGTGATGAAGTCTTATTAAAATAAAAAACAATAAGTGTTAACACAAATTTTACGCAATGCACAAAAAGTGTTGCGTTTTAATTGGGTGTTTTTAAAGGCTTCCCAATTCTCTTCTAAATAAAACAGTAAAAATTTTATCTATTAAAGCCATATGCTTCGAAAGTCTGAAGACATAAATAAAATTAACACTTCTTTTAAACTTTAACAGATCTTTCCAGCACTGCTAAAGTAAAGTTAAATTGGGTTATTACACATTTAGTACTCGAGCATGTTATAAAACTATTTCGTACGCACTTGATCTCTATCTTGTATATTGCGATAGCTTACCTATTGAAAAGTTTGAAACAATAAATGTTGGGGCCATTTATTCCCGCGAAATTTACTCACATGGAATTTCACATTTGTTACTTTATGGTGCTATTTAGGAACTACTGACAACTATTACGAAGTCGAATTACTTCGATCAAAGTAAATTAAATCACCTTAGCATTTAATCTAATGTGTGTTATTGTGTCATTACACGCTTGAATGAATTAAGGATATGGATTCTTGCGGCTATGATGCAGTTTCACAACACTGTTTTTTCCGGGTTTTTATGAGGATGTTGAACTCATTAAAATATTTACGAAATTTATGAAATTTTACATGAAACTTATTTTATTGTTTCCAAGATAAAAAGAAGTGGACATAATAAAGGCCTTATTATAATGATGCTGTAATCTGGATTTGGAATGTCCAAATCTTTTTACACATTCTTTATGAGAACAGAATGATTTAAATAGGACCTGTAAAAGAGGTGCTTATTGGAAGGAAAATTCGTGGCCAATAGATATCCTAATTAAAATTAATTCAATTTTTTCCATTTCAATCACCAACAAATTATATTGCAATCGCTATGTTATTAGATTTTCAGTGCAACTTCTACACGTACACTGTAGTCATTTAATAACCTTTCCAGTCTCTTTAAGAAAGCCAGTAACCTGAGTTTTCAACTCTACGTAACGAAAGAGTAAACGGCAACTGGGTAAGAAGTTTCTTAAAACCTAAAAAATCTCTTTGGCACCTTGTGAATGAATGTCCTAACAAAATTTAAAGAAAAGAAAAATCACAAAAATGACAATTTTCGTGTACAAGTATCCTTGTTCCATATAACTTATATAAAAACTATAATAAAACTTGTCGTGAGCCTATGGAAAATCCACGGGCCCGTCAAGGGAAAGTTGTTAAAACTATATCGCATTTGTTATTTGTAGCTTCAAGATTTCGTCCGTGGTTAACACCGTTAAAAACAGACAGACGGGAATTGGCTATTAATTTAGAAATACTTTCGTTGATGCCAGAAATTTTTCTTATTTAGATTTTCTAATTTTTCCTTGCTGCTATAAAAGCCTGTTTACTAAATGAAATAACACTTTAATGCATCAAAAGATAAAAAAACACCTACCGTGAAGTCTGGGACGAATTCTTTTGTCATATGTTCCAGCTGCTATCCTCGTATCGATTACGTGGAAGTTCTGCGCTACTGAATGTTGCATCAAAGCAAAGGAAAAACATACCGCAGGTAACAGTAAATACATTTGTTTGGTTTTGATGAATCTAACATAGACGTGTAAGTAAGTAGCTACATTTAAGCATGGAAGAAACAAACTAATTAGTAATATTCTAAGAAAATAATAATAACATTCCAAAAACTTTGTTTAAAGTAAATACATATTCACTAACTTTACCACAGCCTAACTTTACAATCACAAACAAACAACCATACGTTTGCTAACGCGACCAAGAAAATTACTATGTTTTCTTTGGCATATAATTACATGGACAATTAGCAATATATTTACCATTACATTGTCTAATAATTTTCCATTGTCACACCCTCGCAAGATTATTATTGATTCTTAAAATTACGTCATTTGGAACTTTTTTCTTTAATTCAGGTTAACTAGACTTTGATGATAAGACCTAACGTGACTGCACGAACAGAAAAGACAATGTTGAAATTTCCTTATATACATGCATATGTACATGCATTAGTCACAACCTGATACGAACGTTTATTTCATTGAACAGGTTTATGAATAAATATATAAATACATTAGTCACACTGACAGACAACCTGATGCAAACGTTTATTTCATCGACCAGTTATATTAATACATATATACATTAGGCACACTAAATGGCAGTCAACCTGATACAAGCAAATTTTTTTTTGGATACATTACATACACACAAATATATGAATTCATTAACGCCACTGACTGTTTTGCTAACTTTCTACCAAGACTTTATCGATTTTTTTAGATTAGCAACGACAATATAAATCCTGGTAAAAATGAAACGCAGTGATTTTCGTCCGTTATTTCCATATAGAAAACAATATAAAAAGCAGTCGCATTATTTTCTACGGGTGCCTGCTAAATAGAAAGAAAAAAATTGGAAATACACATTTCGTGTGAAAAAAATGTGTGTGTAAATTGGGCTAGCCACTAATTCCTTGTGCGCTTTTTAGAAAATTTGTTATAAAGCAATGACCAAGATTCAGACGCTGTAACAAAACCTGTCCGTTTTTGGAGTGCACCTTAATTAGAGAGACTGCTATAATTGCACGGGGTGTATAGGGAAACTGATGCTCTTAATCTTTAAATCGTAGTTTGCATTATCGATATGTTCGTTTTTATAAACTACTCGTTAAAATTAATTTTAAATTGCACTCTGTACAATGTAATTACTACTGCTAATTTATCTGCAATAGAACTCGTGCAAAAACTAAAGAATGTTGACGAGTTCTGAAATATTTCAACTAATGCTTAAGTATTTACAAATGCTTAAGTAGCTCGTAACAAGAAACTATGAACAGTAATGCAAATAAGTAAAAATAATAAGAAAACATCAACAACAATAACAATAACAACAACAACAACAGCGACAACAACAGCAACAGCAATGACAACAGAAGCTGCAATAACAACACCATCAGAATCAGCTTCAGCAGAAACAACAACAGCACCATGCTTAAAGAACAAAAAAGTATTTAATAACAAAGAAGTACTTATACTTTTAAAATCATGGAGCCGTGAGATAAAATGGAGAGATGAAGGAGTGAGTCACTCATTGTCATGGCTACTCGTGAAATGCAAACTGACAATAAAATAAAAGCTTTCTTTTTTTGTTTATAAAAAGAAAAGGAAGTAACCTGCAAATTATTTTAGTTGATGTATTTATGCAACATATATCTATTTTGAAATTACCACAGGCGACTTTTTAAACCGTTGTAATAATAACAAGGCAATACAGAACAGACTACTTATATATTCTACTTTAATGCCAGTGAATACAATGATGTGTCTGTTATAAGAAAATATCTATAATTATAATTATTTGTTTTCGCAGGTCACTACCAAAAAAACTGACCTTCATTAGGATTCATTTTTATGGTAGATACAAGGCTGGCAGGCTTCAATGTTTACTTCTAAGTGTCCCCCAAAATTTATTTTTCTTAAACTAAACATTGGAATGTCATTTCAAAAATTTTGACACTCAAAAAAGCAAATGTGTTTCCAGTATTATTAATGGTAACTCATATTCTTTGTCCTTTAATGTGATCTTAATATTTTAATAGTTGATTCATCAGTGAGGAAGAAAGAATTGTTCTGTCGATACTACCAGCTACCATCTTGGACGCACAAACAGACAGCGAGCATTATAAAGGCGGAAGTCCACTTCCGTCGCAAAGCACGACGTACTTAGCGCTGTGCGCTCGCGCGTCCAAGCGATACAATGTCCACTGAAAGCAGCTATGCGCGCACAAATTCAAAATGGCGGCGATTCAAGCAAATCCATTGGTCGAAATCATGAACTTACGTAAATATACACTGCAGCGCTCACAGCGCTTTGAAAAAAGTCAAAATGATTTTGACTTTCAAAACGATCAGCGCGTGCAAAAGCGCTCCTAAATATTGCGCAATATTGAGCACTTTGATGCGTGCGCTTTAAACCGACGTGCTAAAAGATCGAAGTGGACTTTCGGCTTAATATAGACTAGCCGAGGGACACGACGTCGACCCGCCGGGTTAAGTCACTAATAATCAAACGTTCTTTTAAAAAATAATTATATAACTGAATGAACCGTTTTAAATAATAAAGTGAGACCCACTGTTTGCTCATTCTGTTTCGCGTGTTGCATTTTGAGGAGACTTGCAAAGTGGGAGTGGGAAAAGCCATTTGTTATCTCCACTCAAACTTTCTGGTTGTAAATTCTGTCAGTGACGCTTGAATGGAGTATTTTGACCTTAATTTGAGAATTAACGAAGTATTTTGTGAAATGCAACCGAAAACAAGTGTTGTATGTGGTTTTAGTTCTGATAATAAAATGAAACATAGTGATGATAAAAAGTGAACGGATAAAAAGTACGCCCAAGAAATAACCAAAAAACCTCCAGTGCAACCTGTTTAAAGTAATTATTGAAAGTACCTTGTATTTTAAGTATGGCGTTACCCAATGCTCTTAGAAAAGAGCAAGGATCAAGTGGGACTTTTGGAGAGAATAACTGGCGACAAATACTTGAAAGTGATTAAGCGAAGGGCGATACAGAATGGTACCCAGACAAAATAACCGTATATTAGCAATAGATTGGGTTAAACATGACTTACAGCGATATTAATTAGGATAATCAATGGGTACTTTCAATCTAAAATAAATTTTCAATTAGTAGCAAAATGAAGGATACCTACTGGGTTTGATTTCTTTCCTAACGATAAACCATGCGCTGGTAAGACGAAATGGAATTGCTTAGGTGTAATACAACATGCTTTATATGATGAAAAGAATCATTTTATGACTTTATAAAGACACTTGTCGGTGTCATGTCGATAGGTGTATCTTACTTATGTCAAAGCGAATAAAGTGCACCCAAAATGTGTGGGACAGAACAAATCATTTTCATGCATAAGATTCAATCTGAGTCCTTTTAACCCTATTTGGTATGGGGGGGGGGGGGCATAAAGTGCCCGCAGCATTTTCAAAGTCTAATAACTTCTTAAATACAGGATGAAATTACCTGAAATTTTGTGACTTTTCCTAACTTTTATTGGACTTTCGGAAAATAAAAAAAAATATTTCCAAAAATTGTCCTGTCAATGTCACTTTGTCCTTTTTGACAGGTGGTCATATCAACTTTTTTATTGTAGTGCTAAAAATAAATGCTTTCTAAACTAACCAGTTGTATGAATATGGGATTATGTATGTGATAGGGACAGAAAGTCATCATACAATATTGACATGCATACTGTGTAATTTGCAGACCGGAATATTGGTAATTTACAGACCAGAATGTTTGTAATTTCCTATTTCCTTATTTCTATTGTCATATGATAACGTCATAGGTCATTTTGTCCCATGTCAATCCAAATTGTTTTTATTGAGTAGCTACTGACGTAAGTGCTAATAGATATACCAAGTTTTATTCCATGACAGCTACTAACACTAAGGTTCTCAAATATAGATTTTTCAAAAAACATTCTTGAAGATTTGAATTCTGATCGATTTCCATTTTCTCCTTAGAGAAATCCTTTGTCTTTATACCACCTGTTAATGTTCCTAATAATATCTTACATTCTTATATTACTTTTTTAATGACTAGTACTGTAAATAGTTTTAAAAAAGATAAAAAAACGAGAATTTCCAAGAAAGACATATTTTCTTCAACCATTGTCTCATTATGACGTCATCACTTCCTGTGATGACATGTCAACCTAAATATTTTGTCACTAATTAAATCACAACATATTGATGCTTCTTTGTGCCAAGTTTCGTAACTTAAAACCAAACTGAACAAAAGTTACAGCCCGCGGGCACTTTATGCCCCCCCCCCATACTTACAAGGGTCAAAAAAGCCCATACCAAATAGGGTTAAAGTCCTTGGCGTACTAAATAACTAGGTGTGTATTATAAGCTGAACCTTTACAGCAGGAAACTAAACAGTGTGGTCAGGCCAGAAGAGTTTTCCACGAAAGACCATATTTGACTACTACTTCACCCCTTTGCCTTAAAGTTGCAGTTGCAATGTCTGACATGGTTTTCCTGTCATTGTGACAGTCTCTCGTTGAAATTTTATTTGTTTGATAAGACCCGGACTAGCCTTGCCTATTTAGTGATAATATTGTCCCTTCACTGTGTTAATTTAAGTATTCTATGCAAGTATTTTACAAACCAGATTTTTAATATCAATAAAAATTGCATATGATCTTATTACATGATGACATCAAACAATGGAACTTGACTCTTAAAAATAACAAATCAAGTTATGCAGTATTTTAAAATAATACTGCATCTGTTTTTGCATCTAGGTCTGCATTGTAAAAGCATCGTAGCTGTGTGCGGGACGCCTTTCTGCAAACATAACCATGTGCGTAGCTTATTACGTGGCAGCACATAATGTAAACACTCGGTAAGGCTTCGGAGAACGTCTTTACAAATGAGCAGTGTTCTTGACATGTGAATGAGTAGCTAATAGCATAAAGTTTGAAGTTATTCATGCATGACTTTACTCTTGAAGTAGGTAATACAAAAGAAATAAACGATTAGCTTGCTAATCCAAGTTGCAAGATAGCTAAACCAGCCAAGTTGCAAGATAGCTAAACCAGCCAAGTTGCAAGATAGCTAAACCAGCCAAGTTACAAGCCCGCAATATTTTGGAGTAGAACATGCAAAAAATTGTATTGGTATTCTATGTAAACTCTGTGAGGAACTAAGAACCAAAAAGTATGATTCTTATAAGAAATATGTGTTATGCCATTTTGCATAAATTTTAACTCCTGCAAATAAATCTATTTCACCTAAATGGGAACTTAAATCCACGGCAAGTTATTATCTCTTCCTAAGGTGATAAATTCTGCTTGCTCGTTATGTGTAAGAATTTTAATAAAAACTACGCATTTTTTTAAATGATACATGTTTCGACATATTTTAATGTCATCTTCGGTCTAAATAGCTTACATAAAGCTTGGTGTATATATATAGGTACAAGGAAAACAATGGACAAAAAGGTAAATTTACAAACAATATATCGAAATATGTACCTATATCTATTTACTTCGTTTCAGTTATTTTTCGTTTTGTTAAATGAGTTTCGTTTTCACTTCATGTCATGTGCGCATCTTTTTCGCCAAATTTTTTATTCTTTCAGAACTGAAATCAGTCCTCTCAGAACCTTTTAATTTTATCAAAGATGCGCGTAGTATTTAACAAGAGATGGCTGAAAAGGCGGATTTACAATATTTTAATGCTGACGCTGCAGAATTGCTATCGAACATCTATTTAGCTTGGTTCGTGTTTAAAAAAGTACCATTGTCTGAAAATTAGCATTGTTAAATTTTAAGTTAATTAACCACAGGCTGAATTCACTAAACTGAAATTCAGTGTATGAAAACGCTTATCTTATCATTAAAATATAGAAAGTGAAACGTAATTAAAGCGTTATAATTAGATTTTGTTGTCAGTAAAAAGAATTGTGTAAAGTGAAATATATGAATTTATAAGACAATTTTTCATTAGAACACGCCGATATTATTTCTAATATGTACAACAACATTATCTTATTTTTGACAATTTCTCTTAACTTCAAGACATCTGGTAAGTTCAAAATTACCTTATATTACCTTATATGTACAACAACATAATCTTATTTTTGACAATTTTTCTTAACTTCAAGACATCTGGTAAGTTCAAAATTACCTTATATTACCTTATATGTACAACAACATAATCTTATTTTTGACAATTTTTCTTAACTTCAAGACATCTGGTAAGTTCAAAATTACCTTATATTACCTTATATGTACAACAACATAATCTTATTTTTGACAATTTCTCTTAACTTCAAGACATCTGGTAAGTTCAAAATTACCTTATATTACCTTATATGTACAACAACATAATCTTATTTTTGACAATTTTTCTTAACTTCAAGACATCTGGTAAGTTCAAAATTATCTTATACATAATTTGATGGTTCTTTTTTGTTCTTGCAGTCCGGGTTATACAAAACTACAAATAGATATTGGTTATGTTTGCTTCAAATAGTACGTAACAGTTTGTCTTAATACTTCTAGCTCGTGTGATGTGCCTAATTTACAACCATGTATATAATGTCTGGATTAAAAAAAAACAATCGTTTTTGGCAAGCTGAAACAGAATGCTGTCTTTGCTGCTATTTTCCAGCTGGAAAAAATCTTGACATTAAATATACTGAGAATCGTTATTAGACAAATCCCTTGTCTTGTTTCTTCTCCGTTTACCATGTACCAGCGGTGTTAGCATGTCACATGTACCATTTTCCCTCATAATTGCATAAAATTAAAATTAAAATTTAATCATCAAGAGAATCCGTCAGTTAACCTTATTCCAACTGGGCTTTGAATCGCTGGGGGGGGGGGACAATTTGGTCCCCCTTATGTATCTTTCATTGGGAAATGGTATTGACTTCAAATTTGGTAGGGAGTTAGTATTTAATGAGTAAAGTTCATTTGAGAAAAAAATTCTCGATGACGTCATTATTTTTAGGTGAGGTCATTAAAACTCCCCAATTTGGTCTCTTAGACCTAATGAGAGTACGAAATCAGTTTTATTAGTTACAACATCAATTTTTATTTGTTTTGTCATTTTTGGTTCAAATAATTCAATAATAACTTTTTTTAGGCAATGTCACTTATATTATGACGTCATCGTAAAAAGGGGGCGTTTCCCTTTACAGCACATCACTATAATTAAAAAAGTATCAAAGGTTTTGATTTGAATTTTTGAGTAAAAGAGATATAATGTAAGTTGGTTTGAAAAAGATTGATGACATCATTAATTTTTTCAAATATTTTTTCAAAAAAAATTCCGCCAAAATCTCCCCAAATAAATTTTAGGAAAAGTCAGAAAATATCAGGGCCACACCATGTTCGGATAAAAACTTATGCAAAAAAAACTGATAGGGGGTAGGGTTAAAGGGGCTACGAAACGATTCAATAAGCTCAATCCCTGCACATTCTAAGGAATGGCGTGTAATAAACGGACCAATCAAAAGGTCAATGTGCAAGAAATTATACACACTTTGAAAAACATAGACGTCTAGACAACCTGTTTATGAATAATTAATTTTTATGAAGAATGTGCTTTTTTTTTAATTTTTATTTTGTAAATTTTTTTTTTTTATTCAGTACGGTGTGTAAACTGCAATAAATATCAGTAAATCGAAAGTTTGTTTTGACGAGGGAACAAAGACAACACGAGGATCTGTATTTGGCAAAAAATGCTATTTTACTAGCTTTAAGAAGGTAATTAATACCTCTAAAAAGGTTTTAAAATCTTTGCTGTTGCTTCGACTGGTTTCATGTGCAATAAACTTGTATGTTTCTATGCAAAATTAAGAAAAAGATTCCTAGATAGCTGGTTTAAAAAGTATAAAGTTTATTTTATTAGAAAACTTGAGTTAAAAGCAAGGTAAGTACTTATATAGAATATATTACGGATATTCAATATAGGTGGGAAACCTTTTTTGTCATTTTCGGTTATATCTGGATGCCCAATATTTAAGATGTTTTAAGTTGTTGTTTTTGTCCTCAGTGATCCTAAACGTTTTTAACGCCATTACCTCAAGTCACTAAAGTCAAAAACTAACAGCCGTTTCGTAGCCCCTTTAAGGCAACCTCGAACCCAGGGCCTGTAGCGTTTTTTGATATGAAAATGAAACGCATACGAGGCCCTGGTACAACAGACTTAAATTCGCCCAAAATTAGGCATGCAGAGAAAAGTAATGTATGCGTGACGTTTCGATCAAAGATGGTGTTTTATTAGTGGCGTGAATTTGTAAAGTGTTTTGCTGGGTTTTTGAAGCTAGAGGTACCTAGCCATACACCATACAATTTCAGAATAGATACAACCCTTAGTGACTTTCTAGTCATTTTGTGGTGTATCATACATGTAATAAAAACTACAGGACTTATAAATATTATAGAATAACTAGTCGTTAGCCCGTGGAAAAATCCACGGGTTTGCCCGTCCTTTTTATACCGCATTGCGTGCGTCTCACTACTTGCGCAGCTAAGCTACCATTTTGCGTGACAGACAGACAGACGTATACGGGTATTATAATATAGGTTTACACCAGCTGCAAAAATAACGGAGGAAAAGGATGGACCACTTAGCAATGTTGGAGAAAGATCTTCATAGGGCCGCAATTTTCCTGACCATAACAAGTCAATAGTATGAGGACAAGGACGTCATTGGAGTTTTATCAAAAGCATATGGAAAATCTTTAATTTTTCAACTGTTAGCTAGCTAGCTAGCTAGTTAGCTAGCTACCAAATGCAATTATTAAAGATCAAGTGAATTTTCTTGAGGATGTAGGAATGACTCTGTCTTAACAATAAAATAGAAGATGTATTGTCACCATTTGTATTGGATGGTCATTATTGGGGCAATTTTGAGTGAAAGAGAAATAAATTTAATGAAATTAGAAATTGATGTGTGGCGTTATAAGAGAAATTACTTGTCATTGTTGTGTTTGTGCATCTTCAAGCCAACATCATCTAGCCAGTTAGTCAGCATAAACACTACAGAGTTGCATCTGTACCAAGTTTTAAAATTAAGTATTGTGTCCCAACAAAAGGTGAGAGTACCTGTTACTTTCGTTTGCAGGACAGGATGTTCATCGCACTACTCCATTTGAGTTGTCAGCTGCCTTTTTTCGGCATCAGTGAGAAAACAAAAGTAATGATTAAAGGTTTTGAACAGATTCGATAAATTTGTAAACGATGCAAGGAAAGTCAAAAATAATGTTATTTAATAAATATTTTCTTCATAAACAAGTAACCATAAAAATCTTCGTAATGCTCATCGCCATATTTGTTGTTGATAAAAAAATGCAATGCTTACAAAAAACTTCTGCATTAATTATCTTTTTAATATAATTTCAAAAAGCCGTACACGCAATCTCATTGGTTGAGTAAGTCTGTTGTACCAGGGCCTCGTACGCGTTTCATCTTCATATCAAAAAACGCTACGAGCCCTTGGTTCGAGGTTGACTTTAAGGTAAAATTTACCGTAATGTTGTACATTTGAGTGAAATCTGAAAAAAACACGTTTCTTAGTCTTCTTTTATATCCCATTCTGATCCTACTACGCATGCTCGTCATACTCTCCTTTACAGAGTCGAAAATAAGCAATTTTGATTATCTTCCGAGTATCGTAAATACCGCTTATCGATGTTTGTACGTTAAATACTGTATTATTAGCTGTGGAACACACAGCTTCTAGTTTCGGCTGAAAGCTCGAACAAAATCCTGATCTTCTGAGATTTAAGTGAAGATATGCGTATCTCGGACGCGGTTAGTAAAATTGACGTTTAATCTGCGATTTTAAAAGTTGCATAGCTCAGGTTTGGAAAAGATCTCTTTTTGTCTATGTTTTCTATGCTTCTATATGCTAATAAAGATACCATCACATCCATGTAAATCTTAGTAAAATCATTTTTATTATCTTGGCTATGACTGGCGTATATATATAGCAGGCCAGCTAACGTGGTCAGTGTCAGTAGATAGCAATACAGACAGCTAGCTATAGCTATTTTGTGCTTTTCTCCAAAGTTTTTCATTTAGTTTGGTATAAGTGCATTTTGTGCTATCCATCGTTATTACTTCTTGTGTTATCTTTTACCAACCTGAAGCTAGCCACAAAAGTAAGGAATGCCTCCTTACTTTTGTGGCTAGCTTCAGGTTTTGTGGCTAGCTTCAGCTCAGGTCAGCTATAAATCTTGTAATAATAACCCTGCAAATTTTAGCTGAAATACTCTGCTTAACAAAGTATCTTTCCATACATCATAGTTTATAGTGTTAGCTTCACAGCAACAGAATAAAATATTTTATCCCAGTGGTATAAAGTTTCAATAGAGTTTCAATGTTTACGTTTTGACGGGATAATAAAATGCAGACTATATAGAAGAAGAAAATTAACAGTCGGGGAGAACTGATAATTAGCTTGTAACAGGATAGTTAGTCGATGCTTATACGGCTATAATACGGTGGAGATCTTTTTTGCCTAAATTTCCACAATTTTCTTCAATATGTCGATATTGTAGGGTATGCCTTCCCCATATTTTTCACGCCTGACTACGTCTTTTCAATGTTTTTCCATAAACTCAGCGTTGTCGTTTCAAGAACACTCATAAATTGAATCAGCTAATTATATAATATACACTATAAATATGGAACTGAGGCCATGCAGTACCAGGAAAGTCCGTATTTATAAGGTTAATTAGCCGGTATTAGTTTGAAAATGAATATCTTTCATGCACAGTCGTTTCTTGTTCTTATTTTGTTTTTTATTGGAGCATAACATGCTATGAAACTAGGTAGATGACTATTGGAAGATCGATATCGAAGAAATAAGATCTCTACCGTATAATTAGCCACACAAGCAGCTAATTTTACTGTGTACCGTATAATTTCCTGTATTGGCTAACTGTCCTTTACAGGCTAATTATCAGTTCTTCCCGACTGGTTAAGTTATGATTAAAAAAATTGTTAGGCTAGTAGCATTTTTTCACTGATGTATATATGTTGTAAATTAATCTGCATGCAAAAACTAGATTTTAATTTCAAGATCAAGAAATGCCTCCACTCAAAATTAAAGTTTGTAATAGGCTGGTTGGTCTACGGATTATTGCATGTTTATTTTGCCTGTCGATTTGCACAAAAGATCTTGGGAATATATGAAACTAGTCTGAAATTGCTCAGATTTGTAGAAATTTTCTGCAGACCATGTCTGAAAGGGCGTTCTATTGGACTTAGCCTTCAACCCATGAAACAAGGGTTGGCTCGGATATTTTTAGACTTGCCATCCCTTTTTCGGGCGTCCTCAGTACAAAATGACAATTCAGCTATATACCAGTTTATTGAGCTTGCTGCTCAGTGACTAAACAGGAGGGGTTCTACAATTTTGCCAGCCTGTTTAATTTTTCTTCTGTAAAACAAGCACCAAAAGCTCATTTTTTATTAGTTATGCTATGAATAAAGTATTTTCAATGTAAGCTCAAATAGAGCCTGTTTTTTGTGATACACACTTTTTTTTTATAAGAAACACGCTTAAGAAACCTGAGGCTCAAAATTTAAAAATATTAAGAAACTTAGCTTGGCTCAGTACCTCAAGCTCCTCCAGACCATAAACTATTACAGAAAATATTACAGTGAGCTCTTAGCACTTTTTTTAATTGGTCAAATAGCAGACAAAACTAGAACTATATATTAAGAAAGAAACAACCCTTCATTTCCAAAAGCGATATGAATTATCAGAAAGCAATACTCATACTACTAACACAGCACTAGTATATATCACTTATGTACAAACAAAATCATTTGAACTGTAAAGAAATAGGTCAAAAATGTTTCCATCGTTGGTAAAGCTCATCTACTTCCATGTCGTCAAAATTAAGAACTGTTAAGAAACTTTTAGCCTCAAAATCAGAAAAAAATAAGAAACTTGAGCCTCAGTAGCCAAAACTGGTTTCTTATAAAAAAAACAGCGTGTACAGTATATATATTCAATCTTGTCTGTGAGAGGTAATTAATTGGCATGGTATACGACAGACTGTAGCCTGTTTATTATTTTATTTGATCTGAAGTTACATGGGTGTTTTTTTTTTGAAACAGCATTTCTAAAAGGGCTTCTCATTGGATGTGTAACACATATACCTGTATCCTGATGGTCAATGTGGTTTATTGTATTGACTGCTTGACCGGTCATTGTTTAACATTAGTTTTGCAACCTTTATAGGGAAACAGATTAAGTGAAATAAAATATGTTGTCTGACAGTTTTTGCTATAGCAGACCTCCGTAAGAGTTTTACTGGAAGCACTCCACACTGGTTGTGCGAAATGGTTTAACTGGACTATGTGGTCAACCTAAATTGCAATGCTAACCTTTTGTTGCTTTAATGAATTTCTTATCTTCCATGCTTAGTGTTTTCTTGGTGCTGCATATAAATTATTGACATCCCTCCTATGCAGGGATTTTGTTTTATTAAAACATGCTTTTACTGGTACAACTTTTATTAGAAACCTTATTTACTCAAAAAATGATGTAACTTTATTTCATTATATTTCAGTCTTGCGTTTGTGAAAAGGTTTAAAAAACGATATTTAGTAATTAGTCTAGCATCACCTGTTGCAAATGCTAGGCAAGCGGGCTTAAGTTTTTTATTGGCTTGCGATACGTCGATGATTAGAAATAGGCTTTGTGTATCCTAGAGTAACAAAAAAAACCCAGCTCCGTTTTAACATTGGTTCCACAGCTTCATAGCTGTACAGCTATCTTGTTTTATCTTTATGTTAAGGTTGAATATATATACATAAAGTATATTATTTTCTAGTGTATTATTACAATACACTAACTGCGTGTGTCCTTTTGTGACAAGCAAAATAATTTTTATTGTTTCTATTTTCTACAAAGCCGGATATGGAATATCCTCTATAAAAATGTTACTGCTGTTTACAGAATTATAAAAATACCAGTTATTTGAATCGGCGCAAGAAACCACAAAACTTTTAATTTCATTAAAAAGACCGCAGTTTTAAACGAAGAATTCACTTCAGAAACACTTTAAAATTTGCTGCATGCTTCATATCGCGAAATGATTTGTTGTTAATTTTATTAAAAAGACAAGAACAATTATTAAAACTAGTCGTTAGCCCGTGGAAAAATCCACTGGTTCGCCCGTCGCAGCTAAGCTACCATTTTGCGTGACAGACGGACAGACAGACAGACGTGTACGTGTATAATATAGATGTTTGAAAAAAATAGACAACAATAATAACAATGTTAACGGAGAGGTGGACAAAAAATTATTTTGTGATAGCAAGAAAGTAAAGTTTAAGCGAGAGAAAAAAAATACATTTCTTAATCCTAAAATCTACTAAAATAACTACTATAATCGTCGCGGAATCACTCTCCATCTTAGTAGTTGTTTGTTAGTCCCCTAAATATTGTTAACAAATTATCCTCCTGCACGGGTAAATATTTGACGATGTAACAGCCTTAGGTGTAGCATAGCTATGTATCAGTATTTTTGATTGCTGTAACTTCTGTGTTGCTAAAATATAATGTGATAGAGTTCTTACTACACAATATAATAGGTCAATATCAATGCTAATAGTTCCAAAGGGTTAGTATGGAATTTAGAAGTAGTAGTCTTCATAATACTGGGAGTATTGAATACAACTGTATTTTTTTAACATCCACGTAATTATTGTAAAGAGAGTGAATACTTTGACACCTTTGTCTTGTTAATGGACAAAGTAAGGTTACAAATTTATGTTAATAATTTTAGCGAAATATTGGGTATCAGTGGGGATGATCTAAGTTAATTCAGTGCTATCATATGTGACGACATATCGTGAGCGAGCAGGGATTACTTTGAGAGTGCCTTTTAAAAGTCAAGACACTTACCAAAAGGTATTCCATTTGTGGAATATATTTTATGCATTCTGTGCTGGTAAAAACTGATTTTTCAGGGTGGGATATCAGGCCTGAAGAATAAAAAAGTTGTATTCACACAAGCATCAGAGTTAATGTTAATCAAATCATTAATACATGCAGCAACATGTCCTTTCAGTCTAGCTAGTTTTAACAATTTTGTAACTTTTCTTGGTCTTTGTGAGTAGCCATTACAAAGGCAAGTGAATTTGTATTTTAAGATGTATTTTAGTATAAAAGATCTTTAGTAAATCATTGCAAGATAAAATGTATGGTTCACATTTTGAAAAAGTATATACTCAATATCGAATATGGAGCATCATCAGATCTGATGAGATCTGATGATCTCCAACACAGCTAAGAAATAAATTTATTATCAGTTTTTTAAAATTGATACTTGCCTAAAAAGCAACGTTAATACAAATTTATGGCTGGGCAATCCTTCAAGCTTTATATCGTTGAGAAACAGCTACATTGTTTACCCCCAGTAAATGTTTTTTGCGATAACCTAAGAAGGTCACATGTTCTAAACAGCTTCTGACAACTGGATTACGATCAATCATCTCATTTTCTACTTTGAGAGTCATGTCAGCAAACGTTTTAATTGCACATGTCGCTTTTAATGAAAATTGCTGAGCAGTAAAAAAGCTTCTTTTAAGCCTTTTTAGTCGTTTTATGAAAAGAAACGACTTTAATTCTAAAATACTCCGAGGTTTTTTTATATACGTAATTCTAAACAATTGTAAGGAATTTTATACAATTTAAACAAAAGTGTACTTGAAATTTACAAAATATTGTTTTAAATATTCCATTACCCAGAGCTTTATGAATACCCCCGGCCTAGTTCTTGATCATCAGGCATATCTGCAGCTACTTCATGTCGTATTACTCGCATTAATCTTACCAGTATCAGTAAGTGTCATTATGAAGCTTTAGAAATAAATCTGGCAGTGTGTCAGCTGAATACCTTTGTTTTACGCTTTTGTTGTTATGCCCCTCGATTAGTTAGCCTTCCGCAATTGATTTAGATGTTGTTATTAAAGCTGAAGAATAATGATTACATCCTTGCTCATCATTGTCATGTTTTATTCCTAAGGCCTGCTGGGATTTCTGCCACTAAGGTCTTCTGAAAGTCTGCCCTACTAAGGGGTGGTACATTATTAGGTTGACATTTTTGGCTAGATGAATGTTGCCAAGCTGGAGATGAGGCTTGGCTAGCTTTATTACTATGAGAATTTTTAAGCGCATAATTTGCAGCAATAAGAGCTGGTGAAGTACAACAGAAACTAGAGTGAGTATAGTTGAGGGATATTAGCTATATCTTTATTAATGATACGGTAATACTTTTAACGCGCGTTCACTCTCCTGGTTTCGGTTAAAGAAGATTTTTCGCCCAATCGATTGATGTTGGATACCTTACAAAGTTACGGTAGCCGACAGAGAAAGTCAATCAATGTTTAATTATTCTTGCTTTTAAGTACAAATTTACAACAAATTAAGTCGACTAAAGAAGCGCTAACCAGTCAATTTATTTTGTTAACTTTGTTAGATTTTTTCAGTATTAACTTTAATGGTAGTTGGATTCTTTCACGGGTTATACGACTAGTCTTATGTTATATTAACTAGTTATTTAAACCCGTGGAATAATCCACTAATTATCTTCTTAAAATTTATTTATGTTTTATATCACAAAGTGTTGTTGTCAATTTCAATAAAAAAGTACGAACAATGCATTAAAACTTTTGAACAAAATAGACAACAATAATAACAACGTTAATTGCCTGTGACTTGCACAATAATTTATAACAAAGCACTCGTCACGGTAAATTTATATTAGCATGCAATTAAATTCTTAACTAATGAAATGACTTTATTTTATCACATGATTTTTTCTAAACAATTAAAATCGTAAACAAAACGTTTATAAAATACGGAACATTTTTATAGGGGATTTATTATAGACGCTTTTAAGGAAAATTGTAAAAAATATAATCTATTTTGCCTGTTACAGACAGACAGACACACACACACACAGTCTTCGTATTATTATATAGATACGATTATATTTTGATTAAAATTTGAACCCTTATATCTCCTTAACCTTTCGACAAAAGCACATATACATTTACGATCCGATATATTTTCTCCATGAGCGTTGCTCTATCAAATTAAGTAAAAGGTTGAAAAATGTGCAAAGATTTTTTTTCTTCATTGGTGGATCCTTGCAGACGTCAGGCGTTGAAAGCACATATATATTATCTTGATTAGCCTTTCAGATTCTACACGATACAGGCAGCGGGTAAATGTTTTGTGTATTGACGGGTGTATTTATGTATTGACGAGTTATTGCTGACGTCATCATAATATAAATAAGGGATCTTTTTCATTTTTTTTCTGGCTAAGGGGATTTTTTCATGGCTTGACGACTAGCCATCTCTATAATAATACAAAGAGTGTGTCTATCTGTGTGTCTGTAACAGGCAAATTGGATTATATTTTTTTAAATTTTCTTTAAAAGCGTCTATAATATATCTCCTATAAAAATGTTCCGTATTTTAAAAACGTTTTGTTTACAATTGTAATTGTCTAAAACAAATCATGTGATAAAACAAAATGATTGTTGTTATTATTGTTATTTTGTTCAAAAGTTTTAATTCATTGTTCATCCTTTTTTTTTGAAATTGACAACAAATCACTTTGTGATATAAAACATAAATAAATGTTAAATGTTCTTGAGTGGATTCCTAACAGGAAAAGTAGATGCGTTCCTTTTCCTTTGATGTCGCCGAAAAACTTATGTCTCAAATGTTAAAATTTCTGACGTTACGGCGCGATGTCAATAACACTACTTTAACGTCAATATCTTATATTAAATTAATGAAGCCATTGCGGTGCACCTAAAACTTTGAGACCAAATAACTTGGAAACGAGGTGGTGACGTCAATTATTTTTCACCGCGTGCAAATGATTTCGAAAGCAACCATTCCAGTAACCCTCTGCAGTGGCATTAATTTAATCTAATGATAAACTGAAATGTAAAAAAGTAGAATCTGTGTTGCGATTACATGTACCCAATGAATATAAGTACCCTAAACATCATTTACTTTTGCTGTACTACTCTTTTTGGTAATGATTCTGATTTATATCTGGAACAAGTAGAAAAGATTAATAACCCTAGTATTTTGGCTGTGGTCAACCTAAACAAGCAAGTATTTAAACCGTTCAGTTATATTGTAGATGAAGCCTTAGTAACCGCACACACTGATTTAATTGCAATAAAGATGCAATCCAAGAAAATGCAATCTTTTAAAATCAGTGTCTGATAGCAGAATGGTCAAACAAAATTAGCTTATCTGAAAATGAAATAGATATTAAAAAATGTAAAATCCCTAACAAATGTCAACATAAAAACTTGAATGAAAAAATTCGTAAATCTGAATAAAAAATTGCAAAACTTGATAACTTGAATTTGACATGAGTTTTTCCATAAAAAAATAACCACATTTTTTTTACTTTTGGCGATTCCTTTTAGTTGTATTTTAAATTACTTTTATGTTTTAATTCGTCTTGAATAATTTTATTGTTAAAGAAGGAAAACCTTATTGAAAAAAAAAATTACGCTTTTTATATGTATGTATATATATATATCTACAATTTGTATCAGCTGCTTTTTTATCGATGTTGTTTTTAGAAAGAAATGTTAGTTTAAAAAAAATTCGATGGGGATTTTTAATGCTTGTGGATAATATTGCAATTTAAGATTAAATATGACCTGCCCTTCATATATTGATGAAATGGACATTAACTTATATTTCCACTCAATTATCGTTGCATATGCAATGATAACTGGTGTGGTGATAATAATACTTAATTCAATATACCTCATTTCTGTTATCAAGTATACTCGGCATTACTTTCCAAGCGATATTATGTACATGTTCTTGTCAACCAGTGATTTATTAGTTGGTTTAGTATACACACCAGCTTGGTGTACAATGTGGATAATGTCTATGCCCCAATCACAATTAAATTGTCTTCTTTGGAAAGCCTTAACAACAGGAGGAAATATTTTAGCTGGAGTGTCACTGTTCACAATAGGTTGCATTACTGTTGATGTATATGTATCAATTATACATCCATTCTTTTATGACAGGCATGTTACCAATGAAAGAGCGTTTATTCTCGTTGCTGGACTATGGATGTTCACAATTACATTGGTTACTCCGTTCGCCGCACTGAACGAAGACTATTGGAGCGTATTTGAGCACATAGTTGGTACGATTGGGCTTTCTTCATGTGTTACAATTTCATTAATGCATATGAAGATATATTCTGAAATAAAAGGAATGTGCAAAAACGTAACCAGTGGTAGTTCGAGCCAGATAGATATTTTAAGAACGAAGAAAAAGTCTGCTAAGACAGGATTGAAAATTTTAGTCACGTTTATTTTATGTTACTTACCATTGAGCGTCTGCGTTATTTGCCGTAACTTGATAGTTCGAAATACGTTTTTAGCAACCTATGCAGAACCTACTACAATATCCATTTTCTTTTTAAATCCACTGTTGGATCCTTTTCTGTACTATTTCAGACTTTCAAGAATTAGAACAAAAGTAAGTCAACTTTTTTACAGAGCCGCAGTCTACCCAACTACTTGTAACGGACTACGGAATTAAAAAACAACAAGGTTCTAAGAACGCTGTTTTATTGCACGAAAATGATGATAATGAACGTATTTAAAAGTAATTATTAGCAAAAGATGAACAAGAAAGCTATTAGGCTAATCATTACCTGGTTGATAGTATAAAAAATCCCGACGATTTGAGTCGTACTAACCAGTTTGCAAAGTCATTATTGAAATGCTACCATCAAAATGGAACACTCGTTTCAATTCCCGTAAAAAACGATTCGAATGTCTTTTGTGTGCATACAAGGCCCTAAAACCGAACGATCTTTTAGGCCACTTTTAAATTTATGACATATGTCTCATTACTACAGCTTAAAGAAGTATTATGTCATGTATAAAGTCTATGTAAAAGAATGTAAAGCAAATGTTAATACGTTATGAAATTTTACTTTGACTTGAGTTCTTTTCTACACGTTCAGCTTTAAATATTTCTTATTTGAAGCATTGTTTTAAATAGTTTATTTTACACTCTTGCATCCACTTTAGAAATATAAAAACTACATAGGACGCCATGCAGATTTTAGAAAACAAAGGAATTCATCTCTTTGCTTCCAGAGTTAGTTGTTTTTTCAGTAGCGTTGAAGGTATATCAGAAGAAGTGTTAGTTACAGTGAGTAAGTAAGTAACGGGAAGTTTTACCGTCATTGGGGATTCCATCCTAACAGCTAGCTCTTCCTCCCGTGTGACTTAACTATGTTACATTACCGCTAGAGATACGTATCGCATTGCTCTTACTTGCTTCGCTGCCACACCAGCTGATTAGCGGTCAGTAGATTTCAACAAATGGACCGACAAAACTGCATTTAAAGTGCGCCGAAGTGGGGACTGTGACCTGAAACTTTATGATTACAAACTAAATGAGCTGCCACTACACTATCTCCGCCTAACAGACTGTCTACTTACAGACTGTCTACTAGCTGCATTTCCCCAAAATTATATAAAAAAGTAATCACAATATAGTGCGTGCTTAAGATCTGAGATTGCTGTTATATTTCGAACCGTGATGGCTATATCTTGCGGTTTACAGGCAAAAGGTGTGCGGTTTAACAACAGAAAGAATCAATGAGACTTCTTGGAATGATGCTAAAGGTGAATTCCATCATTAATGTCCAGAATTACATGGAAGCTCCAGCTTCTAGGAATGATTTGTTGACAAATGGAGCTGCTGGGATTCTTGCTTTTGGAATTTGCTAAACACTATTGCTATCACTATGTAAAAAAAACGGATGTAGCAATGATACCGACATCAATCCTTCCGTGCCTTTTTAGTCCAATAAAATGCGTCATTCTAATAATCTGAAGGTCGTTAGTGCGATCCTTGCACAATGATTCTGAACTGATTTGCGTGTGTGAAGAGCAAGTGATAAGTGCTACACTGTGGATCTATTGCTTCTTACGAATCCTAGAAAAAGACAGGTAATACAACAAAAAAAAACCTCTGAGATACTTGCAAAAAAACATTGTATCTTCATATGACAGATTCCATAGTGTAGTAGTTATCAAATGCGCGGAATACGCGCTAGATCAGCGATTTGAATCCGGGAGGACTCGTTCAAGACAAAAAACAATTACCTGATTTTTATTTATTAATATAAATAATCCCGGGGCCTGCAGTGTTTTTTGATATGAGGATAAAACGCGTATGAGGCCCTGGTGCAGCAGACTTGAAATTAGCTCACAATTAAGCATGCAGAGAAAAGTAATTCATACGTGAGGTTTTCGATCAAATATGGTGTTTTAGTTGCGGGAGTTTGTAAAAGTGTTTCACAGACTAAATATAACTGGCTTTCTAGTTATTTTGTGGTGTATGACACATATAGTAAAAACTACAGCACTTCGAAATATCTATGTATAATACGACAGTTCCGTGTCTCTGTAACAAGCAAAGTTGATATCGTCATTTTCCTTTGATGTTGCCGAAATTCTCTTTGAAGTCGCCGAAAAAATTATGTTCATTTTGCTAGCGGGTTTACTTTGTTTACATCACGTGATGAAAACGACTCAATTTGATTTGCTGAAATAAATTTAACGGCTAACTTTCGAAAAATGGTGTCCTCTCGCCACCAAAAAAACCCACAAAAGAACGATCTTGAAAAAAGTAAAATAAGTGGTTCAAAAAAGCATATTTAAAAAGAAAAAAGTCCAAGTGAAGAAGTAGAAAAGTGAAGTTGGAAGTGAAAGTGGAGCGACGTGGAGTTAGAAGTAAAGTAATTTTAGAAGTAGCAAATAAAGGCCACCAAAAAAAAGCACAGAAGAACGATCCCTTTACCTTGAAAAAAAGGAAAAAAAAGTGGTTTAAAAAAGCATAGCTAGCTATATATTTAAAAAGAAACGAGACCAAGTGAAGAAGTAGAAAAGTGAAGTGAGAAGTGGAGCTATATGTAAAGTAAAGTTAGAAGTAGAAAACAAAGGCTAGAGTTTAAAGTGGATTTGAAATCACAAATAGTAAGAACTTTAATATTTTTAGACGTTTGGTTTTTATGTCGGTGGAGCAAGCAGACTCGCATTTCCCAGGAAAAGCAACAGTTATATTTTACCGCGTATGTAGCCATATTTGTTTACGTTTTGTTGCATAATTCATGTGCCCTGGAGCGTAACTAATGTATTGTCCTAAAATTCAAAATGCTACATAAAGCTGTTGGCTGACTAAAAAACGGAAAACTTTGGTTTGTTGAACTGTAATGCTATTAATTTTACGTTACTATTGCTTCTCTTTATATGTGTTTTACTAAGCATAAATAGCTAGCTTTAGTTTTAGCTAGGTGTTCCCAGTTTAAGTATATTTAACTGGGTGTCTTAGCTACTGTTAGCTAGCTAATGTTAGCCTCCAAGTCCAGCTCCCCATCCCATGGCTAGCTCTAACCTATGACTTCTGTTGTTATTCCTCTTTTTTAATTATCTATAGCTAACTACTATAGTTTCCAAATTTCTCTTCTTTTATGAGTACAAATTATGATGTAACAAGCTAGCTAGCTACCTACCTAAAAAATCTTTCAAAGACTTGAACTTTTGCAGGATAGTAGGATGTATTTTTATGCCCATAGAGTATAGATGAATTCCTTTGTTTACATTTTCAGTGTTAAGCTCTTTCGGCTTTGGCATTTGCGTGGCAGGGAAAAAGATTGGGGTGCTAGGTGAAGCAAATTAATTATCAGTTCATTTCTTCAAACGAAGGCATTCTTATGACTTTTAATGAATTCAAATAAATCAGAAGGCATCAACCTACACTCGATAACGATGTCCCCGTTAGAAGAAATCCACAGTAAAAGACCTTTCTTCACCAAATCCTAGCATCTTTTTTCCTGCCACGCAAAAGCCAGAGTCAAGGAGCTTACCGCTAAAAAGTAAACAAATGACGTCACGCTGGAATTCATCTATAATTTTTTTCACATTACCTGTGCACTTTACAAATGACAAGTGGAACGAATTTTATAGAATTTAAAGTGAGCGTGTTAAGTTATTTATTATTGTTTTGTTTCTGATTTTGTAATCTAATGGGCGATGACTGTATGCACTGAAATGACTGATTTTTCTAAATTTTGATGTGTTTCATAACCTTTTTGTGGAAGATTGATGGGTAATGGCAATATACGACATGCTGAATGAAATTATTTTTGTTGATTTATAGATGTGTTTCTCAAAAACCGATCTGTTTTACATTTTGTGTAAACTTTTGTTTACGAACCGTATACAATGTTTCCAAAATAATGATCTTTGTTGATTCAAGTTTATTCTTTGCTCATTGATTTTTTGACATTTAGGTTCAGAATTGTTGGTAAAGGGCAGTACGGATCATCATACTAAAAAAGAAAATTTTTTGTGTTCTTAACTGGTTGATTTTTACATTTTGTCTAAATTTTTGTGGGATAGGATGGTATCCAACCGAAATGACTGATTTTTGTAGATTTACATTTAATGTTTTCTAAACTATGGCTTTTTCATATTTTTGTATAAGCTTTTAAGGGAAAGACAATATTTAAAATGTGTAAAGAACTTATATTTGTTGATTTGTGCTAACTCTTGCAGGCCAACTTTTTGACATTTCAGAATAAAATACTGAAGGTTTTCAACATAATCACTTATAAGATGTACATATTTGAGATGCGTTATTTCTGACATTGTTATTATCCGTGTTGTGACTGTCAGTGTTGTAACTGTCGGTGTTCTTACTGTCGGTTTTGTGAGTATTGGTGTTGAGTGTCGATGTTGTGAGTGTCGTTGTTGTAACTTTTTATCAACTAGATTTTGCACCTTGCAAGCTGTTCTTTTTTTATTTTGTGTAAGATTTGACATTTTGTGTAAGATTTTAAGAACATTTTTTTTTGTATATGCACTACTGACGTCAGCAAAACATCTAAAACAACTTATTTTTTTAATGGCCTTTTGCCTAAGTGGATTTTTCCACGGGCCTTATCGACTATCTATCTCTATAATAATAAGCCAGTTCCGTCTGTCTGTCTGTGACTTTTGCAAACGCAATATTTTTTATCACCCGAATGCGCGAGTTTGTCGAGTTTTTTTGTTTTGTTTACATTTGTCTCGCAACCGTTAGAAACCACGTGATAGAAAATAAGCAGTATGATTCGCTAAAATACGTACTTTCGAACGGGACGGTATTCGAATAGAAAGTTTCCTTGGCGTAAAAACAAACAAACATAAAAATCTCTCGACAAAAGGCGAACTAAAGAAGCGGATAAAAAATGTCTTATTTTCGACGATCCCTACGAGTCATAAAAAAGTGCAGATATTAAGAGCAAGGAAAGTCAAAGTGAAGAAGTGGAGTGGATTAAAAAAGCATATAATTTGGAACAGGGTTAACATCGACACACAAAACAACAACAAAGGAACAGTCCCTTCGTCTTCAAAAAAGTGCAAAAAGTGAAATAGTAAAGTGTTTCAAAAAAGAATATATGAGAAAGAAAGAAAAGTCCAAGTGAAGAAGTAGAAGTAAAAGTAGAAAAGTGAAGTTGGAAGCCACAATAAGTTACTTCGGAAGTGAAGAGTGGAGCTAGAAGTAGTAAAGTAAAGTTAGAAGTAGAAAATGAATGCTAGCGTTTCAAGTTCAAGTGACTTGGAAAAGTAAGAACTTTGATATTTTTAGACGTTCCGTTTTTATATGTAGGACACTTAAAATTGTCAAGGAGAATCGTATTCTCAAAAAAAATTCATTAGAGCTTCAAATTCTTAAAGTTTACCGCGTTTTTTATAAAGAAGCTAGCGTATTTGTTTTTTGTTTTTTGCATAATTAATGTATCTCCTGGTGCGTAACTAATGTATTTGTCCTAAAATTCAAAATGCTACATAAAGCTGTTAGCTGGCTACAATGTGCTGGCGAAATAGAAAATTCTGGTTTGTTGAACTAACTGCAAGTGTCATAATTTTTACATAGCTACTGTTTTCCTTTATATGTGTTTTTTACTAAGCACAAATGGCTAGCTATAGACGTAGCTAAGTCTCCCCAGCTTAAGTATATTTAATTGGGTGTCCTAGCTACTGTTAGCTAGCTAATGTTAGCTTCGAAGGCTCGATACCATATAGTTAGCTCTAACCTATAAGTTATGTTGTTATTCCTCTTTTTTTAGGTATTTATAGCTAGCTACCTTAGTAGTCAAACTTTTCTTCTTTTTTGAACACGAATTATGATGTAGCAAGAGCTAGCTACAAGATCTTTCTTGAACTTTTAGGATAGTGTGACTCAGGTTAATGCCCATAGAGTATAGTTTCTTTTCACATTACCTGCAAACTTTACAAGGGGACCACATGCAATATCACAAATGGTACAAATTTTGTAAAATTTAAAGTGTGTGTGTTAAGTTATTTTTTATTGTTTTGTTTCTGCATCCTGTTAAACTTTTGTCAGGCTACGTGTAAAATGCCAAGTTATTTTTACAGGGGTTATTGAAATTACATTAGAAATTTACGTGGGTTTATGACTTTGAGTTAAAAAAACTTATGAGAGGATGGTATGGTTGTCCGTTTATTGTTTCTGTTGCAAAGTGCTGTTATTTGAAATTTTGGGTAAACTTTTGTGGAAATAGACCACATGCAATATACTAAAAGAACAAATTTTTGTAGAATTACACTTTATTGTAAGCTGTTGTGTAAGCTGATGTCTTTTTGTATTTCGCATTATAAACTTTTGACAAGTGGAACGAATTTTGTAGAATTTAAAGTGTGTGTGTTAAGTTTTTTTTTATTGTTTTGTTTCTGACATCCCGTTAAACTTTTGTCAGCCTACATGTAAAATGCCAGGTTTTTTTACAGGGGTTTTTTATATTTGATTGGAAATTTACGTGGGTTTATGACTTTGGGTTAAAAAAAATTATGAGAGGATGGTATGGCTAAGTCAGTTTATATTGTTTGTGTTGCAAAATGCTGTTTTTTGAAATTTTTTGTAAACTTTTGTGGAAATAGACCACATGCAATATATACTGAAAGAACAAATTTTTGTAGAATCGGACTTCACTGTAAGCTGTTGTATAAGCTGATGTCTTTATATTTCGTAATATAAACCATTGTTGGGGAGAACTATCTGTATGTGATGTCATTTTTGCTGGAAGAAAATTCCATGGTTCCACGGTTTTGTAGGGATAAATGATTGCTGATGATAAAAAAATACTTAATTTTCTGACTGAAACTGTTTTTGTTTTTATATTTTGTAATCTAAACGCGAGGACTGTATGCACTGAAATCACTGATTTTTTTAAATTTTGATGTGTTTCATAACCTTTTTGCGGAAGATTAATGGGTAATGGCAATATACGACATGCTGAATGAACTTATTTTTGTTGATTTAGATGTGTCTCAAAAACCGACCTGTTTTACATTTTGTGTAAACTTTTGTTTACGAACCGTATACAATGTTTCCAAAATAATGATCTTTTTTTATTCAAGTTTATTCTTTGCATATTGATTTTTTGACATTTAGGTTCAAAATTGTTGGTAAAGGGCAGTATGGTTCATCAAACTAAAAAAGAAAATTTTCTGTGTTCTTAACTGGTTGATTTTTACATTTTGTGTAAATTTTTGTGGGAGAGGATGGTATGCAACTGAAATGACTGATTTTTGTAGATTTAAATTTGATGTTTTCCAAACTATGGCTTTTTCATATTTTTGTATAAGCTTTTAAGGGAAAGACAATATTTAAAATGTGTAAAAAACTTATATTTCTTGATTTGTGCTAACTCTTGCAGGCCTCCTTTTTGACATTTCATAATAAAATACTGAGGGTTTTCAACATAATCACTTATAAGATGTACATATTTGAGATGCGTTATTTCTGACATTGTTATTATATGTGTTGTGACTGTCGGTGTTGTAACTGTCGGTGTTCTTACTGTCGGTTTTGTGAGTATTGGTGTTGTGAGTGTCGATGTTGTGAGTGTCGTTGTTGTAACTTCTTATCAACTACATTTTGCACCTTGCATGCTGTTCTTTTTTATTTTGTTTAAGATTTGTGCGGAGGATTTAATGCGATTTGACATTTGATATTTGGTGTAAGATTGTAAACACATTTTTTTTTGTATATGCACTGCTGACGTCAGCAAAACATCTAAAGCAACCTATTTTTTCATTGGCCTTTTGCCTAAGTGGATTTTTCCACGGGCCTTTACGACTAGTATAATAATACGGAGCTTCTGTCTGTGACTTTTGCAAAGTGGATAAAATTTCTTTGATAAAGTCTATAAAACATCGCCTATAAATTTGTTCTGTAAATTAGCAAACTTTGACGTTAGAGCAATATTGACGTCAAAGGAAAGTATATTAAGATTAGTGAAGCCATTGCATTGCACTTTTAAATTTAAGGCTAAATAACTTGGAAACGGGTGGAAGTAACTGACGTCATCTCCTGCGTGGGTAACTAGGGACTACCTGGGACCAATTTGGGTAAGTTTTCCAAACCTGGGTCACCGAATCCGTTTCGGAATGGACGGGTTAATGACGTCATAAAAAAACCTTTAAACCTTAATATCTCTGCATCCGTTTGTCACAAGTACACGATCCTATACATTTTCTTGATCAGCGTTTCAAGATCTATACCATGAAGGCAACAGGCATACACATTTCTGAAAAAAAAAAAATTTGTGTTCTGACATGTCTCTGCTGACGTCATCAAAATTTAAATGACGGTTGTTTTCTCTGTTATCCTGCCTAAGTGGATTTTTCCACGGGCCTTATCGACTAGTCTATGTAATAATACGCCAGTTCCGTGTGTCTGTAACAGGCAAAGTGGATGTGTTCATTTTCCTTTGATGTTGCCGAAAAATGCATGTCTAATATGTTAAATTTTCTGACGTTACGGCACGACGTCAATAACACTACTTTAACGACAATATCCTATATTAAATTGATGAAGCCATTACAGTGCACTTAAAACTTTGAGGCCAAATAACTTGGAAACGAGGTGGTGACGTCAATGTTTTTTCACCGCGTGGGCAACTAGGGACCACCTAGGACCAATTTGGGTAATTTTCACAAACCTGGGTCCCCAAATCCGTTTCGGAATGCACGGGTTGATGACGTCATCAAAAAACCTTTAAACCCCAATATCTCTGTTACCGTTTGTCAAAACTACAAGATCCTATATATTTTCTTGATCAGCGTTTCAAGACCAATACGATGAAGGTAACGGGTATATAAATTTCTAAAAAAAAAAATTCTGTGCTTTGACTTGTATCTTTACTGACGTCAGCAAAAATTTAAAACCCTTATATCTCCTTAGGCGTCCGTCGAAAACATATGATCCTATACAATTTCTTGATCAGCGCTTTAAGCTCTACAGAATAGTGAAAACAAGTTCTAAACTTTCTTTTGTGGATGGGTTGCTGACGTCATCTCTTATAATAATACGGAGACTGTGTCTGTCCGTAACAGGCAAAGTGGATGTGTTAATTTTCCTTTGATGTTGCCGAAAAATGCATGTCTAATATGTTAATTTTTCTGACGTTACGGCGCGACGTCAATAACACTACTTTAACGTCAATATCCTATATTAAATTAATGAAGCCATTACAGTGCACCTAAAACTTTGAGGCTAAATAACTTGGAAACGAGGTGGTGACGTCAATGATTTTTCACCGCGTGGGTAACTAGGGACCACCTAGGACCAATTTGGGTAAGTTTCCCAAACCTGGGTCACCAAATCCGTTTCGGAATGGACGGGTTGATGACGTCATCAGAAAACCTTCAAACCTTAATATCTCCGCAACCGTTTGTAAAAAGTACCTAATAATATACATTTTCTTGATCAGCGTTTCAAGATCTATACGATGAAGGCAACAGGTGTACAGATTTCTAACAAAAAAAGTTTGGTACTTTTGACGGGCCATTGCTGACGTCAGCAAAAATTTTTAAACCCTTTTATCTCATTAACCGCTCATCAAAAACACATGATCATATACATTTTCTTGATCAGCAATTTAAGCTCTACACAATAGACGCAACGGATAAACTGAATTTCGTCAATTTGTTTTTACATATGCACTACTGACATCAGCAAAAAGTCTAAAATAACCAATTTTTGCATTGTCCTCCTGCCTAAGTGGATTTTTCCACGGGCTTTATCGACTAGTCTCTTATAATAATACAGACAGTGTGTGTGTGTCTGTAACAGGCAAAGTGGATATCTTCATTTTCCTTTGATATAGCCGAAAATTTACATGTTTTTTTATGAGAATAACAAAAATTCTAACAAGGCTGATCATTAATTCTAATTTTCTATTGTTCTAAGCAAATGACCTATTGTTTCAACCTAAAATCACGGCCTGATATTCTTATAAAGCATATTCTTATAAAAGAAAAAAAGCGTGTACGTCTTTTTGCTGAGAAAAGCCGCGAGTTTTTGTTTGTTTGCATTTTAAATTATGTGATCGACATAAAACAATTTCTTTTGCTAAAAAAAATCACGTGATCAAAACAAAGTGATTTCATTTGTAGGAAAATCCGAGTTTCCCTTGACGACCAGTATTAAAAAACTTAGGCATCAGCTTAATGTTTTAAAATTCAGGAAGGCGAATGAACAAAGTAGGTTGCATGCTGTGCACATTTACAAATAGTTAATTTATGTTTTAAAACGTTCACTATTTTGGATTAAGTGCAAAAGAAATCTAAAAGAAGGTTAGTTGTTTGCTGCAAAGACGAAGAAGAAGAAGAAGTTGTTTCAAATTATGCAGTCGTATAGAGAGAAAGAGAGAGATACTCAAGAAGATAATCAACCACTGTTCTTCTGGGTAACCAAGCTCTTTCTTTTTGGCAGATAAATATGGGAAAATGATTATTTTAAATAGATCTTCACACTTTTCTAAATTAGACCAATGATTTGGAGTATACGTGACATGAAAATTGGTCGGACATGCAAATTAGGTAAACATATTTTTAACTTGCCTTGATAAACAAGCTGGACAGGGAGAAAAGCATCAGTAGCAGAAACAACAAAAGTCGCTGTAATGTTGATTGTATAAATACTTTTAGCTTCAGATTCGTTTAAACAAGCTGGGTGTGTGCTCTTATCCCACTAGACGGGGAAAGTTATTATCCTTAATAGGAGGACACTTCTTGGATACAGCTCTTCTTAAGATAAAAGAAGGTGAAACTTTCAGAGGTACTGGTGACAACTGGGATATTAGGATTCTGAAAAATCACATGCGTTCCGACAATCAAAACGAGGATATGCACCTTTTTGCTTCAAATGTTATAGAAAATCGGTTATGTTAAACTATTGTCAAATAGAACATTTTCCTTAAATATCCAGGAGTGGAAAGCATATATCACCACATCAAAAATCCTGATTGGTCGAGTATTTTTAGATTTCTTTTCAAAGTTCACTTTTTTCAAAAAGTGCCTGCCAGACCATATCTCTCATAAATATTCCAAAAAAATGTGTCAACAATCAAACATAATTACCACGCCGTTGATAAATGCTAACGAGAACAACTATAATGATTGCGTTCAGATCCTTCGTACATACGAATTATGGATTGTTGACATTTATCATCGTGCTGGTCCATTAGAAAACAAACCGAATAAAATGATCCAACAATTCCGACTGTTCCTGCTCCTGCAGGACAACCCCTGACTCATACCAATTTCACTGAGGGTGATATAATGAAAGACATGAAAATATCATTTTTTGAAGACCAGCTCACGCGTGTACGGTTTGCTGGTGCAAAACATGCCGAGCATTGCTCATCATTTAAGGCGGTGATGTGGCACACCAAAGCTTCACTGTTACAATACTACTATCATCTATTATACAAAGCTGAATCAGTACTTGAAAGTGGAATTTTGAAATATTTTCGAGAGAAGTTAAATCGTAAAAATGTTACACCAGATAAAGTTTTGAATTCATATCAAGGATGTGAAGAAGTCTTTCTTAGTGTTGGAAAATGATACATAATGGCAGCAGCTATGCAGATGGTAGGTATGGAAAAATTGGATGACAAGCCATCAATTATGAAATTTCCAGTTAACTTAATTCACAAACCTCTTGAAGAGAAATGCAAGTATTCAGATACTGTGCTAGAAACATTTGTTGATAGGTTTCTTATGCACAGAGGTGGGGTGCAATGTCCAACAGATTATGTTCAAAATTATGGTTTGTGTAGCATGTTCTTAACAGTTTTGGTGTTGCAGATGAAGGATACTGCAAAAGGTGGTGATCGTAACCTTGTTAATCAAAAGCTGTTGCTATCAATCTTCAAATCACTGGGTCCTTACAGCAAGTATGCACTCGAAATGTTTGTATCAATAGCTCAAGTGGAAAGTTTATTAACACCAAGGCTTGCTGAACAACAAAAGTGGAGTTATTTTGAAAATTGGTGGTCCTGGTCAAAATATTGAAGAAGATTTGGCACAGGAAATAACAAAAAAAAATCAGTAAAGATATTGCACATCATATGGGACCAAACAAAACCATTAGTTCTATTAGTAAAATATGCAAAGCAACAAGTGGTATTAAAGAAATAACTGAAAATTATGATAAAGAACTGGAGAAACATGCAAAATCTTTTCCAAATGCAACTGCTAATAGTAAAAATGATGAGATCGAAATAATTGAAGAATTGCTGAGAGTAAAACCCTTCGATTCGATACCTGACAGATTTCAATAACCATGTCAAAAAGTTTATATGCATATCCACAATATTTTAAACCCATATATATAATTGTGATACGGTAATCTTGTCTTGTTTCGTTTAATTTTGTTGCTAATGGTAATAGAATTTGTTCATAACTTTTTACACCATAGTTGTTTGGAAGTCGTTGTTTTTACATTTAGAAACACATTTCTACGATTTGGTGAGGCTTTTACAATTTT
Organism: Hydractinia echinata; assembly: GCA_030067915.1. Lineage (NCBI taxonomy): Eukaryota > Metazoa > Cnidaria > Hydrozoa > Anthoathecata > Hydractiniidae > Hydractinia > Hydractinia echinata. The sequence goes on from JASGCC010000065.1 coordinate 1,178,398, forward strand.
GCAGTTCTGTAGAGTCTTTTACAATTTTGAAAATCATTTTATCTCCAGCAGTTGCGGTTAATGCAGGCATAGGGCGATCTTGAAAGATGGTGTTTAAGACAACCAAATCTTAAAATCTTTTTCTAAATTTCAGTCCCCTGAAACAATATAAAAACATAATATATATACCTAAATATGTAAATTATAGTATATACATGCAAAACTATAGCTATATATAGTGACAAAAAGAGTATATATGTACTAGTTATCGCACAGAAAAATATCGGCAATATTTTTTGAGTGTTTTTATGTTCTCGTTACATATTTCACGAGCTTTTAGGCGAGTGAAATATACGAGAACATAAAAAACGAAAAAAATATCAGCCGATATTTTTCGAGGGCATGTGCGATAACTTGTTTATAATATACTCGGTCTTATATCATGTTAATTTCACATAGTCGGTTGCACACTGCTTAATTATGTTCACGATATTGACAAGGATTGTTATGGGGCCCAATTTTATAACCGACGATAAATTTTGACCGACGAAATTTTAACCAAGGTAATCGTTTTTCTTTACAATTAACAGTCCCAGGTCATTTTTTATTGCTAACGTTCTGCCATTTTATGTTGTATATTCTTACGTTTAAAGCTACCAGATGTGTATAATGGAAATAGCTGTTATTTTTCATCCTACTTTTATTTAAAATCGTGAAAATTTAAAAGAAGATTTAAAGTCAAATTAATCTCTCTGAAAATAATTTTACTCAATAAGGGCTTTTAATACATTCTTGAAAATGACAAAACATTAAAAGGAGTCTGTTATCTAACTTTTTTTTTGTCATAGTCGTGATGTGCTCTAAATTACTTGGCAAAATGATAGTTGCACATAGATCAGATGTTACAGTTATTACTCAGACCTTAACCTAAATAAGGCCAAGACAAGTATTAATTATCCGTCTGAATTTCATATTAAACTGAAATTCCTTATGCTCATAAAGAAAATAACTATTTGCACTTTTTAACGATGTTTTTCTTCCTTATGTAAAAATAAAATATTTTTTTACCAGATATACTGAATTCAAAAACCTTTTGCAACAATTCAGCCGATCCTAAAACTCACGCAAATACTGGTAAACACGTAGTTGCGTTACATATGCTAGTCATGAACTGAAAGCCAAGGCACATTTTACAATGGAATTCCAATTTTACTTTACCATTCGCAATGTTATTTTTAGACTATTCTTTATAAAATACCTGTTATTGTAATTCCTGGTCTTGGACACAACAGTTGCTACTGAACAATTACTGCAGTAAAATTAAATTAGTTTTTAATATTTTCTTTTAGCTGTTACTAATAAATTTAATAATGGATGAATTACTATTTAGAGCATAATAACAACAAGCGCAAATATTACACACTCATGGACACATTATTTTGTAATTAGTTCTTATTGATAATTTTTTTCATTTTCTTTAGAAGGTGAACAAGTTGAAGAAAGTGAAGCTAGAAGTAGTAAAGAAAAGTTAGAAGAAGAAAATGAAAGCTTAGGTTTAAAGTCGATTTGGATTCCAAAATAGTAAGAACTTTGATATTTTTAGACATTATGTTTTTTTCGCCAGGAAAAAGTCACTTAAAAGCTTCAAATTCTTTATATTTTATATTTTACTGCGTTTTTTATAAAAAGCTAGCATATTTTTTACACTTTTTTGCATAATTAATGTATCCCCTGCTGCGTAACTAACGTATTTGTCCTAAAATTCATGTTAGCTGGCTATCAAACAAATGTGCTAGCGAAACGTTTGGTTTGTTGAACTTACTGCAAATTTTTATTGCTATTGTTTCTCTTTATATGTGTTTTACTAAGCATAAATAGCTAGCTGGCCATATGCGTTTAACTATATTTAGTTTAACTATATTTAACTGGGTATCTGTCTTATCTAATGTTACCTTCAAGCTCCATAGCTAAACTTAGCTAGCTAACTGATAATTAATGTTGTTATTCTGTTATTATGTTCACGATATTGACAAGCATTGTTATGGGGCCCAATAAAATCATTGCAAGGTAATTTATTTCATTTATATTCATGAACTTATAAATTATTTGAATTTATGAAGTCACGTGCGATTTAGATCTTTATAACAAATTATGTTCATGTCACGCTTGAAAGAATTTGAATGGAAATAAAAACTACGAATTTTCAAAAGAATAAATTATCATTGTGAAGCCAAGTAACACAGAACTCCATAGTCGTGCTATTATATAATTCTTTCGAGTTGACTGATATAATTCAATTGTTTTTCATCCCCGGTGGACAGTGCATGCTCTATGATTAATGACTATTTAATGACTGTTGAAACAAAAGAAAATTTTCGAATCATAATTTATGTATATTTGTGAAAATAAATTCACCGACAAGTTTTCGTTTTTAAGAACATAATAGGTTTTTCCTACGAATTTTCAACCAATCAAGAAAAAATATAAGTTTTTTGCACGCTAAATCAGCCAATCAAAGGAAGAATATAAGCTTTTTGCACTCTGTATAAGTAAAAATTGCACTCGTTTCTCGGTTGAAAAAACAAAATACAGCACATATTTCGTGCAGATTAGCCAATCAAGTTGCGAGAAAAACTCAAAGTATATGATAAATACATTTATATTTTTAGCTGATAGTTTTATGTTGTACATTTTGTAGCTAGCTATATATAAAATTTACTTACCACAGTTCCACACAATGTGCCTCGTCTACTACACATGCAACAACATTATCCTGATAAATTTTTGATTTTAGTAAATTTCTTCCTGTGTGTGACAAAAATGCTTCTGGATGTCCAAATAAAAAATCAATATCTCCATTTTTTATTTCATGTGAAACTTTAAAATTTGGTTCGACAGGATCTTCCGTATTCAAATGTGCAACAAGATCTTCTGTACATTCTTCCCTTTCATAATTAAGTGTAGCACTTCTACACCTCTTTGGCTCAAATTTTTTTGTTGATCCTCAATGATAGCGTTGAGAGGGCTAACAACAATCACTATGTTTCTTTTCTTCTGTAAAGGCATTACAAAAGGAAGTAACTGGTACAAAATTTATTTCCCATATCCAGTAGGCAAAACTGCAAGAGTATCCTTTCCATTAATTAGTTGTTCAAAGCAAATGATTTGTTTGGGCTTTAACACAAAATTTGGGTCAAAACCTTTCTCTAGACAAGTCAAAGTTTGGAAAAAAGTTTTATTATATTTTCCATCTTGTTAGCCAGCTAACTAAATTTTTACTCGCCATATGCTTGTTTCTATGTTCAGTTACCTTCCTATGTCCCTTCGGTAAAATCTGGCCAAGCAAGACAAACGGCTCTTTCAAAAATACTCACTATAGGTGGGTATTTTGACCGGCCAGTCCCAGAGCTACTTCTTTCGCTCAGCCACATACCAGAAAGCGAAAAAGAAGCCCCGGGAACGAGATTGATATGCCTGTGCAGTAAAAGCAAAAGAAAGATACTTCGATGGATGGAAAACCGTTGGTCATGTTCCGAGAGAAATTTCCCGTTACATTTACTTCTTCATTAAACAAGAGAATAGAAAAATCACAGGTAATGTAAAGTTGTTAAACTACAAGTCATCACCTATTCCTTCAGGAGGACTTGAGATACCTCTGCAACTAACATTTTCATGTCCCAAGCGATGGGTTCGAGATACAATGAAAGATTTTATTGACGATTTCTACTCATATGATTTCACTGGAATTATTCATAACGACGAAAGCTCTGACAAGAGTGATTTTGAAATTGACCTTAAAATAGAAAGTACTAGTACTGAGGTACGAGAAGAGGAAGAAGAAAGCGAAGAATGTCTTGAAAATGAAGAAAAAATCACTTGTATTATTATTGATTAGCATTTGTTTTGTCAAATATAAGTAAAAAAACTAAAAAGGGGGTTAAAACTTTTCGTGAAAGGGGGTTAAAACATTTCGTCGGTTAAAGGTGACGAAAATTCAGAAAAATGTCGTCACTTTTCACCGGCAAAATTTTATAACCGACGATAAATTTTGACCGACGAAATTTTAACCAATAAGGTAATCGTTTTTCTTTACAATTAACAGTCCCAGGTCATTTTTTATTGCTAAAGTTCTGCCATTTTATGGTGTATATTCTTATGTTTAAAGCTACCAGATGTGTATAATGGAAATGGCTGTTATTTTCATCCTACTTTTATTTCGGACAACTGTAATGAATTTAAAATCGTGAAAATTTAAAAGAAGATTTAAAGTCAAATTAATCTCTCTGAAAATAATTTTACTCAATAAGGGCTTTTAATACATTCTTGAAAATGACAAAACATTAAAAGGAGTCTGTTATCTAACTTTTTTTTTGTCATAGTCGTGATGTGCTCTAAATTACTTGGCAAAATGATAGTTGCACATAGATCAGATGTTACAGTTATTACTCAGACCTTAACCTAAATAAGGCCAAGACAAGTATTAATCATCCGTCTGAATTTCATATTAAACTGAAATTCCTTATGCTCATAAAGAAAAAAACTATTTGCACTTTTTAACGATGTTTTTCTTCCTTATGTAAAAATAAAATATTTTTTTACCAGATATACTGAATTCAAAAACCTTTTGCAACAATTCAGCCGATCCTAAAACTCACGCAAATACTGGTAAACACGTAGTTGCGTTACATATGCTAGTCATGAACTGAAAGCCAAGGCACATTATACAATGGAATTCCAATTTTACTTTACCATTCGCAATGTTATTTTTAGACTATTCTTTATAAAATACCTGTTATTGTAATTCCTGGTCTTGGACACAACAGTTGCTACTGAACAATTACTGCAGTAAAATTAAATTAGTTTTTAATATTTTCTTTTAGCTGTTACTAATAAATTTAATAATGGATGAAGAACAAATCCTGCTTCAAACGCCTGAAAAGGAAATGTCAGGTATTTGACATCAATTTATTTATTCAAAATTTATTTTGTTATTGCCCTTATATTATTTTTGTTATTACTATTTAGAGCATAATAACAACAAGCGCAAATATTACACACTCATGGACACGTTATTTTGTAATTAGTTCTTATTGATAATTTTTTTCATTTTCTTTAGAAGGTGAACAAGTTGAAGAAACGCAGTGTACTTTTTTTTTTACATTTTACCATTTTCTCAAACACCTGGCTACAGCATCAAGATTAATATTGCCATTATTACTTACTTATTGGTTTTAATATTTTAATTTCTAGAAGGTGAAAAAAACGAGGTTACGCATGGTATATCCTGTTTTAGTACTTCTCCATCCAATCTTTTATATATCTTTTTCCCTCCATATTTTCATAAGAAAAATATTGTTACTTTTAGGTAGTAAAGCTAAAAAGTTAAAAAAAGTGGAGGGTGAGTATTTTGCAAATAATAAATAGTGATTAGATGGAGCAACCTTTTTTATCATTGGACACAGCTTTGGTATTATTATAAAATAATTTTATTTTTTCTTATCTGTTTTGTTTTTGTATGTTATTTAGTTTTGACGTATCAGCTTGTGAGCGATATAGAAAGGAGCATCCTGGCCCCCTGTCCACAAAATCATTCCACTGGTGGAAAACGCATGGGGGTCAGGATTTACCCAATTTTAATCGGAGCAATGCAAAGAAACATAGACAAAAGCATAAACATCGATGCACACATACTGTTTAAAACCAATACAATAACCGTACATTTACCTATCTCTTATAATAATAAGCCAGCTCCGTGTGTCTGTCTGTCACTTTTGCAAACACGATATTTTTTACCACCCGAATGCGCGAGTTTTTCGAGTTTTTTTGTTTTGTTTACATTTGTCTCGCAACCGTTAGAAACCACGTAATAGAAAATAAGCAGTATGATTCGCTGAAATACATACTTTCGAACGGGACGGCATTCGAATAAAAAGTTCCGTTAGCGTAAAAACAAACAAACATAAAAATTTCTCGACAAAGTTCTCGACACAAAAGGCGAACTGAAGAAACGGTTAAAAAATGTCTTATTTTCGACGATCCCTTAGTCACAAAAAAGTGCAGATATTAAAAGCAAGAAAAGTCAAAGTGGAGAAGTAGAAGTACAAAAGTAAAGTTAGAAGCCACGAGAAATTGCTTCGAAAGTGAAGAGTGCAGCTAGAAGTAGTAAAGAAAAGTTAGAAGTAGAAAATAAAAGCTTGGGTTTAAAGTCGATTTGGATTCACATACAGTAAGAACTTTGATATTTTTAGACGTTAAGTTTTTATGTCGCTAGAGTTACGTGTCGGGCAGACTCGCATTTGCCAGGAAAAAGTCACTTAAAAGCTTCAAATTCTATAAGTTTTATGTTTTACCGCGTTTTTTATAAAAAAGCTAGCATTTGTTTGCTTTTTTTTGCATAATTAATGTATCCCCTGGTGCATAACTAATGTATTTGTCCTAAAATTCAAAATGCTGCATAAAGCTGTTAGCTGGCTACCAAACAAATGTGCCAGCGAAATAGAAAGTTTTGGTTTGTTGAACTAACGGCAAATGTCATAATTTTTACATTGCTATTGTTTTCCTTTATATATGTTTTACTAAGCATAAATAGCTAGCTATAGACTTAGCTAAGTCTCCCCAGCTTAAGTATATTTAACTGGGTGTCTTAGGTACTGTTTTATTAGCTAGCTAGCTAATGTTAGCTTCAAGGCTCCATCCCATAGCTAGCTTTAATCTATGAGTTTTGTTGTTATTTCTCTTTTTTTAGGTATTTATAGCTACCTTAGTAGTCAAACTTCTCTTCTTTTTTGAACACGAATTATCATGTAACAAGCTAGCTACAAAATCTTTCTTGAACTTTTAGGATACTGTGACACATATTTATGACCATAGAGAATAATGTTTTCACATTTCCTGTAAACTTTACAAGGGGACCACAATATGACAAGTGGAACAAGTTTTATAGAATTTAAAGTGTGTGTGTTAAGTTATTTTTTATTGTTTTGTTTCCTCATCCTGTTAAACTTTTGTCAGCCTACATGTAAAATGCCAGGTTTTTTTACAGGGGTTTTTGACATTTGATTGGAAATTTATATACGTGGGTTTATGACTTTGGGTTAAAAAAATTTATGAGAGGATGGTATGGTTATCAGTTCATATTGTTCGTGTTGCAAAATGCTGTTTTTTGAAATTTTGTGTAAACATTTGTGGAAATAGACCACATGCAATATACTGAAAGAACAAATCTTTGTAGAATCAGACTTCACTGTAAGCTGTTGTAAATGTGATGTCTTTATCGGTAAAAATAACAACCATATATTACTAATTAAGAAAAAATAAAACGAGTTTGAAAGTTAAAAAGTATTTATTTGTTAAGCTTTTCGTACACTAAGTACATCTTCAGACTATATAAACAACTTTGTCTTTATATTTCGTATTATAAACTATTGTTTGGGAGAACTAACTGTATGTGATGTAATTTTTGCTGGAAGAAAATTCCATGGTTTCACGTTTTTGTTTTTCTTGAGAATTTTACAAAATTTTGTATGGATAAATGTTTGCTGATGATAAAAAAATTACTTAATGTTCTGACTGAAACTGTTTTTGTTTTTTATATTTTGTAATCTAAACGCGAGGACTGTGTGCACTGAAATGACTGATTTTTTTAAATTTTGATGTGTTTCATAACCTTTTTGTAGAAGATTAATGGTAATGGCAATATACGACATGCTGAATGAACTTATTTTTGTTGATTTAGATGTGTTTCTCAAAAACCGATCTGTTTTACATTTTGTGTAAACTTTTGTTTACGAACCGTATACAATGTTTATAATGATCTTTGTCGATTCAAGTTTATTCTTTGCTCATTGATTTTTTGACATTTAGGTTTAAAATTGTTGGTAAAGGGCAGTACGAAACTAAAAGAAAAATTTTTTGTGTTCTTAACTGGTTGATTTTTACATTTTGTGTAAATTTTTGTGGGAGAGGATGGTATCCAACCGAAATGACTGATTTTTCTAGATTTAAATTTGATGTTTTCGAAACTATGGCTTTTTCATATTTTTGTATAAGCTTTTAAGGGAAAGACAATATTTAAAATGTGTAAAAAATTTATATTTCTTGATTTGTGCTAACTCTTGCAGGCCTCCTTTTTGACATTTCATAATAAAATACTGAGGGTTTTCAACATAATCACTTATAAGATGTACATATTTGAGATGCGTTATTTCTGACATTGTTATTATCTGTGTTGTGACTGTCGGTGTTCTTACTGTCGGTTTTGTGAGTATTGGTGTTGTGAGTGTCGATGTTGTGAGTGTCGTTGTCGTAACTTCTCATCAACTACATTTTGCACCTTGCATGCTGTTCTTTTTTATTTTGTGTAAGATTTGTGTGGAGGATTTAATGCGATTTGACATTTGATGTAAGATTTTAAGAACATTTTTTTTTTATATGCACTACTGACGTCAGCAAAACATCTAAAGCAACCTATTTTTCATTGGCCTTTTGCCTAAGTGGATTTTTCCACGGGCCTTATCGACTAGTCTCTATAATAATACGCCAGTTCCGTCTGTCTGTCTGTGACTGTTACAAAGACGATATTTTTTACCACCCGAATGCGCGAGTTTGTCGAGTTTTTTTGTTTTGTTTACATTTGTTGAAAATAAGCAATATGATTCGCTCAAATACGTACTTTCGAACGGGACGGTATTCGAATAGAAAGTTTCCTTGGCGTAAAAACAAACAAGCATAAAAATCTCTCGACAAAGTTCTCGACAAAAGAAGCGGATAAAAAATGTCTTATTTTTGAAGATCCCTTAGTCATAAAAAAGTGCAGATAATAAAAGCAAGAAAAGTCAAAGTGTAGAAGTAGAGTGGATTAAAAAAACATATAATTTGGAACAGGGTTACCATCGACACACAAAACAACAACAAAATAACGGTCCCTTCGTCTTCAAAAAAGTGCAAAAAGTGATTCAGAGAAAGAAAATTCCAAGTGAAGAAGTAGAAGTACAAAAGTAAAGTTAGAAGCCACGAGAAGTTACTTCGAAAGTGAAGAGTGGAGCTAGAAGTAGTAAAGAAAAGTTAGAAGAAGAAAATGAAAGCTTAGGTTTAAAGTCGATTTGGATTCCAAAATAGTAAGAACTTTGATATTTTTAGACATTATGTTTTTTTCGCCAGGAAAAAGTCACTTAAAAGCTTCAAATTCTTTATACTTTATATTTTACTGCGTTTTTTATAAAAAGCTAGCATATTTTTTTACACTTTTTTGCATAATTAATGTATCCCCTGCTGCGTAACTAACGTATTTGTCCTAAAATTCATGTTAGCTGGCTATCAAACAAATGTGCTAGCGAAACTTTTGGTTTGTTGAACTTACTGCAAATGCCATAATTTTTATATTGCTATTGTTTCTCTTTATATGTGTTTTACTAAGCATAAATAGCTAGCTGGCCATATGCGTTGAACTATATTTAGTTTAACTATATTTAACTGGGTATCTGTCTTATCTAATGTTACCTTCAGGCTCCATAGCTAAACTTAGCTAGCTAACTGATAATTAATGTTGTTATTCCTCTTTTAACTATTTATATCCACCTTAGTAGTCAAACATAGGGATCTTATTTGAGCACGAATTATGATGTAACAAGCCACAAAATCTTTCAAAGACTTATTTGAACTTCTATGGTAGTGGGAGGAATAATTTTTCTCACGTTTTTTGCAAACCTAACTTTAAGAGGAATGATTTTGTAAAACTAAAGTGTGTGCGTTATTTGGAGTAAGTTTTATCGTTTTGTTGTTGACATCCTGTTAAACTTCTGTGAGCCCGCATGTAAATTACCAGGTTATATATTTGCACAAGGGTGGTGGTTGATATTTTTACAAAGGTTGTTGACAATTTTGGGAAAATTTTCCTGGGTTTTTGACATTTGTGGTTAAAATTTCTCAGCAGAGAATAGTATGGTCGCCGTTTATATTGTTTGTGTTGCAAATTGCTGTTTTTTAAATGCTGTGTAAACTTTTGTGGAAAAAGACCACATGCAAAATACTGAAAGAACAAATTTTTGTACAATTAGATTGTGAGCTGTTGTGTAAGTTGATTTTTTTTATATTTTGTGTTATAACCTTTTTTTAAACTTTAAACTAACTGTAAGTAATGTCAGTTTTGCTGGAAGAAAAGTCCACGGTTTCACGTTTTTGTTAAGAACTTCCCAAAATATTGCGGGAATAAATATTTGGTGATGATAAAAATTTAATGAATGTTCAGACTGAAACTGTTTAACTGTTGTGAGGGAGGAGCATATGCAAGTATATATACTAAAAAGATAATTTGATATTCTACACTTTCCAAGTTGTATTTTTGTATGCACTGAAATGACTGCTTTTTCTGAGTTGAATTTGATGGTTTCATATCCTTTTTGTGGAAGATTTTATGGGTGAAGACAATATAGAACATGCCAATTGAACTGATTTTTGTTCATATTTTGATTTGCTCCTCAGAAACCTTTGTGTTCTACATCTATTGTAAACTTTTGTGAGGAAGGACCATATATATATACAATGTTTTCAAAATAATAATTTTTGTTGATTTGAAATTTACTCCTTGCTCATTGCTTTTTCGACATTTCCTTTTAAAATGTTTGGTAAAGTCAGTACGGATCATTAGACAAAAAAATTGTTTTGTTAACCGGTTAATTTTTACATTTTGTGCATATTTTTGCGGGAGAGGATGGTACGCAACCGAATAAATGATTTTTCAAAGTTTAACTTTTTGTTTTTTGGTGTTTTGTGTTTGTTTAAGTTTGGCTCTTTGAAATTGATCAGGTTGTATTGTTGTATAAGCATTTAGGGAAAAGACAATGTTTAAAATGCGTAAACAACTTATTTTCATAGATCTGTGCGTACTGTTGCAAGCCTTTCTTTTCGACACTTCAGATTAAAATATTGAAGGTTTTCAACATAATCACATAATAAGATGTATACATATTTGAGATGAGTTATTTCTGACATTATTATTATTGTTGTCTGGGTTGTGACTGTCAATGTTGTAACTTTCTACCAACTAGATTTTACACCTTGCACGCCATTGGTTTTTCATATTTTGTCTGAAGTTTTGTTGGGAGGATTTCATGCGATTTGACATTTGATATTTTGTCTTAGATTTTAAAAACTTTTTTGTTAAATTATGACCTACTTTCTTTTTATGCATTTTCAGATTATTTTTTTGGGTAAAAGGCAGTATTCAATATACTACTGATATTTGCTGATGTCATCAAAATTCCAATGACAGAACTTTTCAATTGTTTTTCTGCCTAAGTGGATTTTTCCACGGGCCTAATCTACTAGTCTCTATAATAATACGCTAAGTGTGTCTGTCTGTCTGTGACAGGCAAAGTGGATGTGTTCATTTTCCTTTGATGTTGCCGAAAAATGCATGTCTAATATGGTAAATTTTCTGACGTTACGGTGCTACGTCAAAACCACTACTTTAACGTCAATATCCTATATTAAATTAATGAAGCCATTACAGTGCACCTAAAACTTTGAGGGCAAATAACTTGGAAACGAGGTGGTGACGTATATAATGTTTCACCGCGTGGGTAGCTAGGGACCACCTAGGACCAATTTGTGTAATTTTCCCAAACCTGGGTCCGCGAATCCGTTTCGGTTCGGCAAAACCGTCAAACCCTAATATCTCTGCAACCGTTTGTCAAAAGTACATGATCCTATACAATTCCTTGGTCAATGTTTCAAGACCTATACGATGAAGCCAACAGGTATACAAACTTCTAAAAAAAAATTTTGGGTTTTGATGGGTCATTGCTAGCGTCAGCAAAATTTTTAAAACCTTTTATCTCCTTAGGTGTTTGTCGAAAACATATGATCCTATACATTATTTTGATCAGCGTTTTAACCTGTAATGAATAAACTAAACTTCGCCAAATTGTTTTTGTACCTGCACTGCTGAATTTAAAACAACCTATTTTTTATTGTCCTTCTGCCTAAGTTGATTTCTCCACGGGCCTTATCGACTAGTCTATATAATAATACGCCAGTTCCGTGTGTCTGTCTGTCACTTTTTCAAAGTGGATTATATTCTTCACAATTTTCTTCGATAACGTCTATAAAACATCACCTATAGAATTGTTCTGTTATTTACGAAACTTTGACGTTAAAATAATACTAACGTGAAAGGGAAAGTATATTTAACATTAGTGAAGCCATTACAAAGCACTAAAAATTTTGAGGCCAAATAACTTAGCAACGAGGTGGTGAGGTCAGTCATTTTTCATCGCGTGGGTAACTAGGGACCACTTGAGACCAATTAGTGTAAGTTTCCCCAACCTGGGTCCCCCAATCAGTTTCGGAATAGACGGGTTGATGACGTCATCAAAAAACCTTTAAACCCCAATATCTCTGCAACCGTTTGTCAAAGATACATGATCATATACATTTTCCTGATCAGCGTTTGAAGATATATACAATGAAGACAATAGGTATACAAATTTTTCAAAAATTTTTTTTGGTGTTTTGGCGGGTCTTTGCTGACGTCAGCAAAATTTTAAAACCCTTATTTCTTTTTATGCGTTCATCGAAAACATGTGATCCTATACATTATTTTGATCAGCGCTTTAAGCTCTACAAAATAGAGGCAACAAATAAACTACATTTCGTCAATATTTTGGTATCTGCACTGCTGACGTCAGCAAAAAATCTAAAACAACTTATATTTTCATTGCCTTTCTGCCTAAGTGGACTTCTCCAAGGGCTTTATCGACTAGTCTCTATAATAATACGCTAAGTCTGTTTGTCTGTCTGTAACAGTCAAAGTGGATGTGTTTATTTTCCTTTGATGTCGCCGAAAAAGTGATGCCTCAATTGTTAAATTTTCTGACGTTACGGCACGACGTCAATATCACTACTAACGTCTAACTTTAAATTAATAAAGGCATTACAGCGCACTTTTGATTCCAAATAACTTGGAAATAAGGTAGTTACGCCAATGATTTTTCACCGCGTGGGTAACTAGGGGCCACCTAGGACCAATTTGGGTAATTTTACGAAACCTAGGTCCCCAAATCCATTTCGGAATGAACGGGTTGATGACGTCATCAAAAAGCCTTCAAACCCTAATATCTCTGCAATCGTTTGTCAAAAGTACATGATCCTATACATCTTCTTGATTAAGAATCGATAGAATTATTGTTTAGGTCAGTCAAATTCAGAGTCTGACTATGTGTGAATTAACTAACTTGTAAAAAATAAGAAGATAAATATGGCAACTATTTGAATACACCAATACATGCTGAAATCACCAACAAATACCGTTAGCAATAATTGTCGCATTTCAACAATAACCTATTTTTTAAACCATTATTTAAACTTACTATTTTATACTGGTGATGAAGGGAATATAATGAAGAAACAGGAACTGATGCAAAGAGACGAGATGACAAGAGCGACGAGAGAGGTGGAACAGAAGGGAAAGGAAAAGATGTGCAGAAAGAAAAGAGAACATGAAGGCATTGCAGAAATAAACGATGAGCAAGATTCAATGCACGGAAAAGGCCATGACAAAGAATTTACAGAAAATGGTAAGGAGTCGGGGCAAGTTACAGGTTTAGACAAGTTGAACAGTAACGAGCTCGTTAATGGCCAAAGAAAGAAACTAGTACAGAAGTAGCATTCTTAAAGAATGTCAAGAATGAAATAGCTGATGCAATGATAATACGTTCTAGAGAATTGATTGAAGGTAGTAGGTTCAGTGGTAGATCGCTCGACTTTAAGAAAGTTTCCATAAATGCAGAACACAGACAAAGGAAGTGCCAAACTTTGGAAAAAATTTCGCGCGTGTTTCTTTCAACCCAAGTTTAAACAAATGGAATATAAAAAATTATTGTAAATGACTTAAAACAGTGTTAGGTAATAGGTACACTTATAGTTACATTTAAAAAAAATGAGAATGTCACAATTATTTTAGAAACTTCAAAACTGCATTATTTATTATTGAACTTGTAATATTTAAATTTGCGACATTTGTAAAGCAAGTCATCGATAGGGTAGAAAGTAGTTTTAAATAAATACGACTTTTATTGCCGAGTTCGCGACATTTGTTGTTAAGTTGCGTCATTTAATTTTGCGATATTTAACTTTGCGACATCTATTGTTTATAAAGTTGCGACGTTAAGAAAATTCGACGTTAAGAAATCAGGCTGAAAAGGCTTCAAAATAAATGAGGCCCTTGTTGACTGTGTAATTCTAATGGCTTTATGCCAATGGGCTTCTTGTTCTATTTTAAAAAACATATAATATTCAACATAATACTATATGTGGTCTATCCAAAGCAGCATTTGAAGAAGAAAATGAAAATGATAGCCAAAATAAAGAATGTACATATTTCCAATTAATTCAATAATGAATCAAAATTATTTCCACTGAAAAGTAACAATACAATTATTTTTTTTATATGTGAATTTGTTATGTATATACATACAATGTTCTTGTTAGGTACCTTTAACAACGATGAAATTAAAATGTAGCAGCTGCATAAAGAATAATTCTAAGTTTAGCGCGAGAGAAACGAAAATTTGCAAAGTGTACGTTTAGAGAAAAAGTTTTACTTCGAGTAACTATTTTTCTTTGTTAAATATGTGTTGCATCATTCAGTTGGCTTTTATCAATGTTAATCTATACTTTTATTCAACGGTTGTGCTATATGGCAACCAGTTTGTTAACCATAATATTTAATGCAATATATCTAATTTCAACGCTAAAATTTCCAAGAATTTTTTTCCCAAGTGACATTATGTACAGAAATTACGCTTTTTATGTTCTATATCTACAATTTGTATCAGCGGCTTTTTTATCGATGTTGTGTTTAGAAGGAAATGTTAGTTTAAAAAAATTGATGGGGATTTTTAATGCTTGTGGATAATGTTGCAATTTAAGATTAAATATGACCTGCCCTTCATATATTGATGAAATTGACATTAACTTATATTTCCACTCAATTATCGTTGCATATGCAATAATAACTTGTGTGTTGATAATAGTACTTAATTCAATATTCCTCATTTCTGTTATCAAGTATACGCGGCATTACTTTCCAAGCGATATTATGTACATATTCTTGCCAACCAGTGATTTATTAGGTGGTCTGGTATACACACCGGCTTGGTGTACAATGTGGATAATGTCTATGCCCCAATAACAATTAAATTGTCTTCTTTGGAAAGCCTTAACAACCGCAGGAAGTATTTTAGCTGGAGTTTCACTGTTTACAATAGGTTGCATTACTAGTGATATATATGTTTCAATTATACATCCATTCTTTTACGAGAGATGTTACCAATAGAAGAGCGTTCATTCTCGTTGTTGGACTATGGATGTTTACAATTACATTTATTACTCTGTTGGCCAAATTGAACAAAGACTATTTGAGCATATTTGAGCACATAGGTGGCACGATTGTGCTTTCTTCGTGTGTTACAATTTCATTAATGCATAAAAAGATATATTCAGAAATAAAAGGAATGTGCAAAAATGTAACAAGTAGTAGTTCGAACCAGATAGATATTGTAAAAACGAAGAAAAAGTCTGCTAAGACTGGTTTGAAAATTTTAGTCAGGTTTATTTTATGTTACTTACCATTGAGCGTCTGCGTTTTTTGCCGTAACTTGATAGTTCGAAAAACGGTTTTAGCAACGTATGCAGAACCTACTACAATTTGCATTTTACTTTTGAATCCACTGTTGGATCCTTTTCTGTACTATTTCAGACTTTCAAGAATTCGAACAAAAATAAGTCGCCTTTTTTACAGAGCCGCAGTTTACCCAACTACTTGTGACGGACTAAGGAAGTCAAAAACAACAAATGTGACTGTTTGCTCATAAAATGTGTTATTCCGTTCCAGCCACATGTCTAAGAACGCTGTTTTATTGCACGGAAATGATGATAATGAACGTATTTAGAAGTATTTATGATCAAAGGATGAGCAAGAAAGCTATTATTCTAATCATTACCTGATTGATATTAAAAAAACAACAATGATTTGAATCGTACTAACCGGTTTAGGAAGACATTATTGAAATGCTACCATTCAAATGGAACACAAGCTTTTCGTTTCAATTCTCATAACAAATGATTAGAATTTGTTTTGTGTGCATACTTAAAACCGAACGATCTTGTAGGCCACTTTTATGTTTATGACATATGTCTCATTAATACAGCTTAAAGAGTAATTATGTCATGTATAAAGTCTATGTAAAAGAACGTGAAGCAAATGTTAACACGTTATGAAATTTTATTTTGACCTGAGGATCTTTTCCACACGTTCAGCTTTAATTTTTTTTTATTTTGAGCATTATTTTAAATAGTTTATTTTACACTCTTGCATCCACTTTTAGAAAATCACTTTAATTAAATATGACGAACAGCTGAGGTCAAAAGCAAAAGACATAAAGGGCTTCATCTCTTTGCTTCCAGAGTTTTTTTGTTCAATAGCATTGAAGGTATACCAGAAGAAGTATTATTTACAGGGAGTATGTCAGTAAGTAATGAACGGGAAGATTTAACGTCATTGGGGATTCCATCCTAACAGCTAGCTCTTCTTCCCTGGTGACTTAACTATGTTGCATTACCGCTAGAGATACGTATCGCATTGCTCTTACTTGCTTGGCTGCCACACCAGCCGATTGGCGGTCAGTAGATGGCACCAAATGGACCGCCTAAACTACATTTAAAGTGCGCCGAAGTGGGGACTCGAACCTGAAACTTTATGATTACAAGCGGAATGTGCTGCCACTACACTATCTCCGCCTGACAGACTGTCTACTTACAGACTGTCTACTAGCTGCATTTCCCAAAAATTATATAAAAAAGAAACCACAATATAGTGCGTGCTTAAGATCTGAGATTCTTGTTATATTTCAAACCCTGATGGCTATATCATGCAGCATACAGGCAAAAGGTCTGCGGTTCAACTACAGAAAGAATCAATGAGACTTCTTGGAATGATACTAAAGGTGAATTCCCCCAATAATGTCCAGAATTACATGGAAACTCCAGCTTCTAGGAATCATTTGTTGACGAATGCGGCTGATGGAATTCTTGCTTTTTGGAATTTGCTGAACACTATTGCTATCGCTATGTAAAAAGAACGGATGTAGCAATGATACCGACATCAATCATTTCGTTGCTTTTTAGACCAATAAGAATGCGTCCATCTCATAATCTGAAGGTCGTTAGTGCGGTCCTTGCACAATGATTCCGAACTGTGTGAAGAGCAAATGATAACTGCTACACTACGGATCTATAGATTTTTACGAATCCAAGAAAGAGACAGGTAATACAAAAAAAAAACGCCTCTGAGATACATCGCATCTTCAAATGGCAGATTCCATAGTGTAGTAGTTATCAAATGCGCGGAACACGAGCTAGGTCAGCGATTTGAATCCGGGCGGACTCGTTGATGACAAAAAACAGTTAGCTGATTTTTATTTATTAATATAAATAATTCCGGGACCTGTAGTGCTTTTATAAAATTAGGATGAAACGCGTACGAGGCCCTGGTACAGCAGACTTGAAATTAGCTGCAAATTAAGCATGCAGAGAAAAGTAATGCATACGTGACGTTTTCGATCTAGGATGTTGTTTTAGTGGCGGGAGTTTGTAAAAGTGTTTCACAGAGTAAATACAACCCTTAGTGATTTTGTGGTGTATGAAACATATAGTAAAAACTACATCACTTACAAATATCTCTTATAATAATACGGAGAGTGTGTCTGTAACAGGCAAAGTGGATGTGTAACTTTTCAAGCCCTGATAGGCGTCCCCTCCCTAGGCGTTTGTCGAAAACATTTAATCCTATACAATATTTTGATCAGTTTCAACCTCTATGCATTACAGGCAAAGAATAAACTAAATTTCGCCAATTTGTTTTGGATCTGCACTGCTGAAATCAGCAAAAAATCTAAAGCAACCTATTTTTCATTGCTTTCTGCGTGGATTTCCCCACGGGTTTTATCGACTAGTCTTATATAATAATACGACGTGTCTGTGACGGTCATAGTGGATTTTTATTTTCTTTTGACATCGCCGAAAAAGGTATGTCTGAAATGTTGAACTTTCTGACATTACGGCGCGCCGTCAATAACACTACTTTAACGTCAATATCCAATATTGAATTAATGAAGCCATTACAGTGCAATTAAAACTTTTAGGCGCAATAACTTGAAAACGAGGTGGTGACGTCAATGATTTTTCACCGCGTTGGCAACCAGGGACCACCTAGGACCAATTAGGGTAATTTTCCCAAGCCTGGGTTCCCAAATCCGTTTCGGAATGGACGGGTGGATGACGTCATCAAAAAACCTTCAAACCTTAATATCTATGCAACCGTTTGTCAAAAGTACATGATCCTATAGATTTTCGTGATCAGCGTTTCAAGATCTATACGACAAAGGCAACATGAATAGAAATTTCTAAAAAAAAAATTTTTTGTGTTTTCGCGGGTCAAAATTTTTAAACCCTTATATCTCCTTAGGCATTTGTCGAAAACATATGAATCTATACATAATTTGGCTTAGTACTTCAATCTCTACACTTACAGGCAACAAATGAACTAAATTTCGCCATCTTTTTTTTCTGTATATACCCTGCTGACATCGGCAAAACATCTAAAACAACCTATTTTTTAAATTGGCCTTTTGGCCTTTTTTCCACGGGCCTTATCGACTAGTCTTATATAATAATACGAAGTGTAAGTGACGGTCATAGTAAATATCGTCATTTTCCTTTGATGTCCCCGAAAAACTTATGTCCGACTTCTTAATCTATCTGACCTCACGGCGCGATGTCAATAACATGAATTTACCGTCAATATCTTATCTTAAATTAATGAAGCCATTACAATGCATTTAAAACTTTTAGGCCAAATAACTTGGAAACGAGATGGTCACGTAAATGATTTTTCACCGGTTGGGTAACTACCCAGCAGACAATACTTGTTGCAGCAATGTTGTAGCAATATTACAGCAACAGTTACTTCCAATGTTAGAATAACGTTGCATGAAAGTTACGAATGGGAATCATCGTAACATGAATTCGCAACATTGCAGCAACGTTGTAACAACTCAACGTGGCAACAGTTATGCAGCGTCAAAGCGACACAAATGCAACATATAAATGTTGCTGAAACGTAGCAACAACCTCGAAGATGTTTTTCCCAATTTTTTTAACTGAGAATTATCAACCTTGTTATTTGTTGCCATAGTCATGCTAAGAAAATATTGAGAATAATGAGGATATCATTTGTCAAAAAGTTAAGATCATCGAGGTTGAAACTAAAACACACTATTATTATAAAAACAGCGTGTATATCCTAGAGAAGAATTTACATAAACTGTAAAAAGTAATTTTTCCGTTGTTACTGTTTTTAACACTACAGACTGTGTGATTCAGTGTTGATGTCGTTATAAAAACCTAAACCTAAAATCCAAATTTAAATCAATGTTTACATCTGTTACGTTAGGATCGTTTGAAATATATTCGATTCTTAAATTCGAAAACGCTGCATTGTTATCTTCTTTGATTTTTTGCTTGATTTTCTTGATTATAAGTTTGGGTCTGTAAGGCAAACTGTTCTTTTAATATTTTGGATTGAAATACTTTGGTAGATATATAATATACCAAATGATTCAAGTTTTTATATTTCTCTTTTACGTGTTTTCAACTATTAATTTCTTATATTTTGAGTATAACTTTGTAAGGGTTGCCGTATGCAATAGACTGACTAGCTAATTTTGTATGACTTAACGAAAAATATTGTATTTATTTTAATGTTTGGTAATTTTTTTTTTCTGGTGTACTTCTGGAATGACAAAGTAAGTATATAGTTTTAGCGTATTTCGCTTTTTACGTAGCGGTTTATAGACACCTTTGATTTTTTTGGACATTTTCCATTTTTATGTTATATTTTTTTTTGGTTGCACATGCTTATAGTTTTAAACGTTTTGTTTCCGCGGTTTTAAGCATAGAATAATGCAGATTGTGGCCAACCTCTACCCAAGGCTTTTTCCTGTTATAAAAGAGACAAAGGGCCCGGGGTCGAGGTTGAAATGTGAGTTTTGAAAATCCGATTTGCTGTGTTTTATGTTTTTGTTTGGTATCCCTTACATCGGTTTAGTGAGAGATTCGGTGGATTCTTCCACGGGAATTCAGCTAGTATATAATTATAAACATAAAACTATAACCTCTCTTTTATACATAAAACTATAACCTCTCTTTTATACATAAACTATAACCGTTAGCAGGAACATAATTGTGTCACCTATTGACTCCCTGGTAGTTAAGATTCTTTCTCCGACTCGAGCAAGCCTTTTTTGTTTCCATGTTTATCCTAAATTGACATAACTTATTCTCGCAAAATATAGGCCTTGCTTGCGTCGCAAAATTAGTTCTCGCGAAAATTAGTTCAAATTATTTCTCGCGAAAATTAATTCTTTTAAGGCATGCCACAATCAATGGACTCGGACTACCGCAAAAGTAAAATCAAGTTCTTGGTTTAAGCTATGATTCTTTTTCCGAATCGCTTGACTCGAGCAGCACCCTTCTCTTATTTCCAAGTTTTTCTTTACTTCCAATTTTTTCAAGTATATTTTTCTTCCTCCTTCCAACACCGCCTTCTCGATCCGGAGCATACCTGAGGAAACTTTAAATGCGTTCCTTGATTTTACCAACAGTACACTCCTTGTGATTTGTTGTAATAGCCCCTAAAGATAGATTATAATGTTGAGATTTCCGTACATGACACGGTCGTTCCAGGTAATTTACGTGTATTGACTACTTATATAATTATCGCGCTTGTCTCAGCAATAATTCAAGAATTGATAGATTCTTCCTGTTGTGATCTACTAAACAAAGAAATTCGAGAAAAAAGCTGCCAATCATTTATCTACTTGGGACGAGTATTAAAACAACAAGGGTTTTTCTTGTTTCCTGTTTCTTGTTTTCCTTTAAAAGAAGCACATTTTCGAACCTGAGACAGTGCTCTAACTTTTCCTTTTTTACGCGAACTGCGATTTTAAAATGACTGTGAAATTTTCATGCAACAAAGTACACAATATATGCCTATTTCAATTCTTTTCCGTAAAAAACATTACAACCTACTTTTGACGACTTGGTGCAGCTCCATTTTCTCAAATCCTTTCTTCTCATCTATGCCGTAATAAGTAAATTGCGACCAAACAGGGTAGCTTGCAATCCTATAAACAGAATTTCATTAAAATATAATAAAGCCAGTTAACAGAACTAGTATACAATAGGTATAAGAAAAACTCGCAATGATAAGAATTAATCAATTATACACTTAGGCTAACATGACGTTTTTGACTGTGTCGCCAAAATTCGCTGCTCCATGCCGCGTCAAATAAGAAATCTAACAAAAAAAATGTTTATGAAATCAAAATTAAAATATTCTTATATCTTGTATCGTAAAATGTAGAGGCTGTTCTTAGTTTTTTGGCGACTATCAGTTATTTTTTGGATGGGTAATACAGTATTTCCGCATTCCTTTCTTTCGCATTTATTTCCTCCCTTAAGATAGAATATTTCAAGTAAATTAAGGTGTATTGGCATTTGGTATTCATAAATATTTCATAACGTAGTCGAAAATCAAAGCCCAATTTGTAGCCTCTTTAACCGAAAGAGTTGAGAGGTACCTTATTGGTAAAAAAAAGTTTGCTAAAAATAAAATGTCAACGCACTATTTTTTTTAAATTTCTCTTGTTGATCTTTAAGCGACCTTCCAATTATATCGTCCTCCACAAATACACCAGTACTTCCCTGTAAAATTATTTTCATTTCAGCAACTTTACATTTCAGATCTGCAATCTGGCGCAACAATTTTCGCTGAAAAACTAACAAAAAGAACCACCACCTTAGAAATTTTGCCTTTTCATTGGAGCTTTGACACCGCTTTGTGTTAGATATCAACTGACAAAAATTACTGCTTTCCAGCAATGGGTAATTGCTGCTATTATCTAGACTCCTTCTTGGATCTATGCTTTTACTGGCTTCCTTGGTACTGCTGCAACCTTCATTTATTTTTATCATGCTCACTTAACACTACCTTATGTGTGACATCATTACTAACTTCAGGTGATGATTCACTCGTTTTCTCTATTGTCGTTTGTACTCTTTGGACATACTAAAGGAATTAAAAATATGAATGAACAAAAAATCGTAAAAATGATTTGATTTACCACTTTTTAAATTTTCAATTTGTGAAAGTTAATCTTCCAATTTCGCCTAATTTGTCCCTTTATCTCCTTCTCAAATATCTCCGTTTAATAACAACAAGGAAAACTGTGAAAATATTGAAAACAAGTTCTAACGAGACAAATTGTGTTTATATATAGTTTATAATACAGCCTTTCTAATTCATGTCGGCACTAACGTCTTAACAAACGTTCTTGATTCAAGTCGGCAATTTTTTGCCGACATGGTTTTTGTTTAATTTTGATGTAACTTGAACTTACAGGTCTTGCTCTCATTTTCTCTATAAAATAAACTGTTGATTGTGTATGCTATAGGCCTAGGTGTATGGGAGCGTGCAATTACAAAACAATAAATTGCTGACGTAAAACAAGCAACTAATATTTCACAATAAATTGAATTAGAAAGGCTGTAATAAACCCTACTAAAATGGAGCTGCTTGAAAGAGCCCTCAACAAAAATATAAACACCATTTGTTCACTAGTTTACCAAGGACATTTTAATTGGAGAATAAAAACTTTTGTCTAAAAAATATATTATACTCGACAAAAATATTATACTGGACATAATATCACCACTAGGTGTTTGAAACAAAATAACATTAATGAGCTTTAGGTGATGATATTACGCACTTCACACTGCAATGTTTCCAAAAGCTTATTTGTGCATTCTGGCCGAAAATTTTAAATTGTCTTTTACATTTACATATATCATTACTACTATCAGTTTTCAAAATTGCCATGCCCACAATATTTTGTATTTTTTCCTTAAAGTTGTTTCGAGGTTCCAATACTTCCGAACATTTGACTGAACCGTTTTAAATTAGTTTCAGCACACAGCCTACATACTCCAACACACTCACCATAAACTTTATGTGGTGTCATATTTTCTTTCTCATTGCGTAAACGCTACAGGCCCTGGGATCGAGGTTAAGTACGGTAATATTGAAAGATTATCGCTTAATTGATAATGGTACGAATGTGCGGCGCAATGATAACGATTTCCAACTACATTTGATAAGACCACCTAATCCATGTTTTATTAAAATAATTATTTTAATGTACGCTTATTAGCATGTGGAGCAAATACTCAGCTCGTTTTCAACAATTTATAAAGAAGTGATATATGTTTGTGCTTCCTTTTTTAATGTGAAGATGAAACTTTTCAAGCTATAAAGCAAACTGCAAATAAAGCTTTTAGTCAATAATCACAATTTTTTGCTCAGGAACCTGTATATTTATTGATGTCCGAAATATGGCTTAGTAAAATTCCCGCCAGTGTTACTAAAGAAGATATCGATGAACATCCTAAAGATAGTTGCAATGTTTTAAAAAAAATTGTTCGTGAGATAGACCTTATAAAACTTTTCAAAAGTGGAATGACGTTCCATTATTAAAAGTTTTATAAATGTTTTATAAATTAAATGTGCTAAGCACAGTGCCTGGCTATCTACTATTTTGCCAGAAAATAACATATCAACAATGATTGTCTACCTATTGTTCTGGTTGCGAATGATTTTAAGAGTAACCATTCCAGTATCTCTTTGCAGTACAATGAATTTAATCCATTGATAAACTGAAATGTCGAAAAGTAGAATCTGTGTTGCGATTACCTGTACCAAATAAACATAAGTACCCCGAGCAATATGCATCATTTACTTTTGCTGTACTACTCTTTTTGATAGTGACTTTGATTTACACCTGGCACAGGTAGCTACAAAGAAAATATTAATGACTCTAGTATTTTGGCTGTGGTCAACCTAAACAATCAAGTATTTAAACCATTCAGTGATATTGTTGATAAAGCCATAGTAACCGTATACACTGATTTAATTGCAATAAAGATGCAGTCTAAGAGAATTATGAAGTTGAAAGAGAAAAAAGTTTATTGCAATCTTTCTAAAAATTAAAAACACACGTTTAAGATAGCATAAAAAGCAAGTACCATATCGGCATTTCAATTCCTCATTTACCGCTAAGAGCGCTAAAAACATTGAGTTGTGTTGCGCAATTTGAAAACGAAAATCCATTGATCCTCTCATAAATAAGAAAAACAACTGAATTCGCACCGCGGGATATAATCATTGACTTTGCAGCATTTTGAAACAGAATGGTCAAACAAAATTAGCTTCTCCAAAAATTGAAATAGATAATCAAACATGTAAAATCCCTAATAAACGTTAACGTTAAAAATCGCAAAACTTGGTAACCTGAATTTTACATGAGTTTTCTTTCACTTTAGACAATTCCTTCTAGTTTTATTTTAAAGTAATTTTATGTTTTAATTCGTTATAAATAAATTTATTGTTGAAAAAGTTAAACCTCTTGAAAAAAAATACGCTTTTTTTTATGTATTATATCTACAATTTGTATCAGCTGCTTTTTTATCGATGTTGTTTTTAGAAAGAAATGTTAGTTTAAAAAAATTGATCGGAATTTTTAATGCTTGTAGATAATATTGCAATTTAAGATTAAATATGACCTGTCCTTCATACATTGATGAAATTAACATTAACTTATATTTCCACTCAATTATCGTTGCATATGCAATGATAACTTGTGTGTTGATAATAATACTTAATTCAATATACCTCATTTCTGTTATCAAGTATACGCGGCATTACTTTCCAAGCGATATTATGTACATATTCTTGTCAACCAGTGATTTATTAGTTGGTCTGCTATACACACCAGGTTGGTGTACAATGTGGATAATGTCTATGCCCCAATCACAATTAAATTGTCTTCTTTGGAAAGTCGTAACAACCGGAGGAGGTATTTTAGCTGGAGTGTCATTGTTCACAATAGGTTGTATTACTGTTGATATATATGTATCAATTATACATCCATTCTTTTATGACAGGCATGTTACCAATAAACGAGCGTTTATTCTCGTTGCTGGACTATGGATGTGTACAATTACATTTAGTACTCTGTTCGCCGCACTGAACAAAGACTATCGAAGCATATTTGAGGGCATAGGTAGCACGATTGTGCTTTGTTCGTGTGTTACAATTTCATTAATGCATAAGAAGATACATTCTGAAATAAAAGGAATGTGCAAAAATGTAACAAGTAGTAATTCTAGCCAGATAGATATTTTAAAAACGAAGAAAAAGTCTGCTAAAACTGGTTTCAAAATTTTAGCCACGTTTATTTTATGTTACTTACCATTGACCGTCGGCTTTATTTGCCGTAACTTGATAGTTCAAAGAACGTTTTTAACAACCTATGCCGTACCTATTACAATTTGCATTTTCTTTTTGAATCCAGTGTTGGATCCTTTTCTGTACTATTTCAGACTTTCAAGAATTCGAACAAAAATAAGTCGACTTTTCAACAGAGCCGCAGTGTACCCAACTACTTGTGACGGTGTAAGGAATTCAAAAACAAGAAGTGCCTAAGAACGCTGTTTTATCGCACAAAAATGATGATAATGGACGCATTTAGAAGTATTTATGATCAAAGGATGAGCTTTCAGGCTAATCATTACCTGACTGATAAAAAAAACTGTTGGTATAATAAAAATCGATGATTTGAGTGATATTAACCTGTTTGGAAAGCCATTATTGAAATTTTATCATCAAAATGTAAACAAATGGAATAAAAGCTTTTCGTTTCAATTTGCATAAAAAATGATTCGAATTTGTTTTGTGTGCAAACAAGGGCTTAAAAAAGAACGATCTGGTAGGTTACTTGTATATTTATGACAATGTCTCATTACTAGAGCTTAAAGAGGTATTATGACATGTATAAAATCTATGTAAAAGAATGTAAAGCAATTGCTAACACGTTATCACATGTTACTTTAGCCTAAGGTTTTTTCCACACATTCAGTTTTAAATTGTTCTTATTTTGAGCATTATTTTAAATAATTAACTTTACACTCTTACATCGTGCATACTTTAAAAAAATGAACAAAGTAGAACGCTATGCAGATTTCAGATAATTTTAACCACTCACGGCGAACAGCAAAGGTCAAAAGCAAAAGACATGAAGGGCTTAATCTCCTTACTCACAGACTTAGTTTTTCTTTCAGGAACGTTGGGTACGGTATTCAAACGGACGAATGTAACAATGATACCGACAACCAGCACTCCGTGTCTTTTTGGCTAATAAGAATGCGTCAGTTTTATAATCTAAAATTTGTGGCGCAATCCTTACACAATTTATTTATTTATTTATCATGAATATTTACACAGGATGTACACTTCAGTAATAAATTACTGCTATTATTGCGTGTCCTGTTAATAAAACCAAAAAAATATGTATCCTATATTATAATACGCTTGTGTAAGTGACTATGTGAGGTCACGGTACTAAAGGCGTGGCGTTACGCTAAAATTTACTAAGTTAAAAAAACGCATGGGGTCGTTATGGATAGAAGAATTGAATTTTACCCTCGGTTTACAAAGCAAGGAAACAAATTGTTTATCAACTAAAAAGAGAAAACCAAAGCGAAGAAGGCTGCTTATTTTTTACAACTTTTGTACTCACTTTCTTAAAATTAATTTATTAATCAAACTATGCCAATGCTTCCTATAAGCAGGTTAGTTTAAATTTTTTGTTCTTCTTCTTTCATTTTTGTGTTCTGGAACCGAGGTTGCTACTATCGCATTCGATTATAATTCGAACTAGCCGAATTCCCGTGGAAGAATCCACTGAATCTCTCATTAAACCGATGTAAGGGATACCAAACAAAAACATACAACACAGTAATTTGAATTTTCAAAACTGACATTTCAACCTGGACCCCGGGCTCCTTGTCTCTTTTATAACGGAATGGCAAAAAGAGAAAAAAACCCTGGGATCGAGGTTTCTCCCAATCTGCATTATTCTATGTTTATAACCGCTGAAACAAAACGTCTAAAAATATAAGCATGTGGAACCAAAAAAATAATAAAAACAATTATGAAATAAAAATGGAAAATGTCCAAACAAATCAAAGGCGTCTAACAACGGTTACGTAAAAAGCGAAATACGCTAAAACTATATACTTGCTTTGCCATTCCAGAAGTACACCAGTGAAAAAAAGGATACCAAACATTAAAAAAATCCAACATTTTTCGTTAAGTCATACAAAATCAGCTATTCAGTCTATTGCATACGGCAAATCTTCCAAAGTTATACTCAAAATATAAGAAATTAATGGTTGAAAACTCATAAAAGAGAAATATAAAAACTTGAATCATTTGGTATATTGTATATCTACCGAAATATTTCAATCCAAACTATTAAAAGAACAGTTTGCTTTAACAGACCTAAACTTATAATCAAGAAAATCAAGCATAAAATTAAAGAAGATAACAATGCAGCGTTTTCAAATTTAAGAATCGAATATATTTCAAACGATCGCAACGTAACAGATAAACATTGATTTAAGTTTAGGTTTTATATAACGACATCAACACTGAATCACACAGTCTGTAGTGTTAAAAACAACGGACAAAAATACTTTTTACAGTTTATGTAAATTCTTCTCTAGGATATACACGCTGTTTTTATAAGAGTAGTGTGTTTTAGTTTTAGCCTCAATGTTCTTAACCTTTTTGGCAAATGCTATCCTCATTATTCTCAATATGTTCTTAACATGACTATGGTCTGAAAATATATAATGCCTTAATAAAATAAGCATGCTATAAGTTACTATAGCTAGCTAATGGCAATTCTACTACATGTAACAGCCCATTGCCTGGACACAAAAAATTTCAGTTCGTTTGATATACAATAAAAAAAGTAAACTTCTAATCAATTTTGTGCGTCATACAAATGTTCATATTTAAAACAAACTATCAAGCTTAGACATATTCTTAGGATATTCTAAACTTCTGACCCATTTTTCAGAGTATATTCTTACAAAATAAGTGCTTAAAGAAAATACTTTCCGGCTCAAGACACAACAACTAACTTAATAGTTAAGGAAAAATTTAGCTCTGAAAGAAACGGCTAAAAAATCGTTATACACCCAAATTCAATTCTCTAACAAATAATTTAGACAACACACCTGCTTTTCTTTCGCTTTCTCAGTAGATCGCAAGCTAGCTGGGTTGAATAAAAGTCCAATCAGGTTTTTACTTCGAGTCCTAAATTTCGCTTCATCCCAAAGTGAACGAATTGAAAATGTATAGCTACAATTGTCTCATGCATTTCCAATCAATTCTTTTTGTGATGTTATATCATCGTACGTTTTTCTTAGTTTTAAAAAATATTTCTGACAACAACATTATTAACTTCGTTCGACAACAGCAGTTTGTTTTTTACATTTTAGATTCGATTTACAGTCATTACAGTCACATTACAGTCGAATTACAGTCAAAAACATATAAGCTTTAAGCTAACCTCAGTAAACATTGGCATGCTTTGTTTGAAGTAATTTTTTCAGGATTAACTTGAAAAACAGACAACTTATGTTTTCTTTTTCAGTTGATAAACAACTTGTTTCCATGAGATGGTAAACCGGGGGTAAAATTAAATTATTTCTTCCGTAACGACCGAGAACGGTGCTGTAGCATAAATGACAAATGGACCCCCTGTTTTCTCATTTGGTGGCTTACTTATTTTTTTTAGTAAATTTTAGCGTACGGCCACGTCATAAGTAAGTGACCCGTGAGTTACGTGTCGTGGACTCACAATTTTACTCACGCAAGAAAATTAATATATAAGACTAATTGTTTCCCGTGGAAGCATCCACTGTATTTCTCATTTAATTCATGTAACAGATATACGTTCAATTAAAAAACAAACAATACAGCAGTGCGAATCTTACAATCTGCATTATTATATAAACTAGTTCTTTAAACCCGTGGGAAAATCCACTGAAATTTATTGTGCTTCTTATCACAAAAAGGTTTGTTGAGAATTTTATTAAGAAGGCTGAAAAAGAAACGTTTTAAACGAAATCCCGTGGAGATGTTTCTTATCACAAAATCATTTGTTGTCAGTTTCATTTTAAAGACGCAAACAATTAAAACTTTTGAACGAAATTGACAACACTATAATAACAACGTTAATCGCCTGTGACTTTACTCGTAGCTATAACAATTTATAACAAAGCTCCCGTCACGGTAAATTTAAATTCGCATGCAATAAAATTCCTAACTAATGAAATCACTTTATTTTATCACATGATTTGTTTTAACCAAACAGCGAAATTCATTGTTCTTTTCGTCAAAACGTTTTGTTGTTAATTCCATTCAAGCGGGATAAATAAAACCAATATGTTTTCATATAACATTAGACACGTGCTTAAGGGAATAATAAAAATTGATTACCCGTGACTTTTGTATAATAAAGTTTACATCGTTACACCAAGGTTTTTTATGAGAACAATAAAATAAATTAACCGTGACCGTTTTAAATCAAAAATTTTAAATCGATTTAAAAAAGCACACAAAAGACAGAATAGAAATAAAAGTTTAGCAAAAGTGAAATGTTATCGCGGCTGTTTCTTTAGAAAAAACAACACATCCACTTTGCCTGTCACAGACACACGGAACTGGCGTATTATTATATAGACTGTTTGATATAGGTTGTTTTAGATGTTTAGCTGACGTCAGCAGTTCAGATCAAAAAAATTGCGAAATTTAGTTTATTCCTTGCCTGTAATGTGTAGAACTTGAAACGCTGATGAGAAAAATGTATATGATCATGTGCTTTTGATGAGCGGTTAAAGAGATATAAGGGTTTAAAAATTTTGCTGACGTCAGCAATGGCCAATCAAAAACCAAAATTTCTTTTTTAGGAATTTGGTATACATGTTGCCTTCATCGTATAGATCTTGAAACGCTGATCAAGAAAATGTATAGGATCATGTACTTTTGAGAAACGGTTGCAGAGATATTAGGGTTTGAAGGTTTTTTGATGACGTCATCAACCCGTCCATTCCGAAACGGTTTTGGGGACCCAAGTTTTGGAAAATTACCCAAATTGGTCCTGGGTGTCCTTAGTTATCCACGCGGTGAAAAATCATTGATGTCACCACCTCGTTTCCAAGTTATTTGGCCTCAAAGTTTTAGGTGCACTTTAATGGCTTCATCAATTGATAATAAGATATTGACGTTAAAGTAGTGTTATTGAAGTCGCACCATAACGTCAGAAAATTTAACATATTAGACATGCATTTTTACGGCAACATCAAAGGAAAATGAACACATCCACTTTGCCTGTTACGGACAGACACACAGAGTCTCCGTATTATTACAAGAGACTAGTCGATAAGGGCCCGTGGAAAAATCCACTTAGGCAGTATAACAGAGAAAAACAACCGTCATTTAAATTTTGATGACGTCAGCAGAGACTTGTCAGAACACAATTTTTTTTTCAGAAATTTGTATACCTGTTGCTTTCATCGTATAGATCTTGAAACGCTGATCAAGAAAATGTATAGGATCGTGTACTTTTGACAAACGGATGCAGATATATTAAGGTTTAAAGGTTTTTTGATGACGTCATTAACCCGTCCATTCCGAAACGGATTCAGTGATCCAGGTTTGGAAAACTTACCCAAATTGGTCCCAGGTAGTCCCTAGTTACCCACGCAGGAGATGACGTCAGTTATTTCCACCCGTTTCCAAGTTATTAAGCCTTAAATTTAAAAGTGCAATGCAATGGCTTCACTAATCTTAATATACTTTCCTTTGACGTCAATATTGCTTTAACGTCAAAGTTTGCTAATTTACAGAACAAATTTATAGGCGATGTTTTATAGACTTTATCAAAGAAATTTTATCCACTTTGCAAAAGTCACAGACAGACAGACGGAACTGGCCTATTATTATAGAGACTAGTCGACTAGTCGATAAGGCCCGTGGAAAAATCCACTTAGGCAAAAGGCCATTGAAAAAATAGGGGGCTTTAGATGTTTTGCTGACGTCAGCAGTGCATATACAAAAAAAAATGTTCTTAAAATCTTACACAAAATGTCAAATGTCAAATCTTACACAAAATAAAAAAAGAACAGCTTGCAAGGTGCAAAATCTACTTTATAAGAAGTTACAACAACGACACTCACAACATCGACACTCACAACACCAATACTCACAAAACTGACAGTAAGAACACCGACAGTTACAATACCGACAGTCACAACACGGATAATAACAATGTCAGAAATAACGCATCTGAAATATGTATATACATCTTATAAGTGATTATGTTGAAAACCCTCAGTATTTTATTCTGAAATGTCAAAAAGTTGGCCTGCAAGAGCACAAATCAACAAAAATAAAATAAGTTATTTACACATTTTAAATATTGTCTTTCCCTTAAAAGCTTATACAAAAATATGAAAAAGCCATAGTTTGGAAAACATCAAATTTAAATCTACAAAAATCAGTCATTTCAGTTGCATACCATCCTCTCCCACAAAAATTTACACAAAATGTAAAAATCAACCAGTTAAGAACACAAAAAATTTTCTTTTTTAGTTTGACGATCTGTACTGCCCTTTACCAACAATTTTGAACCTAAATGTCAAAAAATCAATAAGCAAAGAATAAACTTGAATAAAAAAATCATTATTTTGGAAACATTGTATACGGTTCGTAAACAAAAGTTTACACAAAATGTAAAACAGATTGGTTTTTGAGAATCACATCTAAATCAACAAAAATAATTTCATTCAGCATGTCGTATATTGCCATTACCCATTAATCTTCCACAAAAAGGGTATATATATAAAACACATGAAAATTTAGAAAAATTAGTCATTTCAGTGTATATATACAGTCCTCGCCCATTAGATTACAAAATATAAAAAACAAAAACAGTTTCAGTCAGAACATTAAGTATTTTTTTATCATCAGCAAACATTTGTCCCTACAAAATTTTGTAAAATTCTCAAGAAAAACAAAACCGTGAAACCATGGAATTCTCTCCCAGCAAAAATGACATCACATACAGTTAGTTCTCCCCAACAATAGTTTATATTACGAAATATAAAGACATCAGCTTATAGTGAAGTCCGATTCTACAAAAATTTGTTCTTTCAGTATATATTGCATGTGGTCTATTTCCACAAAATTTCAAAAAACAGCATTTTGCAACACAAACAATATAAACTGACTTAACCATACCATCCTCTCATAATTTTTTTTAACCCAAAGTGATAAACCCACGTAAATTTCCAATCAAATGTAAAAAAACTCTGTAAAAAAACCTGGCATTTTATATGTAGGCTGGAAAAAAGTTTAACGGGATGTCAGAAACAAAATAATAAAAAATAACTTAACACACACACTTTAAATTCTACAAAATTTGTTCCACTTGTCAAAAGTTTATAATGCGAAATACAAAAAGACATCAGCTTACACAACAATGAAGTGTAATTCTACAAAAATTTGTTCTTTTAGTATATTGCATGTGGTCTATTTCCACAAAAGTTTACCCAAAATTTCAAATAACAGCACTTTGCAACACAAACAATATAAACGAACAACCATACCATCCTCTCATAAATTTTTTTAACTCAAAGTCATAAACCCACGTAAATTTCTAATGTAATTTCAATAACCCCTGTAAAAATAACTTGGCATTTTACACCACGTAGCCTGACAAAAGTTCAACAGGATGTCAGAAACAAAACAATAAAAAATAACTTGACACACACACTTTAAATTCTACAAAATTTGTTCCACTTGTGATTTTGCAGGTAATGTGAAAAAAACTATACTCTATGGGCATTATTAACATGAGTCACACTATCCTAAAGGTTCAAGAAAGATTTTGTAGCTAGCTTTCTACATCATAATTCGTGTTCAAAAAAGAAGAAAAGTTTGACTAAAGGTAGAGATAAATACCTAAAAAAGAGGAATAACAACATAACTTATAGGTTAGAGCTAACTATGGGATGGAGCCTTCTTGAAGCTAACATTAGCTAGCTAACAGTAGCTAGGACACCCAGTTAAATATACTTAAGCTGGGGAGACTTATCTACGTCTATAGCTAGCCATTTGTGCTTAGTAAAACACATAATAAAGGAAAACAATAGTATGTAAAAATTATGACATTTGCAGTGAGTTCAACAAACCAGAATTTTCTATTTCGCCAGCACATTGTAGCCAGCTAACAGCTTTATGTAGCATTTTGAATTTTAGGACAAATACATTAGTTACGCACCAGGAGAGACATTAATTATGCATAAAAAACAAAACAAAAAACGCGGTAAACTTTAAGAATTTGAAGCTCTAATGGATTTTTTTTGAGAATACGATTCTCCTTGACAATTTTAAGTGTCCTACATATAAAAACGGAACGTCTAAAAATATCAAACTTCTTACTTTTTTCTGAATTCCAAGTCACTTGAACTTGAAACGCTGGCATTCATTTTCTACTTCTAACTTTACTTTACTACTTCTAGCTCCACTCTTAACTTCCAAAGTAACTTATTGTGGCTTCCAACTTCACTTTTCTACTTTTACTTCTACTTCTTCACTTGGACTTTTCTTTCTTTCTCATATATTCTTTTTTGAAACACTTTACTATTTCACTTTTTGCACTTTTTTGAAGACGAAGGGACTGTTCCTTTGTTGTTGTTTTGTGTGTCGATGTTAACCCTGTTCCAAATTATATGCTTTTTTAATCCACTCCACTTCTTCACTTTGACTTTCCTTGCTCTTAATATCTGCACTTTTTTATGACTCGTAGGGATCGTCGAAAATAAGACATTTTTTATCCGCTTCTTTATAGTTCACCTTTTGTCGAGAACTTTGTCGAGAGATTTTTATGTTTGTTTGTTTTTACGCCAAGGAAACTTTCTATTCGAATACCGTCCCGTTCGAAAGTACGTATTTGAGCGAATCATACTGCTTATTTTCTATCACGTGGTTTCTAACGGTTGCGAGACAAATGTAAACAAAACAAAAAAACTCGACAAACTCGCGCATTCGGGTGATAAAAAATATTGCGTTTGCAAAAGTCACAGACAGACAGACGGAACTGGCTTATTATTATAGAGATAAGGCCCGTGGAAAAATCCACTTAGGCAAAAGCCCAATGAAAAAATAGGTTGCTTTAGATTTTTTGCTGACGTCAGCAGTGCATATACAAAAAAAAATGTTCTTAAAATCTTACACCAAATATCAAATGTCAAATCGCATTAAATCCTCCACACAAATCTTACACAAAATAAAAAAGAACAGCATGCAAGGTGCAAAATCTAGTTGATAAAAAGTTACAACAACGACACTCACAACATCAACACTCACAATACCCACCAAACCGACAGTAAGAACACCAACAGTTACAACATCGACAGTTACAACACCGACAGTCACAACACGGATAATAACAATGTCAGAAATAACGCATCTCAAATATGTACATCTTATAAGTGATTATGTTGAAAAGCCTCAGTATTTTATTCTGAAATGTCAAAAAGGAGGCCTGCAAGAGTTAGCACAAATCAACAAATATAAGTTCTTTACACATTTTAAATATTGTCATTCCCTTAAAAACTTATACAAAAATATAAAAAAGCCATAGTTTCAAAAACATCAAATTTAAATCTAGAAAAAGCAGTCATTTCGGTTGGATACCATCCTCTCCCACAAAAATTTACACAAAATGTAAAAATCAACCAGTTAAGAACACAAAATTTTTCCTTTTTAGTTCCGTACTGCATTTTACCAACAATTTTAAACCTAATTGTCAAAAAATCAATGAGCAAAGAATAAACTTGAATCAATAATTTTTTTATCATCAGCAAACATTCATCCCTACAAAATTTTGTAAAATTTTCGAGAAAAACAAAACCGTGAAACCATGGAATTTTCTTCCAGCAAAAATGACATCACATACAGTTAGTTCTCCCCAACAATAGTTTATATTACGAAATATAAAGACATCAGCTTATACAACAGCTTACAGTGAAGTCCGATTCTACAAAAATTTGTTCTTTCAGTATATATTGCATGTGGTCTATTTCCACAAAATTTCAAAAAACAGCATTTTGCAACACAAACAATATAAACTGACTTAACCATATATACCATCCTCTCATAATTTTTGTTAACCCAAAGTCATAAACCCACGTAAATTTCCAATCAAATGTAAAAAACCCCTGTAAAAAAACCTGGCAGTTTACATGTAGGCTGACAAAAGTTTAACGGGATGTCAGAAACAAAACAATAAAAAATAACTTAACACACACACTTTAAATTCTACAAAATTTGTTCCACTTGTCAAAAGTTTATAATGCGAAATACAAAAAGACATCAGCTTACACAACAGCTTACAAATGAAGTGTAATTCTACAAAAATTTGTTCTTTTAGTATATTGCATGTGGTCTATTTCCACAAAAGTTTACCCAAAATTTCAAATAACAGCACTTTGGAACACAAACAATATAAACAGAAAACCATACCATCCTCTCATAAATTTTTTTAACTTAAAGTCA
The DNA here is from genome assembly GCA_030067915.1 of Hydractinia echinata. Taxonomy (NCBI): domain Eukaryota; kingdom Metazoa; phylum Cnidaria; class Hydrozoa; order Anthoathecata; family Hydractiniidae; genus Hydractinia; species Hydractinia echinata. The sequence goes on from JASGCC010000065.1 coordinate 1,214,024, forward strand.
TAAACCCACGTAAATTTCTAATGTAATTTCAATAACCCCTGTAAAAATAACTTGTCATTTTACACCACGTAGCCTAACAAAAGTTTAACAGGATGTCAGAAACAAAACAATAAAAAATAACTTAACACACACACTTTAAATTCTACAAAATTTGTTCCACTTGTGATTTTGCAGGTAATGTGAAAAAAACTATACTCTATGGGCATTAACATAAGTCACACTATCCTAAAGGTTCAAGAAAGATTTTGTAGCTAGCTTGCTACATCATAATTCGTGTTCAAAAAAGAAGAAAAGTTTGACTAAAGGTAGCTATAAATACCTAAAAAAAAGAGGAATAACAACATAACTTATAGGTTAGAGCTAACTATGGGATGGAGCCTTTTTGAAGGTAACATTAGCTAGCTAACAGTAGCTAAGACACCCTGTTAAATATACTTAAGCTGGGGAGACTTAGCTACGTCTATAGCTACCATTTGTGCTTAGTAAAACACATAAGGAAAACAATAGCTATGTAAAAATTATGACATTTGCAGTTATAGTTCAACAAACCAGAATTTTCTATTTCGCCAGCACATTGTAGCCAGCTAACAGCTTTATGTAGCATTTTGAATTTTAGGACAAATACATTAGTTACGCACCAGGAGACACATTAATTGTGCAAAAAAAAACAAAAAAAAAACGCGGTAAACTTTAAGAATTTGAAGCTCCAATTTTTTTTGAGAATACGATTCTCCTTGACAATTTTAAGTGTCCTACATATAAAAACGGAACGTCTAAAAATATGAAAAGTTCTTACTTTTTCTGAATTCCAAGTCACTTGAACTTGAAACTCTAGCATTCATGTTCTACTTCTAACTTTACTTTACTACTTCTAGCTCCACTCTTCACTTCCGAAGTAACTTATTGTGGCTTCCAACTTCACTTTTCTACTTTTACTTCTACTTCTTCACTTGGACTTTTCTTTCCTTCTCATATATTCTTTTTTGAAACACTTTACCATTTCACTTTTTGCACTTTTTTGAAGACGAAGTTTGAAGTTCCTTTGTTGTTGTTTTGTGTGTCGATGTTAACCCTGTTCCAAATTATATGCTTTTTTAATCCACTCCACTTCTTCACTTTGACTTTCCTTGCTCTTAATATCTGCACTTTTTTATGATTAAGGGATCGTCGAAAATAAGACATTTTCTAACCGCTTCTTCAGTTCGCCTTTTGTGTCGAGAACTTTGTCGAGAAATTTTTATGTTTGTTTGTTTTTACGCCAAGGAAACTTTCTATTCGAATACCGTCCCGTTCGAAAGTACGTATTTGAACGAATCATACTGCTTATTTTCTATCACGTGGTTTCTAACGGTTGCGAGACAAATGTAAACAAAACAAAAAAACTCGACAAACTCGCGCATTCGGGTGGTAAAAAATATCGCGTTTGCAAAAGTCACAGACAGACAGACGGAACTGGCGTATTATTATATAGATAGTCGTAAAGGCCCGTGGAAAAATCCACTTAGGCAAAAGGCCAATGAAAAAATAGGTTGCTTTAGATGTTTTGCTGACGTCAGCAGTGCATATACAAAAAAAAATGTGTTTACAATCTTACACCAAATATCAAATGTCAAATCGCATTAAATCCTCCACACAAATCTTACACAAAATAAAAAAGAACAGCATGCAAGGTGCAAAATGTAGTTGATAAGAAGTTACAACAACGACACTCACAACATCGACACTCACAACACCAATACTCACAAAACCGACAGTAAGAACACCGACAATTACAACACCGACAGTCACAACACATATAATAACAATGTCAGAAATAACGCATCTCAAATATGTACATCTTATAAGTGATTATGTTGAAAACCCTCAGTATTTTATTATGAAATGTCAAAAAGGAGGCCTGCAAGAGTTAGCACAAATCAAGAAATATAAGTTTTTTACACATTTTAAATATTGTCTTTCCCTTAAAAGCTTATACAAAAATATGAAAAAGCCATAGTTTGGAAAACATCAAATTTAAATCTACAAGAATCAGTCATTTCAGTTGCATACCATCCTCTCCCACAAAAATTTACACAAAATGTAAAAATCAACCAGTTAAGAACACAGAAAATTTTCTTTTTTAGTTTGATGAACCGTACTGCCCTTTACCAACAATTTTGAACCTAAATGTCAAAAAATCAATATGCAAAGAATAAACTTGAATAAAAAAAGATCATTATTTTGGAAACATTGTATACGGTTCGTAAACAAAAGTTCACACAAAATGTAAAACAGATCGGTTTTTGAGAAACACATCTAAATTAACAAAAATAAGTTCATTCAGCATGTCGTATATTGCCATTACCCATTAATCTTCCACAAAAAGGTTATGAAACACATCAAAATTTAAAAAAGTGATTTCAGTGTGCATACAGTCCTTGCGTTTAGATTACAAAATATAAGAAACAAAAACAGTTTCAGTCAGAAAATTAAGTATTTTTTTATCATCAGCAATCATTTATCCCTACAAAACCGTGAAACCATGGAATTTTCTTCCAGCAAAAATGACATTACATACAGTTAGTTCTCCCCAACAATGGTTTATATTACGAAATATAAAGACATCAGCTTATACAACAGCTTACAGTAAAGTCCGATTCTACAAAAATTTGTTCTTTCAGTATATATTGCATGTGGTCTATTTCCACAAAAGTTTACAAAAAATTTCAAAAAACAGCATTTTGCAACACAAATAATATAAACTGACTTAACCATACCATCCTCTCATAATTTTTTTTAACCCAAAGTCATAAACCCACGTAAATTTCCAATCAAATATAAAAAACCCCTGTAAAAAAACCTGGCATTTTACATGTAGGCTGACAAAAGTTTAACGGAATGTCAGAAACAAAACAATAAAAAAAAACTTAACACACACACTTTAAATTCTACAAAATTCGTTCCACTTGTCAAAAGTTTATAATGCGAAATACAAAAAGACATCAGCTTACACAACAGCTTACAATAAAGTGTAATTCTACAAAAATTTGTTCTTTTAGTATATTGCATGTGGTCTATTTCCACAAAAGTTTACCCAAAAATTTAAAATAACAGCACTTTGCAACAGAAACAATAAACGGACAACCATACCATCCTCTCATAAGTTTTTTTAACTCAAAGTCATAAACCCACGTAAATTTCTAATGTAATTTCAATAACCCCTGTAAAAATAACTTGGCATTTTACACGTAGACTGACAAAAGTTTAACAGGATGTCAGAAACAAAACAATAAAAAATAACTTAACACACACACTTTAAATTCTACAAGATTTGTACCATTTGTGATATTGCATGTGGTCCCCTTGTAAAGTTTGCAGGTAATGTGAAAAGAAACTATACTCTATGGGCATTAACCTGAGTCACACTATCCTAAAAGTTCAAGAAAGATCTTGTAGCTAGCTTGCTACATCATAATTCGTGTTCAAAAAAGAAGAAAAGTTTGACTACTAAGGTAGCTAGCTATAAATACCTAAAAAAAGAGGAATAACAACATAACTTATAGGTTAGAGCTAACTATATGGTATCGAGCCTTCGAAGCTAACATTAGCTAGCTAACAGTAGCTAGGACACCCAATTAAATATACTTAAGCTGGGGAGACTTAGCTACGTCTATAGCTAGCCATTTGTGCTTAGTAAAACACATATAAAGGAAAACAATAGCTATGTAAAAATTATGACACTTGCAGTTAGTTCAACAAACCAGAACTTTCTATTTCGCCAGCACATTGTAGCCAGCTAACAGCTTTATGTAGCATTTTGAATTTTAGGACAAATACATTAGTTACGCACCAGGAGATACATTAATTATGCAAAAAAAAACAAACAAATACGCTAGCTTCTTTATAAAAAACGCGGTAAACTTTAAGAATTTGAAGCTCTAATGGATTTTTTTTGAGAATACGATTCTCCTTGACAATTTTAAGTGTCCTACATATAAAAACGGAACGTCTAAAAATATCAAAGTTCTTACTTTTCCAAGTCACTTGAAGTTGAAACGCTAGCATTCATTTTCTACTTCTAACTTTACTTTACTACTTCTAGCTCCACTCTTCACTTCCGAAGTAACTTATTGTGGCTTCCAACTTCACTTTTCTACTTTTACTTCTACTTCTTCACTTGGACTTTTCTTTCTTTCTCATATATTCTTTTTTGAAACACTTTACCATTTCACATTTTGCACTTTTTTGAAGACGAAGGGACTGTTCCTTTGTTGTTGTTTTGTGTGTCGATGTTAACCCTGTTCCAAATTATATGCTTTTTTAATCCATTCCGCTTCTTCACTTTGACTTTCCTTGCTCTTAATATCTGCACTTTTTTATGACTCGTAGGGATCGTCGAAAATAAGACATTTTTTATCCGCTTCTTTAGTTCGCCTTTTGTCGAGAGATTTTTATGTTTGTTTGTTTTTACGCCAAGGAAACTTTCTATTCGAATACCGTCCCGTTCGAAAGTACGTATTTTAGCGAATCATACTGCTTATTTTCTCTCACGTGGTTTCTAACGGTTGCGAGACAAATGTAAACAAAATAAAAAAACTCGACAAACTCGCGCATTCGGGTGATAAAAAATATTGCGTTTGCAAAAGTCACAGACAGACAGACGGAACTGGCTTATTATTATAGAGATAGTAGATTAGGCCCGTGGGAAAATCCACTTAGGCAGAAAAACAATTGAAAAGTTCTGTCATTTGAATTTTGATGACATCAGCAAATGTTTCAGTATATTGAATACTGCCTTTTACCAAAAAAATAATCTGAAAATGCATAAAAAGAAAGTAAGTCATAATTTAACAAAAACGTTCTTAAAACCTAACACAAAATATCAAATGTCAAATCGCACGAAATCCTCCCAACAAAACTTCAGACAAAATATAAAAAAAAAACGTCGTGCAAGGTGTAAAATCTAGTTGGTAGAAAGTGACAACATTGAAAGTCACAACCCAGACAGTTACGACAACAATAATAATAATGTCAGAAATAACACATCTCAAATATGTATACATCTTATTATGTGATTATGTTGAAAACTTTCAATATTTTAATCCGAGCTAGTGTCGAAAAGAAAGGCTTGCAACAGTAAGCACAGATCTATGAAAATAAGTTGTTTACACATTTTAAACATTGTCTTTTCCCTAAATGCTTATACAACAATACAACCTGAACAATATCAAAAAGCCAAACTTAAACAAACACAAAACACTAAAAAACAAAATGTTAAACTTTGAAAAATCATTTATTCGGTTGCATACCATCCTGTCCCGCAAAAATATGCACAAAATGTAAAAATTAATTGGTTAACAATGTCTAATGATCCATACTGACTTTACCAAACATTTTAAACTGAAATGTCGAAAGGCAATGAGCAAGGAGTTAATTTCAAATCAACAAAAATTATTATTTTGAAAACATTGAAAAGTTTACAATAAATGTAGAACACAAAGGTTTCTGAGGAGCAAATCAAAATATGAACAAAAATCAGTTCAATTGGCATGTTCTATATTGTCTTCACCCATAAAATCTTCCACAAAAAGGATATGAAACGCATCAAATTCAACTCAGAAAAAGCAGTCATTTCAGTGCATACAAAAATACAACTTGGAAAGTGTAGAATATCAAATTATTTTTTTAGTATATAAACTTGCATACGGTCCTCCCTCACAACAGTTAAACAGTTTCAGTCTGAACATTCACTTACAATAACAATGTCAGAAATAACGCATCTCAAATATGTACATCTTATAAGTGATTATGTTGAAAACCCTCAGTATTTTATTCTGAAATGTCAAAAAGGAGGCCTGCAAGAGTTAGCACAAATCAACAAATATAAGTTATTTACACATTTTAAATATTGTCTTTCCCTTAAAAGCTTATACAAAAATATGAAAAAGCCATAGTTTCGAAAACATCAAATTTAAATCTAGAAAAATCAGTCATTTCGGTTGGATACCATCCTCTCCCACAAAAATTTACACAAAATGTAAAAATCAACCAGTTAAAAACACAAAAAATTTCCTTTTTAGTTCCGTAGTGCCCTTTACCAACAATTTTAAACCTAAATGTCAAAAAATCAATGAGCAAAGAATAAACTTGAATCGACAAAGATCATTATAAACATTGTATACGGTTCGTAAACAAAAGTTTACACAAAATGTAAAACAGATTGGTTTTTGAGAAACACATCTAAATCAACAAAAATAAGTTCATTCAGCATGTCGTATATTGCCATTACCATTAATCTTCCACAAAAAGGTTATGAAACACATCAAAATTTTAGAAAATCAGTGATTTCAGTGCATACAGTCCTCGCGTTTAGATTACAAAATATAAAAAACAAAAACAGTTTCAGTCAGAACATTAAGTAATTTTTTTATCATCAGCAAACATTTATCCATACAAAATTTTGTAAAATTCTCAAGAAAAACAAAAACGTGAAACCATGGAATTTTCTTCCAGCAAAAATTTACATCACATGCAGTTAGTTCTCCCAAACAATAGTTTATAATACAAAATATAAAGACAAAGTTGTTTATATAGTCTGAAGATGTATATACTTAGTGTACGAAAAGCTTAACAAATAAATACTTTTTAACTTTCAAACTCGTTTTACTTTTTTCTTAATTAGTAACTATGGCTGTTATTTTTACCGATAAAGACATCAGCTTTACAACAGCTTACAGTGAAGTCTGATTCTACAAAGATTTGTTCTTTCAGTATATATATATTGCATGTGGTCTATTTCCACAAATGTTTACACAAAATTTCAAAAAACAGCATTTTGCAACACGAACAACATGAACTGACAACCATACCATCCTCTTATCAATTTTTTTAACCTAAAGTCATAAAACCATGTATATAAATTTCCAATCAAATGTCAAAAACCCCTGTATAAAAACCTGGCATTTTTATATATAGGCTGACAAAAGTTTAACAGGATGAGGAAACAAAACAATAAAAAATAACTTAACACATACACTTTAAATTCTATAAAACTCGTTCCACTTGTCATATTGTGGTCCCCTTGAAAACTTTACAGGAAATGTGAAAAAATTATTCTCTATGGGCATAAAAATGTGTCACAGTATCCTAAAAGTTCAAGAAAGATTTTGTATCTAGGTTGTTACATCATAATTCGTGTTCAAAAAAGAAGAGAAGATTGACTACTAAGGTAGCTATAAATACCTAAAAAAAGAGGAATAACAACAAAACTCATAGATTAGAGCTAGCTATGGGATGGAGCCTTGAAGCTAACATATTAGCTAGCTAGCTAACAAAACAGTACCTAAGACACCCAGTTAAATATACTTAAGCTGGGGAGACTATAGCTAGCTATTTACGCTTAGTAAAACACATATAAAGGAAAACAATAGCAATGTAAAAATTATGACATTTGCAGTTAGTTCAACAAACCAAAACCTTCTATTTCGTTGGCACATTTGTTTGGTAGCCAGCTAACAGCTTTATGCAGCATTTTGAATTTTAGGACATTAATTATGCAAAACATTAAAAAGAAATGCTAGCTTTTTTATAAAAAACGCGGTAAAATATAAAAGTTAAAGAATTTGAAGCCCCAATGGATTTTTTTTGAGAATGCGATTTTCGTTGACAATTTAAGTGTGTTACATATAAAAACGGAACGTCTAAAAATATAAAAGTTCTTACTTTTTCTCAATTCCAATTCACTTGAAACTCTAGCATTCATTTTGTACTTCTAACTTTACTTTACTACTTCTAGCTCCACTCTTCACTTCCGAAGTAACTTATTGTGGCTTCCAACTTCACTTTTCTACTTTTACTTCTACTTCTTCACTTGGACTTTTCTTTCTTTCTCATATATTATTTTTTGAAACACTTTACCATTTCACTTTTTGCACTTTTTTGAAGACGAAGGGACCGTTCTTCTGTTGTTGTTTTGTGTGTCGATGTTAACCTTGTTCTAAATTATATGCTTTTTTAATCCACTCCACTTCTTCACTTTGACTTTCCTTGCTCTTAATATCTGCACTTTTTATGACTAAGGGATCGTCGAAAATAAGACATTTTTTATCCGCTTTCTTTAGTTCGCCTTTTGTCGAGAACTTCGTCGAGAGATTTTTATGTTTGTTTGTTTTTACGTCAAGGGAACTTTCTATTCGAATGCCGTCCCGTTCGAAAGTACGAATTTGAGCGAATCATGTTATTTATTTTCTATCACGTGGTTTCTAACGGTTGCGAGACAAATGTAAACAAAACAAAAAACTCGAAAAACTCGCGCATTTGGGTGGTAAAAAATATCGTCTTTGTAACAGTCACAGACAGACAGAACTGGCTTATTATTATAAGAGATGCTAATTTACAGAACAAATTTATAGGCCATGTTTTATAGACTTTATCAGAGAAATTTTATCCACTTTGCAAAAGTGACAGACAGACAGAACTGGCGTATTATTATAGAGACTAGTCGCAAAGGCCCGTGGAAAAATCCACTTAGGCAAAAGGCCAATGAAAAATAGGTTGTTTTAGTTGTTTTGCTGACGTCAGCAGTGCATATACAAAAAAAAATGTTTTTGCAATCTTACACCAAATATCAAATGTCAAATCGCATTAAATCCTCCACACAAATCTTACACAAAATAAAAAAGAACAGCATGCAAGGTGCAAAATGTAGTTGATGAGAAGTTACGACAACGACACTCACAACATCGACACTCACAACACCAATACTCACAAAACCGACAGTAAGAACACCGACAGTCACAACACAGATAATAACAATGTCAGAAATAACGCATCTCAAATATGTACATCTTATAAGTGATTATGTTGAAAACCCTCAGTATTTTATTATGAAATGTCAAAAAGGAGGCCTGCAAGAGTTAGCACAAATCAAGAAATATAAGTTTTTTACACATTTTAAATATTGTCTTTCCCTTAAAAGCTTATACAAAAATATGAAAAATTTAAATCTACAAAAATCAGTCATTTCAGTTGCATACCATCCTCTCCCACAAAAATTTACACAAAATGTAAAAATCAACCAGTTAAGAACACAAAAAATTTTATTTTTTAGTTTGATGAACCGTACTGCCCTTTACCAACAATTTTGAACCTAAATGTCAAAAAATCAATAAGCAAAGAATAAACTTGAATAAAAAAAGATAATTATTTTGGAAACATTGTATACGGTTCGTAAACAAAAGTTTACACAAAATGTAAAACAGGTCGGTTTTTGAGACACATCTAAATCAACAAAAATAAGTTAATTCAGCATGTCGTATATTGCCATTACCCATTAATCTTCCGCAAAAAGGTTATGAAACACATCAAAATTTAAAAAAATCAGTGATTTCAGTGCATACAGTCCTCTCGTTTAGATTACAAAATATAAAAACAAAAACAGTTTCAGTCAGAAAATTAAGTATTTTTTTATCATCAGCAAGCATTTATCCCTACAAAACCGTGAAACCATGGAATTTTCTTCCAGCAAAAATGACATCACATACAGTTAGTTCTCCCCAACAATAGTTTATATTATGAAATATAAAGACATCAGCTTATACAACAGTTTACAGTGAAGTCCGATTCTACAAAAATTTGTTCTTTCAGTATATATTGCATGTGGTCTATTTCCACAAAAGTTTACACAAAATTTCAAAAAACAGCATTTTGCAACACAAACAATATAAACTGACTTAACCATATTACCATCCTCTCATAATTTTTTTTAACCCAAAGTCATAAACCCACGTAAATTTCCAATCAAATGTAAAAAATCCCTGTAAAAAACCCTAGCATTTTACATGTAGGCTGACAAAAGATTAACGGGATGTCAGAAACAAAACAATAAAAAATAACTTAACACACACACTTTAAATTCTACAAAATTTGTTCCACTTGTCAAAAGTTTATAATGCGAAATACAAAAAGACATCAGCTTACACAACAATGAAGTGTAATTCTACAAAAATTTGTTCTTTTAGTATATTGCATGTGGTCTATTTCCACAAAAGTTTACCCAAAATTTCAAATAACAGCACTTTGCAACACAAACAATATAAACGGACAACCATACCATCCTCTCATAAATTTTTTTTAACTCAAAGTCATAAACCCACGTAAATTTCTAATGTAATTTCAATAACCCCTGTAAAAATAACTTGGCATTTTACACCACGTAGCCTGACAAAAGTTTAACAGGATGTCAGAAACAAAACAATAAAAAATAACTTAACACACACACTTTAAATTTTACAAAATTTGTACCATTTGTGATATTGCATGTGGTCCCCTTGTAAAGTTTGCAGGTAATGTGAAAAAAAACTATACTCTATGGGCATTAACCTCTGAGTCACACTATCCTAAAAGTTCAAGAAAGATTTTGTAGCTAGCTTGCTACATTACAATTCGTGTTCAAAAAAGAAGAAAAGTTTGACTACTAAGGTAGCTATAAATACCTAAAAAAAGAGGAATAACAACATAACTTATAGGTTACAGCTAACTATATGGGATCGAGCCTTCGAAGCTAACATTAGCTAGCTAACAGTAGCTAGGACACCCAATTAAATATACTTAAGCTGGGGGGACTTAGCTACGTCTATAGCTAGCCATTTGTGCTTAGTAAAACACATATAAAGGAAAACAATAGCTATGTAAAAATTATGACACTTGCAGTTAGTTCAACAAACCAGAATTTTCTATTTCGCCAGCACATTGTAGCATGTAACAGCTTTATGTAGCATTTTGAATTTTAGGACAAATACATTAGTTACGCACCAGGAGACACATTAATTATGCAAAAAAAACAAAAAACAAATACGCTAGCTTCTTTATAAAAAACGCGGTAAACTTTAAGAATTTGAAGCTCTAATGGATTTTTTTTGAGAATACGATTTTCTTGACAATTTTAAGTGTCCTACATATAAAAACGGAACGTCTAAAAATATCAAAGTTCTTACTTTTCCAAGTCACTTGAACTTGAAACTCTAGCACTCATTTTCTAATTCTAACTTTACTTTTCTACTTCTAGCTCCACTCTTCTCTTCCGAAGTAACTTATTGTGGCTTCCAACTTCACTTTTTTGCTTTTACTTCTACTTCTTCACTTGGACTTTTCTTTCTTTCTCATATATTCTTTTTTGAAACACTTTACCATTTCACTTTTTGTACTTTTTTGAAGACGAAGGGACCGTTCTTCTGTTGTTGTTTTGTGTGTCGATGTTAACCCTGTTCCAAATTATATGCTTTTTTAATCCACTCCACTTCTTCACTTTGACTTTCCTTGCTCTTAATATCTGCACCTTTTTATGACTAAGGGATCGTCGAAAATAAGACATTTTTTATCCGCTTCTTTAGTTCGCCTTTTGTCGAGAACTTTGTCGAGAGATTTTTATGTTTGTTTGTTTTTACGCCAAGGAAACTTTCTATTCGAATGCCGTCCCGTTCGAAAGTACGTATTTGAGCGAATCATGTTGCTTATTTTCTATCACGTGGTTTCTAACGGTTGCGAGACAAATGTAAACAAAACAAAAAACTTGACAAACTCGCGCATTCGGGTGGTAAAAAATATCGTCTTTGTAACAGTCACAGACAGACAGAACTGGCGTATTATTATAGAGATGACCAAAAAAATTGAAGGTTTCCAACATCTGCAGTATATAGGTGACATTTAAAATCTAAATCTACTAAAATTACTTGCTCTGACCCTCCGACAATGCGAATGTTAGTCAAAGAGAAGTTTACCAAAGCATTTCAAAACACATCTCACCCATAAAGTTTAAATCACTCAAAATGTCACATACAAAAAAGTTGATCAATGTCAAACACAATTCTCTTTCAACGTATATGTTAAAATCAGTTAGTTTATTGCAAACCCTGCCAATGGTTGATACAAAATGTGCAAAATAAACAATAAATTGTGCCTCTGGCAGAAATTTTTATCCATGGTGTAAAAAAATGGATTGCAAGGATAAATTATAATGCAACAAAAAGATATATTGCATAGGGTTCCTCACTAAACTTTAGACAAAATGTCAAACCCGAAATTAATAAAAATCAGTTCTTTTAGCAACTTGCATGCTGTTTTACCATCAATAAAGTCTTACACAACATTTCAAATCTCACATAGTATTCTGTCAAAAATGTTTACATAAAATATATATAAAAATAACAGCTTGTATGAAACTAATTAGCAAATTTTTATTTTGGCTAATTAGTCAAATTAAAAATGCAAAAAAAAAGGTCGCGTCATAATGAGTCATGTTAAAACAACAACAATCAATCTAACAGTTCATTTTATGTCAATTTTTGCACCAAATTTGCAACACAAAATACAAATTCTAAATAATACTAAATTCTCTTTATTTTGGTCCATTGCATACCCACAGTCTCCCACAATTGGTTAATCAAAATGTAAAAGATGAGAGGATAACGACAAAATCAAAGTTTGCAAAATTTAATTATTTTTGTATATAGATATCTATTGCATATTCCCTCTAAAACAATATTTTAATTTAAAATGCTAAAGAAAAACAGTTTCCAACACAAATCAGTTATTTCGATGATATTGCATACACTCTTTCCCCACAAAAGCTTCACAATGTGTAAAAAAATGAATGGTTGTAGGAAGTACTTCTGATTCCACAAAAATCAGTTCTTTTGACATTTTGCATGTTGTTCTTACCCATTAAATCTTATACTAAATTTCAAAAAACTACGATTTGGAACGCATCAAATTTAAATTGAGAGGGATCAGTCATTTCGGTATGTTGCACAGAGTCCTCCCCGGTAAGAATTTACACAAAATGTTGAAAAACACAGCTTGCAAGGTGTTAAATCTCATTCTTCTTCTGTGTATGGTCCTTCCTCACAAAATTAACATAAAATGTGAAAAAAAGTTTCAGTTATAACATCAAAACATCAAAAATCATTTCTATCAGTATATGTCATGCCATTGTCTTCCACAAAATGTTCACCTTAAAGTTTCACAAGGCACAGCCTGTAAATTAAAAACAACTAAGATCAGGTATTTTGGTCTATTTCCTACCATCCTGTCCCAAAGAATTTATATAAAATGTGAAATTTGAAAAATTCCCTTTTTTCATATATATTGTATATGCCTTCTACAACAATAAGTTAATCCAAAACAATAAATTAAAACATTTAACTTTACGATATTTATTGTTTATAAAGTTGCGACGATAAGAAATTTCGACGTTAAGAAATCAAGCTGAAAAGTCTTCGAAATAAGCGAGGCCCTTACTGACTGTGTAATTCTAATGGATTTATGTCAATAGGCTCCTTGTTCTATTTTACAGAACATGTTATATAATAATACGAAGTGTGTGTGACGGTCATAGTGGATGTGTCCATTTTCTTTTGTAGTAGCCGAATTTTTTTTTAAAATCGCCGAAAAAATTATGTCCATTTTACTACCGCGTTTACTTTGTTTACATCACGTGATGAAAACTACTCAATTTGATTTGCTGAAATAAATTTAACGGCCTCTAGCCACCAAAGAAAAACACAAAACAACGATCCCTTTCTTTTGAAAAAAAGTCAAAAAAGTGAGTCAAAAAAGCATATTTAAAAAGAAAAAAGTTCAAGTGGAGAAGTAGAAAAGTGAAGTTGGAAGTGAGAATTGGAGCTAGAAGTAAAGTAAAGTTAGAAGTAGAAAATAAAGGCTAGAGTTTGAAGTGTATTTAAAATCACAAACAGTAAGAACTTTTATATTTTTAGACGTTTGGTTTTATGTCGCTGGAGCAAGCAGACTCGCATTTTCCAGGAAAAGCCACTTAAAAGCCTCAAATTCTTAAACTTTTATATTTTACCGCGTGTTTTTAAAAAATTCTAGCCATATTTGTTTACATTTTGTTGCATAATTAATGCATCTCCTGGCGCGTAACTAATGTATTTGTCCAAAATTCAAAATGCTACATAAAGCTGTTATCTGACTAAAATACGAAAAACTTTGTTTTGTTGAACTCACTGTAATTTTATTATTTTTACATTACTATTGTTTCTCTTTATATGTGTTTTACTAAGCATGAATAGCTAGCTTAAGTTTAGCTAAGGGTTCCCAGTTTAAGTATATTTAACTGGGTTTCTTAGCTACTGTTAGCTAGCTAATGTTAGCCTCAAGGCCTGCTCTTCATCCCATGGCTAGCTCTATACTAACCAAATAACTTATGTTGTTATTCCTCCTTTTTAAATATCTATAGCTAGCTACCTCAGTTTCCAAATTTCTTTTCTTTTATGAGCACGAATTATGATGTAACAAGCTAGCTAACTACCTACAAAATCTTTCAAAGACTTGAACTTTTTCGCAGGATAGTGTGATGTATTTTTATGCCCATAGAGTATAAACGTGGGTTTATGACGTTATTTTAATTTATGAGAGGTTCATGTTTTTGTTTGCGTTGCAAAGTGATGTTTTTTAAAATTGTAGTAATAATAACTGTTAAGAATTTTAAAATTGTAGTAATAACTGTGTTTGGTGATGATGAAAAATTACTAATTGTTCGGACTAAAACTTTTTGTTTTTTATATTTTATGAAATGCCTGCTTTTTCTATAATTTGATGTGCTTCATAACCTTTCTGTGGAAGATTTGTGGGCAATGGCAATATAGAACGTATGCTAAATGAACTGATTTTTGTTTATTTAGATATGCTCTTCAAAAACCGATCTGTTTTACATTTTGTGTAAACTTATGTGTGGACGGACGGTATATACACTATCTTTTCCAAAAATAATATCTTTGTTGATTCAAAATTTACTCCTTATTCTCTTTTGACATTTACATTTAAAATGGTTGGTAAAGGTCACTACAGATCATGATACTAAGAAATCTTTTTTGTGTTCTTAACCGGTTAATTTTTACATTTTGTGTATATTTTTGGGGAACAGGATAGTATGTGTGAGATGGTAGTTGTAAAACCTTGTTCCACTTCTTTGTAGCTAGATACAATTTTGTTTCGGTTAAGTCTACACCAGTTGAATATGGTACCCAGCTATCCCCAGTTTCTAGCAAGTGCATTTTTGTATACTGTGCCTGATTGAGCTCACATCATGGAGGCCAGGCCCAAGTAAGGGAACCTATAAATACAGGCACAGTAAGCAGTAGAGGTTGGTTGGTTGTAAACAAAACAATGTGTGTTAAGAAAGTAGATGACAGGAAAGTAGTTTTTTCGACACACCCTCTTACATTTGGTGCCCTGTGTGAGATATCGTGTATAATCCACACAATCTTTTTTCACCCCCAATGAATATTTATCCATGTGATACCTTGATTCAACCTGATGATGTTTTCAAACAAATAGAGCTTAACTTTTGTCACGTCATGGAACCGGCCCCAACTTTTGTTAAATTCGAAAATCAGAGAATTCAAAATCAATGGGTCAATTGGCAGTCCAGGTCAGAAGGACAAACTAATCTACGAATGTTTGGCTTTCCAAATAAAAAATGGGTTAGACCAAGGATATAGTGAAGGGGATATCTTGGCAGCCGTGACAAAATCAATCAACCCTGATAATCCATTGAGATCCTACCTATAGTCGAGGTCCGGGTTGGGAATAAAACCACTACTTAAATTTCTCAGAAGCCATTTTCTCGAAAAAAACGCAACTACACTTTTTACGGAAATGTCAAATGCTTGCCCAACTATTACAGAAACACCCCAAGAGTTTGCAATCAGACTTCTCAGTTTACAACAAAAAATCATTCTTGTGTCTCAGGAGGAAGATTGCCGATATGATGAGCAGTTAGTAAAAAAAATGTTTTTAAAAGCTTTTATTTTCGGATTACGGTCTGACAAAGTAAGGATTCAAATGAAGGCATTTCTCAGAGAACCTGCACTCATTCAAATTGAAAAACTTTGTTTCGGATGAAGATATTCTACAAAAATTGAATCACGTTTTTTCAGATGAAAACGAGCATATGATAGAACTGTGAAAATCAATGAGATTGCTGGGGAACAAAAAATTCCTACCCTTAATAATCTGAATTTGCAAAGGGAAATTGTGGAAATAAAAACCCAACTGAGAGATTTGGCCTTCTCAAGAAAGTGGCAACAAAATTCAAACCAGTATGAGTCCAAACCCATTCGCTCTGCATGATGTAAAGAATGCATGAAGCGGAAGTCGCACGCCCTTGTCATCATTGTTTTTGTTGTGGGTCCCTGGACCACCGCCGATCTGAGTGTGATCTTTTTCGAAAAAAATAACAAGAGCTCCTGGGAGGCAAAGAGTGCTTCAAAAAAAGCCCTTTGTTGTAAATAGAAAATTTCGTATATGTAATGTACATAGTTTAAAATTGTATCGTTGTTCGAAATGCAAATCTAATGTTTTTTATTGTTCGCGAAAATGCCAAAAGAAGGACACTTCTCATAACAACATTTGTTCCGCAATCGGGGATTTAACTAATTTGGAGCGTGAACATAATTGAACATATCGTTTTAAATTTTCCAGATATAGATGTATCATCTCTACTGATAGATGTATTACCGAGCTTAAATGAGTGCAATATACAGTCAATGGTTAAGATTATCCGGGACAACAATTATTCAGAAGACTTTTTGGAAAGCGTCAAAGTTAGGCATCTCACGGTAATTCCTGCTAAGCATCAGATCGCGGTGTCATGCAAAACTCGTCTTATGGTGGATGAAAAGGAAAAAAGTGTCCTGTTAGAGCCCATGGAAAATGATGACTTTGACGAAGAAATAAAGATTCCAGAAACACTGTTGGGACTAAAACGCGGAAAATCGGCAATTGTGTCGATCTTCATCGAAAATCCAACTAGTCGAGACATAAGTCTTCGAAAAGACACCGTCATTGGTACCATAAAGTCATTTTCGGCAGCTATACCCCTACAACCTAATCAAAGGACCCCTGGGACGACGGCTAAAATTAAAACCGATTCTGTATTAACTTAAGGACTTTAGATAATTGGCTCCAAGACGTGAATCTATCGTTTCTGCCGCAGGACCTAAAGGATTGCATGCAAGCAATGTTACCACAAGTGAACACGGTATTTTTGAGATCGGAAAGCGATATTGGGAGAATCGATGATTTTAAATTGAACATAAGACTGGAGGATGAGGTCCCCGTAAGTAACCATATCGATCGATACTTCGAAATCAATACTTAGAAGTAAAGGACTATGTGGATAAATTCTTGATGAATGGCTGGATAAAAAAATTATATTCATCATACTGCAGCCCCATAGCGTGCGTGCGAGAAAGAGACGGAAGTTTGCGCTTCTGCATTGATTACCGCGATCTAAACAGAAAAACTATTCCTGATAAGGATATCTTGGACGGTTTGGGCGGGTAATTGTGGTTTACAACAATGGAAATCGCGAAAGCCTACCACCAAGGGATTCATCGACGAATCTTCGTGCCACTTGACCGCTTTTGCGACCCCTTGGGCATTATATGAATGGTTGAGAATGCCTTTTGGCTTAACAAATGCGCCTCCCGTATTCCAGAGATATATGAACGAATGTTTATCTGGACTCCGTGACCTAATTTGTTCAGTCTATTTAGATGACATCTTGTGCTATGGAAACACATTTGAAGAACACTTGAAAAATGTCAAGACCGTATTATTACGACTGCAAGAAAAAGGTATCGAGATTAAAACTGCAAAGTGTAATTTCTTTAAGCGTAAAGTGAAATATCTGGGGCGCATCATCATTCAGGAGGTATATCACGCAGACCCTGAGATGGTAAGAGATATTAATCATTTCAGAAAACCGCCTATCACCATCAGTGAGCTTATTTCTACGTCTCTTAGGCTTTTTAGGCTACTACAGGACATTTGTACGAGATTTTTTCAAGTTAATTAAGCCGATTTACGATTTATTAAAGGACATGGATACGCAAAGAATTCGAAGTTAAAAATCAATTGCTTAGAAGCACATCGAAATATCTTGGATGAGATCATTCAAAAATTGCAGTCACCAGCAGTAATAGCTTTTCCTGATTTTAAGGTCATCAGTTACGCCTTTCGAACGCTAACGAACGCGGAACAAAACTACCATCTTCATAGCGGTAAACTCGCCCACCCTTTGAAATATTCACAGACAAAAACCCCCTAACATACATCATGACCAACGCAAAATTAAATGCAACAAGCTTGAGATGGGTGACATTTTTTTCAAATTATCAATTTACAATAAGGTATAGACCAGGCAATTTACAACAAGACTGTGACTACCTTTCCCGAAATCCTTCACATATATCCAATCTCATTCATGCATTCAGTCCATTCACTCAGACGGAGTTGATACTATGATTTCAGCAGCAAAAGATCATCATAAATTACTGGAGATGAGATGTACATTCCTTAGTCATCGATGAAAAGGATTTGATTGATGAACAACGACTGGATCTTATAATTCGACCTGTTTTCGAAGCAGTGCTGTCTGGCGTAAAACCGCATAGAAATCAAAAGCATCATCATAAAACAAAGATAGTGCTGAGACAATTTGATAGATTGGACATCAAAAAAAACATCCTTATTCGAAATAGCAGTAAATACAGAAATCAAATTGTCTTACCGAAAAAGTTTCATGTCACTGTGTATGAAGAGCTTCACGGCAAAATGGCGCATCTTGGAGCGGAAAAAGTGGTTGAATTAGCTCGTCAACGCTTTTAATGGCCCAGACTGATACGTGACATCACAATCTTTGTCTTATCGTCGTTCGGAATCGTTGTCGCAGCCTAAAAGAGAAAAAAACAAACCGAGAGGACAAAGCACCTTTACTTCCTATCTAGTCGACACGACCGCTTGAGATTGTATCGCTAGACTATCTTTACTTGGACAAATGCAAAGGAGGTTTTGAATATGTTTTGGTAGTATGTGATCACTTTACACGCTATACTCAGGCATATTCTACAAAAAACAAGTCTGGACGCATTACCGAGAAAATCTGGTAATGAAGTATGGATTTCCAACAAGACTTCACCACGACAGAGGAAAGAAGTTTAACAACACGCTATTTAAGAGATTGAACGAACTGTCTGGGATCAAGTCATCAAAAACAACCCCATATCATCCTATGAGTGATGGAATGGTGAAAAAGATGAATAGGATATCCATAAACAGACTGAAGACAGACTGCTATAAAAGTTCAAAAACAATTGGAAGCAAGAATTACTAAAAGTAGCTTTTGCCTATAACAGCACCATGCCAAGTGTACTGGGTACTCACCGTTCTATATAATGTTCGGACGACATTGAAGACTACCAATTGATTCAATGTTCGGCTTAGATAACATCCAGAAGGGCAAAACTCATGCAGCCTTTGTGCAGTAGTGGAAGGACTTCAAAGAGTGCTAAGAATAGAAAACATCAATACGACAATCTGTAGTTTGGTTGGCGGATTATGTTGTGGTGCTTAAAGTGAGCTGGGGAAGTATCAATTAAATTATGAAATTTGTATGGCAAGGAAGTGGCCTGCAGTGGATATGGCAGGCTGATTACTTGTCAACAGACATGCAACTGTTGCAGATTTTGCTGAAATTAATTTTCAAATTATTGTTCAGCACAATTTCTATTGATTCTTTCTTATCTATATATTAGATTCTCCTCCTCAAAAAGAAGATCGACGATTCCAAGGTTTGACGAGCCTACGAGTGGCCACGATTCCATCAGCGTGAAGAAAAAATGCAACAAGCAAGAACGTCCATGTCAAGCAACGACTAACTCGAACCCTACTACGAAGTGATAAATTACACGATAAAAGCCTGAATCCTAACTAAACGATGTGTTATGCAACAACGTGAAAGTGATAACTGAGAACGAATTCTCAAGAGATACTTTGTCGTGACAAAACGTACAGAACTTTTCAAAAAGCAGGGGCAATATGAGATGGCAGTTGTAAAACCTTGTTCCACTTCTTTGTAGCTGGATACCATTTTGTTTTGGGTAAGTCTACACCAGTTGAATCTGGTACCCAGCTATCCCCAGTTTCTAGCAAGTGCATTTTGGTATACTGTGCCTGATTGAGCTCATATCAGGGGGCTAGGCCCAAGTAAGGGAACCTATAAGTACAGGCACAGTAAGCAGAAGGGGTTGGTTGGTTGTAAACAAAACAATGTGTGTTAAGAAATTAGATGACAAGTAAGTAATTTTTTTTGGGCACACACACTAACATATGCAACCGAATAAAGCATTTTCCAGATATAAATTCGATGTTTTTGACACTTCTGATGAAAATATTAAAGGTTTTGAACGTAATCAAACGTAATCACTTTATAGGATGTAAATATTTGAGATGTGTTATTTTTGACTTTATTATTATTATTGGTGTTGTACATGATTCTATGTCTAATATATTAATTCCCATGCGTGAGTAACTATGTGAGTCCACGAGACGCAAATCACGGGTCTTTTGACGTGGCCGTACGCTAAAATTTACTAAAAAAATAAGTCAGCTAAATGAGGGGGTCCATTTGTCATGTATGCTACAGCGCCGTTCTCGGTTGTTACAGTTGAAATAATTTAATTTTACCCCCGGTTTACCATGTGCGCGCCGTATCTCACGGAAACAAGTTGTCTGTCATAGTCCGTTATTCTTAGCCTTTCGTAGCCTTTTTGTCTGTGTGTGCTTTATGCCAGTTGTTTCATTCTAATTTATAATAATTTGAATTGATTCTATTTAATTGTACAGTACTTTATTTTTCGAAGAAGTTAATTGTATTTTCGCAAAAAAAACACAAAAAACAAGTTGGTTTTAAACTGAAAAAAGAAAACCTAAGCGAAGAAAGGTATTTTAAACAAAGCATGCCAATGTTTACTCATCATGAGGTTAGCTTAAAGTTTATGTTCTTCTATATTTTCCATTTTTGTGTTCTGGGACGAGGTTGTATCGCATTGCAATATGAATGTAATTCGAATCTAAAATGTAAAAAACAAACTGTTGTTGTCGAACGAAGCTAATGTTGTTATCACAAATATGTTTTAAAACGAAGAAAAACGTACGATGATATAACATCACAAAAAGAATTGGTTGGAAATGCATCAGACAATTGTAGCTATACATTTTCAATTCGTTCTCTTTGGGATGAAGCGAAATTTAGTAATCGAAGTAAAAAACTAGTTGAACTTTTATCCAGAGAACCCTAGCTAGCGATCTACTGAGAAAGCGAAAGAAAAGCAGGTGTGTGTTGTTTCAATTATTTGATAGAGAAATGAATTTGGGTGTATAACGATTTTTTAGCCTTTTCTTTCAGAGCTAAACTTTTCCTTAAATATTAAGTTTGTTGTTTTGTCTTGAGCCGGAAAATATTTTCTTTAAGCACTTATTTTCTAAGAATATAATATGAAAAATAGGTAAAAAGAATATGTAGTCTAGTAAACTAAACTCACCATTTTTCCCTTTTTGATATTTTTGATGAGAGAAGGGAAAAAAGAGAGTTTAGTGTGACCTACCTGACAATTTGAAATTCAAATTTTACAGTTGTTTAAAATTGAAAAATATTAGCCACTCAAATTTCATCTCATTGTTTTTAAATATTCGCATAATTATTTTTGCAGTCACTTTAAAAAATGGTAGAAGAAAAAATAAACATTGCGATATTTTTCGCCATGTCTGCTAGGGGAGTGGACAGCGCAGCCAAAAAAAGTAGAAAAAGAATAAACTTTGATCGAAACAAAGCAGTTAACAGCTGGGGAGTTTATATGAGAGACACAATAAGAATTAATGAAAAAAGTACCGTAAGATACCTTTTGATAGCTTTAAACATTTGGCTCACCAAACTCAAATTCATCAAATAAACATTATTCGACGAACCACGACTGTTCTCCTGGATGTCTTCCATTTTAAACGTGCTCTCAGCAATAGCATTTAGATAGCTAATGTTTACCAGTTCTATGGTTGTTATTTCTGAACTAGAATAACAGACTTTAGATACATATTTAATATGGGAAAGGCAGCCACACTCTCTGGATATTATCCAGCGAGGGAAGTCCCCACAGATTCGTTCTCTTCCTCGTGTTACAAATACCTGCCTGTCACACATACACAAGTGGTTAATTTTGCCCGAGAGAGGGAGCATTTCTATGGTTGTTTTTCCCTTACTGAAAATACTGGATTTTTACCGATATTTTTCACACTAAAAGCAGCCACGCTATGAGGGTATTATCTCAAGGAAATCCTCAAAGACACACTCTCCCCACGCACCAATCTCAACGGTTTTGAGCGCGAAATTTGATAAGAAACACATGCAAAGCACATGTAAACAAAACGACGATGTAAACAAACTTGAGAGTGAAGCACGTCCAAATAAAATGTTTTTAATTTAATGTATCAACTCCACTCAAAATATTCTCCACAGCTTCTAGGTTTTATTGAAAACGCGAATTGGTTCAGAGCTTTCGAGACAGCTTTTGAAACATCCAAAGCGTTTTCCATGTTGATATGAAATAAATTAGAAGCACGATTCAAAAAATCGGCCTTACCATAATAAAATAATTGTGCGATAGCATACGCTTATCTTAGTTCAAACGATCACGGATCAACATATTTATTTTCGGTTATTGCGAAATTTCCTGTAAAAAGTCAACCAATCAAAACGATGCAGTCGGAATGTGACGGCAGGTCCGACCTGTCTCTCTTCTTTGCAAGCAGGGTAAAAAAAGGGGGACAACAAACAACGAATAGCGCGAGAGCAAGGAAGAGTGACAGATATCCTTTCTAAAGAATACGTCTAAGCTTGATAGTTTGTTTTAAATATGAAAATTTGTATCATGCACAAAAGGATTAGAAGTTTACTTTTTTTATTGTTAATCAAACGAACTTTTTTCTGTCCAAGCAATGGGCCGTTACATGTAGAAATTGCCATTAGCTAGCTATAGTAACTTATAGCAGCTTTTATTTTATTATTTTCAGGCCATAGTCTTGCTAAGAACATATTAGGAATAATGAGGATAGCATTTGTCAAAAAAGTTAAGAACATCGTGACTCGAAAACACAATATTCTTATAAAAACAGCGTATATATCCTAGAGAAGAATTTACATAAATTGTAAAAAGTAATTTTTCTGTTGTTACCGTTTTTAACACTACAGACTGTGTGATTCAGTGTTTATGTCGTTATAATAAACCGAAACCTAAAACCTAAACTTAAATCAAAGTTTACATCTGTTACGTTACAATCATTTGAAATATATTCGATTCTTAAATTCGAAAACACTGCATTGTTATCTTCTTTGATTTTATGGGTGATTTTCTTAATTATGAGTTTGGATCTGTAATGAAAACTGTTCTGTTAATATTTTGGATTGAATATTACGGTAGATATACAATATGCCAAATGATTCAAGTTTTTATATTTCTCTTTTATGTGTTGTCAACTATTAATTTCCTATATTTTGAGTATAACTTTGGAAGGGTTGCCGTATGCAATAGACTGAATAGCTGATTTTGTACGACTTAACGAGAAATGTTGGATTTTTTTAATGTTTGGTATACTTTTTTCCTCTGGTGTACTTCTGGAATGGCAAAGCAAGTATATAGATTTAGTGTATTTCGCTTTTTAGGGAACGGTTGTTAGACACCTTTGATTTTTTAAACATTTTCCATTTTTATTTATTTTTTTAGTTGCATTTGCTTATATTTTTAGACGTTCTGTTTCAACGGTTATAAACATACAATAATGCAGGCTGTGAAAAACCTCGATCCCCAGATTATAAAAGAGAGAAAGAGCCCGGGGTCGAGGTTGAATTCAAACTAATGTGTTATATGTTTTTGTTTGGTATCCCTTACATCGGTTTAATGAGCGATTCAGTGGATTCTTCCACAGGAATTCAGCTAGTATTCATTATTTTGATTAGGGGTTCAAGCTTTACACATTGGAAGTAACGTGTCAACAAATTTCACCAAAATATATAGTGCATTGACGGGTCCTGACAGACGTCATCAAAATACAAGTTACAATTCTCTTTTACAATATGCTCCTGCCTAAGTGGATTTCATAGAGCAAATTTGTAAAGAAATTTTTTTCGTGCTTTACAGGACTTTACTGACGTCAGCAAAATTTTAAAATTTTAAAACACTTATATCTCCTTATGCGTTTGCGAACACATGATCCTATACATTTTTTTTATCAGCGTTTTAATCTGTGTGCATTACAGGCAACAGATAAACTACATTTCGCCAAATATTGTTGTATATCTACTGCTGACGTTAGCATAACCTGCAAAACAACCTAATCTTCTGCCTGAGTTGATTCTTCTACGAGCCTTATCGACTAGTGTTATAATATTTTCCACAATACTATATGTGGTCGTTCCAAAGGAAGCATTTGAAGAAGAAAATGAAAATGATATCCAAAATATATAATAAGTAGCAATTATTTGGTTCTTCTGTAGATATTTCCAATTAATTCAATAATAAATTAAAATTATTTCCACTGAAAAGTAACAATACAATTATACTTTTCATATGTGAATTTGTTATGTATATACATTCAATGTTTGTGTTAGCTACCTTTAACAAAGATGAAATTAACATTTAGTAAGCAGCTGCATAACCAATAATTCAAAGTTTAGCAAGAGAGAAACGAAGAATTCACAAAGTGTACGTTTAGAGAAAATATTTTACTTCCAGTAACTATTCTTATTCGTTATGTGTTGCATAACTCAGTTGGCTATTATCAATATTAACCTATACCTTCATTTAATGGTTGTGCTATATGGCATTACAACCAGTTTGTTAACCATAATATTTAATGCAACATATCTAATTTCTACGTTTCCAAGTGATATTATGTACATTTTTTTGTCGGTTGGTGATATGATAACTGGTATGATCTTCACACCAGCATGGTGTACAATGTGAATAATGGCCATGCATCAATCAGAAGTTAACTTTGTTCTATGGAAAGTTTGTTTGATAAGTGGAAGTGTATTTTCCGCTATATCACTGTATACCATAGTTTGCATTAACAGTGATGTATATGCATCTATTGTTAGTCCAATTTTTTTACGAAAGTTGTGTAACATATAAACGAGCCTTTCTCTTCGTATCTAGCCTTTGGATATTTAGCATTATAGTAAATACAGCGACAAATGTAACGGTTCAACTGTGTTGTATTTACGAAATTGTTGTAAGCTTTGTCGGCGTTATTTCGCGTGTAATAATTTCACTTATGCATATAAAAATATATTTGGAACTTCAAAGGATGTGTAGAAGTGTACCAGTCAGTAGTTCAACCTAAATTGATATCTTAAGAGCAAAGAATAAATAGTCAAGAAATGGAATAAAAATCTTGATTACATTTCTTCTGTGCTTTTTACCACTAAGCTGTAACCATATTTATCGCAGTGTTTTTGAAAACTCAATTTTTTCAAAAAGTTATGTAGAGCCAAGCATGGTCTGCATCTTGCTGTTAAATCCACTGTTGGATCCTTTTTTATGCTATTTCAGACTTTCAAGAATTCGGTCAAAGATAATCCGGCTCTTCAGAACAAATGCTGTCTACGCAAACACATGATCAAATACAAGAATAGTGAAACTGATACAGTGGCATACAGTGAAATACAGTGGAATACAGTGGAATACGGTGGAATCTGTCTAAAGCGGACGTGGTATTAAGCAGACATCTGTTGAAGGCGGACACAAACTCTTGGATCGAAATGATTTACACTCAAATTCAGCCAAAATCGCTATAAAGCAGACAGGTCATAATGTTGACAGTACTAAAACGGACACTTTTTTCTTGTTTTAAAATCATTCTATACATTTTTTTACATCTGATATTTTCTTATTTTCCCCCTCAATTGATAAATAAAACGAAGAAAAAAAAATCATGACTTGTTCCAAAATGATCACAATGCTTGATTAGATGCAAAGATGAGTCCTCATCGATGCTTTCAACCATAACAAAGACGATCGAGGATATAAAGATTGGAAACCGTAAACAAACAACAATCTTTTTCGTCAAAGTGGCGTTTTTGTGGCAAGTTTAAGATGATTTTATGGAGAAAACACTTTCTTAACTTGATAAATGTTTGCTTTTCTTTCTTCTGCCAGTTGCTGCCCGGGAAAGGATAGTGGTGAACATACAAGAAAAAAGAAAGTATAAAGTTTCGGAAATATTGATCGAATAAAAAAGTTTTAGGTAAACTCTTTATTAAGCAGACATCTGTCTAAATTGACAGATTTTTTGGCACCAATGATGTCTGCTTTAGACAGATTCCACTTTATATACATATGGAACACGTTGAAGAAATATATAAAGCACTTTTTATTTTGTTGCAAGATTTGTTTTGACAATGTACTTATATCATTGCGACACCTATTGTATATCTAGCCTTTTGTTTTAAGTTGTTTTAAGATTTCATTAAGTAAGAACATAAATAAAACTTCTTACTTCATGCGCGATATTGCTAAATTTACATGGAATTGCTTAAACGTAACGTTCGATGCTTTGTTTTAGCTTGCTAATGTCAGCAACGGACGTCGCCAAATGAAATTATTATCATAGTTACGGGATCTGATTGCGCAAGTTAGGGGTGTAAAATGGTGGTGTGCTGTAAATAAGACACGAGACAGAACATAACAGAATGAACGAATGAAACGGAAACATTTCACCAGCGGTTAAATAAGAAAACAGAGTTATATCGCATGATATAACTCTGTTCAATGCCATATATCTTTGTATTAGGAAAATATTTATGATAAATAAACTTGAAGACGTAAATTTACACCTCCAAAGTTTAAAATATCTTGTTAGGTGGAAAGCCGACTATAAGCAAATATTTTGCTTTTTTTAAGGTGCCAGTAACCCTTTCCCACGTAATTCACATAATTAGTTACTAAAGGTTATTTTCGGACAATATATCTATAGCTATAATACTATTACCATACTCCAAAAAATGTACACCGAATGTAGTTCATTGCTACTATTATGCACCTGTAAAATTATACAGAAAGAAATTATTAAAGAAAAACGGTAATACCAACAAAGATGGTCATAACATAGAATTTTACGACGACCTTTACTGTACTGTAAACCTAAGGAAACGCGAAGTAGTGGTTAACTATATCTTTTCTACTTTCACCGTAAAAATGAAAAATCTCACATTAGAAATTAATTCATTTTCTTATAATTTTCACTGTCCCAGAATTAACGCCATTCATTAAAGGTGTGGTCAAAAATGCTCTAACAATGACCAATCATTTCAAATAATTATGCGCAGGAAAAGACTAGATATAATACCAAAAGAAAGATGACCTAAGAGACGAACCTATTACAAAAGATACTTCAATAAGAACTTTTTTCCTTGTTTTTCTTTATCTTCCCGAACGCTGTTGATACATGAATAAAATTGGAGAGGCCATATCTTAGCAGGACTCACTATGACAGTGTTGGACTTGCCAGGGAAAGCTTTCAAAATTAACTTTTAACAAACATCACTGTTCATCTTTAATCATCCAAGCGAATTATACTTTAAAAAGATTCGGTAAAATAATAACATGTGCATTTATTTTTGACAATTTTAATAACAATATTGATAACAGCAATATGATAGCAATCCATATTACGGAGAACATTGTTCAGAGAACTAGAAAAATATAACCAGGAGCTAGTCAACTATCAAGAAAAGGTCCCCTCTCTCAACAACAAGGATATGAGAAGGCTGTATAGATAAGAGAAAGATAAAAAAAGTAGTTTTTAATACTTTTTTACTTGTAGTTGTTTATTTCCTTAACGTCAACACAACGGTTTTGCCGATTACATTATATACCTTT
Organism: Hydractinia echinata; assembly: GCA_030067915.1. Lineage (NCBI taxonomy): Eukaryota > Metazoa > Cnidaria > Hydrozoa > Anthoathecata > Hydractiniidae > Hydractinia > Hydractinia echinata. The sequence continues at coordinate 1,241,794 of JASGCC010000065.1, forward strand.
TAAAAATACAAACTAGAATAAAGCAACACAGAACTTCGTTATATACACTACATATTAAAAAAGAATTAAATATTTATTTTGCCCTAATGAGCGAAGTTTTCGTAATATTGACAGCAAGTTAATTTCGCGGATCAGATTTTGTTTTAAACTTTTGCGGGTTTAATATTTTCAAACATTCTATGGGAATTTAATTTCAAGGCTTTTGGTCAACTTTATGCCCTTACGTTAGTTGAGAATAATGGAGAATGTATTTGAGGCTTTGTGCTACAATTGACGCAACCCGTCACTCAAATTACCTTTAGATGAAAAGTGTTATTCCGCTTGATGTCTTACAAGGCCAAAATTTTAATTAAGAAATGTATTTTAAATAGTTAAGATACCAAAGCAAGTATTACAAGTATTACAATCATGGACACAACATAATGAAACAGCACGACTAATTTCAAAGTCAGTTGCTACATGTGATCATATTGGTTGTTTCTATATCAGAGTCTCGAATTTTAAACTTTTTAAAGTTCATTTGCCAACGAAAACAGCGGACTAAGGACTTTGTTTATTTCGTAACTGTCGCTGACGTCAGGAAAAAATTTTTCCCGAAATTTTCCATCTTTGTGGGCATCGCCATGAATTATGTCGTTGTAAAAGCGTGCTAAAAGACGTTACTAGCGAATTTTACACGCTCCCTACAGGGCCTACGGAAAAATTTGCGACTTAGAAGCGTGCCGGTGAAGAGTAGTAAACATTTCACATTTTGATTTTCCATTGAGTCAGGAATGATTTTCTTCCCCGCCACGTAACAGTAAATTGTATATGGAGGAAATGCAAAGCAGATGAAGAATTGGTTATTCGTTATATTAGCCTCAGCCAGAATTTTTTCAGAAAGATAGCTTGATAAAAGAAATAGCATTATCTAAATGGAAAAAAAGAACATGATAAGATATTGCCACTATAAATAACGGACAAGGTCACCTTGCATGTACAAATGATGTGTGTCGTTTATATTGACACAATTCATCATTCTTAAGCAGAATGCTGAAATTGCAGTCTAGCCTAAAAATGGGAGATGGATAAGCGATGATGTGATCGTCACTTGAAAGCCTGTGTGCCATTTTTGCAATTCTTCATCACCCCTCTTCTTTGTTCTCCATGCGAAATAGATTTTTCTTGCAGCAAAGCAAAAAGAAAAAGAACCATTGCTGCTTGTTGATACCTTAATAAATTTCTTACCAACTCCTGTAGGATCTTCACTCGGGCACAATTTTGATAACGTCACTGAAATGGTTCGGAAATCGAATGTAGAAGAAATGAGTTTTTTAACAATCGCCAGAAATTTTTTTCTTGGTGAGAGTTTTGGTCAATTCGCAACAAAATTTCGACTTGATAAAAGAAAAACAAAATAGTGTTCACTCCTGAAATATTCAATGCCATATTAACTTCTGTGAGACACTTAGTAGTTTCGGAAAGTTCTGCATGATCTATCACTGAAGAAATAGCGACAATATTATCTCCTTCTTCCTTATAATCGGAACTATCGCTGTCATCTTTATCAATCAATCGTTCCGTTAAATTGTCAAGATCATATTTTTTCTTTCTGGCATATGTAACACGTTTTAAAACATACAAGAACACCTTTTTGTAATAAAAGAGTCCTCCCATGTACAGGATTACGCAGAACAAATAGAGTAACCAATCCCTTTTAAGAACACAATTTCTATCAAAATAGTTTACTCGGTAATCAGTTTTACATGATCCGCATAAAACCCTTTGTCTATTCTTATTCCAAGTATTGTACGATACACATTTAACATTTTGTGGGGAGCAGCAATATGATTGGGGACAAGGTATAAACGATACTGCTTTTATCTGGTTATGGGTAGCCAAAAAAATTACCACGACTGGTTATCCCATTGATACACTTTCCTCCGGAGGGATACTGTTGGCAATTATCAACATTTTTAGAAATTGTGGATTTTCCTGGTATACGATTTAGGATTTGAAGCATTCACATATTTATCGTATAAGTGGTTGCCTTGCATCTAGGGCAGCGAAGAGCTACAAATATTTAGACGGGCTGATCGATAAAGGATTAATGAGCTTTAGGTGATGATATAACGGTCTTCACACTGTAAATTTTCCAAAAGCCTGTTTGTGCTTTCTGGCCGAAAATCTTGAATTGTCTTTCACATTTACAACAGATTATGTCATTAATATTATCAGTTTACAAAATTGCGATACCCACAATATCTTGTATTTTTTCTCAATGTTGTTTCGAGGTCTCAATTCCTCCGAAAATTTGACTAAACCGTTTTAAGTTAGTTTTAGCGCACAGCCTACATACTTCAGCTCACCCACCATAAACTTTATGTAGTGTAATATGTTCTTTCTCATTGCCTAAAAACAAAAATATATTAGTTAGTTGTGATTTTTTGTATATCTTTCTTTTTATATATCCCTAACTATATTTTATTTCCTAATTTATTTCCACTTATTTTTCAATACCCTGGCTATTATTTGTTAAAAGATCTCTTGACACGTGTGGCGTTATAAGAAAAATTACTTGTAATTGTTTGTACATCTAAAAGCCAACAGCATCTAGCCGGTTAGTCAGCATACACACTACAGTTGCATCTGTACCAAGCTTTTCTTTACTTTTTAGCATTATGAAAACAAAAATAAAATTTGTAGTTTTCTAAAAACTTAGTATTGTGTCCCAACAAAAGGACATAAGTACCTGTTACTTTTGTTTGTAGGACAGGATGTTGCACTATTCTATATGAGTTGTCAAATGCCTTTTTCACCATTAGTGAGAAAACAAAACTAATGTTTAAAAATTTTAAACGGCTGCCAAAAATTTGTAAACGATGTATGGAAAGACAAAAATAATGTGAATTAATAAATATTTTCTTCATAAAGAAGTAACCATAAAAATCTTTCTAATGCCTATCGCCATATTTGTTGTTGATAAAACAAATGCAGTGTGCAAAAAAAACTTAACTGCATTAATTATCTTTTTAACATAAAAGCGCAATCTCATTGGTTGAGTAAGTCTGTTGCACCAGGGCGTCGTACGCGTTTCACCCTCCTATCAAAAAATTCTACAAGCCCTGGGATCGAGGTTGGGTACGGTAATCTCTATAATAATAGCCGTATTCTGTCAGTCTCTGCGCATAATGGTACCCCAAGTAAAGAGACACACGAAATACAGTATATAAATGATGGTCGAACACGTGGCTTTATCTACGGGCCGTTGACTTTTACTATAAGAAAAGCGTCCTGCAAATGACACACAAAATAGCGTGTCATTTAAAGTCTGTCTGTCTGTTAAATAATACCCGTATTCCGTCTGTCTGTTCGTGCGTCTATTTGTCTTTTTGTTACGGAAACACGAAATGCGATATATAAATGACGGGCAACCCCGTGGATTTTTCCACGTGTTAACGATCTATATTATAACACCCGTGCGCGTCTGCCTGTCACGCAAAATGGCTACCAATATCCCTTTCATCTTTCCGCGATTTTTAAAAACCAGGGGTTGTTTAATCGAAAATCTTAATATTGTTTAAAATATGTTCAAGAAATTATTTTTTTCCCTTAAATAATTTAATTATTTTATTTAACTAACCTTAATTAAAAAAAATAATTAAGTGATTAAAATGAATGCATTATTTAAATACGCAATTTTTAATAATAATTACCCCCGTGATATCAATCGGCGATTTTGCTCAGGTGCCACAGAAAACAAATAGGGCAGTTTTACTGACAGTTTTACTTACTTTGTTTTGACTGCTCGCACGTAGTATACCAATCAAAAACGCCTGATTCCTTGAAAAACCAATCCAAGATTTTCGGTTTTTGAAAGTGGTCGTGGTCAGTGTTGGCTTGTAGGTCTGTTTGACATTTTTGTCTTCTAAAAGCTTTTTATATTGTAATATTTGTTTTCTGTATGTTCTTACATGTTAAGATAAATATATTATCACGTTTTTTAGCCATGTACAAAATCTTAAACGCACCATTTTTAGGATTTTTGGCTAGAAACGAAGATTTTTAAGGAATATTCTACAGCCAGCTAGCTAGCTACCCTTAGTTATTACTATTCAGTTTGGTATAACAGCTTTTTATCCTAGGCAATATTACTTATTTTTATGTTGAAGTTGTGTCTATCTGGCTAGCTCCTTAAATACCTCTGGATGAAAAGTGAAAGTAGCCAACTGCACTGTTTGGCTGCATCACAATTCTTAATTCTTATGCTAAATAAATGCAATTAGGCAGCTACCACTTGAAAACTTATGCTGCAATATCAAATTGCTGATTATTTTTTTTAACTGAACAGGATAATATGAGGCGGTTTCCTGAATATTTTTTAACCGAAGGCACGATAAAGTTTAAAAAAAATTGTGTTACGACTATACTCATCCGCGACACTGTTTACCTGTACTAATCGCTCAGTCCGGTGTTAGCAACGGACTGTTTCCTGGTGTTCTGTTTAACCGAAGTTGCAATAACGTTTTTTAGGAAAAGGCTATTACACCTAGCTACATGGATGTGTCACATTGTTTACCTGTACTAAACGCTCAGCTTGGAGTAACATGTTTTTTGAACCTTCACCGGGAACATTCTTCGAAAAATAAAAAAGTTTTTGCTATGACATGGTAACAACGGATTGTAATCTGTGTCTTTATTATAGCTTAGGTTTTGGAAAGTTATTTTTCAAAAAAAACACCATAAAGTTATGTGCACTTCACTTGATTTACTATATACTATATATATAGCTGTACCAAAGCGCTTCTCCTGAATGTGTGGCACAGTTTACGGCTCTTTTTAAGCGCTCCACAGAGTGTTCACACCGAGCACATAGTTACTTGTGGCTTAACCCGAGTGTTTCGACGCCGTGTCTCCGGCTTTATCGGAAGATTATCACTGAATTTATAATGGTACGAAACTGTGGGGAATAATTAGTTTGGTACCGTTGTAAAAAATGACTAACTTGTTTTGATTTTTGGATAAGGAACAAACACAGCGGGCGCGCTCTCGGTGAAGCTTAAGTATTATCCCCAAATTTCGAAGAATGTTATTTCTTGTTGTCAAAAGGCCTCAATTATCACATTTATTATTCCAAATTACAAGAGCAGTCCGCATGCGTCACACGTCCAATCATTGCGCCGGGAAAAGCGATGGGATCCAATGATATCGGAAGATTATCGCTAAACTCATGAAGTTACGAATGTGTGGCGCAATGATAACGATTTCAAACTACATGTGATAAGGCCACCTAATCCATGTTTTATTTAAAAAAATATTTTAAAGAACGCTTATTAGCATGGGGAGCAAATACTGATATTCAGCTGGTTTCCAACCATTATAAAGAAGTAATATATGTTTGTGCTTAATTCTCTGAATGCGAAGATGAAACCTTTCAAGCTATTAAGCAAACTGCATAGAATGCTTTTAATCAATAATCATAACAAAGCGGAATTTTCTGTTCAGGAACATGTATATATATTGATGTCTGAACTATCGCTCAGAAACATTCCCGGAAATGTTACTTAAGAAGAAATCGATGAACCTCCTGAAGATAGTTGTGATGTTTTAAAAAAACTTGATCGTTATGTTGACAGATCTTATAAAACTTTTAAAAACTGTGCTATGCACAGTGTCTGGCTATCTATTATTCTGCCAGAAAATGTGATATCAACAATGATTGTCAACCTATTTTTCTGGTTGGGAATGATTTTAAAAGTAACCATTCCAGTATGCCTCTGCAGTACCATGAATTTAATCTATTGATAAACTGAAATGTTGAAAAGTAGAATCTGTGTTGCGATTTTAAAACCAGTGCCTGATAGCAGAATGGTCAAACAAAATTATCTTACGCAAAAATGAAATCGATAATGAAAAATGTAAAATGCCTAATAAACGTCAACATAAACACTCAATTAAAAAATCGTAAATCTGAATTAAAAACTTGCAAATCTTGGACATGTGACAGGAATGTTTTCAGAAAAAAATAACCATATTTTTTATACTTTTAACAATTCCTTCTAGATTTATTTTAAATTAATTTATCTTTTAATTCGTCTTGAATAATTTTATTGTTGAAGAAGGCAAACCCTATTGCAAAAAAAAATTACGCTTTTTATATGTAGTATATCTACAATTTGTATCAGCTGCTTTTTTATCGATGTTGTTTTTAGAAAGAAATGTTAGTTTAAAAAAATTGATGGGGATTTTTAATGCTTGTGGATAATATTGCAATTTAAGATTAAATATGACCTGCCCTTCATATATTGATGAAATTGACATTGACTTATATTTCCACTCAATTATCGTTGCATATGCAATAATAACTTGTGTGTTGATAATAACACTTAATTCAATATACCTCATTTCTGTTATCAAGTACACGCGGCATTACTTTCCAAATGATATTATGTACATATTCTTGTCAACAAGTGATTTATTAGTTGGTTTAGTATACACACCAGGTTGGTGTACAATGTGGGTAATGTCTATGCCCCAATCACAATTAAATTGTCTTCTTTGGAAAGCCTTAACAACAGGAGGAAATATTTTAGCTGGAGTGTCACTGTTCACAATAGGTTGCATTACTGTTGATATATATGTATCAATTATACATCCATTCTTTTATGACAGGCATGTTACTAATAGAAGAGCGTTTATTCTCGTTGCTGGACTATGGATGTTTACAATTACATTTATTACTCCGTTCGCCGCACTGAACAAGGAATATTGGAGCATATTTGAGCAAATAGCTGGCGCGATTGGACTTTCTTCATGTGTTACAATTTCATTAATGCATATGAAGATATATTCTGAAATAAAAGGAATGTGCAAAAACGTAACCAGTAGTAGTTCGAACCAGATAGATATTTTAAAAACGAAAAAAAAGTCTGCTAGAACTGGATTGAAAATTTTAGCCACGTTTATTTTATGTTACTTACCATTGAGCGTCTGCGTTATTTGCCGTAACTTGATAAATCGAAGAACGTTTTTAGTAACCTATGCAGAACCTACTACAATTTGCATTTTCTTTTTAAATCCACTGTTGGATCCTTTTCTGTACTATTTCAGACTTTCAAGAATTCGAACAAAAATAAGTCGACTTTTCAACAAAGCCGCAGTGTACCCAACTACTTGTGACGGACTACGGAATTCAAAAACAACAAGTGTCTAAGAACGCTGTTTTATTGCACGGAAATGATGATAACGGACGTATTTAGACGTATTCATGATCAAAGGAGGAGCTTTCAGGCTAATCATTACCTGGTTGATACAAAAAGCCTGTTGGTATAAAACAAATTTAATGATTAAAGTCGTACTAACCGGTTTGGAAAGCTATTATTAAAATGATACCATCAAAATGCAAACAATTGGAACAAAAGCTTTTTGTTTCAATTCACATGAAAAATGACTTGATTTTGTTTTGTGTGCATACAAGGGTTTAAAACCGAACGATCTTGTAGGCCACTTGTATGACATGTGTCTCATTACTACAGCTTAAAGAGGTATTATGTCATGTATAAAGTCTATGTAAAAGATTGTAAAGCAAATGTTAACACGTTATGAAATTTTACTTTTTTTCACACGTTTTTCACACGATCAGTTTGAAATTGTTCTTATTGTGAGCACTATTTTAAATAATTTATTTTACACTCTTACATCCTGCATACTTTAAAAGTAATAAACAATATAGAACACTATGCAGATTTTAGAAAATCACTCTAATTACTTATGACGAGCAGCAGAGGTCAAAAGCAAGACATAAAGGGCTTCATCTCTTTGCTTCCAGAGTTAGCGGTCGGTAGATGGCTCTTAATGGGCTGACAACATTACATATAAAGTGCGCCGGAGTGAGGACACGAACCTGATACCTTATGATTACAAGCCGAATGCGCTAACACTACACCATCTCCGCCTAACAGATTGTCTACTTACAGACTGTCTACTAGCTGCATTTTCCAAAAACTATATAAAAAAGAAATCACGATACAGTAACGTGCTTAAGATCCGAGATTGCAGCCATATTTCGTACCGTAATAGCTATCCAGGCGCTTTACAGGCCAAAGGTCTGCGGTTCAACAACAGAAAGAATCTTGGAATGATACGAAAGTTAAAGTTCCACCAATAGTGTTCAGAATTACATACAAGTTCCAGCTTCTAGGAACCATTCGTTTTGAGGAATAGAGAAGCAAGCAGTGCTGGGACTCTTGCTATTGGAATTTGCTGAACACTATTGCTATCGATATGTCAAATGGACGGATGTAGCAATGATACCGACAACCAGCACTCCGTGTCTTTTTGACTAATAAGAAGGCGTCAGATTGCTACCCTTCGATCGATCGAACTCAGTAGATTGAGTCGTGTTCAGGAAAAGTTCAAGTCGACAACACAATTAAACAATAACGTGGGTGAAATTACTCTGTGATTTTGACTTTGTGTACGGCTCTTTTCGTTAAGCAGGGCTTCAATGCTTCCAATAATCGTAATTTGGATGATGTTTTCTTGTATGTTGAGTGAAAGTTCTCACCCATGTTTAGGTTTTGGTCTACAACGGTGCCGAGATATTTATAATTCGTCGTACAGTTAATTTTAGTGTCCTGATAAACGAGATTTAATTCGTCAGGACATCGACTTAATCGTTTTGCAGTACCAAACACCATAGATTCAGTTTTGTTTTCCTTCAAATTAATAACTAGTTCGTTTTCCATTAGATAACTTGATAGTGCATCTTGATCAGCAATGATTCCGAACGGGTGTGAACTAGGAACCTAGAACTCAAGTTTGAAATTTTCTGCGTTCCGATCTAAGACCCGTTCCAAACTCTAGCTTGGGCTTGCAGTGCAAGCACCTCGTCTTTATAATAATTGCACCTGCCGTTTTTATTTTTTTTGCGAAACAGCATCAAAACGGATTTTCTCTCAAATATATCATTGAAAAAGCATATTGTTCCTGGTCAGAGCAGTAGACAGCACTTCGGATAAATTCGATACTTACACAATGCAAGACTTTTAAAAATGAAAAATCGCTTATAAAGATAAATCACATGCTTAAGACCTATTACAAAACTAGATACTCAGCAACAATTCCATTCGGACTGGAACCGGCAACTTTGCGAGTGTGAAACGCACGTGGTAACCGCTGCACTATCAAATCTGCTTGTAATACAACGCAAAACATCGTATCTTCCATAGGCCGATTCCATAGTGCAGTAGTTATCGCATACGCTCAACACGCGCTAAGACAACAATTCGAATGCGGGTGGACTCGTTGATGACAAAAAACAGTTAGCTCTGCAAGACTGATTTTTATTTATTAATATAATTCCGAATTCTTTTTTTTTTGGCGTGAATAACAAATTACCAATAGTGCAATATGAAGCATCCCCGTTGATTTACTCGCTAAAAAGTCAGACATTGCCACTTCGCCTGGAAAAGAATCGATAGAATTATTGTTTAGGTCAGTCAAATTCAGAATCTGACTATGTGTGAAACAACTAACTTGTAAAAAAAAGAAGATAAATATGCCAACTATTTCAATACACCAATACATGCTGCAATCACCAACAAATACCGTTTGCAATAATTGTCGCATTTCAACAATAACCTATTTTTTAAAATGTTATTTAAACTTACTATTTTACCATGGTGACGAAGGGAATATAATGAAGAAACAGGAACTGATGCAAAGAGACGAGATGAAACGAGATAGGTGGAACAAAAGGAAACAAAGGAAAAGATGTGCAGAAAGAAAAAAGAACATGAAGGCATTGCAGAAATAAACGATGAGCAAGATGCAATGCACGGAAAAGGCCATGACAAAGAATTTACAGATAATGGTAAGGAGTCGGGGCAAGTTACAAGTTTAGACAAAATGAACAGTAACGAGCTCGTTAATGGCGAGGGAAAAAAACTAGCACATGAGTAGCATTCTTAAATAATGTCAAGAATGAAATAGCTGATGCAATGAGAATAAGTTCTAGGAAATAGATTGAAGGTAGTAGGTTCAGTGGTATATCGCTCGACTTTTAAGAAAGTTTCGATAAATGCAGAACACAGACAAAGGAAGTGCCGAACTTTGGAAAATAATTTGCATGTGTATCTTTCATTGCTTCAACCCAAGTTTAAATAAATGGAATATACAAAATTGTTGTAAATGACTAAAAACAGTGTTAGGTAATAGGTACACTAATAGTTAGATTTAAGAAAAGGAGAATGTCACAATTATTGTAGAAACTTCAAAACTGCATTATTTATTATTGAACTTGTAATATTTAAATTTGCGACATTTGTAAAGCAAGTCATCGATAGGGTAGAAAATAGTTTTAAATAAATGCGGCTTCTATTGCTGAGTTCGCGACATTTATTGTTGAGTTGCGTCATTTAATTTTGCGACATTTAACTTTGCGACATCTATTGTTTATAAAGTTGCGACGTTAAGAAATTTCCACGTTAAGAAATCAGGCTGAAAATGCTCCAAAATAAGCAAGGTCCTTGCTGACTGTGTAATTCTTATGGCTTTATGCCAATAGGCTTCTTGTTCTATTTTACAAAACATATAATATTCTACACAATAGCTACTATATGTGGTCGGTCCAAAGCAGCATTTGAAGAAGAAAATGAAAATGATAGCCAAAATATAAAATCAGTAGCATTTATTTTTTTCCTTTGTAGATATTTCCAATTAATTCAATAATAAATTAAAATTATTTTCACTGAAAAGTAACAATACATTTATTTTTTATATGTGAATTTATTATGTATATACATACAACGTTCGTGTTAGCTACCTTTAACAACGATGAAATTAAAATATAGCAGCTGTATAAAGAATACTTCCAAGTTTAGCGCGAGAGAAGCGCGGAATTTGCTAAGTGTACGTTTAGAGAAAAGGTTTTACTTCGAGTAACTCTTCTTCTTTGTGAAATATGTGTTGCGTCATTCAGTTGGCTATTATCAATAATAAAATATACTTTCATTTAATGGTTGTGCTATATGGCATTACAACCAGTTTGTTAACCATAATATTTAATGCAATATATCTAATTTCAACGTTGAAATTTCCAAAAAAATTTTTCCCAAGTGATATTATGTACATTTTTTTGTCAGTTAGTGATTTACTAACTGGTATGATCTTCACACCAGCTTGGTGTAAAATGTGGATAATGGCCATGCATCAATCACAAGTTAATTTTGTTCTAAGGAAAGTTTGTTAAATAAGTGGAAGTGTATTATCCGCAATGTCACTGTAAACCATAATTTGCATTAACAGTGACGTATATGCGTCTATTGTTAGTCCATTTTTTTACTAAAGTCATGTAACAAGTAAACGAATCTTTCTCGTCGTATCTTGCGTTTGGATATTTAGCATTATAGTAAATACAGCACCAAGTGTAATGGTTCAACTATGTTGTATTTACGAGACCGTTGCAAGCTTTGTCGGCGTTATTTCGTGTGTAATAATTTCACCTATGCATATTAAATTATATTTGGAACTTCAAAGGATGTGTAGAAGTGTATCAGACAGTAGTTCAACCCAAATTGATATTTTAAGAGCGAAGAAGAAATCGTCAAGAAATGGAATAAAAATCTTGATTACATTCATTCTATGCTTTTTACCAATAAGTTGTTACAATATTTATCGCTGATTTTTTGGAAACTCAATTTTTTCAAAAAGTTATGTAGAGCCAAGCATGGTCTGCATCTTGCTGTTAAATCCACTGTTGGATCGTTTTTTATACTATTTCAGACTTTCAAGAATTCGGTCAAAGATAATCCGGCTCTTCAGAACAAATGCTGTCTACGCAAGTACATGACTAATTACAGGAATAGTGAGACTGATGCAGTACAATACAGTGGAATACAGTGGAATACAGTGGAATACAGTGGAATACAGTGGAATACAGTCAAATACAGTGAAACACAGTGGAATACAGTGAAATACAGTGAAATCTGTCTAAAGCGGACGTGGCATTAAGCAGACATATGTTGAAGGCGGACACAAACTCTTGGAACGAAATGATTTACACTCAAATTAAGCAGCGGTTGAACAAAAAAATAGAAATCTATCGCATGATCAATGCCATATATCTTTGTAATTGGAAAGTATACAGCTCCAAAGTTTAAAATATCTTCTTAGGTGCGAAGCCGAATATAAGCAAATATTTTGCATTTTTTAAGGTGCCAGTAAGCCTTTCGCAAAAAGAGACACATAATTAGTTTATAAAGGTTATTTTCAGAGAATATTTTTGTATCTTCACAGTCCTGGTACGATTTTATAGTTATAATCTATATAATAATAAGCCAGTTCCGTGACGGGCAAAGTTGATATCGTCATTTTCCTTTGATGTTGCCGAAATTCTCTTTGAAGTCGCCGAAAAAATTATGTCCATTTTGTTAGCGCGTTTACTTTGTTTACGTCACGTGATGAAAACGACTCAATTTGATTTGCTGAAATAAATTTAACGGCTAAATTTCCAAAAATGGTGTCCCTCGACACGGAAAAAAACACAAAAGAAAGGTTCCTTCGTCTTGAAAAAAGTGATTCAGAGAAAGAAAACTCTAAGTAAAGAAGTAGAAGTAGAAAAATAAAGTGAAGAGCGGAGCTAGGAAGTAGTAAAGTAAAGTTAGAAGTAAACTCTAAGTAAAGAAGTAGAAGTAGAAAAATAAAGTTGAAAGCCACAAGAAGTTACTTCGGAAGTGAAGAGTGGAGCTAGGAAGTAGTAAAGTAAAGTTAGAAGTACAAAATGAATGCTAGAGTTTCAAGTGAATTGGAATTGAGAAAAAGTAAGAACTTTTATATTTTTAGACGTTCCGTTTTTATATGTAACGCACTTAAAATTGTCAAAAAGAATCGCATTCTCAAAAAAAATCCATTGGAGCTTCAAATTTATATTTTACCGCATTTTTTATAAAAAAGCCAGCATTTGTTTACAATGTTTTGCATAATTAATGTCCTAAAATTCAAAATGCTGCATAAAGCTGTTAGCTGGCAAATGTGCAAGCGAAATGGAAAGTTTTGGTTTGTTGAAATAACTGCAAATGTCATAATTTTTACATTGCTATTGTTTTCCTCTATATGTGTTGTACTAAGGCATAAATAGCTAGCTATAGACGTAGCTAAGTATCCCCAGCTTAAGTATATTTAACTGGGTGTCTTAGGTATTGTTTTGTTAGCTAGCTAGCTAATGTCAATGTTAGCTTCAAGGCTCCATCCCATAGCTAGCTCTAATCTATGAGTTTTGTTGTTATTCCTCTTTTTTTAGGTATTTATAGCTACCTTAGTAGTCAAACTTCTCTTCTTTTTTGAACACGAATTATGATGTAACAAGCTAGCTACAAAATCTTTCTTGAACTTTTAGGATACTGTGACACATTTTTATGCCCATAGAGAATAATTTTTTCACATTTCTTGTAAACCTTACAAGGGGACCACAATATGACAAGTGGAACGAATTTTATAGAATTTAAAGTGTGTGTGTTAAGTTATTTTTTATTGTTTTGTTTCGTCATCCTGTTAAACTTTTGTCAGCCTACATGTAAAATGCCAGGTTTTTTTACAGGGGTTTTTGACATTTGATTGGAAATTTATATACGTGGGTTTATACGTGGATTAAAAAAATTTGTCAGTCCATATTGTTCGTGTTGCAAAATGCTGTTTTTTGAAATTTTGTGTAATCTTTTTGGAAATAGACCACATGCAATATATATACTGAAAGAACAAATCTTTGTAGAATCAGACTTCACTGTAAGTTGTTGCAAAGCTGATGTCTTTATCGGTAAAAATAACAGCCATCGTTTACTAATTAAGTAAAAAATAAAACGAGTTTGAAAGTTAAAAAGTATATATTTATTTCTTAAGCTTTTCGTACAATGTAAGTACATCTTAAGACTATATAAACAACTTTGTCTTTATATTTCGTATTATAAACTATTGTTTGGGAGAACTAACTGTATGTGATGTAATTTTTGCTGGAAGAAAATTCCATGGTTTCACGTTTTTGTTTTTCTTGAGAATTTTACAAAATTTTGTAGGGATAAATGTTTGCTGATGATAAAAAAATTACTTAATGTTCTGACTGAAACTGTTTTTGTTTTTTATATTTTGTAATCTAAATGGGTGGACTGTATGCACTGAAATCACTGATTTTTTTTAAATTTTGATGTGTTTCATAACCTTTTTGTGGAAGATTAATGGGTAATGGCAATATATGACATGCTGAATGAACTTATTTTTGTTGATTTAGATTTGTTTCTCAAAAACCGATCTGTTTTACATTTTGTGTAATCTTTTGTTTACGAACCGTATACAATGTTTCCAAAATAATGATCTTTTTTTATTCAATTTTATTCTTTGCTTATTGATTTTTTGACATTTAGGTTCAAAATTGTTGGTAAAGGGCAGTGTGTTCTTAACTGGTTGATTTTTACATTTTGTGTAAATTTTTGTGGGAGAGGATGTTATGCAACTGAAATGACTGATTTTTCTAGATTTAAATTTGATGTTTTCCAAACTATGGCTTTTTCATATTTTTGTATTAAGCTTTTAACCCTATTCGGTCCGGGGGGGGGCGGATTCCGCCCCCCCTGACGGTTTTTTTTTAATAACTCCTTATTGCTATGTTATATGGCTTTGAAACATACTGAGTTTTAATATTTATCTATTAGACACCTGCATGCCAAATATTTAGGTCCCATACCCTTCAGAGGCTTTAATATTGGCCATTACTCGAAACTACCCCTAAAAATCTCTATGAAATCCTTATAATGGGGAAAATTAATAACTTCTGTTAGGATTAACCTTAGAACTTGAAACTTGCAACACAACTTTATTTTATTAAGAAGAACCATTTTGCATAATTTGGACACGTGATTAATCCGATTTCCCGATTTTTTCGGATTTTACCCGAAAATCGGAAAAAACCGGATTTTCGGGCAATTTTTGGCATTTTTTTATGCGATCCACGTAAAAACCGGAAAATATGTTAAATAACTTTTATTTAGCTTTCAGAAACTTCAAACAGAATGCAAAAATTCGCTCTGGAACAAAAGTAATTAAATTTTAAGCAGATAGTGGCATTTTTAACAAATTTCAAGCTTCTGATGACGTCACAGAAAATGTGCTGACGCAAGCAAAAATTGATTGCTGCCATTTTGTTCCTTTTATGACGTACTATAAGCGTGCCAAGTTTGATTCAATTTGAACAACCCTATCAGGAGTTATTGAGGGGGGGCGGATTCCGCCCCCCCCCGGTCATAGTATGTTCGAAAAACCCCGGACCGAATAGGGTTAAGGGAAAGACAATGTTTATAATGTGTAAAGACCTTATTTTTGTTGATTTGTGCTAACCTCTTGCAGGCCTCCTTTTTGACATTTCAGAATAAAATACTGAGGGTTTTCAACATAATCACTTATAAGATGTACATATTGGAGATGCGTTATTTCTAACATTGTTATTATCCGTGTTGTGACTGTCGGTGTTGTAACTGTCGGTGTTCTTACTGTCGGTTTGGTGGGTGTTGTGAGTGTTGGTGTTGTGAGTGTCGTTGTTGTAACTTTTTATCAACTAGATTTTGCACCTTGCAAGCTGTTCTTTTTTTATTTTGTGTAAGATTTGACATTTGACATTTTGTGTAAGAACATTTTAAGAACATTTTTTTTTGTCTATGCACTGCTGACGTCAGCAAAACATCTAAAGCAACCTATTTTTTCAATGGCCTATTGCCTAAGTGGATTTTTCCACGGGCCTTATCGACTAGTCTCTATAATAAAACGCCAGTTCTGTCTGTCTGTGACTTTTGCAAAGACGATATTTTTTACCACCCGAATGCGCGAGTTTGTCGAGTTTTTTGTTTTGTTTACATTTGTCTCGCAACCGTTAGAAACCATGTGATAGAAAATAAGCAACATGATTCGCTCAAATACGTACTTTCGAACGGGACGGCATTCGAATAGAAAGTTTCCTTGGCGTAAAAACAAACAAACAAACATAAAAATCTCTCGACAAAGTTCTCGACAAAGGGCGAACTAAAGAAGCGGATAAAAAATGTCTTATTTTCGATGAAAAAAAAGTGCAGATATTAAGAGCAAGGAAAGTCAAAGTGAAGAAGTGGAGTGGATTAAAAAAGCATATAATTTGGAACAGGGTTAACATCGACACACAAAACAACAACAGAAGAACGGTCCCTTCGTCTTCAAAAAAGTGCCAAAAGTGAAATGGTAAAGTGTTTCAAAAAAGAATATATGAGAAAGAAAGAAAAGTCCAAGTGAAGAAGTAGATGTAAAAGCAAAAAAGTGAAGTTGGAAGCCACAATAAGTTACTTAGGAAGTGAAGAGTGGAGCTAGAAGTAGAAAAGTAAAGTTAGAAGTAGAAAATGAATGCTAGAGTTTCAAGTTCAAGTGACTTGGAAAAGTAAGAACTTTGATATTTTTAGACGTTCCGTTTTTATATGTAGGACACTTAAAATTGTCAAGGAGAATCGTATTCTCAAAAAAAATCCATTAGAGCTTCAAATTCTTAAAGTTTACCGCGTTTTTTATAAAGAAGCTAGGGTATTTCTTTTTTTTTTGCATAATTAATGTGTCTCCTGGTGCGTAACTAATGTATTTGTCCTAAAATTCAAAATGCTACATAAAGCTGTTAGCTGGCTACAATGTGCTGGCGAAATAGAAAATTCTGGTTTGTTGAACTAACTGCAAGTGTCATAATTTTTACATAGCTATTGTTTTCCTTTATATGTGTTTTACTAAGCACAAATGGCTAGCTATAGACGTAGCTAAGTCTCCCCAGCTTAAGTATATTTAATTGGGTGTCCTAGCTACTGTTAGCTAGCTAATGTTAGCTTCGAAGGCTCGATCCCATATAGTTAGCTCTAACCTATAAGTTATGTTGTTATTCCTGTTTTTTTAGGTATTTATAGCTACCTTATAGTCAAACTTTTCTTCTTTTTTGAACACGAATTATGATGTAGCAAGCTAGCTACAAAATCTTCTTGAACTTTTAGGATAGTGTGACTCAGGTTAATGCCCATAGAGTATAGTTTTTTTTTCACATTACCTGCAAACTTTACAAGGGGACCACATGCAATATCACAAATGGTACAAATTTTGTAGAATTTAAAGTGTGTGTGTTAAGTTATTTTTTATTGTTTTGTTTCTGACATCCTGTTAAACTTTTGTCAGGCTACGTGTAAAAATGCCAAGTTATTTTTACAGGGGTTATTGAAATTACATTAGAAATTTACGTGGGTTTATGACTTTGAGTTAAAAAAATTTATGAGAGGATGGTATGGTTGTCCGTTTATTGTTTCTGTTGCAAAGTGCTGTTATTTGAAATTTTGGGTAAACTTTTGTGGAAATAGACCACATGCAATATACTAAAAGAACAAATTTTTGTAGAATTACACTTTATTGTAAGCTGTTGTGTAAGCTGATGTCTTTTTGTATTTCGCATTATAAACTTTTGACAAGTGGAACGAATTTTGTAGAATTTAAAGTGTGTGTGTTAAGTTTTTTTTATTGTTTTGTTTCTGACATCCCGTTAAACTTTTGTCAGCCTACATGTAAAATGCCAGGTTTTTTTACAGGGGTTTTTTACATTTGATTGGAAATTTACGTGGGTTTATGACTTTGGGTTAAAAAAAATTATGAGAGGATGGTATGGTTAAGTCAGTTTATATTGTTTGTGTTGCAAAATGCTGTTTTTTGAAATTTTTTGTAAACTTTTGTGGAAATAGACCACATGCAATATATACTGAAAGAACAAATTTTTGTAGAATCGGACTTCACTGTAAGCTGTTGTATAAGTTGATGTCTTTATATTTCGTAATATAAACCATTGTTGGGGAGAACTATCTGTATGTGATGTCATTTTTGCTGGAAGAAAATTCCATGGTTTCACGGTTTTGTAGGGATAAATGATTGCTGATGATAAAAAAATACTTAATTTTCTGACTGAAACTGTTTTTGTTTTTTATATTTTGTAATCTAAACGCGAGTACTGTATGCACTGAAATCACTGATTTTTTTAAATTTTGATGTGTTTCATAACCTTTTTGCGGAAGATTAATGGGTAATGGCAATATACGACATGCTGAATGAACTTATTTTTGTTGATTTAGATGTGTCTCAAAAACCGACCTGTTTTACATTTTGTGTAAACTTTTGTTTACGAACCGTATACAATGTTTCCAAAATAATGATCTTTTTTTATTCAAGTTTATTCTTTGCATATTGATTTTTTGACATTTAGGTTCAAAATTGTTGGTAAAGGGCAGTACGGTTCATCAAACTAAAAAATAAAATTTTTGTGTTCTTAACTGTTTGATTTTTACATTTTGTGTAAATTTTTGTGGGAGAGGATGGTATGCAACTGAAATGACTGATTTTTGTACATTTAAATTTGATGTTTTCCAAACTATGGCTTTTTCATATCTTTGTATAAAATTTTAAGGGAAAGACAATATTTAAAATGTGTAAAAAACTTATATTTCTTGATTTGTGCTAACTCTTGCAGGCCTCCTTTTTGACATTTCATAATAAAATACTGAGGGTTTTCAACATAATCACTTATAAGATGTACATATTTGAGATGCGTTATTTCTGACATTGTTATTATCTGTGTTGTGACTGTCGGTGTTGTAACTGTCGGTGTTCTTACTGTCGGTTTTGTGAGTATTGGTGTTGTGAGTGTCGATGTTGTGAGTGTCGTTGTTGTAACTTCTTATCAACTACATTTTGCACCTTGCATGCTGTTCTTTTTTATTTTGTGTAAGATTTGTGTGGAGGATTTAATGCGATTTGACATTTGATATTTGGTGTAAGATTGTAAAAACATTTTTTTTGTATATGCACTGATGACGTCAGCAAAACATCTAAAGCAACCTATTTTTTCATTGGCCTTTTGCCTAAGTGGATTTTTCCACGGGCCTTTACGACTAGTCTCTAAAATAATACCCTAAGTGTGTCTGTCTGTCTCTCTGTCTGTGACAGGCAAAGTGGATGTGTTCATGTTTCTTTAATGTTGCCGAAAAATGCATGTCTAATATGGTAAATTTCTGACGTTACGGCGCAACGTCTATAACACTACTTTAACGTAAATATCCTATATTAAATTAATGAAGCCATTACAGTGCACCTAACATTTTGAGGGCAAATAACTTGGAAACGAGATGGTGACGTCAATGATTCTTCACCGCGTGGGTAACTAGGGACCACCTAGGACCAATTTGGGTAATTTACCCAATGCTGGGCCTCCAACTGCGTTTCGAATGGACGGGTTGATGACTGAAGCTAACAGGTATACAAATCTCTAAAAAAAATTAATGCTTTAGCGGGTCTTTGCTTACGTAAGCATATTTTTTAAACCCTTATATCTCCTTAGGCCCTTGTCGAAAACGTATGATCCTATACATTATTTTGATCAGCGTTTCAACCTCTACACATTACAGGCAACAAAAGAACTAAACTTCGCCAATTTTATTTTTGGATCTGGAATGCTGACGTCAGGAAATCATCTAAAACAACCTATTTTTCCATTGTCTTTCCGCCTATAAGTGGATTTCTCCATCCGGTCCTTCTCGACTAGTCTCTTATAATAATACGGAGCTTCTGTCTGTCTGTCCGTCTGTCTGTGCGTGACTTTTGCAAAGTGGATTACGTTCTTCACAACTTTCTTTGATAAAGTCTATAAAACATTGCCTATAAAATTGTTCTGTAATTTACCAAACTTTAATGTTAAAACAATATTGACGTCAAAGGAAAGTATATTAACATTAGTGAAGCCATTACAATGCATTGAAAAGTTTGAGGCTAAATAACTTGGAAACGAGGTGGTGACGTCAGGGATGTTTCACCGTGTGGGTAACTAGGGTTCACCTGTAAGTTTCTCAAACCTGGGTCCCCAAATCCGATTCGGAATGGACGGGTTGATGACGTCATCAAAAAAACATTTAAACCCCAACATCTCTGCAACCGTTTGTCAAAGCATGATCCTATGCATTCTCTTGATCAGCGTTTCAAGATCTATACCTTGAAGGTAATAGGTATAATAATTATCTGCAGGAAAAGACAAGATATAATATTAAAAGAAAGATGACCAAAGACACGAACCTACTACAAAAAACACTTCAATTAGATTTTTTTCCCTTGTTTTTCTCTATCTTCCCGAGGGCTGTTGATACATGAATAAAGGTGGAGAGGTTATTTCATAAATAAAATCTATTCCCCAAATTTAAATTAAATAAAATAAATAGAAAAACTAAATCAGAGTTTTATTGTTGGGTTTTAACTTTGCGACATTTATTGTTTTTGATAAATAAAGTTGCGACGTTAAATGGGCTTTGAAATAAACGAGGCCTTGTCTATTATTAATATATCCTTTACAAAACATGTTATAATATTCCAAACAATACTATATGTAGTCGTTTCAAAGGCAGCATTTGAAGAAGGAAATGAAAAATTTAAAATCAATAGCAAAAATTTGAAATTCTTTGTTTTCTCTGTAAATACTTTCAATCAACCCTATTCGGGCCGGGGGTCTAAAGAAGCCCCACCCCCCCCCCCCGTTACTTTTTTGTGATAAATTTTGAAGTACGCCATATTATTCGAAAAAAAATTTGGTAATGGTGACACATTTGTCAACAGGTGATTTAAAAAAAAAAAAGAAACTTAACTTTTTGTTTTGTAGAAATTGTTTTATATTCATTTTATGCATTACTTATCATTAGTTATTTGGAGTTATTAAGTTATTTGGCCTCAAAGTTTTAAGTGCACTGTAATGGCTTCATTAATTTAATATAGGATATTGACGTTAAAGTAGTGTTATTGACGTGGCGCCGTAACGTCATAAAATTTAACATTTGAGACATAACTTTTTCGGCTACATTAAAGGAAAATGAACACATCCACTTTGCCTGTTACAGACACACAGAGAGACACACTTAGCGTATTACTAGTCGATAAGGCCCGTGGAGAAATCCACTCAGGCAGAAGGACAATGGAAAAATAGGTTCTTTTAGATGTTTTTCTGACGTCAGCAGTGCATATACAAAACAAATGTTCTTAATATCTTACACAAAATGTCAAATATCAAATCGCATTAAATCCTCCAAACAAATCTTACACAAAATAAAAAAGAACAGCTTGCAAGGTGTAAAATCTAGTTGATAAAAAGTTACAACAACGACACTCACAACCACAACACCAAAATCACAAAACCGACAATAAGAACACCGACAGTTACAACACAAACAGTTACAACACGGATAATAACAATGTCAGAAATAACGCATCCCAAATATGTACATCTTATAAGTGATTATCTTGAAAACCCTCAGTATTTTATTCTGAAATGTCAAAAAGGAGGCCTGCGAGAGTTAGCACAAATCAACAAAAATACGTTTTTCACACATTTTAAATATGGTCTTTCCCTTAAAAGTTTATAAAAAAATATGAGAAAGCCATAGTTTGGAAAACATCAAATTTAAATCAAGAAAAATCAGTCATTTCGGTTGCATACCATCCTCTCCCACAAAAATTTACACAAAAGGTAAAAATCAACCAGTTAAGAACACAAAGATTTTCTCTTTTAGTTCGTACTGCCCTTTACCAACAATTTTGAACCTAAATGTCAAAAAATCAATGAGCAAAGAATAAACTTGAATCAACAAAGATCATTATGTGTAGAGCTTGAAATGTATTAGACATTTTAACGTGAAAGTTTTGTCCAAAAAATAGAGAAAATAAATTTGTCTGCAAAAATAATGTATAGAATCATGTATAAATAATCTAAATAATGTATAGAATCATGTACAACACCAACAATAATAATAAAGTCAGAAATAACACATCTCAAATATTTACTTCGTTGAAAACCTTTAATATTTCAATCAAAAGTGTCAAAAAGCATCAAATTTATATCTGGAAAATCATTTATTCGATTACATACTATCCTGTTCCCCAAAAATATACACAAATTGTAAAAATTAACAGGTTAAGAACACAAAAATTTTTTCCTTAGTATAATGATCTGTAGTGACCTTTACCAACCATTTTAAACATGAATGTCAAAAATGAATAAGGAGTAAATTTGAATCAACAAAGATATTAATTTTGGAAAACAGAGTGTATATACGGTCCGTCTTCACAAAAGTTAACACAAAATGTAAAACAGATCGGTTTTTGAGGAGCACATTCAAATCAACAAAAATCAGTTCATTTAGCATGTTCTATATTGCCATTGCCCATAAATCTTCCACATAAAGGTTATGAAACACATCAAATTATAGAAAAATCAGGCATTTCATAAAATATAAAAAACAAAAAAGTTTGTCAGAAAAATTAGTAATTTTTTCATCATCACCAAACACAGTTATTACCACAATTTTAAAATTCTTAACAAAAACGTGAAACCATGGAATTTTCTTCCAGCAAAAATGACATCACATACAGTTTAGTTCTCCCCAACAAAAGTTTATAATAAGAACTATGAAAAAGCCATTAGCTTACACAACAGCCTTCAGTGGAGGCCAATTCCACAAAATTTGTTCTTTCAGTATATTGCATGTGGTCTTTTTCCCACAAAAGTTTACACAAAATTTTAAAAAACAGCTGTTTGCAACACAAACAAAAACACGAACAACCTTACCATCCTCTCATAAATTAAAATAAAGTCATAAACCCACGTAAATTTCCAATCAAATGTCTACACCCCCTGTAAAAATAACCTGGCATTATACATGGAGGCTGACAAAAGTTTAACAGGATGTCAGAAACAAAATAATAAAAAATAACTTAACACACACGCTTTAAATTCTGAGAAACATTATTCCACTTGTCATATTGCACGTGGTCCCCTGTGAAAATGTGAAAATAATTATACTCTTAAGGGCATAAAAATGCATCCTACTATCCTGCAAAAGTTTAAGTCTTTGAAAGATTTTGTAGGTAGCTAGCTAGCTTTTACATCATATATAATTCGTGCTCATAAAGGAAGAGAAGTTTGGAAACTAAGGTAGCTAGCTATAGATAATTAAAAAAGACGAATAACAACATAAGTCATAGGTTAGAGCCAGCCAAATGGATGGGGAGTAGGACTTGGAGGCTAACATTAACCAGCTAGCAGTAGCTAAGACAGCCAGTTAAATATACTTAAACTGGGAACACTTAGCTAAAACTAAAGCTATATATCTATTTATGCTTAGTAAACCACATATAAAGAGAAACAATAGTAATGTAAAAATAATAACATTACAGTAAGCAGTGAGTTCAACAAACCAATGTTTTCCGTTTGTTAGTCAGCTAACAGCTTTATGTAGCATTTTGAATTTTTGGAAAAACACATTAGTTACGCGCCAGGGGAGACATTAATTATTCAACAAAACGTAAGCAAATATGGTGGCTAGTTTTTTTTAAAAAAAAGCGGTAAAATATTTAGGAATTTGAGGCTTTTAAGTGGATTTTCCTGGAAAATCGAGTCTGCTTGCTCCAGCGACATAAAAACTATAAGCGTCTGAAAACAACAAAGCTTTTACTATTTTTGATTTTAAGTCCACTTCAAACTCTAGCCTTTATTTTCTACTTCTAACTTTACTACTTTACTTCTAGCTCTAGCTACCACTTCTCACTTCACTTCTTGAACTTTTCTTTCTCTGAATTACTTTTTGCACATTTTTCAAGACGAAGGAACTGTTTTCTTGTTGTTGTTTTTGTGTCGAGGGTTACCATTTTTCGGGAGTTAGCCGTTAAAATTATTTCAGCAAACCAAGTTGCTTCATTTAGATCACGTGATGTAAACAAAGTAAACCCGCTGGCAAAATGGATATAACTTTTTCGGAGACTTCAAAGGAAATTTCGGCTACATCAAAAGAAAATGAACACATCCACTTTGCCTGTTACGGACAGACACACACAGTCTCCGTATTATTATAAGAGATTATGACGTCATCCTAGCTCAGTTTTTATCAATCATTACAGTACAATAATATTTTGGTTGCACATTTATAAAGTAAATAAATATTGAGAAAGTCATTTGTGCATTTAGTGGGATGTTTCAAATACATAGCAAATCTCTCTGTAAAGGCCTTATGAATATGACGTCATAATAATCTGCTATAAGATTCTGATATTTTAAAAGTAATCAATATTTGCAACACAATATTAACACGACGTTTATGCCATTTCACAAAGAAAATAATAACTATTCTACAATTTTTTAGCGTTTTACCTTTTTTTAACGTCTGACACTTGTGATGACGTCATCGCTGACGGAATGACGTCATTCACTTTTATTATCCCAATGATGTTCCAATGACATAGGCAACATGTGTACCAAGTTTCAATACAATATCATGTTTCCTTCATCGTTTTCGGAGGGAAGGGTTGGGGGCTTCCCAGAGCCCCCAAATAGTCCAGCATAAATAGGGTTAATGCAATAATATGAATTAAATTTATTTTTACTGAAAAGAAACAATGCATGTATACTTTTCATATCTAAAATTATTATGTATACAAATTCAATGTTTGTGTTAGGTATCTTTAAAAAAGATGAAATTAAAATGTAGCATCTGCATAAAGAAGAATTCTAAGTTTAGAGCGAAAGAAACGAAAAATTCGGAAAGTGTACGTTTATAGAAAAATTTTTGCTTCGAATAACTATTCTTATTCGTTATGTGTTGCATCATTCAATTGGCTATTATCAATAATAAAATATACTTTCATTTAATGGTTGTGCTATATGGCATTACAACCAGTTTTTTAACCACAATATTTAATGCAATATATCTAATTTCAACGTTGAAATCCCCAAGAAATTTTTTCCCAAGTGATATTATGTACATTTTTTTGTCGGTTAGTGATTTACTAACTGGTATGATCTTCACACCAGTTTGGTGTACAATGTGGATAATGGCAATGCATCAATCAGAAATTAACTTTGTTCTATGGAAAGTTTGTTTTATAAGTGGGAGTGTATTATCCGCTATGTCACTATATACCATAATTTCCATTAACAGTGATGTATATGCATCTATTGTTATTCCATTTTTCACGAAAGCCATGTAACAAATAAACGAACTTTTCTCGTCGTATCTTGCCTTTGGGTAATTAGTATTATCTTATATATTAATTCCCTTGCGTGAGTAAAACTGTGAGTCCACGACACGGAAATCACGGGTCACTTTCTCATGACGTGGCTGTACGCTAAAATTTAACTAAAAAAATTAGGGATGTACTTCATAGAAATCGCACATAAGGTGTAATTATATAACCCGCTGCTAATAACGATATAAATATATATACCCTTATGCCAAAAAATCTATATGAGCATATATATATAGGTATCGTTACATATAAAACGGTATTAGATATTCACAAAGCATACGGACTGTTAAATGAAGTTCCTAGCATCAAACGGAAATTGTGTTTACGAAAAAGATGGCTGTTCTTTTTGAGTATTCTCTACTCTTTCATTCAAAATAAATCTTTAAAAAAACATTTGAAGAAGAGCATGGTTTTATAAATTAATCATAGCAAGGTTCTGTAAGGTTTTTTCATGTTTTATTTTCAGTTTTGATGATATTATTGATGCCAGACATGTTTTTTAGCTAGCATCATAAAAAGCCAACCACCAACAACAACTAGCTAGCTAGCTAGGAATTTATATATATGTAGCCATGTTCTTTATACCTAGCTAAGTCTCCAGTTTATATTTACGTGACCAGCTATTAGCTGCTGTAGCTAGCTAATGTTAGCTTTAAACTAAAGATTCCTAGTATACCTAGCTAACCTGTGAATTTTATGTTGCTTTTACATGTCGCTAGGTACTGTAGTTTATCTTACTGGTCTTTGCTAGGAATATGGCTGTATATAACTTATTTGACTTGACCTTTTAAGCCTAAATAAGGTGTTGTAGCACCTTTTAAGAAAGTATTTATAATATTTAAGGATAGTTTAAGGACTCTTTTTATGCAAATATATAATGTATTTTTCACATTTTGTGTAACTAAACTTACATCGGTTGCATGCAATATGACAAAAGGATTTTTATTTAACATGTAGTAATTCTGATGTTCTAGATGTTCTTACTCAAATGTTTTTGTTTATGACATTTCGTGTTATTTAAGAAAACTTTAAACCTTTTCGAGAAAGTTACTACATGCTAACACCGAAAAAACCTGTGCTTTTTAAGTTCTTATTTGATAGAGGTTTTTGACATTATGGGAAAATTTACGTAGCTTTTTCACATTTTTTGATTTTGTTGCAGTATTTACATGGTTTTTTGATTATTTTATTTATTTATTTTTTGGGGGGAGGGCGGGGGAAGGATTTACATGTTTTTTACATTTAGGGTAAAAAATGTACAGGGAAGGCTGGGGTGGCTTTCCATTTATATACATGGTATACCTTATAGTCAGAAATTTTCGCGACATTTTAATTTCGCGATAAAAATTTTGATTCGTTGCCTTGAATTTTTTTCGCGACATTTAATTTTCGCGAATTTCATAGAGTTACGGAGTGGAGGAAAAACAAAATATGATTTTTAAGTACGTTTTTCTACTCTAATAATGACATCTGTAAAAGGAAGCTTTTTTCATAATAGGTCAATGTTATAATCAATAAGGTAGCGGAAGAACCTTTATTTTTGATCAAGCGAGGATAGTACAACCTTTCAAACTTGCCTCGGCGTTTGCCTAAATAATGGTATTGACGTTAAGGAAAATGTCGAAACGAAATCCCATACTGTCTTTTAGAACCATGTAACATAGGAATGTCACTAGGGATAAAATAATTAAAACTGAAGAAGTTTCACAGGTGTAAGAGTTAGACAGGAAAGTTTAAAAAAAGAGGAATTTTCATAAAAAAGGAGATCGATGATTAATAACACAAAATGCCATTTAGGTTAACAGGCAAACCGCCTTCTAAAATTTTGTTTAAAAGTGCATTTCTTCCTTAATTTTCCCCGGTTTAATCAAACTGGGTATCACCAGAATTATTTTGTTGCGAAAATTTTACGTCTGCTACCCTGTGGAGTCTAAAAAATGAAGAAAAAAAGAAAATATTTCGCGGTTTTTATTTTCGCGATTTCGTCAATTAAATTTTTTCGCGGCATTTTAATTTCGCGAAAATGCCCAAAAATCGCGAAAATCGCGAAAATTAGTTGTCGCGAAAATTTCTGACTATAAGGTATATAATATATACAAACTGTTTTGCTTTTCTTTTGAAATTTTGTGTTAACTTTTGTGGCACAATGATCATGCAATATACTGAAAGAACTAATTTTTGTAGAATTTGACTTTACACCTTGCAAGCCTTTCATGTTTTTATATTAAATTAAGAAATTCAACTCTGACATTATATATATATATTCCCACATTATATATATAAATTCCCACAAAACCCATCAAACGTTATTAACCCTGAAAATTTTTAACATTTTCCTGGTTCTTTTTTTGGTTTGCGAAGTTCTTTTCCTGCAAATATTCTGAAAATAAAGTTCAGAAATTACTTATTTTTAAAATGTAAATTTAATTTGATTCAAATTGTGGTTTTGACATTTTCATGTAGGAGTTTGTGGGCAAAGACATAAATCAGCATGCTAAAAGAACTGACTTTTCTTAATTTAGAATTACTAAACACAACTATTTTTTTACATTTAGTGTAAACTTTTGTGCGTATGGCCATATTTAATATACCAAAAGAGCTACTTTGTTGATTTCAATTTTATACTCTTTGTAAGCTATTTTTTTCTTCTTTTTGACATTTTGAATTAACTTATAGTTGTAGAAGGCATATAATATATATACAATATATATATGCACATAAAAAAATGGAATTTTGCAAATTTCTGTTTTACCACTCAATTTTTATATTTTATAAATTATTTGGGACAGAATGGTATGAAATAGACCAAAATACCTGATCTTAGTTGTTTTTAATTTACATGCTGTGCCTTGTGAAACTTTAAGGTGAACATTTTGTGGAAGACATGACATATACTGATAGAACTGATTTTTGTTGTGTTAATAGATGTTATATCTGAACCTTTTTGACATTTTATGTTAATTTGGCGAGGAAGGATAACAGCAATATGATAGCAATCCATATTACGGAGAACAGTGTTCAGATAACTAGAAAAATATAACCAGGAGCTAGTCAACTATCAAGAAAAGGTCCCCTCTGTCAACAACAAGGATATGAGAGGGCTGTATAGATAAGAGAAAGATAAAAAAAGTAGTTTTTAATACTTTTTTACTTGTAGTTGTTTATTTCCTTAACGTCAACACAACGGTTTTGCCGATTACATTATATACCTTTTAAAAATACAAACTAGAATAAAGCAACACAGAACTTCGTTATATACACTACGTACTAGAAAAGAATTAAATATTTATTTTGCCCTAATGAGCGAAGTTTTCGTAATATTGACAGCAAGTTAATTTCGCGGATCAGATTTTGTTTTAAACTTTTGCGGGTTTAATATTTTCAAACATTCTATGGGAATTTAATATCAAGGCTTTTGGTCAACTTTATGCCCTTACGTTAGTTGAGAATAATGGAGAATGTATTTGAGGCTTTGTGCTACAATTGACGCAACCCGTCACTCAAATTACCTTTAGATGAAAAGTGTTATTCCGCTTGATGTCTTACAAGGCAAAAATTTTAATTAAGAAATGTATTTTAAATAGTTAAGATACCAAAGCAAGTATTGCAAGTATTACAATCATGGACACAACATAATGAAACAGCACGACTAATTTCAAAGTCAGTTGCTACATGTGATCATATTGGTTGTTTCTATATCAGAGTCTCGAATTTTAAACTTTTTAAAGTTCATTTGCCAACGAAAACAGCGGACTAAGGACTTTGTTTATTTCCTAACTGTCGCTGACGTCAGGAAAAATTTTTCCCCAAATTTTCCATCTTTGTGGGCATCGCCATGAATTATGTCGTTGTAAAAGCGTGCTAAAAGACGTTACTAGCGAATTTTACACGCTCCCTACAGGGCCTACGGAAACATTTGCGACTTAGAAGCGTGACGGTGAAGAGTAGTAAACATTTCACCCTTTTGTCCGTGGTTGAAATATGACGAAAAAACTGCTTTTGTTTCATTAATTTTGTCCATGATTGAAGAGGAGAAAGTTAAACCAATTTGTCAGTTGAACTTCTTTCTCAAACATGTTGTGATCATAGGAATGAGCTTCTTCATTAACGCTGATAGTAAAATAACTACAATCACCAATGGAGGTGTCACAAGAATCAAATCTCTCACCAACGCGTAAATAGGGTTGATCAATTTGAATCCTGCCAGATTTGTAAGATCATAGATTTAATCCAGAGCCCAGATTAAATCGAAGACGTTAAAGAGCAGTAGAATTGAAAGCGACGCGGTTTCTATTTAATGATTTGTTGAAATATAGCTGTTTACACCAATGACACAACGGAAATAACAGAAGCATTGGATATGTAAAAAACGTTTTTAAAACCGGGTTGACAATACATACACATAGAACAAGAGAGAGTGAGTCGCTGGAATAGGACAATGACTTCCCAATTAAGTGAACGAAGGTTAGTTTTCTTTTGTCCATATGGTCCTGAAATAGTTTAATAAGTTCATCTCTCTCTTTTCTTTCATCACATAATTGATTTTCCATTGAGTCAGGAATGATTTTCTTCCCCGCCACGTAACAGTAAATTGTATATGGAGGAAATGCAAAACAGATGAAGAATCGGTTATTCGTTATATTAGCCTCAGCCAGAATTTTTTCAGAAAGATAGCTTGATAAAGGAAATAGCACTATCTAAATGGAAAAAAAGAACATGATAAGATATTGCCACTATAAATAACGGACAAGGTCACCTTGCATGTACAAATGATGTGTGTTGTTTATATTGACACAATTCATCATTCTTAAGCAGAATGCTGAAATTGCAGTGTAGCCTAACAATGGGAGATGGATAAGCGATGATGTGATCGTCACTTGAAAGCCTGTGTGGCATTTTTGCAATTCTTTATCACCCCTCTTCTTTGTTCTCCATGCGAAATAGATTTTTCTTGCAGCAAAGCAAAAAGAAAAAGAACCATTGCTGCTTGTTGATACCTTAATAAATTCCTTACCAACTCCTGTAGGATCTTCACTAGGGCACAATTTTGATAACGTCACTGAAATGGTTCGGAAATCGAATGTAGAAGAAATGACTTTTTTAACAATCGACAGAATTTTTTTTCTTGGTGAGAGTTTTGGTCAATTCGCAACAAAATTTCGACTTGATAACAGAAAAACAAAATAGTGTTCACTCCTGAAATATTCAATGCCATATTAACTTCTGTGAGACACTTAGTGGTTTCGGAAAGTTCTGCATGATCTATCACTGAAGAAATAGCGACAATATTATCTCCTTCTTCCTTATAATCGGAACTATCGCTGTCATCTTTATCAATCAATCGTTCCGTTAAATTGTCAAGATCATATTTTTTCTTTCTGGCATATGTAACACGTTTTAAAACATACAAGAATGTACAGGATTACGCATAACAAATAGAGTAGCCAATCCCTTTTAAGAACACAACTTCTATCAAAATAGTTTACTCGGTAATCAGTTTTACATGATCCGCATAAAACCCTTTGTCTATTCTTATTCCAAGTATTGTACGATACACATTTAACATTTTGTGGGGAGCAGCAATATGATTGGGGACAAGGTATAAACGATACTGCTTTTATCTCGTTATGGGTAGCCAAAAAAATTACCACTACTGGTTATCCCATTGTTACACTTTCCTCCGGAGGGATACTGTTGGCAAATATCAACATTTTTAGAAATTGTGGATTTTCCTGGTATACGATTTAGGATTTGAAGCATTCACTTATTTATCGTATAAGTGGTTGCCTTGCATCTAGGGCAGCGAAGAGCTAGAAATATTTAGACGGGCTGATCGATAAAGGATTAATGAGCTTTAGGTGATGATATAACGGTCTTCACACTGCAAATTTTCCAAAAACCTGTTTGTGCTTTCTGGCCGAAAATCTTGAATTGTCTTTCACATTTACAACAGATTATGTCATTAATATTATCAATTTGCAAAATTGCGATACCCACAATATCTTGTATTTTTTCTCAATGTTGTTTCGAGGTCTCAATTCTTCCGAAAATATGACTAAACCGTTTTAAGTTAGTTTTAGCGCACAGCCTACATACTTCAGCACACCCACCATAAACTTTATGTAGTGAAATATGTTCTTTCTCATTGCCTAAAAACAAAAATATATTAGTTAGTTGTGATTTTTTGTATATCTTTCTTTTTATATATCCCTAACTATATTTTATTTCCTAATTTATTTCCACTTATTTTTCAATACCCTGGCTATTATTTGTTAAAAGATCTCTTGACACGTGTGGCGTTATAAAAAAAGTTATTTGTAATTGTTTGTACATCTACAAGCCAACAGCATCTAGCCGGTTAGTCAGCATACACACTACAGTTGCATCTGTACCATGCTTTTCTTTATTTTTAGCATTGTGAAAACAAAAATAAAATTTGTAGTTTTCTAAAAACTTAGTATTGTGTCCCAACAAAAGGTCATAAGTACCTGTTACTTTCGTTTGTAGGACAGGATGTTGCACTATTCTATATATGAGTTGTCAAATGCGTTTTTCACCATCAGTGAGAAAACAAAACTAATGTTTAAAAATTTTAAACAGCTGCAATAAATTTGTAAACGATGTATGGAAAGACAAAAATAATGTGAATTAATAAGTATTTTCTTCATAAAGAA
This sequence comes from Hydractinia echinata, assembly GCA_030067915.1. Taxonomy (NCBI): domain Eukaryota; kingdom Metazoa; phylum Cnidaria; class Hydrozoa; order Anthoathecata; family Hydractiniidae; genus Hydractinia; species Hydractinia echinata. Next base: position 1,273,581 of record JASGCC010000065.1, read on the forward strand.
GTAACCATAAAAATCTTCCTAATGCTTATCGCCATATTTGTTGTTGATAAAACAAATGCAGTGTGCAAAAAAAACTTCCGCATTAATTATCTTTTTAACATAAATTAAAAAAGCGCAATCTCATTGCTTGAGTTAGTCTGTTGCACCAGGGCGTCGTACGCGTTTCACCCTCCTATCAAAAAATGCTACAAGCCCTGGGATCGAGGTTGGGTACGGTAATCTATATAATAATACGCTTGTGTGAGTAACCATGTGAGTCCACGACACGGAAAGTACGGGTCACTTTTCTATTACATGGCTATACGCTAAAATTTACCAAGTTAAAAAAAACGCAAATCAGGGGGTTACAATTTAAGTGTTTAATTCTCTTTTCTTATTACCTTAAAAAATAAAACTCTTTTTCTTTATTTTATTAATACTATTCTTTTATTTTAAAACGTTTTGATTTGTTTTGTTTTTTTGCTTTAAAAGCCTCACGGGTTCGTTAAAGATAGAATAATTTAATTTTACCCCCGGTTTAACAATGTGCGCGCCGTATCTAACGGAAACAAGTTGTTTATCAACTGAAAAAGGAAACCGAAGCGAAGAAGGTTGTCTCTTTTTTAAAGTAATCCTGAAAAAAGTTATTTCAAACAATGTTTACTCATCATAAGGTTAGCTTAAACCTCATTTTTGTGTTCTGGGACCGAGGTTGCTTCCTTTTATAAAAAATCTATCGAATTCGAATATGAATGTTATTCGAATCTAAAATGTAAAAGAAGAAACTGTTGTTGTCGAACGAAGTTGGTGTTGTTAGTTAGAAATTCTTTTTTTTTTAAAAAATAAAAAATGTACGATGATATAACATTACAAAGAGAATTGATTGAAAATGTATCAAATAATTGTAATCCAATTTATGAAGCGAAGTTTAGTAGTCGAAGTAAAAAACTGATTGAACTTTCATCCAGAGAACGCTAGCAAGCTACCTACTGAGAAAGCAGAAGAAAAGCAGGTGTGTTGTTTAGATTATTTAGGACAGGAATGAATTTGGGTGTATAACGATATTTTAGCCGTTTCTTTCAGAGCTAAATATTTCCTTAAATATTAAGTTTGTTGTTGTGTCTTGCGTCGGAATATATTTTCTTTAAGCCCTTATTTTGCAAGATATACTCTGAAAAATGGGTGAGAAGTTTAGAATATCCTAGGAATATGTCTAAGCTTGATAGTTTGTTTTAAATATGAACATTTGTATGACGCACAAAATTGATTAGATGTTTACTTTTTTTATTGTATATCAAACGAACTGAACTTTTTTGTGCCCAAGCAATAGGCCGTCACATGTAGTAGGAATTGCCATTAGCTAGCTATAGTAACTTATAGCATGCTCTATTTTATTAAGGCATTATATATTTTCAGGCCATAGTCATGCTAAGAACATATTGAGAATAATGAGGATAGCATTTGTCAATAAAGTTAAGAACATCAGCCTGAAACTAAAACACACTATTCTTATAAAAACAGCGTGTATATCCTAGAGAAGAATTTACATAAACTGTAAAAAGTAATTTTTCCGTTGTTACTGTTTTTAACACTACAGACTGTGTAATTCAGTGTTGATGTCGTTTTAAAAAACCTAAATCTAAAACCTAAACTTAAATCAATGTTTACATCTGTTACGTTGCCGTTTGAAATATATTCGATTCTTAAATTCGAAAACGCTGCATTGTTATCTTCTTTGATTTTATGCTTGATTTTCTTGATTATAAGTTTGGGTCTGTTCTTTTAATATTTTGGATTGAAATATTTCGGTAGATATACAATATACCAAATGATTCAAGTTTTTATATTTCTCTTTTATGTGTTTTTAACTATCAATTTCTTATATTTTGAGTTCTGGAATGGCAAAGCAAGTATATAGTTTTAGCTTTTTATGAACGGTTGTTAGACACCTTTGATTTTTTTGGACATTCTCCATTTCTATTTTAAATTATTATTATTTTTTTTTTTGTTGAACATGCTTATATTTTTAGACGTTTTGTTTCAGCGGTTATACTCATAAAATAATGCAGATTGTGAGCAACCTCGATCCCAGGGCTTTTTTCTCTTTTTGCCATCCCGTTACAAAAGAGACGGTCGAGGTTGAACTGTGATTTGTGAAAATTTAAATTACTGTGTTGTATTATTTTGTTTGATATCCCTTACATAGGTTTAATGAGAGATTCAATGGATTCTTCCACGGGAATTCAGATAACTGTTAATTTCTTATATTTTGTGTAAGACCTTGAAAGGGTTGCTGTATGCAATAGACTGAATATCTGATTTTGGTATGACGTGTTACAAACTGTACTGTGTGGAAATTTTGTAATAACTTTTTTTGTATAACTCACCTGGCAAAATATGTTGGGTTTTTTAAATGTCTGATAAATTTTTTTCCCCTGGTGTAATTCTGGCATGGCAAAGCAAATATAAATTTTAGCAGATTTCGCTTTTTAAGTAACGGTTGTTAGACGCCTTTGATTTTGTTGGACATTTTGCATTTTTATTTATTATTTTTTTTTGTTGCACGTGCTATATTTTCAACGTTTTAGTTTCAACGGGTATTAAATATAAAGTAATGCAGACTGTGAGCAACCTCGATCCCAGGTTTTTTTCTGTCTTTTTGCCGTCCCGTAATAAAAAGGAGACAAAGAATCGAGGTTGGGTTGTGAGTTTTAAAAATTCAAATTACCATATGCTGTATGTTTTTTTTTGGTATCCCTTACATGCATTCAATGAGAGATTCAGTGGATTCTTCCACGGGAATTCGGCTAGTCTCTATAATAATAGCCGTATTCTGTCAGTCTCTGCGCATAATGGTACCCCAAGTAAAGAGACACACGAAATACAGTATATAAATGATGGTCGAACACGTCGATTTATCCACGGACCGTTGACTTTCACTATAAGAAAAGCGTCCTGCAAATGACACATAAAATAGCGTGTCATTTAAAGAAATCTCTCGGTTTGTCTGTCTGTCTGTCTGTTAAATAATACCCGTATTCCGTCTGTCTGTTCGTGCGTCTATTTGTCTTTTTGTTACGGAAACACGAAATGCGATATATAAATGACGGGCAACCCCGTTGATTTTTCCACCTGTTAACGATCTATATACCTGAAGATGCCAACGAAGGAACATGATGACGAAGGCCATTTTTGGTTTTTGAAAGTGGTCGTGGTCAGTGTTGGCTTGTAGGTCTGTTTGACATTTTTGTCTTCTAAAAGCTTTTTATTTTGTAATATTTGTTTTCTATATGTTCTTACATGTTAAGATAAATATATTGTCACGTTTTTTAGCCATGTACAAATCTTAAACGCACCATTTTTAGGATTTTTGGCTAGAAAAGAAGATTTTTAAGGATCATTCTACAGCCAGCTAGCTAGCTACCCTTAGTTGTTACTATTCAGTTTGGTATAACAGCTTTTTATCCTAGGCAATATTATTTATTTTTATGTTGAAGTTGTGTCTATCTAGCTAGCTCCTTAACTACCTCTGGATAAAAAGTGAAAGTAGCCAACTGCACTGTTTGGTTGCATCACAATTCTTAATTCTTATGCTAAATAAATGCAGTTAGGCAGCTACCACTTGAAAACTTATGCTGCAATATCAAATTTTTTTTAACTGAACAGGATAATATGAGGCGGTTTCCTGAATATTTTTTAACCGAAGGCACGATAAAGTTTTAAAAAAATTGTGTTACGCCTATACTCATCCGCGACACTGTTTACCTGTACTAATCGCTCAGTCCGGTGTTAGCAACGGGCTGTTTCCTGTTGTTCTGTTTAACCGAAGTTGCAATAACGTTTTTTAGGAAAAGGCTATTACACCTAGCTACATGGATGTGTCACATTGTTTACCTGTACTAAACGCTCAGCTTGGAGTAACATGTTTTTTGAACCTTCACCGGGAACATTCTTCGAACAATAAAAAAGGTTGTCCAGCCGTTTTTGCTATGAGAGGGTAACAACGGATTGTAATCTGTGTCTTTATTATAGCTTAGGTTTTGGAAAGATATTTTTCAAAAAAAACACCATAAAGTTATGTGCACTTCACTTGATTTACTATATACTATATATATAGCTGTACCAAAGCGCTTCTCCTGAATGTGTGGCACAGTTTACGGCTCTTCTTAAGCGCTCCACAGAGTGTTCACACCGGGCACATAGTTACTTGTGGCTTAACCCGAGTGTTTCGACGCCGTGTCTCCGGCTTTATCGGAAGATTATCGCTGAATTCATAATGGTACGAAACTGTGGCGAATACTTAGTTTGGTACCGTAGTAAAAAATGACTAATTTGTTTTGATTTTTGGATAAGGCACAAACACAGCGGGCGCGCTCTCGGTGAAGCTTAAGTATTATCCCCAAATTTCGAAGAATGTTATTTCTCGTTGTCAAAAGGCCTCAATTATCACAATTATTATTCCAAATTACAAGAGCAATCCGCATGCGTCACACGTCCAATCATTGCGCCGGGAAAAGCGATGGGATCCAGTGATATCGGAAGATTATCGCTAAACTCATGATGTTACGAATGTGTGGCGCAATGATAACGATTTCAAACTACATGTAATAAGGCCACCTAATCCATGTTTTATTAAAAAAATTATTTTAAAGAACGCTTATTAGCATGGGGAGCAAATACTGATATTCGGCTGGTTTTCAACCATTATGAAGAAGTAATATATGTTTGTGCTTAATTCTCTGAATGCGAAGATGAAACTTTTCAAGCTATGAAGCAAACTGCATAGAAAGCTTTTAATCAATAATCATAACAAAGCGGAATTTTCTGTTCAGGAACATGTATATATATTGCTGTCTGAACTATCGCTCAGAAACATTCCCGGAAGTGTTACTTAAGAAGGAATCGATGAACCTCCTGAAGATGGTTGTGATGTTTTAAAAAAATTTGATCGTTATGTTGACAGATCTTATAAAACTTTTAAAAACTGTGCTATGCACAGTGTCTGGCTATGTATTATTCTGCCAGAAAATGTGATATCAACAATGATTGTCAACCTATTTTTCTGGTTGGGAATGATTTTAAAAGTAACCATTCCAGTATGCCTCTGCAGTACCATGAATTTAATCTATTGATAAACTGAAATGTCGAAAAGTAGAATCTGTGTTGCGATTTTAAAATCAGTGTCTGATAGCAGAATGGTCAAACAAAATTATCTTACGCAAAAATGAAATCGATAATAAAAAATGTAAAATGCCTAATAAACGTCAACATAAACACTCGAATAAAAAAATCGTAAATCTGAATTAAAAACTTGCAAATCTTGGACATGTGACATGAATGTTTTCAGAAAAAAATAACCATATTTTTTATACTTTTAACAATTCCTTCTAGATTTATTTTAAATTAATTTATCTTTTAATTCGTCTTGAATAATTTTATTGTTGAAGAAGGCAAACCCTATTGCAAAAAAAATTACGCTTTTTATATGTATTATATCTACAATTTGTATCAGCTGCTTTTTTATTGATGTTGTTTTTAGAAAGAAATGTTAGTTTAAAAAAATTGATGGGGATTTTTAATGCTTGTGGATAATATTGCAATTTAAGATTAAATATGACCTGCCCTTCATATATTGATGAAATTGACATTGACTTATATTTCCACTCAATTATCGTTGCATATGCGATAATAACTTGTGTGTTGATAATAACACTTAATTCAATATACCTCATTTCTGTTATCAAGTACACGCGGCATTACTTTCCAAACGATATTATGTACATATTCTTGTCAACAAGTGATTTATTAGTTGGTTTAGTATACACACCAGGTTGGTGTACAATGTGGATAATGTCTATGCCCCAATCACAATTAAATTGTCTTCTTTGGAAAGCCTTAACAACAGGAGGAAATATTTTAGCTGGAGTGTCACTGTTCACAATAGGTTGCATTACTGTTGATATATATGTATCAATTATACATCCATTCCTTTATGACAGGCATGTTACTAATAGAAGAGCGTTTATTCTCGTTGCTGGACTATGGATGTTTACAATTACATTTATTACTCCGTTCGCCGCACTGAACAAGGACTATTGGAGCATATTTGAGCAAATAGCTGGCACGATTGGACTTTCTTCATGTGTTACAATTTCATTAATGCATATGAAGATATATTCTGAAATAAAAGGAATGTGCAAAAACGTAACCAGTAGTAGTTCGAACCAGATAGATATTTTGAAAACGAAGAAAAAGTCTGCTAGAACTGGATTGAAAATTTTAGCCACGTTTATTTTATGTTACTTACCATTGAGCGTCTGCGTTATTTGCCGTAACTTGATAAATCGAAGAACGTTTTTAGTAACCTATGCAGAACCTACTACAATTTGCATTTTACTTTTGAATCCACTGTTGGATCCTTTTCTGTACTATTTCAGACTTTCAAGAATTCGAACAAAAATAAGTCGACTTTTCAACAAAGCCACAGTGTACCCAACTACTTGTGACGGACTACGGAATTCAAAAACAACAAGTGTCTAAGAACGCTGTTTTATTGCACGAAAATGATGATAATGAACGTAGTTAAAAGTAATTATTAGCAAAAGATGAACAAGAAAGCTATTAGGCTAATCATTACCTGGTTGATAGTATAAAAAACCCCGACGATTTGAGTCGTACTAACCAGTTTGGAAAGTCATTATTGAAATGCTACCATCAAAATGGAACACTCGTTTCAATTCCCGTAAAAAACGATTCGAATGTCTTTTGTGTGCATACAAGGCCCTAAAACCGAACGATCTTTTAGGCCACTTTTAAATTTATGACATATGTCTCATTACTAAAGCTTAAAGAAGTATTATGTCATGTATAAAGTCTATGTAAAAGAATGTAAAGCAAATGTTAATACGTTATGAAATTTTACTTTGACTTGAGTTCTTTTCTACACGTTCAGCTTTAAATATTTCTTATTTGAAGCATTGTTTTAAGTAGTTTATTTTACACTCTTGCTTTAGAAATATAAAAACTACATAGGACGCCATGCAGATTTTAGAAAATAAAGGAATTCATCTCTTTGCTTCCAGAGTTAGTTGTTTTATCAGTAGCGTTGAAGGTATATCAGAAGTGTTAGTTACAGTGAGTAAGTAAGTAACGGGAAGTTTTACCGTCATTGGGGATTCCATCCTAACAGCTAGCTCTTCCTCCCGTGTGACTTAACTATGTTACATTACCGCTAGAGATACGTATCGCATTGCTCTTACTTGCTTGGCTGCCACACCAGCTGATTAGCGGTCAGTAGATTTCAACAAATGGACCGACAAAACTACATTTAAAGTGCGCCGAAGTGGGGACTGTGACCTGAAACTTTATGATTACAAACTAAATGAGCTGCCACTACACTATCTCCGCCTAACAGACTGTCTACTTACAGACTGTCTACTAGCTGCATTTCCCCAAAATTATATAAAAAAGAAACCACAATATAGTGCGTGCTTAAGATCTGAGATTGCTGTTATATTTCGAACCGTGATGGCTATATCTTGCGGTTTACAGGCAAAAAGTGTGCGGTTTAACAACAGAAAGAATCAATGAGACTTCTTGGAATGATGCTAAACGTGAATTCCATCATTAATGTCCAGAATTACATGGAAGCTCCAGCTTCTAGGAATGACTTGTTGACAAATGGAGCTGCTGGGATTCTTGCTTTTGGAATTTGCTAAACACTATTGTTATCACTATGTAAAAAAAACGGATGTAGCAATGATACCGACATCAATCTTTCCGTGCCTTTTTAGTCCAATAAAATGCGTCAGTTTAATAATCTGAAGGTCGTTAGTGCGATCCTTGCACAATGATTCTGAACTGATTTGCGTGTGTGAAGAGCAAGTGATAAGTGCTACACTGTGGATCTATTGCTTTTTACGAATCCTAGAAAAAGACAGGTAATACAACAAAAAAACACCTCTGAGATACTTGCAAAAAAACATTGTATCTTCATATGACAGATTCCATAGTGTAGTAGCTATCAAATGCGCGGAATACGCGCTAGATCAGCGATTTGAATCCGGAAGGACTCGTTCATGACAAAAAACAATTACCTGATTTTTATTTATTGATATAAATAATCCCGGGGCCTGCAGTGTTTTTTGATATGAGGATAAAACGCGTATGAGGCCCTGGTGCAGCAGACTTGAAATTAGCTCACAATTAAGCATGCAGAGAAAAGTAATTCATACGTGAGGTTTTTGATCAAATATGGTGTTTTAGTTGCGGGAGTTTGTAAAAGTGTTTCACAGACTAAATATGACTGACTTTCTAGTTATTTTGTGGTGTATGACACATATAGTAAAAACTACAGCACTTCGAAATATCTCTTATAATAATACAGACAGTGTGTGTGTGTCTGTAACAGGCAAAGTGGATATCTTCATTTTCCTTTGATATAGCCGAAAATTTACATGTTTTTTGATGAGAATAACAAAAATTCTAACAAGGCAGATCATTAATTCTAATTTTCTATTGTTCTAAACAAATGACCTATTGTTTTCAACCTAAAATCCCGGCCTGATATTCTTATAAAGTATATTCTTATAAAAGAAAAAAAGCGTGTACGTCTTTTTGCTGAGAAAAGCCGCGAGTTTTTGTTTGTTTGCATTTTAAATTATGTGATCGACATAAAACAATTTCATTTGCTAAAAAAAATCACGTGATCAAAATAAAGTGATTTCATTTGTAGGAAAATCCGAGTTTCCCTTGACGACCAGCATTAAAAAACTTAGGCATCAGCTTAATGTTTTAAAATTCAGGAAGGCGAATGAACAAAGTAGGTTGCATGCTGTGCACATTTACAAATAATTAATTTATGTTTTAAAACGTTCACTATTTTGGCTTAAGCGCAAAAGAAATCGAAAAGAAGGTTAGTTGTTTGCTGCAAATTCTGCAGTCGTATAGAGAGAAAGAGAGAGATACTCAAGAAGATAATCAACCACTGTTCTTCTGGGTAACCAAGCTCTTTCTTATTGGCAGATAAATATGGGAAAATGATTATTTTAAATAGATCTTCACACTTTTCTAAATTAGACCAATGATTTGGAGTATACGTGACATGAAAATTGGTCGGACATGCAAATTAGGTAAACATATTTTTAACTTGCCTTGATAAACAAGCTGGACAGGGAGAAAAGCATCAGTAGCAGAAACAACAAAAGTCGCTGTAATGTTGATTTTATAAATACTTTTAGCTTCAGATTCGTTTAAACAAGCTGGGTGTGTGCTCTTATCCCACTAGACGGGGAAAGTTATTATCCTTAATAGGAGGACACTTCTTGGATACAGCTCTTCTTAAGATAAAAGAAGGTGAAACTTTCAGAGGTACTGGTGACAACTGGGATATTAGGATTTTGAAAAATCACATGCGTTCCGACAATCAAAACGAGGATATGCACCTTTTTGCTTCAAATGTTATAGAAAATCGGTTATGTTAAACTATTGTCAAATAGAACATTTTCCTTAAATATCCAGGAGTGGAAAGCATATATCAAAACATCAAAAATCCTTATTGGTCGAGTATTTTTAGATTTCTTTTCAAAGTTCACTTTTTTCAAAAAGTGCCTACCAGACCATATCCCTCATAAATATTCCAAAAAAATGTGTCAACAATCAAACATAATTACTATGCCGTTGATTAATGCTAACGTGAACAACTATAATGATTGCGTTCAGATCCTTCGTACATACGAATTATGGATTGTTGACATTTATCATCGTGCTGGTCTATTAGAAAACAAACCGAATAAAACGATCCAACAGTTCCGACTGTTCCTGCTCCTGCAGGACAACCCCTGGCTCATACCAATTTCACTGAGGGTGATATAATGAAAGACATGAAAATATCATTTTTTGAAGACCAGCTCACGCGTGTACGGTTTGCTGGTGCAAAACATGCCGAGCATTGCTCACCATTTAAGGCGGTGATGTGGCACACCAAAGCTTCACTGTTACAATACTACTATCATCTATTATACAAAGCTGAATCAGTACTTGAAAGTGGAATTTTGAAATATTTTCGAGAGAAGTTAAATCGTAAAAGTGTTACACCAGATAAAGTTTTGAATTCATATCAAGGATGTGAAGAAGTCTTTCTTAGTGTTGGAAAATGATACATAATGGCAGCAGCTATGCAGATGGTAGGTATGGAAAAATTGGATGACAAGCCATCAATTATGAAATTTCCAGTTAACTTAATTCACAAACCTCTTGAAGAGAAATGCAAGTATTCAGATACTGTGCTAGAAACATTTGTTGATAGGTTTCTTATGCACAGAGGTGGGGTGCAATGTCCAACAGATTATGTTCAAAATTATGGTTTGTGTAGCATATTCTTAACAGTTTTGGTGTTGCAGATGAAGGATACTGCAAAAGGTGGTGATCGTAACCTTGTTAATCAAAAGCTGTTGCTATCAATCTTCAAATCACTGGGTCCTTACAGCAAGTATGCACTCGAAATGTTTGTATCAATAGCTCAAGTGGAAAGTTTATTAACACCAAGGCTTGCTGAACAACAAAAGTGGAGTTATTTTGAAAATTGGTGGTCCTGGTCAAAATATTGAAGAAGATTTGGCACAGGAAATAACAAAAAAAAAATCAGTAAAGATATTGCACATCATATGGGACCAAACAAAACCATTAGTTCTATTAGTAAAATATGCAAAGCAACAAGTGGTATTAAAGAAATAACTGAAAATTATGATAAAGAACTGGAGTAACATGCAAAATCTTTTCCAAATGCAACTGCTAATAGTAAAAATGATGAGATCGAAATAATTGAAGAATTGCTGAGAGTAAAACCCTTCGATTCGATACCTGACAGATTTCAATAACCATGTCAAAAAGTTTATATGCATATCCACAATATTTTAAACCCATATATATAATTGTGATACGGTAATCTTGTCTTGTTTCGTTTAATTTTGTTGCTAATGGTAATAGAATTTGTTCATAACTTTTTACACCATAGTTGTTTGGAAGTCGTTGTTTTTACATTTAGAAACACATTTCTACGATTTGGTGAGGCTTTTACAATTTTGCAGTTCTGTAGAGTCTTTTATAATTTTGAAAATCATTTTATCTCCAGCAGTTGCGGTTAATGCAGGCATAGGGCGATCTTGAAAGATGGTGTTTAAGACAACCAAATCTTAAAAGCTTTTTCTAAATTTCAGTCCCCTGAAACAATATAAAAACATAATATATACACCTAAATATGTAAATTATAGTATATACATGCAAAACTATAGCTATATATAGTAACAAAAAGAGTATATATGTACTAGTTATCGCACAGAAAAATATCGGCAATATTTTTTGAGTGTTTTTATGTTCTCGTTACATATATCACGAGCCTTTAGGCGAGTGAAATATACGAGAACATAAAAAACGAAAAAAATATCAGCCGATATTTTTCGAGGGCATGTGCGATAACTTGTTTATAATATACTCGGTCTTATTTCATGTTAATTTCACATAGTCGGTTGCACACTGCTTAATTATGTTCACGATATTGACAAGCATTGTTATGGGGCCCAATAAAATCACTGCAAGGTAATTTATTTCATTTATATTCATGAACTTATAAATTATTTGAATTTATGAAGTCACGTGCGATTTAGATCATTATAACAAATTATGTTCATGTCACGCTTGAAAGAATTTGAATGGAAATAAAAACTACGAATTTTCAAAAGAATAAATTATCATTGTGAAGCCAAATAACACAGAACTCCATAGTCGTGCTATTATATAATTCTTTTGAGTTGACTGATATAATTCAATTGTTTTTCATCCCCGGTGGACAGTGCATGCTCTATGATTAATGACTATTTAATGACTGTTGAAACAAAAGAAAATTTTCGAATTATAAAATGTATATTTGTGAAAATAAATTCACCGACAAGTTTTCGTTTTTAAGAACATAATAGGTTTTTCCTACGAATTTTCAACCAATCAAGGAAAAATATAAGCTTTTTGCACGCTAAATCAGCCAATCAAAGGAAGAATATAAGCTTTTTGCACTCTGTATAAGTAAAAATTGCACTCGTTTCTCGGTTGAAAAACAAAATACAGCATATATTTCGTGCAGATTAGCCAATCAAGTTGCGAGAAAAACTCAAAGTATATGATAAATACATTTATATTTTTAGCTGATAGTTTTATGTTGTACATTTTGTAGCTATCTACATATAAAAGTTACTTACCACAGTTCCACACAATGTGCCTCGTCTACTACACATGCAACAACATTATCCTGATAAATTTTTTATTTTAGTAAATTTCTTCCTGTGTGTGACAAAAATGCTTCTGGATGTCCAAATAAAAAATCAATATCTCCATTTTTTATTTCATGTGAAACTTTAAAATTTGGTTCGACAGGATCTTCCGTATTCAAATGTGCAACAAGATCTTCTGTACATTCTTCCCATTCATAATTAAGTGTAGCACTTCTACACCTCTTTGGCTCAAAATTTTTTGTTGATCCTCAATGATAGCGTTGAGAGGGCTAACAACAATCACTATGTTTCTTTTCTTCTGTAAAGGCATTACAAAAGGAAGTAACTGGTACAAAATGTATTTCCCATATCCAGTAGGCAAAACTGCAAGAGTATCCTTTCCATTAATTAGTTGTTCAAAGCAAATGATTTGTTTGGGCTTTAACACAAAATTTGGGTCAAAACCTTTCTCTAGACAAGTCAAAGTTTGGAAAAAAGTTGTATTATATTTTCCATCTTGTTAGCCAGCTAACTAAATTTTTACTCGCCATATGCTTGTTTCTATGTTCAGTTACCTTCCTATGTCCCTTCGGTAAAATCTGGACAAGCAAGACAAACGGCTCTTTCAAAAATACTCACTATAGGTGGGTATTTTGACCGGCCAGTCCCAGAGCTACTTCTTTCGGTCAGCCACATACCAGAAAGCGAAAAAGAAGCCCTGGGAACGAGATTGATATGCCTGTGTAGTAAAAGCAAAAGAAAGATACTTCGATGGATGGAAAACCGTTGGTCATGTTCCGAGAGAAATTTCCCGCTACATTTACTTCTTCATTAAACAAGAGAATGGAAAAATCACAGGTAATGTAAAGTTGTTAAACTACAAGCCATCACCTATTCCTTCAGGAGGACTTGAGATACCTCTGCAACTAACATTTTCATGTCCCAAGCGATGGGTTCGAGATACAATGAAAGATTTTATTGACGATTTCTACTCATATGATTTCACTGGAATTATTCATAACGACGAAAGCTCTGACGAGAGTGATTTTGAAATTGACCTTATAATAGAAAGTACTAGTACTGAGGTACGAGAAGAGGAAGAAGAAAGCGAAGAATGTCTTGAAAATGAAGAAAAAATCACTTGTATTATTATTGATTAGCATTTGTTTTGTCAAATATAAGTAAAAAAACTAAAAAGGGGGTTAAAACTTTTCGTGAAACCCCCTTTCACGAAAAGTAAAACATTTCGTCGGTTAAAGGTGACGAAAATTCAGAAAAATTTCGTCACTTTTCACCGGCAAAATTTTATAACCAACGATAAATTTTGACCGACGAAATTTTAACCAAGGTAATCGTTTTTCTTTACAATTAACAGTCCCAGGTCATTTTTTATTGCTAACGTTCTGCCATTTTATGGTGTATATTCTTACGTTTAAAGCTACCAGATGTGTATAATGGAAATAGCTGTTATTTTTCATCCTACTTTTATTTAAAATCGTGAAAATTTAAAAGAAGATTTAAAGTCTCATATGATTTCACTGGAATTATTCATAACGACGAAAGCTCTGACGAGAGTGATTTTGAAATTGATCTTAAAATAGAAAGTACTAGTACTGAGGTACGAGAAGAGGAAGAAGAAAGCGAAGAATGTCTTGAAAATGAAGAAAAAATCACTTGTATTATTATTGATTAGCATTTGTTTTGTCAAATATAAGTAAAAAAACTAAAAAGGGGGTTAAAACTTTTCGTGAAACACCCTTTCACGAAAAGTAAAACATTTCGTCGGTTAAAGGTGACGAAAATTCAGAAAAATTTCGTCACTTTTCACCGGCAAAATTTTATAACCAACGATAAATTTTGACCGACGAAATTTTAACCAAGGTAATCGTTTTTCTTTACAATTAACAGTCCCAGGTCATTTTTTATTGCTAACGTTCTGCCATTTTATGGTGTATATTCTTACGTTTAAAGCTACCAGATGTGTATAATGGAAATAGCTGTTATTTTTCATCCTACTTTTATTTAAAATCGTGAAAATTTAAAAGAAGATTTAAAGTCAAATTAATCTCTCTGAAAATAATTTTACTCAATAAGGGCTTTTAATACATTCTTGAAAATGACAAAACATTAAAAGGAGTCTGTTATCTAACTTATTGTGTGATAGTCGTGATGTGCTCTAAATTACTTGGAAAATGATAATTGCATATAGATCAGATGTTACAGTTATTACTCAGACCTTAACCTAAATAAGGCCAAGACAAGTATTAATTATCCGTCTGAATTTTATATTAAACTGAAATTCCTTATGCTCATAAAGAAAAAAACTATTTGCACTTTTTAACGATGTTTTTCTTCCTTATGTAAAAATAAAATATTTTTTTACCAGATCTATTTGCCAAACTTTGGAAAAAATTTCGTGCGTGTTTCTTTCAACCCAAGTTTAAACAAATGGAATATAAAAAATTATTGTAAATGACTTAAAACAGTGTTAGGTAATAGGTACACTTATAGTTACATTTAAAAAAAATGAGAATGTCACAATTATTTTAGAAACTTCAAAACTGCATTATTTATTATTGAACTTGTAATATTTAAATTTGCGACATTTGTAAAGCAAGTCATCGATAGGGTAGAAAGTAGTTTTAAATAAATACGACTTTTATTGCCGAGTTCGCGACATTTGTTGTTAAGTTGCGTCATTTAATTTTGCGATATTTAACTTTGCGACATCTATTGTTTATAAAGTTGCGACGTTAAGAAAATTCGACGTTAAGAAATCAGGCTGAAAAGGCTTCAAAATAAACGAGGCCCTTGTTGACTGTGTAATTCTAATGGCTTTATGCCAATGGGCTTCTTGTTCTATTTTAAAAAACATATAATATTCAACATAATACTATATGTGGTCTATCCAAAGCAGCATTTGAAGAAGAAAATGAAAATGATAGCCAAAATAAAGAATGTACATATTTCCAATTAATTCAATAATGAATCAAAATTATTTCCACTGAAAAGTAACAATACAATTATTTTTTTTATATGTGAATTTGTTATGTATATACATACAATGTTCTTGTTAGGTACCTTTAACAACGATGAAATTAAAATGTAGCAGCTGCATAAAGAATAATTCTAAGTTTAGCGCGAGAGAAACGAAAATTTGCAAAGTGTACGTTTAGAGAAAAAGTTTTACTTCGAGTAACTATTTTTCTTTGTTAAATATGTGTTGCATCATTCAGTTGGCTTTTATCAATGTTAATCTATACTTTTATTCAACGGTTGTGCTATATGGCAACCAGTTTGTTAACCATAATATTTAATGCAATATATCTAATTTCAACGCTAAAATTTCCAAGAATTTTTTTCCCAAGTGACATTATGTACAGAAATTACGCTTTTTATGTACTATATCTACAATTTGTATCAGCGGCTTTTTTATCGATGTTGTGTTTAGAAGGAAATGTTAGTTTAAAAAAATTGATGGGGATTTTTAATGCTTGTGGATAATATTGCAATTTAAGATTAAATATGACCTGCCCTTCATATATTGATGAAATTGACATTAACTTATATTTCCACTCAATTATCGTTGCATATGCAATAATAACTTGTGTGTTGATAATAGTACTTAATTCAATATTCCTCATTTCTGTTATCAAGTATACGCGGCATTACTTTCCAAGCGATATTATGTACATATTCTTGCCAACCAGTGATTTATTAGGTGGTCTGGTATACACACCGGCTTGGTGTACAATGTGGATAATGTCTAAAAACGCTGTTTTATTGCACGGAAATGATGATAATGAACGTATTTAGAAGTATTTATGATCAAAGGATGAGCAAGAAAGCTATTATTCTAATCATTACCTGATTGATATTAAAAAAAACAATGATTTGAGTCGTACTAACCGGTTTGGGAAGACATTATTGAAATGCTACCATTCAAATGGAACACAAGCTTTTCGTTTCAATTCTCATAACAAATGATTAGAATTTGTTTTGTGTGCATACTTAAAACCGAACGATCTTGTAGGCCACTTTTATATTTATGACATATGTCTCATTAATACAGCTTAAAGAGTAATTATGTCATGTATAAAGTCTATGTAAAAGAACGTGAAGCAAATGTTAACACGTTATGAAATTTTATTTTGACCTGAGGATCTTTTCCACACGTTCAGCTTTAAATTTTTTTTATTTTGAGCATTATTTTAAATAGTTTATTTCACACTCTTGCATCCACTTTAGAAATATAAAAACTACATAGCACGTTATGCGGAAGACATAAAGGGCTTCATCTCTTTGCTTCCAGAGTTTTTTTGTTCAATAGCGTTGAAGGTATATCAGAAGAAGTATTATTTACAGGGAGTAAGTCAGTAAGTAATGAACGGGAAGATTTAACGTCATTGGGGATTCCATCCTAACAGCTAGCTCTTCTTCCCTGGTGACTTAACTATGTTGCATTACCGCTAGAGATACGTATCGCATTGCTCTTACTTGCTTGGATGCCACACCAGCCGATTGGCGGTCAAAAGATGGCACCAAATGGACCGCCAAAACTACATTTAAAGTGCGCCGAAGTGGGGACTCGAACCTGAAACTTTATGATTACAAGCGGAATGTGCTGCCACTACACTATCTCCGCCTGACAGACTGTCTACTTACAGACTGTCTACTAGCTGCATTTCCCAAAAATTATATAAAAAAGAAACCACAATATAGTACGTGCTTAAGATCTGAGATTGTTGTTATATTTCAAACCCTGATGGCTATATCATGCAGCATACAGGCAAAAGGTCTGCGGTTCAACAACAGAAAGAATCAATGAGACTTCTTGGAATGATACTAAAGGTGAATTCCCCCAATAATGTCCAGAATTACATGGAAGCTCCAGCTTCTAGGAATCATTTGTTGACGAATGCGGCTGATGGAATTCTTGCTTTTTGGAATTTGCTGAACACTATTGCTATCACTATGTAAAAAGAACGGATGTAGCAATGATACCGACATCAATCATTTCGTTGCTTTTTAGACCAATAAGAATGCGTCCATCTCATAATCTGAAGGTCGTTAGTGCGGTCCTTGCACAATGATTCCGAACTGTGTGAAGAGCAAATGATAACTGCTACACTACGGATCTATAGATTTTTACGAATCCAAGAAAGAGACAGGTAATACAAAAAAAAAACACCTCTGAGATACATCGCATCTTCAAATGGCAGATTCCATAGTGTAGTAGTTATCAAATGCGCGGAACACGAGCTAGGTCAGCGATTTGAATCCGGGCGGACTCGTTGATGACAAAAAACAGTTAGCTAATTTTTATTTATTAATATAAATAATTCCGGGACCTGTAGTGCTTTTATAATATTAGGATGAAACGCGTACGAGGCTCTGGTACAGCAGACTTGAAATTAGCTGCAAATTAAGCATGCAGAGAAAAGTAATGCATACGTGACGTTTTCGATCTAGGATGTTGTTTTAGTGGCGGGAGTTTGTAAAAGTGTTTCACAGAGTAAATACAACCCTTAGTGATTTTGTGGTGTATGAAACATATAGTAAAAACCACATCACTTACAAATATCTCTTATAATAATACGGAGAGTGTGTCTGTAACAGGCAAAGTGGATGTGTAACTTTTCAAGCCCTGATATCTCCCTAGGCGTTTGTCGAAAACATTTAATCCTACACAATATTTTGATCAGTTTCAACCTCTATGCATTACAGGCAAAGAATAAACTAAATTTCGCCAATTTGTTTTGGATCTGCACTGCTGAAATCAGCAAAAAATCTAAAGCAACCTATTTTTTCATTGCTTTCTGCGTGGATTTCCCCACGGGTTTTATCGACTAGTCTTATATAATAATACGAAGTGTCTGTGACGGTCATAGTGGATTTTTATTTTCTTTTGATATCGTCAAAAATGGTATGTCTGAAATGTTGAATTTTATGACATTACGGCGCGCCGTCAACAACACTCCCAGCAGACAATACTTGTTGCAGCAATGTTGTAGCAATATTGCAGCAACAGTTACTTCCAATGTTAGAATAACGTTGCATGAAAGTTACGAATTGGAATCATCGTAACATGAATTCGCAACATTGCAGCAACGTTGTAACAACTCAACGTGGCAACAGTTATGCAGCGTCAAAGCGACACAAATGCAACATATAAATGTTGCTGAAACGTAGCAACAACCTCGAAGATGTTTTTCGCAATTTTTTTAACTGAGAATTATCAACCTTGTTATTTGTTGTTTTTTAATTAAAACGACAGGGTTATTCATTAAACATAACCAGGTTAGGTAACATTTTTTGTTCTCCCTTTAAGTTTTATTTTACAATATATTATATACATAGTATTAGTTATCTTGAAAATGTCAATTTGTTTTACAATATATTCTATACATACATATACATACATACAATTAACATTCTTACATATAAATCTTATATATTAATCCTCTTGCGTGAGTAACTATGTGAGTCCACGACACGCAAATCACGGGTCACTTTCTTATGACGTGGCCGTACGCTAAAATTTACTAAAAAAATAAGTAAACCGCCAAATGAGAAAACAGGGGGTCCATTTGTCATCTATACTACAGCGCCGTTTTGGTCGTTACGGTTGATATAATTTAATTTTACCCCTGGTTTACCATGTGCGCGCCGTATCTCACGGAAACAAGGTTCTCTGTTTTTCAAATTAATGCTGAACAAAGCATGCCAATGTTTACTCATTATAAGTTTAGCTTAAAGCTTATATGTTTTTCTATATTTTTCATTTTTGTGTTCTGGGACCGAGGTTGAATCGCATTCGAATATGAATGTAATTCGAATGTAAAATGTAAAAAAACAAACTGTTGTTGTCGAACGAAGCTAATTTTGTTATTAGAAATATGTTTTAAAACGAAGAAAAACGTACGATGATATAACATAAATAATTGGTTGGAAATGCATGAGACAATTGTAGCTATACATTTTCAATTCTTTCTCTTTGGGATGAAGCGAAAGTTAGTAATTAAAGTAAAAAACTGATTGTACTTTTATTCAGAGAATCCTAGCTAGAGACCTACTGAGAAAGCAAAAGAAAAGCAGGTGTGTTGTTTAAATTACTTGATAGAGAAATGAGTTTGGGTATATAACGATTTTTTAGCCGTTTCTTTCTTAAATATTAAGTTTGTTGTTGTGTCTTGAGCCGGAAAATATTTTCTTTAGGAACTTATTTTATAAGAACATACTCTAAAAAATGGGTCAGAAGGTTAGAATATCCTAAGAATATGTCTAAGCTTGATAGCTTGTTTTTAATATGAACATTTGTATGACGGCCAAAATTGATTAGAAGTTTTCTTTTTTTATTGTATATCAAACGAACTGAAATTTTTTGTGCCCAAGCAATGGGCCGTTACGTGTCGTAGAAATTGCCATTATCTGGCTATAGTTACTTATAGCATGCTTATTTTATTAAGGCATTTTATATTTTCAGGCCATAGTCATGCTAAGAACATATTGAGAATAATGAGGATATCATTTGTCAAAAAGTTAAGATCATCGAGGTTGAAACTAAAACACACTATTATTATAAAAACAGCGTGTATATCCTAGAGAAGAATTTACATAAACTGTAAAAAGTAATTTTTCCGTTGTTACTGTTTTTAACACTACAGACTGTGTGATTCAGTGTTGATGTCGTTATAAAAACCTAAACCTAAAATCCAAATTTAGATCAATGTTTACATCTGTTACGTTAGGATCGTTTGAAATATATTCGATTCTTAAATTCAAAAACGCTGCATTGTTATCTTCTTTGATTTTATGCTTGATTTTCTTGATTATAAGTTTGGGTCTGTAAGGCAAACTGTTTTTTTAATATTTTGGATTGAAATACTTTGGTAGATATATAATATACCAAATGATTCAAGTTTTTATATTTCTCTTTTACGTGTTTTCAACTATTAATTTCTTATATTTTGAGTATAACTTTGTAAGGGTTGCGGTATGCAATAGACTGACTAGCTAATTTTGTATGACTTAACGAAAAATATTGTATTTTTTTTAATGTTTGATAATTTTTTTTTTCTGGTGTACTTCTGGAATGACAAAGTAAGTATATAGTTTTAGCGTATTTCGCTTTTTACGTAGCGGTTTTTAGACACCTTTGATTTTTTTGGACATTTTCCATTTTTATGTTAAAATTTTTTTTGGTTGCACAGGCTTATAGTTTTAAACGTTTTGTTTCCGCGGTTTTAAGCATAGAATAATGCAAATTGTGGCCAACCTCTACCCAAGGCTTTTTCCTGTTATAAAAGAGACAAAGGGCCCGGGGTCGAGGTTGAAATCCGATTTGCTGTGTTTTATGTTTTTGTTTGGTATCCCTTACATCGGTTTAGTGAGAGATTCGGTGGATTTTTCCACGGGAATTCAGCTAGTATATAATTATAAACATAAAACTATAACCTCTCTTTTATACATAAACTATAACCGTTAACAGGAACATAATTGTGTCACCTATTGACTCCCTGGTAGTTAAGATTCTTTCTCCGACTCGAGCAAGCCTTTTTTGTTTCCATGTTTATCTTAAATTGACATAACTTATTCTCGCAAAATATAGGCCTTGCTTGCGTCGCAAAATTAGTTCTCGCGAAAATTAGTTCAAATTATTTCTCGCGAAAATTAATTCCTTTAAGGCATGCCACAATCAATGGACTCGGACTACCGCAAAAGTAAAATCAAGTTCTTGGTTTAAGCTATGATTCTTTTTCCGAATTGCTTGACTCGAGCAGCACCCTTCTCTTATTTCCAAGTTTTTCTTTACTTCCAATTTTTTCAAGTATATTTTTCTTCCTCCTTCCAACACCGCCTTCTCGATCCTGAGCATACCAGAGGAAACTTTAAATGCGTTCTTTGATTTTACCAACAGTACAATCCTTGTGATTTGTTGTAATAGCCCCTAAAGATAGATTATAATGTTGAGATTTCCGTACATCACACGATCGTTCTAGGTAATTTAAGTTGGAATAGCCCCTAAAGATAGATTATAATGTTGAGATTTCCATACATCACACGGTCGTTCCAGGTAATTTAAGTGTATTGACTACTTATATAATTATCGCGCTTGTCTCAGCAATAATTTAAGAATTGATAGATTCTTCCTGTTGTGATCTACTAAAAAAAGAAATTCGAGAAAAAAGCTGCCAATCATTTATCTACTTGGGACGAGTATTAAAACAACAAGGGTTTTTCTTGTTTCCTGTTTCTTGTTTGCCTTTAAAAGAAGCACATTTTCGAACCTGAGACAGTGCTCTAACTTTTCCTTTTTTACGTGAACTGCGATTTTAAAATGACTGTGAAATTTTCATGCAACAAAGTACACAATATATGCCTATTTCAATTCCTTTCCGTAAAAAACATTACAACCTACTTTTGACGACTTGGTGCAGCTCCATTTTCTCAAATCCTTTCTTCTCATCTATGCCGTAATAAGTAAATTGCGACCAAACAGGGTAGCTTGCAATCCTATAAACAGAATTTCATTAAAATATAATAAAGCCAGTTAACAGAACTAGTATACAATAGGTATAAGAAAAACTCGCAATGATAAGAATTAATCAATTATACACTTAGGCTAACATGATGTTTTTGACTGTGTCGCCAAAATTCGCTGCTCCATGCCGCGTCAAATAAGAAATCTAACAAAAAAAATGTTTATGAAATCAAAATTAAAATATTCTTATATCTTGTATCGTAAAATGTAGAGGCTGTTCTTAGTTTTTTGGCGACTATCAGTTATTTTTTGGATGGGTAATACAGTATTTCCGCATTCCTTTCTTTCGCATTTATTTCCTCCCTTAAGATAGAATATTTCAAGTAAATTAAGGTGTATTGGCATTTGGTATTCATAAATATTTCATAACCCAGTCGAAAATCAAAGCCCAATTTGTAGCCTCTTTAACCGAAAGAGTTGAGAGGTACCTTATTGGTAAAAAAAAGTTTGCTAAAAATAAAATGTCAATGCACTATTTTTTTTTAAATTTCTCTTGTTGATCTTTAAGCGACCTTCCAATTATATCGTCCTCCACAAATACACCAGTACTTCCCTGTAAAATTATTTTCATTTCAGAAACTTTACATTTCAGATCTGCAATCTGGCGCAACAATTTTCGCTGAAAAACTAACAAAAAGAACCACCTGATTTTTATTAGAAATTTTGCCTTTTCATTGGAGCTTTGACACCGCTTTGTGTTAGATATCAACTGACAAAAATTACTGCTTTCCAGCAATGGGTAATTGCTGCTATTATCTAGACTCCTTCTTGGATCTATGCTTTTACTGGCTTCCTTGGTACTGTTGCAACCTTCACTTATTTTTATCATGCTCACTTAACACTACCTTATGTGTGACATCATTACTAACTTCGGGTGATGATTCACTCGTTTTCTTTATTGTCGTTTGTACTCTTTGGACATATTAAAGGAATTAAAAATATGAATGAACAAAAAATCGTAAAAGTGAATGGATTTACCACTTTTTAAATTTTAAATTTGTGAAATTTAATCTTCCAATTTCGCCTAATTTGTCCCTTTATCTCCTTCTCAAATATCTCCGTTTAATAACAACAAGGAAAACTGTGAAAATATTGAAAACAAGTTCTAACGAGACAAATTGTGTTTATATATAGTTTATAATACAGCCTTTTTAATTCATGTCGGCACTAACGTCTTAACAAACGTTCTTGATTCAAGTCGGCAATTTTTTGCCGACATTGTTTTTGGTTAATTTTGATGTAACTTGAACTTACAGGTCTTGCTCTCATTTTCTCTATAAAATAAACTGTTGATTGTGTATGCTATAGGCCTAGGTGTATGGGAGCGTGCAATTACAAAACAATAAATTGCTGACGTAAAACAAACAACTAATGTTTCACAATAAATTGAATTAGAAAGGCTGTAATAAACCCTAGTAAATTGGAGCTGCTTGAAAGAGCCCTCAACAAAAATATAAACATCATTTGTTCACTAGTTTACCAAGGACATTTTAATCGGAGAATAAAAACTTTTGTCTAAAAAATATATTATACTCGACAAAAATATCATACTGGACATAATATCACCACTAGGTGTTTGAAACAAAATAACATTAATGAGCTTTAGGTGATGATATTACGCACTTCACACTGCAATGCTTCCAAAAGCCTATTTGTGCATTCTGGCCGAAAATTTTAAATTGTCTTTTACATTTACATATATCATTACTACTATCAGTTTTCAAAATTGCCATGCCCACAATATTTTGTATTTTTTCCTTAAAGTTGTTTTGAGGTTCCAATACTTCCGAACATTTGACTGAACCGTTTTAAATTAGTTTCAGCACACAGCCTACATACTCCAACACACTCACCATAAACTTTATGTGGTGTCATATTTTCTTTCTCATTGCGTAAACGCTACAGGCCCTGGGATCGAGGTTAAGTACGGTAATATTGAAAGATTATCGCTTAATTGACAATGGTACGAATGTGCGGCGCAATGAGAACGATTTCCAACTACATTTGATAAGACCACCTAATCCATGTTTTATTAAAATAATTATTTTAATGTACGCTTATTAGCATGTGGAGCAAATACTGATATTCAGCTCGTTTTCAACAATTTATAAAGAAGTGATATATGTTTGTGCTTCCTTTTTTAATGTGAAGATGAAACTTTTCAAGCTATAAAGCAAACTGCAAAGAAAGCTTTTAGTCAATAATAACAATTTTTTGCTCAGGAACCTGTATATTTATTGATGTTGTTTATGCAATGTTTTAAAAAACATTGTTCGTGAGATAGACCTTATAAAACTTTTCAAAAGTGGAATGACGTTCCATTATTAAAAGTTTTATAAATGTTTTATAAATTAAATGTGCTAAGCACAGTGCCTGGCTATCTACTATTTTGCCAGAAAATAACATATCAACAATGATTGTCTACCTATTGTTCTGGTTGCGAATGATTTTAAGAGTAACCATTCCAGTATCTCTTTGCAGTACAATGAATTTAATCCATTGATAAACTGAAATGTCGAAAAGTAGAATCTGTGTTGCGATTACATGTACCAAATAAACATAAGTACCCCGAGCAATATGCATCATTTACTTTTGCTGTACTACTCTTTTTGATAGTGACTTTGATTTACACCTGGCACAGGTAGCTACAAAGAAAATATTAATGACTCTAGTATTTTGGCTGTGGTCAACCTAAACAATCAAGTATTTAAACCATTCAGTGATATTGTTGATAAAGCCATAGTAACCGTATACACTGATTTAATTGCAATAAAGATGCAGTCTAAGAGAATTATGAAGTTGAAAGAGAAAAAAGTTTATTGCAATCTTTCTAAAAATTAAAAACACACGTTTAAGATAGCATAAAAAGCAAGTACCATATCGGCATTTCAATTCCTCATTTACCGCTAAGAGCGCTAAAAACATTGAGTTGTGTTGCGCAATTTGAAAACGAAAATCCATTGATCCTCTCATAAATAAGAAAAACAACTGAATTCGCACCGCGGGATATAATCATTGACTTTGCAGCATTTTGAAGCAGAATGGTCAAACAAAATTAGCTTCTCCAAAAATTGAAATAGATAATCAAACATGTAAAATCCCTAATAAACGTTAACGTCAAAAATCGCAAAACTTGGTAACCTGAATTTTACATGAGTTTTCTTTCACTTTAGACAATTCCTTCTAGTTTTATTTTAAAGTAATTTTATGTTTTAATTCGTTATAAATAAATTTATTGTTGAAAAAGTTAAACCTTTTGAAAAAAAATACGCTTTTTTTTATGTATTATATCTACAATTTGTATCAGCTGCTTTTTTATCGATGTTGTTTTTAGAAAGAAATGTTAGTTTAAAAAAATTGATCGGAATTTTTAATGCTTGTAGATAATATTGCAATTTAAGATTAAATATGACCTGTCCTTCATACATTGATGAAATTAACATTAACTTATATTTCCACTCAATTATCGTTGCATATGCAATGATAACTTGTGTGTTGATAATAATACTTAATTCAATATACCTCATTTCTGTTATCAAGTATACGCGGCATTACTTTCCAAGCGATATTATGTACATATTCTTGTCAACCAGTGATTTATTAGTTGGTCTGCTATACACACCAGGTTGGTGTACAATGTGGATAATGTCTATGCCCCAATCACAATTAAATTGTCTTCTTTGGAAAGTCGTAACAACCGGAGGAGGTATTTTAGCTGGAGTGTCATTGTTCACAATAGGTTGTATTACTGTTGATATATATGTATCAATTATACATCCATTCTTTTATGACAGGCATGTTACCAATAAAAGAGCGTTTATTCTCGTTGCTGGACTATGGATGTGTACAATTACATTTAGTACTCTGTTCGCCGCACTGAACAAAGACTATCGAAGCATATTTGAGGGCATAGGTAGCACGATTGTGCTTTGTTCGTGTGTTACAATTTCATTAATGCATAAGAAGATACATTCTGAAATAAAAGGAATGTGCAAAAATGTAACAAGTAGTAATTCTAGCCAGATAGATATTTTAAAAACGAAGAAAAAGTCTGCTAAAACTGGTTTCAAAATTTTAGCCACGTTTATTTTATGTTACTTACCATTGACCGTCGGCTTTATTTGCCGTAACTTGATAGTTCAAAGAACGTTTTTAACAACCTATGCCGTACCTATTACAATTTGCATTTTCTTGTTGAATCCACTGTTGGATCCTTTTCTGTACTATTTCAGACTTTCAAGAATTCGAACAAAAGTAAGTCAACTTTTTTACAGAGCCGCAGTGTACCCAACTACTTGTGACGGTGTAAGGAATTCAAAAACAAGAAGTGCCTAAGAACGCTGTTTTATCGCACAAAAATGATGATAATGGACGCATTTAGAAGTATTTATGATCAAAGGATGAGCTTTCAGGCTAATCATTACCTGACTGATAAAAAAAACTGTTGGTATAATAAAAATCGATGATTTGAGTGATATTAACCTGTTTGGAAAGCCATTATTGAAATGTTATCATCAAAATGTAAACAAATGGAATAAAAGCTTTTCGTTTCAATTTGCATAAAAAATGATTCGAATTTGTTTTGTGTGCAAACATGGGCTTAAAAAAGAACGATCTGGTAGGCCACTTGTATATTTATGACAATGTCTCATTACTAGAGCATAAAGAGGTATTATGACATGTATAAAATCTATGTAAAAGAATGTAAAGCAATTGCTAACACGTTATCACATGTTACTTTAGCCTAAGGTTTTTTCCACACATTCAGTTTTAAATTGTTCTTATTTTGAGCATTATTTTAAATAATTAACTTTACACTCTTACATCGTGCATACTTTAAAAAAATGAACAAAGTAGAACGCTATGCAGATTTCAGATAATTTTAACCACTCACGGCGAACAGCAAAGGTCAAAAGCAAAAGACATGAAGGGCTTAATCTCCTTACTCACAGACTTAGTTTTTCTTTCAGGAACGTTGGGTACGGTATTCAAACGGACGAATGTAACAATGATACCGACAACCAGCACTCCGTGTCTTTTTGGCTAATAAGAATGCGTCAGTTTTATAATCTAAAATTTGTGGCGCGATCCTTACACAATTTATTTATTTATTTATCATGAATATTTACACAGGATGTACACTTCACTAATAAATTACTGCTATTATTGCGTGTCCTGTTAATAAAACCAAAAAAATATGTATCCTATATTATAATACGCTTGTGTAAGTGACTATGTGAGTTCACGGTACTAAAAGCGTGGCGTTACGCTAAAATTTACTAAGTTAAAAAAACGCATGGGGTCGTTATGGATAGAAGAATTGAATTTTACCCTCGGTTTACAAAGCAAGGAAACAAATTGTTTATCAACTAAAAAGAGAAAACCAAAGCGAAGAAGGCTGCTTATTTTTTACAACTTTTGTACTCACTTTCTTAAAATTAATTTATTAATCAAACTATGCCAATGCTTCCTATAAGCAGGTTAGTTTAAATTTTTTGTTCTTCTTCTTTCATTTTTGTGTTCTGGAACCGAGGTTGCTACTATCGCATTCGATTATAATTCGAACTAGCCGAATTCCCGTGGAAGAATCCACTGAATCTCTCATTAAACCGATGTAAGGGATACCAAACAAAAACATACAACACACTAATTTGAATTTTCAAAACTCACATTTCAACCTGGACCCCGGGCTCCTTGTCTCTTTTATAACGGAAGGGCAAAAAGAGAAAAAAAACCTGGGATCGAGGTTTCTCCCAATCTGCATTATTCTATGTTTATAACCGCTGAAACAAAACGTCTAAAAATATAAGCATGTGGAACAAAAAGAATAATAAAAACAATTATGAAATAAAAATGGAAAATGTCCAAAAAAATCAAAGGCGTCTAACAACGGTTACGTAAAAAGCGAAATACGCTAAAACTATATACTTGCTTTGCCATTCCAGAAGTACACCAGTGAAAAAAAGGATACCAAACATTAAAAAACTCCAACATTTTTCGTTAAGTCATACAAAATCAGCTATTCAGTCTATTGCATACGGCAAATCTTCCAAAGTTATACTCAAAATATAAGAAATTAATGGTCGAAAACTCATAAAAGAGAAATATAAAAACTTGAATCATTTGGTATATTGTATATCTACCGAAATATTTCAATCCAAACTATTAAAAGAACAGTTTGCTTTAACAGACCTAAACCTATAATAAAAAAAATCAAGCATAAAATCAAAGAAGATAACAATGCAGCGTTTTCAAATTTAAGAATCGAATATATTTCAAACGATCGCAACGTAACAGATAAACATTGATTTAAGCTTAGGTTTTATATAACGACATCAACACTGAATCACACAGTCTGTAGTATTAAAAACAACGGAAAAAATACTTTTTACAGTTTATGTAAATTCTTCTCTAGGATATACACGCTGTTTCTATAAGAGTAGTGTGTTTTAGTTTTAGCCTCGATGTTCTTAACCTTTTTGGCAAATGCTATCCTCATTATTCTCAATATGTTCTTAACATGACTATGGCCTGAAAATATATAATGCCTTAATAAAATAAGCATGCTATAAGTTACTAAAGCTAGCTAATAGCAATTCTACTACATGTAACGGCCCATTGCCTGGACACAAAAAAGTTCAGTTCGTTTGATATACAATAAAAAAGTAAACTTCTAATCAATTTTGTGCGTCATACAAATGTTCACATTTAAAACAAACTATCAAGCTTAGACATATTCTTAGGATATTCTAAACTTCTGACCCATTTTTCAGAGTATATTCTTACAAAATAAGTGCTGAAAGAAAATACTTTCCGGCTCAAGACACAACAACAAACTTAATATTTAAGGAAAAATTTAGCTCTGAAAGAAACGGCTAAAAAATCGTTATACACCCAAATTCAATTCTCTAACAAATAATTTAGACAACACACCTGCTTTTCTTTCGCTTTCTCAGTAGATCGCAAGCTAGCTGGGTTGAATAAAAGTCCAATCAGGGTTTTACTTCGATTCCTAAATTTCGCTTCATCCCAAAGTGAACGAATTGAAAATGTATAGCTACAATTGTCTCATGCATTTCCAATCAATTCTTTTTGTGATGTTATATCATCGTACGTTTTTCTTAGTTTTAAAAAATATTTCTGACAACAACATTATTAACTTCGTTCGACAACAGCAGTTTGTTTTTTACATTTTAGATTCGATTTACAGTCATTACAGTCGAATTACAGTCAAAAACATATAAGCTTTAAGCTAACCTCAGTAAACATTGGCATGCTTTGTTTGAAGTAATTTTTTCAGGATTAACTTGAAAAACAGACAACCTTCTTTGCTTATGTTTTCTTTTTCAGTTGATAAACAACTTGTTTCCATGAGATGGTAAACCGGGGGTAAAATTAAATTATTTCTTCCGTAACGACCGAGAACGGCGCTGTAGCATAAATGACAAATGGACCCCCTGTTTTCTCATTTATTGGCTTACTTATTTTTTTAGTAAATTTTAGCGTACGGCCACGTCATAAGTAAGTGACCCGTGAGTTACGTGTCGTGGACTCACAATTTTACTCACGCAAGAAAATTAATATATAAGACTAGCTGTTTCCCGTGGAAGCATCCACTGTATTTCTCATTTAATTCATGTAACAGATATACGTTCAATTAAAAAACAAACAATACAGCAGTGCGAATCTTACAATCTGCATTATTATATAAACTAGTTCTTTAAACCCGTGGAAGAATCCACTGAAATTTATTGTGCTTCTTATCACAAAAAGGTTTGTTGAGAATTTTATTATGAAGGCTGAAAAAGAAACGTTTTAAACAAAATCCCGTGGAGATATCCACTCAAAAACATTTAAAATTTATTCTATGTTTCTTATCACAAAATCATTTGTTGTCAGTTTCATTTTAAAGACGCAAACAATTAAAACTTTTGAACGAAATTGACAACACTATAATAACAACGTTAATCGCCTGTGACTTTACTCGTAGCTATAACAATTTATAACAAAGCTCCAGTCACGGTAAATTTAAATTCGCATGCAATAAAATTCCTAACTAATGAAATCACTTTATTTTATCACATGATTTGTTTTAACCAAACAGCGAAATTCATTGTTCTTTTCGTCAAAACGTTTTGTTGTTAATTCCATTCAAGCGGGATAAATAAAACCAATATGTTTTCATATAACATTAGACACGTGCTTCAGGGAATAATAAAAATTAATTACCCGTGACTTTTGTATAATAAAGTTACACAAAGGTTTTTTATGAGAACAATAAAATAAATTAACCGTGACCGTTTTAAATCAAAAATTTTAAATCAATTTAAAAAAGCACACAAAAGACAGAATAAAAATTAAAGTTTATGAAAAGTGAAATGTTACCGCGGCTGTTTCTTTAGAAAAAACAACGCATCCACTTTGCCTGTCACAGACACACAGAACTGGCGTATTATTATATAGACTAGTCGATAAGGTCCGTGGAGAAATCCACTTAAACATAAGGGCAATGGAAAAATAGGTTGTTTTAGATGTTCAGCTGACGTCAGCAGTTCAGATAAAAAAAATTTGCGAAATTTACTTTATTCTTTGCCTGTAATGTGTAGAACTTGAAACGCTGATGAGAAAAATGTATATGATCATGTGCTTTTGATGAGCGGTTAAAGAGATATAAGGGTTTAAAAACTTTGCTGACGTCAGCAATGGCCAGTCAAAAACCAAAATTTCTTTTTTAGGAATTTGGTATACATGTTGCCTTCATCGTATAGGTCTTGAGACGCTGATCAAGAAAATGTATAGGATCATGTACTTTTGAGAAACGGTTGCAGAGATATTAGGGTTTGAAGGTTTTTTGATGACGTCATCAACCCGTCCATTCCGAAACGGTTTTGGGGACCCAAGTTTTGGAAAATTACCCAAATTGGTCTTAGGTATCCCTAGTTACCCACGCGGTGAAAAATCATTGACGTAACCACCTCGTTTCCAAGTTATTTGGCCTCAAAGTTTTAGGTGCACTGTAATGGCTTCATTAATTGATAATAAGATATTGACGCTAAAGTAGTGTTATTGACGTCGCACCATAACGTCAGAAAATTTAACATATTAGACATGCATTTTTACGGCAACATCAAAGGAAAATGAACACATCCACTTTGCCTGTTACGGACAGACACACACAGTCTCCGTATTATTATAAGAGATGCTAGTTTACAGAACAAATTTATAGGCGATGTTTTATAGACTTTATCAGAGAAATTTTTTCCACTTTGCAAAAGTGACAGACAGACAGAACTGGCGTATTATTATAGAGACTAGTCGATAAGGCCCGTGGAAAAATCCACTTAGGCAAAAACCCAATGAAAAAATAGGTTGCTTTAGATGTTTTGCTGACGTCAGCAGTGCATATACAAAAAAAAATGTTCTTAAAATCTTACACCATATATCAAATGTCAAATCGCATTAAATCCTCCACACAAATCTTACACAAAATAAAAAAGAACAGCATGCAAGGTGCAAAATCTAGTTGATAAAAAGTTACAACAACGACACTCACAACATCAACACTCACAACACCCACCAAACCGACAGTAAGAACACCGACAGTTAGAACACCGACAGTCACAACACGGATAATAACAATGTTAGAAATAACGCATCTCAAATATGTACATCTTATAAGTGATTATGTTGAAAACCCTCAGTATTTTATTCTTTCCCTTAAAAGCTTATACAAAAATATGAAAAAGCCATAGTTTGGAAAACATCAAATTTAAATCTAGAAAAATCAGTCACTTCGGTTGCATACCATCCTCTCCCGCAAAGTTACACAAAATGTAAAAATGAACCAGTTAAGAACACAAAAATTTTCTTTTTTAGTATGATGATCCATACTGCCCTTTACCAACAATTTTAAACCTAAATGTCAAAAAATCAATAAGCAAAGAATAAACTTGAATTAAAAAAGATCATTATTTTGGAAACATTGTATACGGTTCGTAAACAAAAGTTTACACAAAATGTAAAACAGATTAGTTTTTGAGAAACACATCTAAATCAACAAAAATAATTTCATTCAGCATGTCGTATATTGCCATTACCCATCAATCTTCCACAAAAAGGTTATGAAACACATCAAAATTTAGAAAAATCAGTCATTTCTTGAATTAAAAAAGATCATTATTTTGGAAACATTGTATATATACGGTTCGTAAACAAAAGTTTACACAAAATGTAAAACAGATCGGTTTTTGAGAAACACATCTAAATCAACAAAAATAAGTTCATTCAGCATGTCGTATATTGCCATTACCCGTTAATCTTCCACAAAAAGGTTATGAAAGACATCAAAATTTAAAAAAATCAATGATTTCAGTGCATACAGTCCACGCGTTTAGATTACAAAATATAAAAAACAAAAACAGTTTCAGTTAGAACATTAAGTAATTTTTTTATCATCAGCAAACATTTATCCCTACAAAATTTTGTAAATTTCTCAAGAAAAACAAAAACGTGAAACCATGGAATTTTCTTCCAGCAAAAATTACATCACATACAGTTAGTTCTCCCAAACAATAGTTTATAATACGAAATATAAAGACAAAGTTGTTTATATAGTCTGAAGATGTACTTAGTGTACGAAAAGCTTAACAAATAAATACTTTTTAACTTTCAAACTCGTTTTATTTTTTTCTTAATTAGTAAACTATGGCTGTTATTTTTACCGATAAGACATCAGCTTTACAACAGCTTACAGTGAAGTCTGATTCTACAAAGATTTGTTCTTTCAGTATATATATTGCATGTGGTCTATTTCCACAAATGTTTACACAAAATTTCAAAAAACAGCATTTTGCAACATGAACAATATGAACTGACAACCATACCATCATCTCATAATTTTTTTAACCCAAAGTCATAAACCCACGTATATAAATTTCCAATAAAATGTCAAAAACCCCTGTAAAAAAACCTGGCATTTTACATGTAGGCTGACAAAAGTTTAACAGGATGAGGAAACAAAACAATAAAAAATAACTTAACACACACACTTTAAATTCTATAAAATTCGTTCCACTTGTCATATTGCATGTGGTCCCCTTGTAAAGTGCACAGGTAATGTGAAAAAAATTATAGATGAATTCCAGCATGACGTCACGTTTACTTTTTAGCGGTAAGCTCCTTGACTCTGGCTTTTGCGTGGCAGGAAAAAAGATGCTAGGATTTGGTGAAGAAAGGTCTTTTACTGTGGATTTCTTCTAACGGGGACTTCGTTGGGGTTATTAACTATTTTCGAGTGTAGGTTGATGCCTTCTGATTTATTTGAATTCATTAAAAGTCATAAGAATGCCTTCGTTTGAAGAAATGAACTGATAATTAATTTGCTTCACCTAGCACCCCAATCTTTCTCCCTGCCACGAAAATGCCAAAGCCGAAAGAGCTTACCACTGAAAATGTAAACAACGGAATTCATCTATATTCTATGGGCATAAAAATACATCCTACTATCCTGCAAAAGTTCAAGTCCTTGAAAGTTTTTGTAGGTAGCTAGCTAGCTTGTTACATCATAATTCGTGCTCATAAAAGAAGAGAAATTTGGAAACTTTAGTAGTTAGCTATAGATAATTAAAAAAGAGGAATAACAACAGAAGTCATAGGTTAGAGATAGCCATGGGATGGGGAGCTGGACTTGGAGGCTAACATTAGCTAGCTAACAGTAGCTAAGACACCCAGTTAAATATACTTAAACTGGGAACGCTTAGCTAAAACTAAAGCTAGCTATTTATGCTTAGTAAAACACATATAAAGAGAAGCAATAGTAACGTAAAATTAATAACATTACAGTTCAACAAACCAAAGTTTTCCGATTTTTAGTCAGCCAACAGCTTTATGTAGCATTTTGAATTTTAGGACAATACATTAGTTACGCGCCAGGGCACATGAATTATGCAACAGAACGTAAACAAATATGGCTACATACGCGGTAAAATATAACTGTGGCTTTTCCTGGGAAATGCGAGTCTGCTTGCTCCACCGACATAAAAATCAAACGTCTAAAAATATCAAAGTTCTTACTATTTGTGATTTCAAATCCACTTTAAACCCAAGCTTTTATTTTCTACTTCTAACTTTTCTTTACTACTTCTAGCTGCACTCTTCACTTTCGAAGCAACTTATCGTGGCTTCTAACTTTACTTTTGTACTTCTACTTCTCCACTTTGACTTTTCTTGCTTTTAGTATCTGCACTTTTTTGTGACTAAGGGATCGTCGAAAATAAGACATTTTTTAACCGCTTCTTCAGTTCGCCTTTTGTGTCGAGAACTTTGTCGAGAAATGTTTATGTTTGTTTGTTTTTACGCTAACGGAACTTTTTATTCGAATGCCGTCCCGTTCGAAAGTACGTATTTCAGCGAATCATACTGCTTATTTTCTATCACGTGGTTTCTAACGGTTGCGAGACAAATGTAAACAAAACAAAAAAACTCGGCAAACTCGCGCACTCGGTTGTTAAAAAACATCGTATTTGCAAAAGTCACAGACAGAAGCTCCGTATTATTATAAGAGATTAGTCGATAAGGCCCGTGGAGAAATCCACTTAGGCAGAAGGACAATGGGAAAATAGGTTCTTTTAGATGTTTTTCTGACGTCAGCAGTGCATATACAAAAAAATGTTCTTAAAATCTTACGCAAAATGTCAAATATCAAATCGCATTAAATCCTCCACACAAATCTTACACAAAATAAAAAAGAACAGCTTGCAAGGTGTAAAATCTAGTTGATAAAAAGTTACAACAACGACACTCACAACATCGACACTCACAACACTAAACTCACAAAACCGACAGTAAGAAGACCGACAGTTACAACACCAACAGTCACAACACGGATAATAACAATGTCAGAAATAACGCATCTCAAATATTTACATCTTATAAGTGATTATGTTGAAAACCCTCAGTATTTTATTCTGAAGTGTCAAAAGGGAGGCCTCCAAGAGTTAGCACAAATCAACAAAAATAAGTTTTTTACACATTTTAAATATTGTTTTTCCCTTACGCTTATACAAAAATATGAAAAAGCCATAGTTTGGAAAACATAAAATTTAAATCTAGAAAAATCAGTCATTTTAGTTGCATACCATCCTCTCCCACAAAAATTTACACAAAATGTAAAAATCAACCAGTTAGAACACAAAAATTTTCTCTTTTAGTTCCGTACTGCCCTTTACCAACAATAAAAACATAAATGTCAAAAAATCAATGAGCAAAGAATAAACTTGAATCAACAAAGATTATGTGTAGAGCTTGAAACACTAATCAAAATAATGTATAGAATCAAGTACAACACTAACAATAATAATAAAGTCAGAAATAACACATCTCAAATATTTACTTCGTTGAAAACCTTTAATATTTCAATCAGAATTGTCAAAAAACATCAAATTTATATCTGGAAAATCATTTATTCGATTACATACTATCCTGTTTCCCAAAAATATACACAAATTGTAAAAATTAACAGGTTAAGAACACAAAAAAAATTTCCTTAGCCAACCATTTTAAACGTGAATGTCAAAAATAAATAAGGAGTAAATTTGAATCAACAAAGATATTATTTTGGAAAACAGAGTGTATATACGGTCCGTCCTCACAAAAGTTAACACAAAATGTAAAACAG
The DNA here is from genome assembly GCA_030067915.1 of Hydractinia echinata. Lineage (NCBI taxonomy): Eukaryota > Metazoa > Cnidaria > Hydrozoa > Anthoathecata > Hydractiniidae > Hydractinia > Hydractinia echinata. The sequence continues at coordinate 1,309,039 of JASGCC010000065.1, forward strand.
ATCGGTTTTTGAGGAGCACATCCAAATCAACAAAAATCAGTTCATTTAGCATGTTCTATATTGCTATTGCCCATAAAACTTCCACAAAAAGGTTATGAAACACATTAAATTATAGAAAAATCAGGCATTTCATAAAATATAAAAAACAAAAAAGTTTTTTCATCATCACCAAACACAGTTATATATTACCACAATTATAAAATTCTTAACAAAAACGTGAAACCATGGAATTTTCTTCCAGCAAAAACGACATCACATACGGTTTAGTTCTCCCCAACAAAAGTTTATAATACGAACTATGAAAAAGCCATTAGCTTACACAACAGCCTTTAGTGGAGGCCAATTCTACAAAATTTGTGCTTTCAGTATATTGCATGTGGTCTTTTTCCCACAAAAGTTTACAGAAAATTTTAAAAAACAGCAGTTTGCAACACAAACAAAAACACGAACAACCTTCCCGAACCGAACGACCATCCTCTCATAAATTAAAATAAAGTCAAAAACCCATGTAAATTTCCAATCAAATGTCTACACCCCCCTGTAAAAATAACCTGGCATTTTACATGTAGGCTGACGAAAGTTAAACAGGATGTCAGAAACAAAACAATAAAAATGAACTTAACACACACGCTTTAAATTCTGGAGAAAAAAATATTCCACTTGTCATATTGCACGTGGTCCCTTTGTAAAGTTTACAGGAAATGCGAAAAGAAATATAAAATATATACATCTGCAAAATTTCAAGTCTTTAAAGATTTTGTAGCTAGCTAGCTAGCTAGCTAGCTTGTTACATCATAATTCGTGCTCATAAAAGAAAGAAAGTTTGGAAACTAAGGTAGCTAGCTATAGATAATTAAAAAAGAGGAATAACAATATAAGTCATAGGTTAGAGCTAGCCATGGATGGGATGAGGAGCAGGCATTGGAGGACAACATTAGCTAGCTAACAGTAGCTAAGACCCCCAGTTAAATATACTTAAACTGGGAACACTTAACTAAAACTAAAGCTAGCTATTTATGCTTAGTAAAACACATATAAAGAGAAACAATAGTAATGTAAAAATAAAAACATTACAGTGATCAGTAAGTTCAACAAACCAAAGTTTTCCGTTTGTTAGTCAGCTAACAGCTTTATGTAGCATTTTGAATTTTAGGACAAACACATTAGTTACGCACCAGGGGATAGATTAATTATGCAACAAAAACATAAACAAATATGGTGGACAAATATGGTGGCTAGGTTTGTTTTTAGAAAAGCGCCAAGATATAAAACTTCAAGAATTTGAGGCTTTTCTTGGAAAATGCGAGTCTGCTTGCTCCAGTGACATAAAAACTAAACGTCTAAAAACATCAAAGTTCTTACTATTTGTAATTTCAAATCCACTTCAACCTCTACCTTCTATTTTCTTCTTCTAACTTTACTACTTTACTTCTAGCTCTAGCTACCACTTCTCACTTCATTTCTTGGACTTTTCTTTCTCTGAATTACTTTTTGCACTTTTTCAAGACGAAGGGACTGTTTTCTTGTTGTTGCTTTTGTGCCGAGGGTTACCATTTTTCGGGAGTTAGCCGTTAAATTTTTTTCAGCAAATCAAGTTGCTTCATTTAGATCACGTGATGTAAACAAAGTAAACCCGCTGGAAAAATGGATATAACTTTCTCGGAGACTTCAAAGGAAATTTCGGCTACATCAAAGGAAAATGAACACATCCACTTTGCCTGTCACAGACAGACGGACACACTCTCCGTATTATTATAAGAGATGACCAAAAAAATTGAAGGTGTCCAACATCTGCAGTACATAGGTTACATTTAAAATCTAAATCTACTAAAATTACTTGCTCTGACCCTCCGACAATGCGAACATTATTCGAAGAGAAGTTTACCAAAGCATTTCAAAATACATCTCACCCATAAAGTTTAAATCACTCAAAATGTCACATACAAAAAAGTTGATCAATGTCAAACACAAATCTCTTTCAACGTATATGTTAAAATCAGTTGTTTATTGCAAACCCTGCCAAAGGTTGATACAAAATGTGCAAAATAAAAAATAAATTGTGCCTCTGGCAGAAATTTTTATCTATGGTGTAAAAATATGGATTGCAAGGATAAATTATAATGCAACAAAAATATATATTGCATAGGTTACCTCACTAAACTTTAGACAAAATGTCAAACCCGAAATTAATAAAAATCAGTTCTTTTAGCAACTTGCAAGCTGTTTTACCATCAATAAAGTCTTAAACAACATTTCAAATCTCACATAGTATTCTGTCAAAAATGTTTACATAAAATAACAGCTTGTATGGAACTAATTAGCAAATTTTTATTTTGGCTAATTAGTCAAATTAGAAATGCAAAAAAAAAGTTCGCGTCATAATGAGTCATGTTAAAACAACAACAATCAATCTAACAGTTCATTTTATGTCAATTTTTGCACCAAATTTGCAACACAAAATACAAATTCTAAATAATACTAAATTCTCTTTATTTTGGTCCATTGCATACCCACAGTCTTTGACAATAGTTTAATCAAAATGTAAAAGATGAGAGGTTAACGACAAAATCAAAGTTTGAAAAATTTAATTATTTTTGTATATAGATATCTATTGCATATTCCCTCTAAAACAATATTTTAATCCAAAATGCTAAAGAAAAACAGTTTCCAACAAAAATCAGTTATTTCGATGATATTGCATACACTTTTTCCCCACAAAAGCTTCACAAAGTGTAAAAAAATGAATGGTTGTAGGAAGTACTTCTGATTCCACAAAAATCAGTTCTTTTGACATTTTGCATGTTGTTCTTACCCATTAAATCTTATACTAAATTTCAAAAAACTACGATTTGGAACGCATCAAATTTAAATTGAGAGGGATCAGTCATTTCGGTATGTTGCACAGAGTCCTCCCCGGTAAGAATTTACACAAAATGTTGAAAAACACAGCTTGCAAGGTGTTAAATCTCATTCTTCTTCTGTGTATGGTCCTTCCTCACAAAATTAACATAAAATGTGAAAAAAAGTTTCAGTTATAACATCAAAACATCAAAAATCATTTCTATCAGTATATTTCATGCCATTGTCTTCCACAAAATGTTCACCTTAAAGTTTCACAAGGCACAGCCTGTAAATTAAAAACAACTAAGATCAGGTATTTTGGTCTATTTCCTACCATCCTGTCCCAAAGAATTTATATAAAATGTGAAATTTGAAAAATTCCCTTTTTTCATATATATTGTATATGCCTTCTACAACAATAAGTTAATCCAAAACAATAAATTAAAACATTTAACTTTACGATATTTATTGTTTATAAAGTTACGACGATAAGAAATTTCGACGTTAGGAAATCAAGCTGAAAAGTCTTCGAAATAAGCGAGGCCCTTACTGACTGTGTAATTCTAATGGATTTATGTCAATAGGCTTCTTGTTCTATTTTACAGAACATGTTATATAATAATACGAAGTGTGTGTGACGGTCATAGTGGATGTGTCCATTTTCTTTTGTAGTAGCCGAATTTTTTTTTAAAATCGCCGAAAAAATTATGTCCATTTTGCTACCGCGTTTACTTTGTTTACATCACGTGATGAAAACTACTCAATTTGATTTGCTGAAATAAATTTAACGGCCTCTAGCCACCAAAGAAAAACACAAAACAACGATTCCTTTCTTTTGAAAAAAAGTCAAAAAAGTGAGTCAAAAAAGCATATTTAAAAAGAAAAAAGTTCAAGTGGAGAAGTAGAAAAGTGAAGTTGGAAGTGAGAATTGGAGCTAGAAGTAAAGTAAAGTTAGAAGTAGAAAATAAAGGCTAGAGTTTGAAGTGTATTTAAAATCACAAACAGTAAGAACTTTTATATTTTTAGACGTTTGGTTTTATGTCGCTGGAGCAAGCAGACTCGCATTTTCCAGGAAAAGCCACTTAAAAGCCTCAAATTCTTAAACTTTTATATTTTACCGCGTGTTTTTAAAAAATTCTAGCCATATTTGTTTACATTTTGTTGCATAATTAATGCATCTCCTGGCGCGTAACTAATGTATTTGTCCAAAATTAAAAATGCTACATAAAGCTGTTATCTGACTAAAATACGAAAAACTTTGTTTTGTTGAACTCACTGTAATTTTATTATTTTTACATTACTATTGTTTCTCTTTATATGTGTTTTACTAAGCATGAATAGCTAGCTTAAGTTTAGCTAAGGGTTCCCAGTTTAAGTATATTTAACTGGGTTTCTTAGCTACTGTTAGCTAGCTAATGTTAGCCTCAAGGCCTGCTCTTCATCCCATGGCTAGCTCTATACTAACCAAATAACTTATGTTGTTATTCCTCCTTTTTAAATATCTATAGCTAGCTACCTCAGTTTCCAAATTTCTTTTCTTTTATGAGCACGAATTATGATGTAACAAGCTAGCTAACTACCTACAAAATCTTTCAAAGACTTGAACTTTTGCGCAGGATAGTGTGATGTATTTTTATGCCCATAGAGTATAAACGTGGGTTTATGACGTTATTTTAATTTACGAGAGGTTCATGTTTTTGTTTGCGTTGCAAAGTGATGTTTTTTAAAATTTTGGGTAAACTTTTGTGGGAAAAAGACCACATACAATATACTGAAAGAACAAATCTTTGTGGAATTGGACTTCACTTAAGGCTGTTGTGTCATTTTTGCTGGAAGAAAATTCCATGGTTTCACGTTTTTTGTTAAGAATTTTAAAATTGTAGTAATAGCTACAAAGATTTTTAAAATTGTAGTAATAATAACTGTTAAGAATTTTAAAATTGTAGTAATAACTGTGTTTGGTGATGATGAAAAATTACTAATTGTTCGGACTAAAACTTTTTATTTTTTATATTTTATGAAATGCCTGCTTTTTCTATAATTTGATGTGCTTCATAACCTTTCTGTGGAAGATTTGTGGGCAATGGCAATATAGAACGTATGCTAAATGAACTGATTTTTGTTTATTTAGATATGCTCCTTAAAAACCGATCTGTTTTACATTTTGTGTAAACTTATGTGTGGACGGACGGTATATACACTATCTTTTCCAAAAATAATATCTTTGTTGATTCAAAATTTACTCCTTATTCTCTTTTGACATTTACATTTAAAATGGTTGGTAAAGGTCACTACAGATCATGATACTAAGAAATCTTTTTTGTGTTCTTAACCGGTTAATTTTTACATTTTGTGTATATTTTTGGGGAACAGGATAGTATGTGTGAGATGGTAGTTGTAAAACCTTGTTCCACTTCTTTGTAGCTAGATACCATTTTGTTTCGGTTAAGTCTACACCAGTTGAATATGGTACCCAGCTATCTCCAGTTTCTAGCAAGTGCATTTTTGTATACTGTGCCTGATTGAGCTCACATCATGGAGGCCAGGCCCAAGTAAGGGAACCTATAAATACAGGCACAGTAAGCAGTAGAGGTTGGTTGGTTGTAAACAAAACAATGTGTGTTAAGAAAGTAGATGACAGGAAAGTAGTTATTTCGACACACCCTCTTACATTTGGTGCCCTGTGTGAGATATCGTGTATAATCCACACAATCTTTTTTCACCCCCAATGAATATTTATCCATGTAATACCTTGATTCAACCTGATGATGTTTTCAAACAAATAGAGCTTAACTTTTGTCACGTCATGGAACCAGCCCCAACTTTTGTTAAATTCGAAAATCAGAGAATTCAAAATCAATGGGTCAATTGGCAGTCCAGGTCAGAAGGACAAACTAATCTACGAATGTTTGGCTTTCCAAATAAAAAATGGGTTAGACCAAGGATATAGTGAAGGGGATATCTTGGCAGCCGTGACAAAATCAATCAACCCTGATAATCCATTGAGATCCTACCTATAGTCGAGGTCCGGGTTGGGAATAAAACCACTACTTAAATTTCTCAGAAGCCATTTTCTCGAAAAAAACGCAACTACACTTTTTACGGAAATGTCAAATGCTTGCCCAACTATTACAGAAACACCCCAAGAGTTTGCAATCAGACTTCTCAGTTTACAACAAAAAATCATTCTTGTGTCTCAGGAGGAAGATTGCCGATATGATGAGCAGTTAGTGAAAAAAATGTTTTTAAAAGCTTTTATTTTCGGATTACGGTCTGACAATGTAAGGATTCAAATGAAGGCATTTCTCAGAGAACCTGCACTCATTCAAATTGAAAAACTTTTTTTCGGATGAAGATATTCTACAAAAATTGAATCACGTTTTTTCAGATGAAAACGAGCATATGATAGAACTGTGAAAATCAATGAGATTGCTGGGGAACAAAAAATTCCTACCCTTAATAATCTGAATTTGCAAAGGGAAATTGTGGAAATAAAAACCCAACTGAGAGATTTGGCCTTCTCAAGAAAGTGGCAACAAAATTCAAACCAGTATGAGTCCAAACCCATTCGCTCTGCATGATGTAAAGAATGCATGAAGCGGAAGTCGCACGCCCTTGTCATCATTGTTTTTGTTGTGGGTCCCTGGACCACCGCCGATCTGAGTGTGATCTTTTTCGAAAAAAATAACAAGAGCTCCTGGGAGGCAAAGAGTGCTTCAAAAAAAGCCCTTTGTTGTAAATAGAAAATTTCGTATATGTAATGTACATAGTTTAAAATTGTATCGTTGTTCGAAATGCAAATCTAATGTTTTTTATTGTTCGCGAAAATGGCAAAAGAAGGACACTTCTCATAACAACATTTGTTCCGCAATCAGGGATTTAACTAATTTGGAGCGTGAATATAATTGAACATATCGTTTTAAATTTTCCAGATATAGATGTATCATCTCTACTGATAGATGTTTTACCGAGCTTAAATGAGTGCAATATACAGTCAATGGTTAAGATTATCCGGGACAACAATTATTCAGAAGACTTTTTGGAAAGCGTCAAAGTTAGGCATCTCACGGTAATTCCTGCTAAGCATCAGATCGCGGTGTCATGCAAAACTCGTCTTATGGTGGATGAAAAGGAAAAAAGTGTCCTGTTAGAGCCCATGGAAAATGATGACTTTGACGAAGAAATAAAGATTCCAGAAACACTGTTGGGACTAAAACGCGGAAAATCGGCAATTGTGTCGATCTTCATCGAAAATCCAACTAGTCGAGACATAAGTCTTCGAAAAGACACCGTCATTGGTACCATAAAGTCATTTTCGGCAGCTATACCCCTACAACCTAATCAAAGGACCCCTGGGACGACGGCTAAAATTAAAACCGATTCTGTATTAACTTAAGGACTTTAGATAATTGGCTCCAAGACGTGAATCTATCGTATCTGCCGCAGGACCTAAAGGATTGCATGCAAGCAATGTTACCACAAGTGAACACGGTATTTTTGAGATCGGAAAGCGATATTGGGAGAATCGATGATTTTAAATTGAACATAAGACTGGAGGATGAGGTCCCCGTAAGTAACCGTATCGATTGATACTTCGAAATCTTTACTTAGAAGTAAAGGACTATGTGGATAAATTCTTGATGAATGGCTGGATAAAAAAATTATATTCATCATACTGCAGCCCCATAGCGTGCGTGCGAGAAAGAGACGGAAGTTTGCGCTTCTGCATTGATTACCGCGATCTAAACAGAAAAACTATTCCTGATAAGGATATCTTGGACGGTTTGGGCGGGTAATTGTGGTTTACAACAATGGAAATCGCGAAAGCCTACCACCAAGGGATTCATCGACGAATCTTCGTGCCACTTGACCGCTTTTGCGACCCCTTGGGCATTATATGAATGGTTGAGAATGCCTTTTGGCTTAACAAATGCGCCTCCCGTATTCCAGAGATATATGAACGAATGTTTATCTGGACTCCGTGACCTAATTTGTTCAGTCTATTTAGATGACATCTTGTGCTATGGAAACACATTTGAAGAACACTTGAAAAATGTCAAGACCGTATTATTACGACTGCAAGAAAAAGGTATCGAGATTAAAACTGCAAAGTGTAATTTCTTTAAGCGTAAAGTGAAATATCTGGGGCGCATCATCATTCAGGAGGTATATCACGCAGACCCTGAGATGGTAAGAGATATTAATCATTTCAGAAAACCGCCTATCACCATCAGTGAGCTTATTTCTACGTCTCTTAGGCTTTTTAGGCTACTACAGGACATTTGTACGAGATTTTTTCAAGTTAATTAAGCCGATTTACGATTTATTAAAGGACATGGATACGCAAAGAATTCGAAGTTAAAAATCAATTGCTTAGAAGCACATCAAAATATCTTGGATAAGATCATTCAAAAATTGCAGTCACCAGCAGTAATAGCTTTTCCTGATTTTAAGGTCATCAGTTACGCCTTTCGAACGCTAACAAACGCGGAACAAAACTACCATCTTCATAGCGGTAAACTTGCCCACCCTTTGAAATATTCACAGACAAAAACCCCCTAACATACATCATGACCAACGCAAAATTAAATGCAACAAGCTTGAGATGGGTGGCATTTCTTTCAAATTATCAATTTACAAAAAGGTATAGACCAGGCAATTTACAACAAGACTGTGACTACCTTTCCCGAAATCCTTCACATATATCCAATCTCATTCATGCATTCATGCATTCAGTCCATTCACTCAGACGGAGTTGATATTATGATTTCAGCAGCAAAAGATCATCATAAATTACTGGAGATGAGATGTACATTCCTTAGTCATCGATGAAAAGGATTTGATTGATGAACAACGACTGGATCTTATACTTCGACCTGTTTTCGAAGCAGTGCTGTCTGGCGTAAAACCGCATAGAAATCAAAAGCATCATCATAAAACAAAGATAGTGCTGAGACAATTTGATAGATTGGACATCAAAAAAAACATCCTTATTCGAAATAGCAGTAAATACAGAAATCAAATTGTCTTACCGAAAAAGTTTCATATCACTGTGTATGAAGAGCTTCACGGCAAAATGGCGCATCTTGGAGCGGAAAAAGTGGTTGAATTAGCTCGTCAACGCTTTTAATGGCCCAGACTGATACGTGACATCACAATCTTTGTCTTATCGTCGTTCGGAATCGTTGTCGCAGCCTAAAAGAGAAAAAAACAAACCGAGAGGACAAAGCACCTTTACTTCCTATCCAGTCGACACGACCGCTTGAGATTGTATCGCTAGACTATCTTCACTTGGACAAATGCAAAGGAGGTTTTGAATATGTTTTGGTAGTATGTGATCACTTTACACGCTATACTCAGGCATATTCTACAAAAAACAAGTCTGGACGCATTACGGAGAAAATCTGGTAATGAAGTATGGATTTCCAACAAGACTTCACCACGACAGAGGAAAGAAGTTTAACAACACGCTATTTAAGAGATTGAACGAACTGTCTGGGATCAAGTCATCAAAAACAACCCCATTTCATCCTATGAGTGATGGAATGGTGAAAAAGATGAATAGGATATCCATAAACAGACTGAAGACTCTGCTATAAAAGTTCAAAAACAATTGGAAGCAAGAATTACTAAAAGTAGCTTTTGCCTATAACAGCACCATGCCAAGTGTACTGGGTACTCACCGTTCTATATAATGTTCGGACGACATTGAAGACTACCAATTGATTCAATGTTCGGCTTAGATAACATCCAGAAGGGCAAAACTCATGCAGCCTTTGTGCAGTAGTGGAAGGACTTCAAAGAGTGCTAAGAATAGAAAACATCAATACGACAATCTGTAGTTTGGTTGGCGGATTATGTTGTGGTGCTTAAAGTGAGTTGGGGAAGTATCAATTAAATTATGAAATTTGTATGGCAAGGAAGTGGCCTGCAGTGGATATGGCAGGCTGATTACTTGTCAACAGACATGCAACTGTTGCAGATTTTGCTGAAATTAATTTTGAAATTATTGTTCAGCACAATTTCTATTGATTCTTTCTTTTCTATATATAAGATTCTCCTCCTCAAAAAGAAGATCGACGATTCCAAGGTTTGACGAGCCTACGAGTGGCCACGATTCCATCAGCGTAAAGAAAAAATGCAACAAGCAAGAACGTCCATGTCAAGCAACGACTAACTCGAACCCTACTACGAAGTGATAAATTACACGATAAAAGCCTGAATCCTAACTAAACGATGTGTTATACATAGCAACAACGTGAAAGTGATAACTGAGAACGAATTCTCAAGAGATACTTTGTCGTGACAAAACGTACAGAACTTTTCAAAAAGCAGGGGCAATATGAGATGGCAGTTGTAAAACCCTGTTCCACTTCTTTGTAGCTGGATACCATTTTGTTTTGGGTAAGTCTACACCAGTTGAATCTGGTACCCAGCTATCCCCAGTTTCTAGCAAGTGCATTTTGGTATACTGTGCCTGATTGAGCTCATATCAGGGGGCTAGGCCCAAGTAAGGGAACCTATAAGTACAGGCACAGTAAGCAGAAGGGGTTGGTTGGTTGTAAACAAAACAATGTGTGTTAAGAAATTAGATGACAAGTAAGTAATTTTTTTTGGGCACACACACTAACATATGCAACCGAATAAAGCATTTTCCAGATATAAATTCGATGTTTTTGACACTTCTGATGAAAATATTAAAGGTTTTGAACGTAATCAAACGTAATCACTTTATAGGATGTAAATATTTGAGATGTGTTATTTTTGACTTTATTATTATTATTGGTGTTGTACATGATTCTATGTGTGATATATTAATATATCAGACTATAATATATCAGATTAATATTAATATATTAATCACGGGTCTTATGACGTGGCCGTACGCTAAAATTTACTAAAAAAATAAGTCAGCTAAATGAGGGGGTCCATTTGTCATGTATGCTACAGCGCCGTTCTCGGTTGTTACAGTTGAAATAATTTAATTTTACCCCCGGTTTACCATGTGCGCGCCGTATCTCACGGAAACAAGTTGTCTGTCATAGTCCGTTATTCTTAGCCTTTCGTAGCCTTTTTGTCTGTGTGTGCTTTATGCCAGTTGTTTCATTCTAATTTATAATAATTTGAATTGATTCTATTTAATTGTACAGTACTTTATTTTTCGAAGAAGTTAATTGTATTTTCGCAAAAAAAACACAAAAAACAAGTTGGTTTTAAACTGAAACAAGAAGCCCTGCGGCTTTAAGATTTCCGTCATTAGCCTGAAAGATTTTGAAATTTAAAGTAGACCTTGAAAACGGAGAATTATGGGGTAAACAAATCACGAGTATCACAATTCTCAACTATTTTTGTAACTAACCTGCAATGTTAAAATACAACTCAATAAATAAAAATTTTACATAGCTAATATGAAGTATTCTAAAATAACAGTTAAAACTTCAACTGGATATTTTTAAAAGTGATCAGGAAAATTCTGGAAATTCCAGAATACAAATCTTGCTATGTAGAAACTTGACGATTCGAATATAATAACTTCTGAACGAGCTCAATTTGAATGATGAAGTAGTTCATTGTTTATTAATTCAGGAATAAATACATATTAGCATTTGAATATTTCAGTATTTAGGCCTTCAAAATTTACTCTCTTGTTGAAAATTTTTTGAAAATGCTGATGGTGCATGGTTTGATAACAGCTGATCTGAAAAAGAAAGTACGTTTTAAAAATAAGAAACAAGAATACAATTTTACCATAAACTGAATTAAAACCAGGTTGTTTAAATATTGTCTCTTTAACCTCTCTTTGCCTCTTTGCTTTAAAAAGGGAATTTAATACAAAGATACAAATCCATGCGATGTGATGCACATGTATATTATATATATAAATATGTATATAAATTTAATCAGGCCGGCTTTTGACATCTTTGTTAAACAAGTAACATATTAAGCAAGCGATGCATGATTTTGAAACCTGTGGACAATACAGGATTTATTTTTTTGAAATCGATTTATTGAATTCAACTGATTTTTTATTATTCTTTTTTTATTCGAATTCTCAAATTTGAATTTCTTTCGGGGAGTCGGATTAGTTGCAAGTTTTCATTTTGAGGAAACTGATTGGTCATTGTTTTGTTTGACAAATTGACAAATTGAATTCAACAAGTTGAAACATAAAAGGGCATATACACACACAATAAATTTGCGGATTTGAAAAATCGATGGTCCTCTTCGTGAGATTTTTAAAAATCAAGTATCTAAGAAATCTTAGAAAAATATTTTGTGATACTTTGGGTGAGTTCAAGAAAGATTTCCAAGCAAATTAGGCACAAGGAGAACTGATAATTAGCCAGTAACAGAATAGTTAGCCGTTTTCAATGGCGCCATAGCTTGGTGGTTATAACTATGGCATTTTGTGCGTGAGAACGGGGTTCGATTCCCCTTGGCGGCAATTCAATATTGGTGAGTGAATGCTACCATAGCCCCGGGTTAACCTAAGCCATGTGAGAGAAATTGGGGAGATGACACAATATGTGGGCTGTTGGATGCTACAGGGAGTTGTTTGGTAGAGCGGGGACCCTAATTGGATCTGATCCAATTAGGGTCCCCGCTCTACCAAACAACTCCCTGTAGCATCCAACAGCCCTCTGCATAGCTCAAAATGAGCATTAAATACTCTAAGACTCCTTATCTAAGCTATGGCCTTTCCTGGAAATAATAGACAGGATTTGTAAGGCTAGCCATATAAAATATACAGACATTCTATTTATCTACGCAGAATAATTATATATATGGTGTGTACAGTATAATTAGCCGCTTATACAGCTACTTATACGATATTTATCTTTTTACTTAAATTTTAACTTTTCTTCGTTATCAGTCTCCCCATAGCCATCTATATTTATATAGATCAAAATAAAGTTGTGCTTCAATTAAAACCAAGAAAAAGAACAAGAAACAATTTTGCAAAAAAGTTATAAGTTTACTGTAGCTAGCAGTACATATGTCGTATATATTATTAAACAACAAAACTATTCTGATTTCAAGAAAAAACATGGAAAAGACGCAGTTAGCTGTAAAGAACACAAAGAAGCTTTTAACGGCTAATTATACTAGGCGTAGCATCTAATTATCCTGCATCGGTTACAGGTTAATTATCAGTTCACCGACTGCTCAGTGCAAGCAACAATAAACTTTTGTCACGTTTCGACAACTTTTTTGCAAAAAATATCTTTATATCTGATAGAAGGTAGTCCCACAAAGTGTCATTTGGAAGTTATTTCAGTCATGGATGAACCACGCAAGGCAGGATAAAGGTTTTTTGTTGCTTGCTCTTTAAGAAAAAAAGGCACTCTAATCAAAGCACTATTTTGTGTAGCTAGCTCCATAGCTAGCTAGCAAGTAAATAATGTCAGCACCAATCAAAAGGAGATCCAAGTCAGCACCAAAAATTGAGATAGCTAGCTAGCCAGCACACCTTTCTCACTTAGCTATATATAAAATAATTCTTACCTGATAAAATACACGAATTTAAAAAATAGTGCTTAGCTCCCCATCAATAAAGCTGCTACGACCAAACCAAAGAGACCAGCAAGGGGCGACCAACAAAATGCACTTTTAGTCATGGCCGCACACGGAATGTTCTGGTTACACGAAGAGTACACTCTCTGTTCAGATTGGTCATTTAATTGACAGAGATTATAATAGAGCATCTTCATTGGCTTTCGAAAAAAATGGAATTTTCCGAGCGTTTAGCCTGGACAAAAAAAAAACTTAGCAGCGTCCGGGCTCTGCGCTGTCTCTCTCTATCTATATATCTATCTTCCATCAGGCGATTTTAAAGATTCCGCCCCGCATAGCGGCGACGGAAATCAAAAAGAAAACCGAAGCGAAGAAAGGTATTTTAAACAAAGCATGCCAATGTTTACTCATCATGAGGTTAGCTTAAAGTTTATGTTCTTCTATATTTTCCATTTTTGTGTTCTGGGACGAGGTTGTATCGCATTGCAATATGAATGTAACTCGAATCTAAAATGTAAAAAACAAACTGTTGTTGTCGAACGAAGCTAATGTTGTTATCAGAAATATGTTTTAAAACGAAGAAAAACGTACGATGATATAACATCACAAAAAGAATTGGTTGGAAATGCATCAGACAATTGTAGCTATACATTTTCAATTCGTTCTCTTTGGGATGAAGCGAAATTTAGTAATCGAAGTAAAAAACTAGTTGAACTTTTATCCAGAGAACCCTAGCTAGCGATCTACTGAGAAAGCGAAAGAAAAGCAGGTGTGTGTTGTTTCAATTATTTGATAGAGAAATGAATTTGGGTGTATAACGATTTTTTAGCCGTTTCTTTCAGAGCTAAACTTTTCCTTAAATATTAAGTTTGTTGTTGTGTCTTGAGCCGGAAAATATTTTCTTTAAGCACTTATTTTCTAAGAATATAATATGAAAAATAGGTAAAAAGAATATGTAGTCTAGTAAACTAAACTCACCATTTTTCCCTTTTTGATATTTTTGATGAGAGAAGGGAAAAAAGAGAGTTTAGTGTGACCTACCTGACAATTTTAAATTCAAATTTTACAGTTGTTTAAAATTGAAAAATATTAGCCACTCAAATTTCATCTCATTGTTTTTAAATATTCGCAGAATTATTTTTGCAGTCACTTTAAAAAATGGTAGAAGAAAAAATAAACATTGCGATATTTTTCGCCATGTCTGCGAGGGGAGTGGACAGCGCAGCCAAAAAAAGTAGAAAAAGAATAAACTTTGATCGAAACAAAGCAGTTAACAGCTGGGGAGTTTATATGAGAGACACATTAAAAATTAATGAAAAAAGTACCGTAAGATACCTTTTGATAGCTTTAAACATTTGGCTCACCAAACTCAAATTCATCAAATAAACATTATTCGACGAACCACGACTGTTCTCCTGGATGTCTTCCATTTTAAACGTGCTCTCAGCAATAGCATTTAGATAGCTAATGTTTACCAGTTCTATGGTTGTTATTTCTGAACTAGAATAACAGACTTTAGATACATATTTAATATGGGAAAGGCAGCCACACTCTCTGGATATTATCCAGCGAGGGAAATCCCCACAGATTCGTTCTCTTCCTCGTGTTACAAATACCTGCCTGTCACACATACACAAGTGGTTAATTTTGCCCGAGAGAGGGAGCATTTCTATGGTTGTTTTTCCCTTACTGAAAATACTGGATTTTTACCGATATTTTTCACAATAAAAGCAGCCACGCTATGAGGGTATTATCTCAGGGAAATCCTCAAAGACACACTCTCCCCACGCACCAATCTCAACGGTTTTGAGCGCGAAATTTGATAAGAAACACATGCAAAGCACATGTAAACAAAACGACGATGTAAACAAACTTGAGAGTGAAGCACGTCCAAATAAAATGTTTTTAATTTAATGTATCAACTCCACTCAAAATATTCTCCACAGCTTCTAGGTTTTATTGAAAACGTGAATTGGTTCAGAGCTTTCGAGACAGCTTTTGAAACATCCAAAGCGTTTTCCATGTTGAAATGAAATAAATTAGAAGCACGATTAAAAAAATCGGCCTTACCATAATAAAATAATTGTGCGATAGCATACGCTTATCTTAGTTCAAACGATCACGGATCAACATATTTATTTTCGGTTATTGCGAAATTTCCTGTAAAAAGTCAACCAATCAAAACTATGCAGTCGGAATGTGACGGCAGGTCCGACCTGTCTCTCTTCTTTGCAAGCAGGGTAAAAAAAGGGGGACAACAAACAACGAATAGCGCGAGAGCAAGGAAGAGTGACAGGTATCCTTTCTAAAGAATACGTCTAAGCTTGATAGTTTGTTTTAAATATGAAAATTTGTATCATGCACAAAAGGATTAGAAGTTTACTCTTTTTATTGTTAATCAAACGAACTTTTTTCTGTCCAAGCAATGGGCCGTTACATGTAGAAATTGCCATTAGCTAGCTATAGTAACTTATAGCAGCTTTTATTTTATTATTTTCAGGCCATAGTCTTGCTAAGAACATATTAGGAATAATGAGGATAGCATTTGTCAAAAAAGTTAAGAACATCGTGACTCGAAAACACAATATTCTTATAAAAACAGCGTATATATCCTAGAGAAGAATTTACATAAATTGTAAAAAGTAATTTTTCTGTTGTTACCGTTTTTAACACTACAGACTGTGTGATTCAGTGTTTATGTCGTTATAATAAACCGAAACCTAAAACCTAAACTTAAATCAATGTTTACATCTGTTACGTTACAATCATTTGAAATATATTCGATTCTTAAATTCGAAAACACTGCATTGTTATCTTCTTTGATTTTATGGGTGATTTTCTTAATTATGAGTTTGGATCTGTAATGAAAACTGTTCTGTTAATATTTTGGATTGAATATTACGGTAGATATACAATATGCCAAATGATTCAAGTTTTTATATTTCTCTTTTATGTGTTGTCAACTATTAATTTCCTATATTTTGAGTATAACTTTGGAAGGGTTGCCGTATGCAATAGACTGAATAGCTGATTTTGTACGACTTAACGAGAAATGTTGGATTTTTTTAATGTTTGGTATACTTTTTTTCTCTGGTGTACTTCTGGAATGGCAAAGCAAGTATATAGATTTAGTGTATTTCGCTTTTTAGGTAACGGTTGTTAGACACCTTTGATTTTTTAAACATTTTCCATTTTTATTTATTTTTTTAGTTGCATTTGCTTATATTTTTAGACGTTCTGTTTCAACGGTTATAAACATACAATAATGCAGGCTATGAAAAACCTCGATCCCCAGATTATAAAAGAGAGAAAGAGCCCGGGGTCGAGGTTGAATTCAAACTAATGTGTTATATGTTTTTGTTTGGTATCCCTTACATCGGTTTAATGAGCGATTCAGTGGATTCTTCCACAGGAATTCAGCTAGTATTCATTATTTTGATTAGGGGTTCAAGCTTTACACATTGGAAGTAACGTGTCAACAAATTTCACCAAAATATATAGTGCATTGACGGGTCCTGACAGACGTCATCAAAATACAAGCTACAATTCTCTTTTACAATATGCTCCTGCCTAAGTGGATTTCATAGAGCAAATTTGTAAACAAATTTTTTTCGTGCTTTACAGGACTTTACTGACGTCAGCAAAATTTTAAAATTTTAAAACACTTATATCTCCTTATGCGTTTGCGAACACATGATCCTATACATTATTTTTATCAGCGTTTTAATCTGTGTGCATTACAGGCAACAGATAAACTACATTTCGCCAAATATTGTTGTATATCTACTGCTGACGTTAGCATAACCTGCAAAACAACCTAATCTTCTGCCTGAGTTGATTCTTCTACGAGCCTTATCGACTAGTGTTATAATATTTTCCACAATACTATATGTGGTCGTTCCAAAGGAAGCATTTGAAGAAGAAAATGAAAATGATATCCAAAATATACAATCAGTAGCAAATATTTGGTTCTTCTGTAGATATTTCCAATTAATTCAATAATAAATTAAAATTATTTCCACTGAAAAGTAACAATACAATTATACTTTTCATATGTGAATTTGTTATGTATATACATTCAATGTTTGTGTTAGCTACCTTTAACAAAGATGAAATTAACATTTAGTAAGCAGCTGCATAACCAATAATTCAAAGTTTAGCAAGAGAGAAACGAAGAATTCGCAAAGTGTACGTTTAGAGAAAATATTTTACTTCCAGTAACTATTCTTATTCGTTATGTGTTGCATAACTCAGTTGGCTATTATCAATATTAACCTATACCTTCATTTAATGGTTGTGCTATATGGCATTACAACCAGTTTGTTAACCATAATATTTAATGCAACATATCTAATTTCTACGTTTCCAAGTGATATTATGTACATTTTTTTGTCGGTTGGTGATATGATAACTGGTATGATCTTCACACCAGCATGGTGTACAATGTGAATAATGGCCATGCCTCAATCAGAAGTTAATTTTGTTCTATGGAAAGTTTGTTTGATAAGTGGAAGTGTATTTTCCGCTATATCACTGTATACCATAGTTTGCATTAACAGTGATGTATATGCATCTATTGTTAGTCCAATTTTTTTACGAAAGTTGTGTAACATATAAACGAGCCTTTCTCTTCGTATCTAGCCTTTGGATATTTAGCATTATAGTAAATACAGCGACAAATGTAACGGTTCAACTGTGTTGTATTTACGAAATTGTTGTAAGCTTTGTCGGCGTTATTTCGCGTGTAATAATTTCACTTATGCATATAAAAATATATTTGGAACTTCAAAGGATGTGTAGAAGTGTACCAGTCAGTAGTTCAACCTAAATTGATATCTTAAGAGCAAAGAATAAATAGTCAAGAAATGGAATAAAAATCTTGATTACATTTCTTCTGTGCTTTTTACCACTAAGCTGTAACCATATTTATCGCAGTGTTTTTGAAAACTCAATTTTTTCAAAAAGTTATGTAGAGCCAAGCATGGTCTGCATCTTGCTGTTAAATCCACTGTTGGATCCTTTTTTATGCTATTTCAGACTTTCAAGAATTCGGTCAAAGATAATCCGGCTCTTCAGAACAAATGCTGTCTACGCAAACACATGATCAAATACAAGAATAGTGAAACTGATACAGTGGCATACAGTGAAATACAGTGGAATACGGTGGAATCTGTCTAAAGCGGACGTGGTATTAAGCAGACATCTGTTGAAGGCGGACACAAACTCTTGGATCGAAATGATTTACACTCAAATTCAGCCAAAATCGCTATAAAGCAGACAGGTCATAATGTTGACAGTACTAAAACGGACACTTTTTTCTTGTTTTAAAATCATTCTATACATTTTTTTACATCTGATATTTTCTTATTTTCCCCCTCAATTGATAAATAAAACGAAGAAAAAAAAATCATGACTTGTTCCAAAATGATCACAATGCTTGATTAGATGCAAAGATGAGTCCTCATCGATGCTTTCAACCATAACAAAGACGATCGAGGATATAAAGATTGGAAACCGTAAACAAACAACAATCTTTTTCGTCAAAGTGGCGTTTTTGTGGCAAGTTTAAGATGATTTTATGGAGAAAACACTTTCTTAACTTGATAAATGTTTGCTTTTCTTTCTTCTGCCAGTTGCTGCCCGGGAAAGGATAGTGGTGAACATACAAGAAAAAAGAAAGTATAAAGTTTCGGAAATATTGATCGAATAAAAAAGTTTTAGGTAAACTCTTTATTAAGCAGACATCTGTCTAAATTGACAGATTTTTTGGCACCAATGATGTCTGCTTTAGACAGATTCCACTTTATATACATATGGAACACGTTGAAGAAATATATAAAGCACTTTTTATTTTGTTGCAAGATTTGTTTTGACAATGTACTTATATCATTGCGACACCTATTGTATATCTAGCCTTTTGTTTTAAGTTGTTTTAAGATTTCATTAAGTAAGAACATAAATAAAACTTCTTACTTCATGCGCGATATTGCTAAATTTACATGGAATTGCTTAAACGTAACGTTCGATGCTTTGTTTTAGCTTGCTAATGTCAGCAACGGACGTCGCCAAATGAAATTATTATCATAGTTACGGGATCTGATTGCGCAAGTTAGGGGTGTAAAATGGTGGTGTGCTGTAAATAAGACACGAGACAGAACATAACAGAATGAACGAATGAAACGGAAACATTTCACCAGCGGTTAAACAAGAAAACAGAGTTATATCGCATGATATAACTCTGTTCAATGCCATATATCTTTGTATTAGGAAAATATTTATGATAAATAAACTTGAAGACGTAAATTTACACCTCCAAAGTTTAAAATATCTTGTTAGGTGGAAAGCCGACTATAAGCAAATATTTTGCTTTTTTTAAGGTGCCAGTAACCCTTTCCCACGTAATTCACATAATTAGTTACTAAAGGTTATTTTCGGACAATATATCTATAGCTATAATACTATTACCATACTCCAAAAAATGTACACCGAATGTAGTTCATTGCTACTATTATGCACCTGTAAAATTATACAGAAAGAAATTATTAAAGAAAAACGGTAATACCAACAAAGATGGTCATAACATAGAATTTTACGACGACCTTTACTGTACTGTAAACCTAAGGAAACGCGAAGTAGTGGTTAACTATATCTTTTCTACTTTCACCGTAAAAATGAAAAATCTCACATTAGAAATTAATTCATTTTCTTATAATTTTCACTGTCCCAGAATTAACGCCATTCATTAAAGGTGTGGTCAAAAATGCTCTAACAATGACCAATCATTTCAAATAATTATGCGCAGGAAAAGACTAGATATAATACCAAAAGAAAGATGACCTAAGAGACGAACCTATTACAAAAGATACTTCAATAAGAACTTTTTTCCTTGTTTTTCTTTATCTTCCCGAACGCTGTTGATACATGAATAAAATTGGAGAGGCCATATCTTAGCAGGACTCACTATGACAGTGTTGGACTTGCCAGGGAAAGCTTTCAAAATTAACTTTTAACAGACATCACTGTTCATCTTTAATCATCCAAGCGAATTATACTTTAAAAGATTCGGTAAAATAATAACATGTGCATTTATTTTTGACAATTTTAATAACAATATTGATAACAGCAATATGATAGCAATCCATATTACGGAGAACATTGTTCAGAGAACTAGAAAAATATAACCAGGAGCTAGTCAACTATCAAGAAAAGGTCCCCTCTCTCAACAACAAGGATATGAGAAGGCTGTATAGATAAGAGAAAGATAAAAAAAGTAGTTTTTAATACTTTTTTACTTGTAGTTGTTTATTTCCTTAACGTCAACACAACGGTTTTGCCGATTACATTATATACCTTTTAAAAATACAAACTAGAATAAAGCAACACAGAACTTCGTTATATACACTACATATTAAAAAAGAATTAAATATTTATTTTGCCCTAATGAGCGAAGTTTTCGTAATATTGACAGCAAGTTAATTTCGCGGATCAGATTTTGTTTTAAACTTTTGCGGGTTTAATATTTTCAAACATTCTATGGGAATTTAATTTCAAGGCTTTTGGTCAACTTTATGCCCTTACGTTAGTTGAGAATAATGGAGAATGTATTTGAGGCTTTGTGCTACAATTGACGCAACCCGTCACTCAAATTACCTTTAGATGAAAAGTGTTATTCCGCTTGATGTCTTACAAGGCAAAAATTTTAATTAAGAAATGTATTTTAAATAGTTAAGATACCAAAGCAAGTATTACAAGTATTACAATCATGGACACAACATAATGAAACAGCACGACTAATTTCAAAGTCAGTTGCTACATGTGATCATATTGGTTGTTTCTATATCAGATTCTCGAATTTTAAACTTTTTAAAGTTCATTTGCCAACGAAAACAGCGGACTAAGGACTTTGTTTATTTCGTAACTGTCGCTGACGTCAGGAAAAAATTTTTCCCGAAATTTTCCATCTTTGTGGGCATCGCCATGAATTATGTCGTTGTAAAAGCGTGCTAAAAGACGTTACTAGCGAATTTTACACGCTCCCTACAGGGCCTACGGAAAAATTTGCGACTTAGAAGCGTGCCGGTGAAGAGTAGTAAACATTTCACCCTTTTGTCCGTGGTTGAAATATGACGAAAAAACTGCCTTTGTTTCATTAATTTTGTCCATGATTGAAGAGGAGAAAGTTAAACCAATTTGTCAGTTGAATTTCTTTCTCAAACATGTTGTGATCATAGGAATGAGCTTCTTCATTACCGCTGATAGTAAAATAACTACAATCACCAATGGAGGTGTCACAAGAATCAAATCTCTCACCAACGCGTAAATAGGGTTGATCAATTTGAATCCTGCCAGATTTGTAAGATCATAGATTTAATCCAGAGCCCAGATTAAATCGAAGACGTTAAAGAGCAGTAGAATTGAAAGCGACGCGGCTTCTATTTAATGATTTGTTGAAATAAGGCTGTTTATACCTATGACACAACAGAAATAACAAAAGCATTGGAAATGTAAAAAACGTTTTTAAAACCGGGTTGACAATACATACACATAGAACAAGAGAGAGTGAGTCGCTGGAATAGGACAATGACTTCCCAATTAAGTGAACGAAGGTTAGTTTTCTTTTGTCGATATGGTCCTGAAATAGTTTAATAAGTTCATCTCTCTCTTTTCTTTCATCACATAATTGATTTTCCATTGAGTCAGGAATGATTTTCTTCCCCGCCACGTAACAGTAAATTGTATATGGAGGAAATGCAAAACAGATGAAGAATCGGTTATTCGTTATATTAGCCTCAGCCAGAATTTTTTCAGAAAGATAGCTTGATAAAAGAAATAGCACTATCTAAATGGAAAAAAAGAACATGATAAGATATTGCCACTATAAATAACGGACAAGGTCACCTTGCATGTACAAATGATGTGTGTCGTTTATATTGACACAATTCATCATTCTTAAGCAGAATGCTGAAATTGCAGTGTAGCCTAAAAATGGGAGATGGATAAGCGATGATGTGATCGTCACTTGAAAGCCTGTGTGGCATTTTTGCAATTCTTTATCACCCCTCTTCTTTGTTCTCCATGCGAAATAGATTTTTCTTGCAGCAAAGCAAAAAGAAAAAGAACCATTGCTGCTTGTTGATACCTTAATAAATTCCTTACCAACTCCTGTAGGATCTTCACTCGGGCACAATTTTGATAACGTCACTGAAATGGTTCGGAAATCGAATGTAGAAGAAATGACTTTTTTAACAATCGACAGAATTTTTTTTTCTTGGTGAGAGTTTTGGTCAATTCGCAACAAAATTTCGACTTGATAAAAGAAAAACAAAATAGTGTTCACTCCTGAAATATTCAATGCCATATTAACTTCTGTGAGACACTTAGTGGTTTCGGAAAGTTCTGCATGATCTATCACTGAAGAAATAGCGACAATATTATCTCCTTCTTCCTTATAATCGGAACTATCGCTGTCATCTTTATCAATCAATCGTTCCGTTAAATTGTCAAGATCATATTTTTTCTTTCTGGCATATGTAACACGTTTTAAAACATACAAGAACACCTTTTTGTAATAAAAGAGTCCTCCCATGTACAGGATTACGCAGAACAAATAGAGTAACCAATCCCTTTTAAGAACACAACTTCTATCAAAATAGTTTACTCGGTAATCAGTTTTACATGATCCACATAAAACCCTTTGTCTATTCTTATTCCAAGTATTGTACGATACACATTTAACATTTTGTGGGGAGCAGCAATATGATTGGGGACAAGGTATAAACGATACTGCTTTTATCTGGTTATGGGTAGCCAAAAAAATTACCACGACTGGTTATCCCATTGATACACTTTCCTCCGGAGGGATACTGTTGGCAATTATCAACATTTTTAGAAATTGTGGATTTTCCTGGTATACGATTTAGGATTTGAAGCATTCACATATTTATCGTATAAGTGGTTGCCTTGCATCTAGGGCAGCGAAGAGCTACAAATATTTAGACGGGCTGATCGATAGAGGATTAATGAGCTTTAGGTGATGATATAACGGTCTTCACACTGCAAATTTTCCAAAAGCCTGTTTGTGCTTTCTGGCCGAAAATCTTGAATTGTCTTTCACATTTACAACAGATTATGTCATTAATATTATCAGTTTACAAAATTGCGATACCCACAATATCTTGTATTTTTTCTCAATGTTGTTTCGAGGTCTCAATTCTTCCGAAAATTTGACTAAACCGTTTTAAGTTAGTTTTAGCGCACAGCCTACATACCACCATAAACTTTATGTAGTGTAATATGTTCTTTCTCATTGCCTAAAAACAAAAATATATTAGTTAGTTGTGATTTTTTGTATATCTTTCTTTTTATATATCCCTAACTATATTTTATTTCCTAATTTATTTCCACTTATTTTTCAATACCCTGGCTATTATTTGTTAAAAGATCTCTTGACACGTGTGGCGTTATAAGAAAAATTACTTGTAATTGTTTGTACATCTAAAAGCCAACAGCATCTAGCCGGTTAGTCAGCATACACACTACAGTTGCATCTGTACCATGCTTTTCTTTACTTTTTAGCATTATGAAAACAAAAATAAAATTTGTAGTTTTCTAAAAACTTAGTATTGTGTCCCAACAAAAGGTCATAAGTACCTGTTACTTTTGTTTGTAGGACAGGATGTTGCACTATTCTATATGATTTGTCAAATGCCTTTTTCACCATCAGTGAGAAAACAAAACTAATGTTTAAAAATTTTAAACAGCTGCAATAAATTTGTAAACGATGTATGGAAAGACAAAAATAATGTGAATTAATAAATATTTTCTTCATAAAGAAGTAACCATAAAAATCTTTCTAATGCTTATCGCCATATTTGTTGTTGATAAAACAAATGCAGTGTGCAAAAAAAACTTCTGCATTAATTATCTTTTTAACATAAAGCGCAATCTCATTGGTTGAGTAAGTCTGTTGCACCAGGGCGTCGTACGCGTTTCACCCTCCTATAAAAAATTCTACAAGCCCTGGGATCGAGGTTGGGTACGGTAATCTCTATAATAATAGCCGTATTCTGTCAGTCTCTGCGCATAATGGTACCCCAAGTAAAGAGACACACGAAATACAGTATATAAATGATGGTCGAACACGTGGATTTATCTATGGGCCGTTGACTTTCACTATAAGAAAAGCGTCCTGCAAATGACACACAAAATAGCGTGTCATTTAAAGTCTGTCTGTCTGTTAAATAATACCCGTATTCCGTCTGTCTGTTCGTGCGTCTATTTGTCTTTTTGTTACGGAAACACGAAATGCGATATATAAATGACAGGCAACCCCGTGGATTTTTCCACGTGTTAACGATCTATATTATAACACCCGTGCGCGTCTGCCTGTCACGCAAAATGGCTACCAATATCCCTTTCATCTTTCCGCGATTTTTAAAAACTAGGGGGTTGTTTAATCGAAAATCTTAATATTGTTTAAAATATGTTCAAGAAATTATTTTTTTCCCTTAAATAATTTAATTATTTTATTTAACTAACCTTAATTAAAAAAATTAATTAAGTGATTAAAATGAATGCATTATTTAAATACGCAATTTTTAATAATAATTACCCCCGTGATATCAATCGGCGATTTTGCTCAGGTGCCATAGAAAACAAATAGGGCAGTTTTACTGACAGTTTTACTTACTTTGTTTTGACTGCTCGCACGTAGTATACCAATCAAAAACGCCTGATTCCTTGAAAAACCAATCCAAGATTTTCGCGGCCTGAAGATGCCAACGAAGGAACATGATGATGAAGGCCATTTTTGGTTTTTGAAAGTGGTCGTGGTCAGTGTTGGCTTGTAGGTCTGTTTGACATTCTTGTCTTCTAAAAGCTTTTTATATTGTAATATTTGTTTTGTATATGTTCTTACATGTTAAGATAAATATATTATCACGTTTTTTAGCCATGTACAAAATCTTAAACGCACCATTTTTAGGATTTTTGGCTAGAAACGAAGATTTTTAAGGAATATTCTACAGCCAGCTAGCTAGCTACCCTTAGTTATTACTATTCAGTTTGGTATAACAGCTTTTTATCCTAGGCAATATTATTTATTTTTATGTTGAAGTTGTGTCTATCTGGCTAGCTCCTTAACTACCTCTGGATGAAAAGTGAAAGTAGCCAACTGCACTGTTTGGCTGCATCACAATTCTTAATTCTTATGCTAAATAAATGCAATTAGGCAGCTACCACTTGAAAACTTATGCTGCAATATCAAATTGCTGATTATTTTTTTTAACTGAACAGGATAATATGAGGCGGTTTCCTGAATATTTTTTAACCGAAGGCACGATAAAGTTTAAAAAAAATTGTGTTACGCCTATACTCATCCGCGACACTGTTTACCTGTACTAATCGCTCAGTCCGGTGTTAGCAACGGACTGTTTCCTGGTGTTCTGTTTAACCGAAGTTGCAATAACGTTTTTTAGGAAAAGGCTATTACACCTAGCTACATGGATGTGTCACATTGTTTACCTGTACTAAACGCTCAGCTTGGAGTAACATGTTTTTTGAACCTTCACCGGGAACATTCTTCGAAAAATAAAAAAGTTTTTGCTATGACATGGTAACAACGGATTGTAATCTGTGTCTTTATTATAGCTTAGGTTTTGGAAAGTTATTTTTCAAAAAAAACACCATAAAGTTATGTGCACTTCACTTGATTTACTATATACTATATATATAGCTGTACCAAAGCGCTTCTCCTGAATGTGTGGCACAGTTTACGGCTCTTTTTAAGCGCTCCACAGAGTGTTCACACCGAGCACATAGTTACTTGTGGCTTAACCCGAGTGTTTCGACGCCGTGTCTCCGGCTTTATCGGAAGATTATCGCTGAATTTATAATGGTACGAAACTGTGGGGAATAATTAGTTTGGTACCGTTGTAAAAAATGACTAATTTGTTTTGATTTTTGGATAAGGAACAAACACAGCGGGCGCGCTCTCGGTGAAGCTTAAGTATTATCCCCAAATTTCGAAGAATGTTATTTCTTGTTGTCAAAAGGCCTCAATTATCACATTTATTATTCCAAATTACAAGAGCAGTCCGCATGCGTCACACGTCCAATCATTGCGCCGGGAAAAGCGATGGGATCCAATGATATCGGAAGATTATCGCTAAACTCATGATGTTACGAATGTGTGGCGCAATGATAACGATTTCAAACTACATGTGATAAGGCCACCTAATCCATGTTTTATTAAAAAAAATATTTTAAAGAACGCTTATTAGCATGGGAAGCAAATACTGATATTCAGCTGGTTTCCAACCATTATAAAGAAGTAATATATGTTTGTGCTTAATTCTCTGAATGCGAAGATGAAACCTTTCAAGCTATTAAGCAAACTGCATAGAATGCTTTTAATCAATAATCATAACAAAGCGGAATTTTCTGTTCAGGAACATGTATATATATTGATGTCTGAACTATCGCTCAGAAACATTCCCGGAAATGTTACTTAAGAAGAAATCGATGAACCTCCTGAAGATAGTTGTGATGTTTTAAAAAAACTTGATCGTTATGTTGACAGATCTTATAAAACTTTTAAAAACTGTGCTATGCACAGTGTCTGGCTATCTATTATTCTGCCAGAAAATGTGATATCAACAATGATTGTCAACCTATTTTTCTGGTTGGGAATGATTTTAAAAGTAACCATTCCAGTATGCCTCTGCAGTACCATGAATTTAATCTATTGATAAACTGAAATGTCGAAAAGTAGAATCTGTGTTGCGATTTTAAAACCAGTGCCTGATAGCAGAATGGTCAAACAAAATTATCTTACGCAAAAATGAAATCGATAATGAAAAATGTAAAATGCCTAATAAACGTCAACATAAACACTCGAATAAAAAAATCGTAAATCTGAATTAAAAACTTGCAAATCTTGGACATGTGACAGGAATGTTTTCAGAAAAAAATAACCATATTTTTTATACTTTTAACAATTCCTTCTAGATTTATTTTAAATTAATTTATCTTTTAATTCGTCTTGAATAATTTTATTGTTGAAGAAGGCAAACCCTATTGCAAAAAAAAATTACGCTTTTTATATGTAGTATATCTACAATTTGTATCAGCTGCTTTTTTATCGATGTTGTTTTTAGAAAGAAATGTTAGTTTAAAAAAATTGATGGGGATTTTTAATGCTTGTGGATAATATTGCAATTTAAGATTAAATATGACCTGCCCTTCATATATTGATGAAATTGACATTGACTTATATTTCCACTCAATTATCGTTGCATATGCAATAATAACTTGTGTGTTGATAATAACACTTAATTCAATATACCTCATTTCTGTTATCAAGTACACGCGGCATTACTTTCCAAACGATATTATGTACATATTCTTGTCAACAAGTGATTTATTAGTTGGTTTAGTATACACACCAGGTTGGTGTACAATGTGGATAATGTCTATGCCCCAATCACAATTAAATTGTCTTCTTTGGAAAGCCTTAACAACAGGAGGAAATATTTTAGCTGGAGTGTCACTGTTCACAATAGGTTGCATTACTGTTGATATATATGTATCAATTATACATCCATTCTTTTATGACAGGCATGTTACTAATAGAAGAGCGTTTATTCTCGTTGCTGGACTATGGATGTTTACAATTACATTTATTACTCCGTTCGCCGCACTGAACAAGGACTATTGGAGCATATTTGAGCAAATAGCTGGCACGATTGGACTTTCTTCATGTGTTACAATTTCATTAATGCATATGAAGATATATTCTGAAATAAAAGGAATGTGCAAAAACGTAACCAGTGGTAGTTCGAACCAGATAGATATTTTAAAAACGAAGAAAAAGTCTGCTAGAACTGGATTGAAAATTTTAGCCACGTTTATTTTATGTTACTTACCATTGAGCGTCTGCGTTATTTGCCGTAACTTGATAAATCGAAGAACGTTTTTAGTAACCTATGCAGAACCTATTACAATTTGCATTTTCTTTTTGAATCCAGTGTTGGATCCTTTTCTGTACTATTTCAGACTTTCAAGAATTCGAACAAAAATAAGTCGACTTTTCAACAAAGCCACAGTGTACCCAACTACTTGTGACGGACTACGGAATTCAAAAACAGCAAGTGTCTAAGAACGCTGTTTTATTGCACGGAAATGATGATAACGGACGTATTTAGACGTATTCATGATCAAAGGAGGAGCTTTCAGGCTAATCATTACCTGGTTGATACAAAAAGCCTGTTGGTATAAAACAAATTTAATGATTAAAGTCCTACTAACCGGTTTGGAAAGCTATTATTAAAATGATACCATCAAAATGCAAACCATTGGAACAAAAGCTTTTTGTTTCATTTCATATGAAAAAGGACTTGATTTTGTTTTGTGTGCATACAAGGGTTTAGAACCGAACGATCTTGTAGGCCACTTGTATGACATGTGTCTCATTACACGTTTTTCACACGATCAGTTTGAAATTGTTCTTATTGTGAGCACTATTTTAAATAATTTATTTTACACTCTTACATCCTGCATACTTTAAAAGTAATAAACAATATAGAACGCTATGCAGATTTTAGAAAATCACTCTAATTACTTATGACGAGCAGCAGAGGTCAAAAGCAAGACATAAAGGGCTTCATCTCTTTGCTTCCAGAGTTAGCGGTCGGTAGATGGTTTTTAATGGGCTGACAACATTACATTTAAAGTGCACCGGAGTGAGGACACGAACCTGACACCTTATGATTACAAGCCGAATGCGCTAACACTGCACCATCTCCGCCTAACAGACTGTCTACTTACAGACTGTCTACTAGCTGCATTTTCCAAAAACTATATAAAAAAGAAATCACGATACAGTAACGTGCTTAAGATCCGAGATTGCAGCCATATTTCGTACCGTAATAGCTATCCAGGCGCTTTACAGGCCAAAGGTCTGCGGTTCAACAACAGAAAGAATCTTGGAATGATACGAAAGTTAAAGTTCCACCAATAGTGTTCAGAATTACATACAAGTTCCAGCTTCTAGGAACCATTCGTTTTGAGGAATGGAGAAGCAAGCAGTGCTGGGATTCTTGCTATTGGAATTTGCTGAACACTATTGCTATCGATATGTCAAATGGACGGATGTAGCAATGATACCGACAACCAGCACTCCGTGTCTTTTTGACTAATAAGAAGGCGTCAGATTGCTACCCTTCGATCGATCGAACTCAGTAGATTGAGTCGTGTTCAGGAAAAGTTCAAATCGACAACACAATTAAACAATAACGTTGGTGAAGTTACTCTGTGATTTTGACTTTGTGTACGGCTCTTTTCGTTAAGCAGGGCTTCAATGCTTCCAATAATCGTAATTTGGATGATGTTTTCTTGTATGTTGAGTGAAAGTTCAAACCCATGTTTAGGTTTTGGTCTACAACGGTGCCGAGATATTTATAATTCGTCGTACAGTTAATTTTAGTGTCTTGATAAACGAGATTTAATTCGTCAGGATATCAACTTAATCGTTTTGCAGTACCAAACACCATAGATTCAGTTTTGTTTTCCTTCAAATTAATAACTAGTTCGTTTTCCATTAGATAACTTGATAGTGCATCTTGATCAGCAATGATTCCGAACGGGTGTGAACTAGGAACCTAGAACTCAAGTTTGAAATTTTCTGCGTTCCGATCTAAGACCCGTTCCAAACTCTAGCCTGGGCTTGCAGTGCAAGCACCTCGTCCTTATAATAATTGCACCTGACGTTTTTATTTTTTTTGCGAAACAGCATCAAAACGGATTTTCTCTCAAATATATCATTGAAAAAGCATATTGTTCCTGGTCAGAGCAGTAGACAGCACTTCGGATAAATTCGATACTTACACAATGCAAGGCTTTTAAAAATGAAAAATCGCTTATAAAGATAAATCACATGCTTAAGACCTATTACAAAACTAGATACTCAGCAACAATTCCATTCGGACTGGAACCGGCAACTTTGCGAGTGTGAAACGCACGTGGTAACCGCTGCACTATCAAATCTGCTTGTAATACAACGAAAAAACATCGTATCTTCCATAGGCCGATTCCATAGTGCAGTAGTTATCGCATACGCTCAACACGCACTAAGACAGCAATTCGAATCCGGGTGGACTCGTTGATGACAAAAAACAGTTAGCTCTGCAAGACTGATTTTTATTTATTAATATAATTCCGAATTATTTTTTTTTTGGCGTGAATAACAAATTACCAATAGTGCAATATGAAGCATCCCCGTTGATTTACTCGCTAAAAAGTCAGACATTGCCACTTCGCCTGGAAAAGAATCGATAGAATTATTGTTTAGGTCAGTCAAATTCAGAGTCTGACTATGTGTGAAACAACTAACTTGTAAAAAAAAGAAGATGAATATGCCAACTATTTCAATACACCAATACATGCTGCAATCACCAACAAATACCGTTTGCAATAATTGTCGCATTTCAACAATAACCTATTTTTTAAACTATTATTTAAACTTACTATTTTACCATGGTGATGAAGGGAATATAATGAAGAAACAGGAACTGATGCAAAGAGACGAGATGAAACGAGAGAGGTGGAACAAAAGGAAACAAAGGAAAAGATGTGCAGAAAGAAAAAAGAACATGAAGGCATTGCAGAAATAAACGATGAGCAAGATGCAATGCACGGAAAAGGCCATGACAAAGAATTTACAGATAATGGTAAGGAGTCGGGGCAAGTTACAGGTTTAGACAAAACGAACAGTAACGAGCTCGTTAATGGCGAGGGAAAAAAACTAGCACATAAGTAGCATTCTTAAATAATGTCAAGAATGAAATAGGTGATGCAATGAGAATAAGTTCTAGGAAATAGATTGAAGGTAGTAGGTTCAGTGGTATATCGCTCGACTTTTAAGAAAGTTTCGATAAATGCAGAACACAGACAAAGGAAGTGCCGAACTTTGGAAAATAATTTGCATGTGTATCTTTCATCGCTTCAACCCAAGTTTAAATAAATGGAATATACAAAATTGTTGTAAATGACTAAAAACAGTGTTAGGTAATAGGTACACTAATAGTTAGATTTAAGAAAAGGAGAATGTCACAATTATTGTAGAAACTTCAAAACTGCATTATTTGTTATTGAACTTGTAATATTTAAATTTGCGACATTTGTAAAGCAAGTCATCGATAGGGTAGAAAATAGTTTTAAATAAATGCGACTTCTATTGCTGAGTTCGCGACATTTATTGTTGAGTTGCGTCATTTAATTTTGCGACATTTAACTTTGCGACATCTATTGTTTATAAAGTTGCAACGTTAAGAAATTTCCATGTTAAGAAATCAGGCTGAAAATGCTCCAAAATAAGCGAGGTCTTTGCTGACTGTGTAATTCTTATGGCTTTATGCCAATGGGTTTCTTGTTCTATTTTACAAAACATATAATATTCTACACAACTATATGTGGTCGGTCCAAAGCAGCATTTGAAGAAGAAAATGAAAATGATAGCCAAAATATAAAATCAGTAGCATTTATTTTTTTCCTTTGTAGATATTTTCAATTAATTCAATAATGAATTAAAATTGTTTTCACTGAAAAGTAACAATACATTTATTTTTTATATGTGAATTTATTATGTATATACATACAACGTTCGTGTTAGCTACCTTTAACAACGATGAAATTAAAATATAGCAGCTGCATAAAGAATACTTCCAAGTTTAGCGCGAGAGAAGCGAGGAATTTGCTAAGTGTACGTTTAGAGAAAAGGTTTTACTTCGAGTAACTATTCTTCTTTGTGAAATATGTGTTGCGTCATTCAGTTGGCTATTATCAATATTAATCTATACTTTTATTCAATGTTTGTGCTATATGGCATTACAACCAGTTTGTTAACCATAATATTTAATGCAATATATCTAATTTCAACGTTGAAATTTCCAAAAAAAATTTTCCCAAGTGATATTATGTACATTTTTTTGTCAGTTAGTGATTTACTAACTGGTATGATCCTCACACCAGCTTGGTGTAAAATGTGGATAATGGCTATGCATCAATCACAAGTTAATTTTGTTCTAAGGAAAGTTTGTTTAATAAGTGGAAGTGTATTATCCGCAATGTCACTGTATACCATAATTTCCATTAACAGTGACGTATATGCGTCTATTGTTATTCCATTTTTTTACAAAAGTCATGTAACAAGTAAACGAATCTTTCTCGTCGTATCTTGCGTTTGGTTATTTAGTATTATAGTAAATATAGCAACAAGTGTAATGGTTCAACTCTGTTGTATTTACGAGACCGTTGCAAGTTTTGTCGGCGTTATTTCGTGTATAATAATTTCACTTATGCTTATAAAAATATATCTGGAACTTCAAAGGATGTGTAGAAGTGTAACAGACAGTAGTTCAACCCAAAATGATATCTTAAGAGCAAAGAAAAGATCCACAAGAAATGGAATAAAAATCTTGATTACATTCATTCTATGCTTTTTACCAATAAGTTGTTACAATATTTATCGCAGTTTTTTTGAAAACTCAATTTTTTCAAAAAGTTATGTAGAGCCAAGCATGGTCAGTATCTTGCTGTTGAATCCACTGTTGGATCCTTTTATATACTAATTTCAGACTTTCAAGAATTCGATCAAAGATAATCCGGCTCTTCAGAATAAATGCTGTCTACGCAAACACATGATCAAATACAAGAATAGTGAAACTGATACAGTGGCATACAGTGAAATACAATGGAATACAGTGGAATACAGTAGAATACAGTGAAATCTGTCTAAAGCGGACGTGGTATTAAGCAGTTGAAGGCGAACACAAACTCTTGGAACGAAATGATGTACACTCAAATTAAGCCAAAATCTCTATAAAGCAGACAGGTCATAAAGCTGACAGTACTAATTTTTTCTTATTCCAAATCATTCTATACATTTTTTTACATCTGATATTTACTTATTTTTCCCTCAAGTGATAAAGAAAAGGAAGAAAAAGAAAAAACGACTTGTTCCAAAATGATCACAATGCTTGATTAGATGCAAAGGTGCATCCTCATCGATGCTTTTAACCATAACAAAGACGATCGAGATTGAAAACCGTAAACAAACAAAAATCACAAACGTTTTTGTCAAAGTAGCGTTTTTGTGACAAATCTTAGATGATTTTATAAATAAAACATTTTCTTAACTTAATACACGCTTTTGTTTTTTCTGCCTGTTGCTGCTAGAGAAGGGATAGTGGTGAACATACAGGAAAAAAGAAAGTACAAATTTCGGCAAATATTGATCAAATAAATAAGTTTTAGGAAAACTTTTTATAAAGCGAACATCTCTTTCATCAAACGGACAGAATTTTATGCACCATTAGTGTCTGATTTAGACAGATTCCACTTTATATATATATACAACACGTTGAAGAAATATATAAAGCCCTTTTTATTTTGTTGTAAGATTTGTTTTGACAATGTAGTTATATCGTTGCAACACCTATTGTACATCTATCCTTTTGTTTTAAGTTGTTTTACGATTTCATTGAGCAAAAAAATGGATAAAAGTTTTTCCTTCATGCGTGATATTGCTAAATTTACATGGATTTGCTTAAACGTGACATTCGATGCTTTGTTTAGCTTGCAAACGCCAGCAACAGACATCGCTAAATAAAATTATTTACATAGCTTCTTGATTTGATGGCTCGAGTTAGGGGTTTAAAAATCGTGGCGCGCTGTAAACAAGAAACGAGACAGAACAGAATGAACAAATGAAATGCACACATTTCACCAGGGGTTACTTAAAAAACAAAGTTATATCGCATGATCAAAGCCATATATCTTTGTACTTGAAAAATATTTATAATAAAACATCTTTAAGACATAAATTTACAGCTTCAACGTTTAACATATCTTGTTAGGTAGAAAACCGACTATATGCAAATATATTGCATCTTTTAAGGTACCAGTAACCCTTTTACGAAAAAAATCACATAATTAGTTACTAAAGGTTATTTTCAGACTATATATCCATATTTTTTTGTACTTTTACAGTGCGGACACTATTTTATAGCTATAATACTACATCATCCATCAACAATATTCAGTTTCAACAATTCTTCTTTCGTCGTAAATAATTGATTAATTCTACCGAATAAAGTCCAGTGCTACTACTACGCACTTGTAAAATTGTACAAAAAGAAATGATAAAATTATTAAAGGGAAACATTAATAACGTTACGGCCATAACGTAGAATTTTACGGCGATCTTTACTGTACTGTACTGCGCGAGCTGCTTCAACTTTGTTTTTTCTAAACAAATTAGACAAGTCTAATTAATGTGGGATCCATCTTTATCCAGATTATGCAACATCAGTTGATGCAGCAGGGGATGCTACCTTCAAGAAAATGAAAACATTGGTATAGATAAAACACTAAAATTTGTATAGTTAAAACACTGACTAAAAGGGTTGCCACCTAAAGTTCAGTATTAACAATTGCCTGTTGAAACGAAGAGTTATGTCGTCCGCTTGTCTGTTTTTAACGGTGTTAACCACACACAAAATACCAGCCCGCTAGAATAGACACAAGGAATTGTCGTGGCCCCGCCAGCACACGGGCAAGGTCCCGCTAAAATAAAGAACCGATCAAAGAGCGGGTTTGTGGATAAATGAGAAACAGAAACTAAAGCTCTTTAGATTCCTTTGCACCACTTTTTTACGCTTCGCCAAGCACTTCAAAATTTGGCAAAAAGATCGAATCAGCTCAGTCCTGGAGAGAGGAAAGTTTCTTAACTGTGTTTTAACGCTGATAGGTCTCTTTAGTCTGCCAATTTGACTTTTTCCTAGAGGAAATTCTCAGAAAATTTCCTTGTGATTTCCTTGTTGTTGTGAATATGGTAAAAATTTTTTGAACAATCCTCTGACAATGCAGTTGAGTCATTCTTAGCTCTTATATAGCCACGTAATACCTTTAATGTTATTGTGAAGTTGTTCTGTTCTAAAACGTAAGGGAGTTAACTATATCTTTTACTACTTTCACCGTAGAAATAAAAATCTCACATTAATTATTAATTCATTTTCTTATAGCTTTTACCATCCCCCAGAATTAACGCCATTCATTAAAGGTGTGGCCAGAAATGCTCTTAAACTTTTTTTTATCTTATTCCTGTCAAAAACATCGAATTTCACAAACTTTCGTAACTAATCATAGCGTGAAAATCAAAGATTTTCAGTAATTATGCGCAGGAAAAGACATAATAGACAGATAGGAAAAGATATGATATCAAAGAAAGATCACCACACGAACCTAGATCACCAAAGACACTTCATTAGAGTTTTTTCCTTGTTTTTTTCAATCTTCATGAGGCCTGTTGATACAGGAATAAAAGTTGAGAGGCCATATTTTAGAAGTGCCACTATGACCGTGTTGGACTCGCCAGAGTAAATTTTGAAAATTTATCTGTCAGAATGCCAAAAAAAATTTCAGTCACTTTCAATTAACATTTATTGTTCATCTTTAATCATTTAAGCCAATCGCTCTTTAAAAAGCTTTGGCATTCATTTCTTTTTCACTATATGCATTACTTTTTGACAATATTAATAACAACATTGATGTGGGACATATATATACTTCATCAAATTCAAATGTTATGAATAGATTCACTGTTTAGCTAGAATATTCGACAGTTAAATTATTGTTTCCCTATTGTTATTTGAGGCTTAGTAGCAGTCCACACTACTAAGATCAATGTAAGAGGAGAACTACATTTAGGAGCAAGTCAACTAACAAGAAAAGGTCCACTCTATCGACAACAAGGATATGAGTAGATTTGCATGGATAAGAAAAAAAATTTAAAAAAATATTTTCGAAACTTTTTCATTTGCAGTTATTTTATTTCCTTAACGTGAACACAACGGTTTTACTGATAATACATACTTTTTAAAAATACTGAATAGGATAAAGTAACACAAAAAGTTTTATACACTACACATATATATTTTATAAACTACATACCAGAAAAGAATTAAATACTTTATATGTATTTTGCCATAAATGACAGAAGTTTTCTTAATATTGGCAGCAAGTTAATTTCGCGGATCAGATTTTTATTTTATTGTTTTCAAATTTTCTATCGCAATTTAATTTCAAGGCTTTTGCTCAAGTTTATTCCTTTGAGTTATTTGAGAATGATGGACAATGCACACCAAACAAATGATTTTGCGGCTTTGTTGTACCATTGACGCAATTCTTCACTACATTTAAGATGGAAAGAGTAAATCCGCTTGACGTCTTACAAGGTAAAAGTTTTAATAAAGAAATGTAGTTACGATACCAAAGCAAATATTACAAGTATTACAATTATGGGCAAAACATAATGAAACAGCACGACTAATTTCAAAGTAAGTTGCCACATGTGATCATATTGGTTGTTTCTATATCAGAGTTTGAAATATGAGGAAAAAACAGCCTTTGTTTCATTAATTTTGTCCATGATTGTGGAGAGGAAAGAAACCTGCTATGTACATATTCTACAATTTGTTAGTTAAACTTCTTTCTCAAACATGATGTGATAATAGGAATGAGCTTCTTCACTATCGCTGATAGTAAAATAGCTACAATTACCAATGGAGGTGTCACAAGAATCACATCTCTCACCCACACGCAAATAGGGTTGATCAATTTAAATCCTGCCAGATTTGTAAGATTATACATGTAATCCAGAGCCCAGATTAAATCGAAGACGTTGAAGAGCAGTAGAATTGAAAGCGACGCGGTTTCCAAACGGTTTAATGATTTGTTGAAATAAGGCTGTTTATACCAATGATGCCACAGAAATAAAAGAAGCATCGGAAATGTAAAAAACGTTTTTAAAACCGGGTTGACTATGCATACACATAGAACAGAGAGAATGAGTCGCCGGAATAAGACAATGACTTCCCAATTAATTGAATGAAGGTTAGTTTTCTTTTGCCGATATGGTCCCTGAAAAAGATCAATAAGTTTATCTCTCTCTTTCCTTTCATCACATGAATGATTTTCCATTGAGTCAGGAATGATTTTTGTCCCCGCCACGTAACAGTAGATTGTATATGGAGGAAATGCAAAGCAGATGAAGAATTGGTTATTCGTTATATTAGCCTCAGCCAGCATTTTCTCCGAAAGATAGGTTGATAAAGGAAATAGCACTATCTAAATGGAAAAAAAGAACATGATAAGATATTGCCACCATAAATAACAGACAACATCACCTTGTATGTACAAATGATGTGTGTCGTTTATATTGACACAATTCATCATTTTTAAGCAGAATGCTGAAATTTCAGTGTAACCTAGCAATGTAAGATGGATAAGCGATGATTTGATCTTCACTTGAACGCCTGTGTGGCATTTGTGCAACTCTTTAACCTCCCTCTTCTTTGTTCTCCATGCTAAATAGATTTTTCTTGCGACAAAGGCAAAAACAAAAAGAACCATTGCTGCTGGAATTGTTGATGCCTTAATAAATTCCTTACCAACTCTTGTGAGATCTTCACTCGGGCACAATTTTGATAACGTCACTGAAATGATTTGGAAATTGAATGTAGAAGAAATGGCTTTTTTAACAATCGCCAGAAATGTTTTTTCTTGGTGATAGTTTTGGTCAATTCGCAACAAAATTTCGACTTGATAAAAGAAAAACAAAATAGTTTTCACTCCTGAAATGTTCATTGCCATATTAACTTTTGTGAGACACATAGTGGTTTTGAAAGGTTCTTCATGATCTGTGACTGAAGAAATGGCGACAATATTATCTCCTTCTTCCTTATAATCAGAACTATCACTTTCATCTTTATCAATCAATCGTTCCGTTAAATTGTCAAGATCATATGTCTTCTTTCTGGCATATGTAACACGTCTTAAGACATACAAGAACACCTTTTTGTAATAAAACAGTCCTCCCATATACAACATGACGCAGAACAAATAGAGTAACCAAAACATGTGTTTCCTGCAATCCATTTTAAGAACACAACTTCCATCAAAGTAGTTCACTCGGTAATTAGTTTTACATGATCCGCATAAAACACCTTGTCTATTCTTATTGCAAGTATTGTACGAAACACATTTAACATTTTGTGGGGAGCAGCAATATGATTGGGGACAAGGTGTAAACGATACTGTGCTTTTATCTGGTGATGGGTAGCCAAAAAAATTACCACGACTGGTTATCCCATTGTTACACTTTCCTCCGGAGGGACACTGTTGGCAAATATCAACATTTTTAGATATTGTGGATTTTCCTGGTATACGATTTCGGATTTGAAGCATTCCCGTATTTATCGTATAAGTGGTTGTCTTGCATCTAAGGCAACGAAGAGCTACAAGTCGTTTTAAATTACCGTAGAGTTCTGTTAACGCGTTATGATTTATCGGGCAGACATATGTAAAATTTTGCTCTTGAAATGCGATACTGTTAATGCACTTCATGTTACACGAGAATCCATCTATCATTGACCAATCTGGTGACATCAACAAGATATTCATGCTGACTTTGCGAAGAATTGTAACAGTTGTTGAGTAAATTAAAGTACCAGAAACCGTTGGAAATTTTGGTTCACCTCGTAAAGTGACATTATAGAGAGTAAGCTGCGCATTAGCCCTCTTTCCGGCTGCTATAAATACTTCCACCTAACTTAATAGCTGAATTTAAAATAAATCTTGAATTTTTTATCAGTAAAGCAGCTATGCCATTCATAAAATAAACTGCGCCTCCATTTCTTGCTGAGTTATTAGAAAAAATGCATTGTGTAATTTCTCCTTGGCTTTTTTCAACCAACAGAGCACCTCCACTGAAGCCTTCATTATTTTGAAAATGCGAACGACCTACAGTTACTGAAAAAATATCAATAAGTGCTAACGCTGTGTGCTTGTGACCTTCAAAGTAGGAAAATATGACACCAACTTTCAAGCAGCCAGAGATACGTATTGCACTTTGAAATTTGTGAGTGTTAATAAATCTGCTCCTGGATATACTGACTACTTGATCCCTTAAAAGTACCGCTTTGCATGCAAGGGACACTTTTGTATTCTTGAAAACGCAATTTGATATATTACATTTTGAAATTTTCGAGGCTCTGATAATTGATGTACCATTTATGAAACTGGGAACAATAGTTAGCTCTGTATATATCAGATCCAACTTGGAGTTATTAAAGCTGCAATTAGTAATTACCATGTTTAAGTGACTTTTTTTGGGCAGTTGTAGTTGCCGTACAAAACTAAATGAACTTTCAACAACGGAATTTTGTAGCTTAATAGTCATATCAGACTGGATATAAGCCAACCGAGCATTGTAAAACCGAATATTATCTACTTTTATGGTATATTTTTCCTTGCAATTAAAAATGTATTGCTGTGACATCACATGATAATTAGGAATGATAATGGTAGGGCGAACTTTTCCAGTACTTTTTAACGTTAAATTCCTATCAACTTGAAAGCTCGTATTAATTTCATATATAGAAGGATCATGTACATTGTTTCCACCGTCTATTTGAATGGTCAAATCTCCTGTCCCGGGAACTCCTGCGCTTTGAGTAATAGCATATATCAAGGATTTGCATGCTGAAATTGAATACAGTCCACATTTGGCTTCGTCTTTTCCATTTTCCTTGGAAATAAATACGTTTGAGGATTCTAGGAAGAAAGAAAGATCAATAAAACATATAAATCGTCATAAATCTACTTTGTGAGTTACGCAGTTGAGGAAAGGGGTGCTGGCTTTAAGAACCAGAAAGACTAAGATTTCTGGTAGCTCACTTTTACCATTTCAGAATGCAGAAGGCAAAAAATGTATGCCAGTTAGCGTTTTTGTCCATCAAAATTCTGTAATTGTGGGTCGTTCCGTTATAAAGAGGTCAAATAGTATGCGCTCTGTGCAAAAGATATCCACTTACGCCCCTGGACCTTAATATTGGATGTTTCTCCGTCTTATTTTTTTGCCGACAAATTAGCAATTTATTGACGTTAATACGTTCGCTTGACGTCAGTGACATAATTATGATTAGTGAAGCCATTACATTTCACTTTTGAGACCAGATAACTCGGAAACGGGTGGAAATAATTGACGTCATCTCCTACGTGGGTAAGCAAGGATCACCTAAATTGAGACCAACTCTCTAAAGCTTTGTGAACCCACCTGTTTCAGAACAGACGGATTGATGACGTCATCAGAAAACCATTAAACCATTTAATCTCAGTGTTTCAAGTTCCGCACAATAGAGCTAATAAATAAACATTTTTTTTTAAACAAATGTGTTTCCTTGTTTGTCATTGCTGACGCCAGTAAAAATTGTATACCCTGATATCTTTTTTACTGTTTGTCAAAAGAAAATAATCCTATATCTTTTGTTATTAGCGTTTCAATACATAAACAAAATTCAAATGACGCATCTTTTTCATTGTTCTTCTGGCTAAGTAGATGTATCCACGAGTTTATCAACTAGTGTGATGTTATTGACGTTAAACTGATGTAATAACGTCAAGCTTTGTAAACGGCAGAAAAAATTTAAAAGAGATGACTTTGCTAAGGAGAATTTAAAAAAATATATTCCACTTTACCAGACTCACGGACATGCGGATAGACAGAGAGTATTAAAAACAATTGAAAGTTTCAAGTAATAGATTTTATTTTCTTAAGAAAATCATTTAAAAAATCTTAGAAACTAAACGACTAGGCAGTTGCCAAATAACACATATTTTTTTCGGCTAGATCAAAGGAAAATAACAACATCAACTTTGCCTGTTACAGACACACAAATAAACTAATTGTATTATACGGAACTAGTGGTTTAAGCCCGTGGAAAAATTCATTTAGGCAGAGGAACAATATAAAAAGATCCATCATTATGTTTTTATGTCATCAGCAATGATTAAGAAAATTAAAAACAATTTACTTGTTGCCTGTATAGTATACAACCTGAAAAGCTAATCAAAGTAATGTATATCTTGTACATGTCCTTTTAACAAACGGTTAAAGAGATATAAGGGTTTAACAATTCGCCAATGAAGAAAATGTTTTTTTAGAAATTTCTTAACCTATGGTTGCTATTATGAAGAGCTTGAAGCGCTGATCAAGAAAATGTATAGGATCGTATACTTTCGAAGAAGGGTTAAAGAGATATTGGTTGTTAAATGGTTTTTGATGACGTCATCCTCTTGCCCATTCCGAAACAGCGGTAAAAATACACGATGTCACAATTTCGTTTACAGGTTATTTGGACTTAAAGTTTTAACTGCAATGTAATGGCTTCACTTTTCTTATTAAACGCATTGACCCCTGCCTTAAATACATTGACATCCTGCCGTAACGTCACAAAAATTAACAACTCAGACTTTTTCGGCTACATGAACAATGGAAAATGAACCGTTGAGTTTGCCGGTTACAGACGGGTAGACACAGTTTTTGTATTATTATATACTAGTCGATAAAGACTGTGGAAAAATCCACTTAGGCAGAAGGACAATGAAAAAATAGGTTGTTTTACCTTTTTGCTGTGACAGCAGTCCAGATAAAAAAAATTTAGTTTATTTGCTGCATGTAATGAGTGGAGGTTAAGTTGTTGATCAAAATAATGTATAGGATCATATTTCTTCGACGAACACCTGAGGAGATATAAGGGATTCAAAATTTTGTTGACGTCAGCAAAGACCTGTAAAAACACAAAAAGATTTTTTTAGAAATTTGTATACCTGTTGCCTTCATCTATAGATCTTGAAACGCTGATCAAGAAGATGTATAGGATCATGTACTTTTGACAAACGGACGTAGAGATATTAGGGTTTGAAGGTTTTTGATGACGTCATCAACCCGTCCATTCCGAAACGGACTTGGGGACCCAAGGTTTGGGAAAATTACCCAAATTGGTCCTAGGTGCAGAACAATAGGTTGACAATCATTGTTGATATCAAATTTTCTGGCAGAATAGTAGATAGCCAGACACTCTGCATAGCACATTTGATGCAATATGGCGTTCCGTTTTTAAAAGTTATATAAGGTCTATCAACAGAACAATCACGAAAACATCACAACTATCTTCAGGAAGTTCATCGATTTCTTCTTTAGTAACTTTTGTTGTGATTATTGATTAAAATCTTTCTTTGCAGTTTGTTTCATAGCTTGAAAGGTTTCATCTTTACATTTAAAGAAGTAAGCACAAACTCCTATAACTTCTTTATAATAGTTGAAAACAAGCCGAATATCAGTATTTGCTCCCCGTGCTAATAAGCGATCATTAAAATAATTTTTTTTAACAAACCATGGATTAGGTGGTCTTATCAAATGTAGTTGGAAATCGTTATCATTGCGCCACACATTCGTACCATTATGAATTAAGCGATAATCTTTCGATATTACCATACCTAACCTCTATCCCAGGGCCTCTAGCATTTTTTGATATGAGGGTGTAACGCGCACAAGACTTTGGTACAACAAACTTACTAAACCAATGAGATTGCGTATACAACTTTTTTAATTGATGTTAAAAAGATAATTAATGCAGAAGTTTTTTTGCAAGCACTGCATTTTTTTATCAACAACAAATATGGCGATGAGTATTACGAACATTTTTGTGGTTACTTGTTTATGAAGAAAATATTTATTAATTCACGTTATTTTTGACTTTTCTTACATGGTTTACAAATTTAGCGTAGCTGTTCAAAATTTTTAAACATTAGTTTTGTTTTCTCACTGATGGTGAAAAAGGCAGTTGAAAACTCAAATAGAATAGTACAACATCCTGCCCTGCGAACAGGTACTTATGACCTTTTGTTGGGACACAATACTAAATTTTTAGAAAATTGCAAATTTTACTTTTGTTTTCAATATGCTAATAAGTAAAGAAAACTTTGGTACAGATGCCACTGTAGTGTGTATGCTGACTAACCGGCTAGATGCAGTTGGCTTGAAGATGTAGAAGCAATTACAACAACAACAATTAATTTTACTTATAATCCCACACGTGCCAAGAGATCTTTTAAGAAGTACTAGCTAGGGTATTGAAAAATAAGTGGAAATAAATTAGGAAATAAAATATAGTTAGCAGTATACAAAAAATGACAACTAACTAATATATTTTTGTTTTTAGGCAACGAGAAAGAAAATATCACACCACATAAAGGTTATGGTGGGTGTGCTGGAGTATGTAGACCGTGTGCAGTAGTAGTAGGGAGTGATCATAGGTCGGTTTTAGGGTTTTCCCCGTCAAACCCCCGCCTCCACCCCATCCCCCCTCCCTCCACACCTAGCCCTCTCTAAATCGGTAAATCCGACGGCATCCGAAACCAAATCCGATAACAATGCGATTCCGACAAACCCGACAATTCCAGGACATGCGCACAGCTGTCAAGTAATATTGCTGACATCAACAAAAATTCGAGCATGCGCAGTTGCGTAAGGTAACTCGTGAAATGTGTATCAGGGGGGTTCAAAATGATCCCGCGGCTGTGATATGTTCCGATCCATCTCGGGACCCAGATGAAATGCGCAACTGGGCGAAGAGTGAAATGCGCAAAAGAGCGTTTAGAGACATGTGTGTCAGAGCTTTTAAAAGGGAGCACCCCGGGCTTTTCAAGAAAATGGTGCCAAGCG
The DNA here is from genome assembly GCA_030067915.1 of Hydractinia echinata. Lineage (NCBI taxonomy): Eukaryota > Metazoa > Cnidaria > Hydrozoa > Anthoathecata > Hydractiniidae > Hydractinia > Hydractinia echinata. Next base: position 1,353,017 of record JASGCC010000065.1, read on the forward strand.
GTTTCGAGATGCAAGAAATGGCCCCCATGGCGGTTGATCCCAGGATAATCAAGTATATTCCGGACCATTTCAAGACCCGGAGAATGTGTACCAAGGCAGTTCACAATGATCCCCGGATGCTCGAGTTTGTCCCGGACTCTTTCATTGCGCAAGAAATGTGCAACAAGGCGGTTGATAAGAATCCTGATGTACTCGGATGTGTTCCGGATCATCTCGTGACTCAGGAAATGTACGCTAGGTCGGTTCAAGAGGATCCCTGGATGATCGGGGGTATCCCGGACTCTTTCATTACGCAAGAAATGTGTAATATGGCGGTTCAGGAGGAGCCCGTGGTGCTCAGGGATGTTCTGGACTCTTTCATTACGCAAGAAATGTGTAACGGGGCGGTTCAAAAGGATCCCTTGGCGCTCGGGTATGTTCCAGACCATTTCAAAACGCAAGAAATGCTCGATAAGTATGACTTGAATAAATGACTACGCGACACTGCGATGACTGTGAGCGCGTACTCGACGAGTATGACAGATGTCGCTGCGGACGCAGACTCCTGATAAAGACCAAGCTGCTCTGCTGGTATTGCTATCAAGAGTATATCACTTACAATGGCGGCGGTTGTCCTTGCACTTAGAGAAATCCTAGTTGAGATTTCATCACCATAATAAAAAGATGATGAAATTCGGTGAACAAACTGTTAAAACCATGGACTTTTACAACAATGCAGCTCCGGTAAATATCGAAGAAGTGAATATTGAAAACCTCATGTTGAGCGAACCCATTCCAGCAAACAAAGGCAAGGATGAACGATTCGTTATTGGTTATCAAGGCCAAGACGGCAACATAGCAACGCTACTGCTTAAGATCCCTGAAAAGGTCTATTCCAGGGGTGTATCATGCTACTCAGAAGACTCCGCGTTCACGATGTCCTTCGATCTTGGTGGATACCCTGAGTGGTTAGAAAAATACGAGAAAATCCTGAACAAAGTGGCTTCCTTGGGAGGACATCCCTTAAACACCACCAGCGTAAAAAAAGATCGATACCTGAGCACTAAACTCAAGACGTGGGAGGGTAAAGTTAGAACCAACTTCCACAAGAAGAAGGTACCGCAGGGTGGCTGCGAGTTTAAGGCCATCGTGAAGCTGGCGAGTATCTACAGGCAAGGTTGTAATTATTACATGCAGACCTACTTGGAAGAGTGCAAATATAAAAAGGTTGACGAGTTTACTGCTGCTTGCTTCTATAGTGACTCTGATGATGACGAAGACGAGGGTTTCACGCACTTGTAATAGTAGCGAGTCTTTCCGCAGCTTGTAGGACCTGTAAAGATTGCTGTATGCGGGTCTTTGACGATGTCTATAGTCATTTATTCTGTCTGCCGGTAGCAGATAGAACCTTGCACATTTAGTTGGAGATATATCGAAGGCATCATGGCTATTTTGACCTGGCCTGGTGTACCCGGTGGGTACACCCCCTCCTATTTCGGTTTAGGCACGATAAATGCAGGGAGCCACCCTTTGGAGACGGCCATCTCTCTTGAACCTCTACCCGCCGAAAAGTAAGCCACCATCTTGAGGGCGTCGCTCGTGTCCATCTTGGTAGACGGACTTGTGATGCCAAGGAACCTTTTGCCAGCCATCGCGTATGCAAAAGGGAACCCAAGGTCCACGACAGTCTCGTAGAGCATGTCGATAATCTCTTTCTGGTGCGGTGTCACGTTTGAACTCATGGTTTATTAGAGGTTATCGCATCTTGAAAATGTCAATATCAGGCTGTCGCGTGGGCTGCTTAGGCGTACGTACTCCTTCGGACTTAGCCGCGTTGCTGCCAGGCGATGGCTCTGGGGTAGGTTGGCGAGCCGGCTGTTTACGGAAAATATAGAACCCAACTCCTACACAGGCGAGTATGGTAGCGAGACCTCCGGCAAGAATGGCACTGTGAGGAACCGGTGAAGTACCCGCGACAGGTTCCTGACCCTCTTGCGAAGTACTTTGGCCCACGTTCTTCTGCAAGCTGACCTTGTTGTTACGGTTCCATTCGGCAAGTCTCTTGCCAGCAGCAACACGACCCTCGTTCTTCTTGGTTATGAATTGGTTAGATTCCTCGCTCATTTCTTATAAGTCTAAGACGTATAAGAATCACTTCTTTTTCACGGTGAGATGGAAGGCCAGACCCTGATCCTCAAGGATCTCCATGGTCTCCTTTATCCCTGTGAGTATAGCCTCTGGGGTGTTTAAATCTCTCTCGAAGTATCTCAAGAACTCCCTAAACGTCATGGGTTCTTTCTTTGGTGGGACTCTTCCAAGCTTCCTCTCCCTCATCAGTGCCGCTAGTCTGTGCCCCTGGGCAACTCTCCCAGGATGCTTTTTGTGTACTTCAACAATTTTTTCGACGGGGTCGGTTTGTTGTTTTTGTTGGTTGATTATAATACAAGCGCTGCTCATCTTTCTCTCTTGTTCATAATCATCTCGCTCTTCCCCCGCCCCTGCCACGGGCTTCACAAAAAAGCACTTCTCTCTAGGCGGCTTTCACACCGCATCTGCCAGACGTTCTTATCGTGTTCTTATATGGTTTCATCTCTAAAATACATACGTGGGGTGGGAAGCGATCCGCTGCTGGAGTCAAAATTTCTGGACCATGTAGGCTATAGTCTCCGGTGATACTGCACCAATCGGTATACCTTAATGGAAGAGGGTTGAATGTAGTCAATTTATCATATAGTTCACGATTATCCATTCGTATCTTTGATAGAATGTTCCCCATCTTTATCTTGCTGTTCATCCTCTTGCTCTTCACACACCTTGGACACTGATAGTTGACAGTGATTGACAGTGTGAGCAGCCACCAACAGCGGTGCTAAAAACTTTCCAAAGGCTAAGTACACGAGGATCCCCAAGCCTGCCATAGAGTCTTTGATGATGGGATCTTCCTTGATGTCTTTTGATAGGGCCTCGGCACTGTCGAACTGAACCACACTCCCCACAGCCTTGGTATACATGCTGATAGCTTGCGAGGACAATGCCTTGGCCGTCTTCTCCCCCTTCTCCTGTAGTTCACGCTGTACATACTCAGCATGAACCTTCTCGATCACCCCATCGGGGGCCTTGTCAACAAAGCCCTCAGTACATTTGCGTGGCAGGAGATGCTGTTTACCTTTGCGTATAGCATCTTTCAAAGCCTGACGTTTGTCGAGGGGTTTTTCACGTTGCTCGAAGGCTTCTGCTGGGGTGTCAACTTCGTCGAAAATTTCCGAGATTTTAGACATGTTTATTAGGATCCTTCTATAACGCAAAAAGCAGAGCACGATCAAGACGTACGGAAGAATTATCGCGAGACATAGCCATATCTCGTATAGCATGTTTATTTTTCAAAACAAAACCCTCGCAAGGGAACCCTCTGGGTGTTTTGTTGTTTTTGTTGTTGTTGTTTGAACTCAGAGAGTTTTTGATTTTGCGAGTATACCACTCAGAGCCTTTGGTTCACCATATCCGAGGTGTTTTTCAGTGCTGTCCTGCTTTGCAGGCTTAGCGTACTTGCTCTTTATACTCTATACAGAATGTCGTGCTTGTACTACGCATTAACGAAACCCACCTTTTAAGTGAGCACTTTCAGAGGCCGTTCCTAGCACTGACATTTAACTGGCATTTTGGCACAATTTTTCCTGACTGGCACAATTTTTCCCGACTGGCACAGTGTGGTAGAAACCGGGGTGAGACAGCCGCCTCCAGGTAAGGCATGGTCTCGCCCGCCCATCCGTACCCTTTAGCCAGGTCTAAGCCTGCTACCACAATTTTAATATATATCGAGCTTCGTATATAGCTATTCAGTATCACCTTGAGTATTACCTGTGTGAAAATTCACGCATCACCGGCTAGCTCGTTTGCGCATCATACAGAAAACCTCTTGATTATTCAGAAATGTGTTTATCATTTTTGAATGGATGAGGCAAATGAGTTTGATCTTGTTGCTACCGCTTCATACTGATGAGGAGTGACTCAAAGTTGTGAGAAAAAAACACATCTATTCAACGCGACCTACAATTCTAAAGGCACCGTGTGTACACCATCCTCGAGGACCTTCGGTTTATCATAGAACGCCGAGAGTCCCAGCTTGTTTTGCTCGTACGTCACCATCCCCTGGTTGTGTACCCTGAAACCTACATTTTTAGCTGTATCTAGATCACCCTTTAAAGCTCCCAGGTACCTTGACCATGTCAATTCGTTCTGACGCTTGGACATGCTTTTACACGAGAACTTTGTACCTTCTTGCCCCTCGACAAAGTAGCACTTTGCCGTCAAAGCAATCATTCTAGATTCGATGAATTCAGGTTTGAACAACCCTCCCGTTCGACTCGAGTGCTTGTCGGTGACGAGCCAGTTCTCCACGTCTGTGTCGTATGCCATCAGGGATTCAGGGCGAACGACATCTCGCAGCTCGCCCCCAGAAATGGCAAAATACGCTGAGTCGGTTTCCATGTACACATACTCAAAGTCTCGACGATCCACGTACTTGTCGAGAAAATCATAATAGAACTCGAGCATGCGCAACTTGGCTAGTTGGTAGACGGCAATACCGCACTGGTAGGCTCTATCTATGCTAACCCCGTGCCTACCCTTGCGAATCTCGTACGCGTCTCCAATCTCTTCAAGGTCTTCAAGGTATGGGCTTCTCATTGCTGTATCGACCTCCTTTTCATTTCTCGTGAACGTGGTGTTTGCATGCCTCGCTAGGTCCTCGATCATCTTCGCATAGAAGCTGTTCCCCTTCAACTTCGCCGTATCACCCGCGATGCGCTTGTCGGGGTCTTTATCTGCCTGTCGTCGTGCTTCGGCAATCTCTTCTGGGAACCACGCGAAGGGCTTACCTCTAGAGTACTTGAGAAACTGATAAAAAGCGGTGACTTTTAGCCCGTGCTCAAGGTACCACTTTAGCACGGGAGTATACAACAGAATCTTATCAGCTTTCATCAAACCCAAGATCTTCTTGGTTCCTGGAACGCGTTTCCGCCCTGTCTTGGTCAAGTACTCGTGCATATGCTCGGGGATTTGGGTGTCAGGTATCTCCTTGACCACAAATAGCGGGGACATCTCGCTAAACTTGTCATACTTGTCATACTTCTCCGGAGGCACTTCTATATCGACTTGTGCAAACCCAAAGAGTGAGCCATCTAGAACACCTTGCTCCAGAGCTTCCAATCCCTCAACGGGTTCTGCAATCTTGATCAACTTTTCCTTCCCGCAAGGGAAATCTTGCAGCAGGGTACTCGGGTAGAGCATGTTGGCGTCATACCCTAGAATGGTCTTCCATTCGCGGGGTTCGCTGTAGATGTGAGATCTTATAGCTGTCACATCCCTCTCGTGGTACCTACAAAAGACAATCGCGGGGCCGCCGACCATCCCCGTCTGCAAGAGCTCGTAGGCCTCGTTTCTCGTGCACTCGCCTCAGGTTTTTTGGCCTTCAATGCAGGCCTTGCATCGGGCTTTGAAGCAGTCCTCTTTGCATTTGTGCTTGCAGGGGTCCCGTGGTGCGTAGAGCTCTAACTCAGGGTGTAGACGTAGAGACTTGTTCAGAACGTAGCACATTGACACACCTGGTATGCTAACAGCATCCTTGAGAATTTCAATCTCATCCTCGTAGTACTGCAGTCTCGTCTTATCAACAGCTTCGACAAAGGGTACCACATCGGCTAGATTGTAGTCAGCCAGTCCATCATAGTGACGCAGCCTCGCTTGTAAAACTCTCCCTTGAATGTTTGGTACTCCTCGGGTGAGAGGGTATTTTTCCCAACAAGACTACTATAGAAGTCCTCGTGCTCGACAGGGCCGACATGGTTCAGCTTGTCATAGTTCGACAGCCATTCGTAAGGGAACATAAGCTTTTCCAGCCCACATTCCAGAGACTTGCACCAGCCGGCATAACTCATTCCGGGGGCGAGGAAGTTTTTGATATCAAGGAATTTGAATCTCGAGGTTGTAAGGAACATGTAGTCATTATCCTTCTTTGCCACTTTAATTTTCTCGTGCTTCTCGTCGTCGTCTTTGGTAATTCGCTCGACAAAGTACCGCTTGATCAGGTTGATATCATACTTTCCACTGTTAAACCCGATCACCGCCACTTGGTTCACCCACTCGTTCCAAGCTTCTTGCTTCTTGACAGGGAGCATATCAAAGTCGTCAGGTCTCGGGTACAACCTTTCGACTTCTTCAACGATGCGGGCCTGCCTCTGCTCGAGCTGCTCAACAAACTTCTTAACCAACACATTGGGGTACTCGTGCATGATGAACGTTGGATGTTCATTGAGAATATCGTGTATGGCGACACTTACAGGGATATGCTCCGATAGATATGTTAGATCGGGTGTTTGCCGCTGGTGAAAAGGTGCTAGAAGTGCCTCAAAATCAAACACGATGTAGTGGGGGTAGGGGCGAAATTCTTTCTTGAGGTACTCCTTACTTTTTGGAGGGTTCTCACACTCCCAGGCTGTCACGATGTTATAGCCCAGTTTTTGAATATGGTCCTCCTTGAACTTGGTGAGATAGTATTGATTCTTATCCGCGTTGGTTCTGTTAGGTTGACATGGGCATCCATGCCACTTGCAGCCGTGATATTCGTAGACTGTTTTAGTGGTGGGGTTATACCCATCTACAAGGTAGACCTCCTTACCTAGATCACGAATAACACGTTCACCACCATGCCCGCAGAGTGCATGGTGTATATGATTTCCGGTTTGCGCCGACATGGCTTCTATCCACCGACATGCCGCGTCACTGTAACCACCCTTGTTGTAACCACCCTCGTTGTAAAAGACCTTCTCGGACCTGCACGGCATGCGCTTGACCTTCTTACCTTTGCAAATGATCGCCGTTTTTACACCTTCACACTCGTTCTGCTTATGCCGCGTAAGGTTTTCGGTTCTGTTGAAGATCTGACCGCAAGCCTCGCATTCCCAACTCTGAGTCAAAACATCCAGCTTCTTGATATAAAAGCAGTGCCCATCCAGCATACCAAGGTTGATCGTGTCTAACCTCTCTTTGTACTGATTTTGACCATAGACGAGCCGCCTGGTGCCTTGTCTGAGTTCTTCTTAGGTTCAAAGACGCGGATGTTGATCTCGAATCGTTTAGCAATACCCTCAAAGTCTACGAGCTTCGTAGCACGTACATCTTGACGCTTCAGGTTGGGGTTTTCATAGTACGTGCGTGGTAGGGGAGGGCTGACCTTGTTAGGAACTTTTCACGCTTCTTTCGCTCTTCCCGGTTGTGCACCGCGAGGCATCTCCAGAAGCACAGGTTGTCGGTTTTTTCATCATCGTTGTCAAAGCTGTAGATGCACCTCTTACCTCCCAACCAATCTGGAAGAGGGCCGCATCCGAGTAGAGGCTCCCTTGTGGAGATGATCTTGACCCGCACATGCTTGAAGACAATCTTACCTTCGTACGTTCCGGGGGTTTCGATGGTTCTGTCGGGTGGTAGATAGGCCTTGGTCCAGAACTCTGCATCTTCCAGATCGAGGCGCTGCATCTCACATTCTTCCATAAAAGCTTTGATATCCGCCATGCTCGAGAGTGACTTGGAGCTCTTGTTCTTGTGGTAAGCTGACACGTCGCCACCACCTCGGTAGATGTCACAGCTGAAACTGTAGACTACCTTGACGCGCATGTCTACGTGAGGTGTGATTTTTTGCATGATAGCCTCTGTCAGAGGTTGGTTAAGGTTCTTGTTGAACTGCCACGTCTTGGTGCGCCTTCCTTCTTCCAAATATTGTGTGTCATTCTCGTCAAATATGTTCTGGATATCCTCGATTCCTTCCTGGTTCGTGGCTTGCTCTTTCTCCCCTCCGAACATGTGTTTGAGGTCGGTGATTCCCTGATATTTATCTTCAATGGTGATCCGTTGGACCTCGTCGTGGAGCGTTGTCGCTCTCGAGATTTGCTCCTTCGCCTTGTTATAGTAGTAGGTGACGGTATCCCGCACGCTCCGTACTCGATCTGCAAGAGCGTCGCGAGTTGCTGCTACTGGTACTGATACAGTGCTGTATAGTTTGCTGATAGCGTTCCTGAACCAACTCATCTTTTATTATGGGCCGGTTTCAACTTCAAATAAGTGGTAGGCTTTGAGTAAGGGGGCTTACCTTACTCAACTGCGCATGCTCGAAATTTTGTTGATGTCAGCAATATTACTTGACAGCTGTGCGCATGTCCTGGAATTGTCGGGTTTGTCGGAATCGGATTGTTATCGGATTTGGTTTCGGATGCCGTCGGATTTACCGATTTTGAGAGGGCTAGGTGTGGAGGGAGGGGGGAGCGTTTTTAGCGGGGGTTTGACGATCAAAACCCTAAAACCGACCTATGATCACTCCCTAGTACTACTTGTGCTGAAACAAACTTAAATGGTTTAGTCAAATTTTCGGAAGAATTGGAACCTCGAATCAACTTTAACAAGATATTGTTGGTATCGCAATTTTGCAAACTAATAATATTACTGATATGATCTGTTGTAAATGTGAAAGACAATTCAAGATTTTCTCCCAGAATGCACAAATAAGCTTTTGGAAACATTGCAGTGTGAAGTGCGTTATATCATCACCTAAAGCTCATTAATGTTATTTTGTTTCAAACACCTAGTGGTGATATGATGTCCAGTATAATATAATCTTGCCAATGCTTCTTACCCTTATCGACCAGCCCGTTCAAATTGCTGCATATATATAGATATATAGTCTTCAATGGCACTTGGTGGAGTTATATGGTAGATTTGTTATGGTACGTGAACTCCCTTACGAAGTGCAGCGGTTGCTATAATAACGCAATCATTGAAATTTTCTTTTGCAACTTCAAGAAGAATTTGGTTTTACATGGCTTTTGTTTGTGGTGCGTGAAATTGCACAATTAGACAATTGCTGGAGGTTGTTATGTTTTTAATGTATATACATGTGTTTGTTTAATACATTTTTTATAACTTGTAAATATATCCACAAAAACCTAATCCACAATATATAATGTTTGAGATTTGAGATTAATGCCTTCCTTGCGAACTTTTTTCTGAATAGGTATACATTTACATCGACAGATATTATTGTTAAGGTTCTTATTCCAGGTATAATATGTTTCATTTTAGTCACTGTTTTTCCTGTTTCGGTAGCTATGTGAAAGGTATGTAACTTTGAGCTAGCTATATCTATTTTATATTACATTTTTTTATATCCAGTTGTTATACAGATATTCTTGTCTTTGTTAATTTATATATAGCTATATATATATATAGCATTTTACAGTTACCATTACGTTATCAGAGTTATTATTCTTGTATATATATAAATAATACATAAATAATATTCTAGGTTTTTGAAGTATTGGTCATATAGCTATATATATATATATATATATATATATATATATATATATATATATATATATATATTATATATATATATATATATATATATATATATATATATATATATATATATATATATATATATATATATATATATATATATATATATATATATATATATATATATATATATATATATATATATATATATATATATATATATATATATATATATATATATATATATATATATATTTATATATATATATATACACACAGGAAAGAAACAAAGACAATTTTTACGTTCAATACTATAGTTTCATGCTTTCGCAATCCTCAGTTGAATAAATTGACATTTAAACCGTAAAAGCAATATAAAGTTATCAAAGGACAATATAATGGTATCTATAAAAAGTGACGTCGATCCTTCTAGTCTTTAGTATCATTTTGGAAGAGTTTGTACTTATTGATGTGCCTGCATTTGGATATTAATTCTGATCGCGTGTTTAATAAGTTGTTATTATCGTACATTGCGATTTCTAGTTTCTCGGCTAAACACAAATTGCATTTAATCGCTTTGGAGTTAGGGACAAGTTCATTACATTGTCTGATTATTTTCCATGTGATTAATGGTGTGTAATTTTTATCTTTTATACGCCATACTTCTTTTGAAAGTTCCGTGTCTTTTTTGTATTTAGCTGTGTTAAAGGATTTTTTGTGGTTGGCATATCTTTGTTTAAACGTTGTTGCTGCTAGACCAATGTAAACCTTGCGCTCATAGTTGGGGATAAGCCATATTTCAAAGCCTCATCAATAACACAAGCTTTGACATTTTTTAATAATTTTCTCTTTTCATTAAATTCCTTTCTCTCTCACTCAAAATGGTGCATCCTTTCATCTGTTATTTTTGCAGCTGATTTAAATTATTCTATAATATTTGTAAGTGCTGTAGATTTTACTAGATGTATCATACACCACAAAATGACTAGAAGGGGATTAAGGGTTGTAGTTACTGTGAAATTCTACGATGTAACTATAGGTAGCTCTAGCTACAAAAAAAATTTTAAAATACTTTTACAAACTCCCGCCACTAAAACACCATATTTGATCGAAAACGTCACGTATGCATTACTTTTCTCTGCATGCTTAATTTTGGGCGAATTTCAAGTCTGTTGTATACGTTTCATCCTCATATCAAAATACACTACAGGCCTTGGGATCTAGGTTGTACCGTACCCTATTCGGTTCGGGATTTTTCGAACATATTATGACATATTATAAGTTTTCATAGACTTGTCCAAATTGAATCAAAGTTGACATACTTCAGAAAAGTAACAAAATGTCAGCAATACATCCGGTGTTTTCCGATTTTCTGTTAAAATCCGAAAAAAAACGGAAAATCGCATTAATCACGTGTCCACCCAATACAGAAGTAGTCTACTCAAAGAAACAAAGTTGTTTTGTTAGTTTCAATTTCTAAGGATAATTCGAACAAGAGTTATTATATTTTCCCGATTATGGTTTCATAGAGATTTCTAGGGGTAGTTTCCAGTAATAGCCAATATCTACGCCTCTGAGAGGCATGGGACCAAAACATTTGGCACGCAGGTGTCTAATAAATAAATATTAAAAACAAGGAAGTATGATAGCCATAAAGCATAGCATAAAAAAGTTATTAAAAAAAACGGCAGGATGGCACCCCCCGGACCGAATAGGGTTAAAAGGGACCTCCCACCTCAACAAAACATTTCTTATATCGAAAATATATTTGGTGTGGATGAAGAATTTTTTTTTCTAATCTAGTATCTCAAAAGAAAAAGCCAAAACATTTAATTAATATTCACCTTTTCTCAACACCTGTTTACACTGTTTTGAAAACGCTACATCCATAATGGCAGATTTGTTTACGATGCAAGTTATGATTTACGCAGACAAAAATATAGCCACAAGTGTGGGCTGTAATGTTTTAGCTTTTAAACTAAAAATTGCAATGTTGTAACATTGCTTTACCAAATATATTAGATTTATAATGTTAATGTTCTCAAAAAATGATCTGAGAAAAGATTATAGTACTAATTATTGACAACCACATTGTTTTTTCTGCAGAATAAAAGTATATACTTACAAGTAGTACACGTAAGGGATGCAAGAGATGAGTATAATCTCTGCGCATGATAGAACGTATTGTTATTCCTGCCATCTTTTTTCAAGAGGAACCTGGGGATCAAAACATTTTTTGCTTTATTTCTTTTTACTCTGTGCATCATTTTACTTAAAAATATTCTACACTGATGGTCTTCAACTCTACGCGCTTAGTGTAGATGTGTAGCGAAATCATAGACTCAGTGCAAGATCGTCATAGATCGTTGAATATCATTCTTAAGGAAAATTGCTAACTAAGGATACATATAAATATCAAGAAACGGCTTCTCAACCTCGTCTCCAGGGTTGTTTTTCACTTTTTGATATTAGGACGTCGTGTAAGAGAACGAACATCGTCCCAAAATCAAAAGTGAGAAGGGTTGTAGGGAAGAGGTCGACAATTTGTTACTAAGCAGGAACGTGCATATAAAAAAGTATTTTAAGGAACATTTAAATGATTTTCTGATTTAGAATCTTTAGCCACAATAAAATTTAGTGCAAGCTTTTTGAATGAAAGCCAAAAGAATCTGTTTCCCGTGGCGGGGGTGTTTTTTTCGAAACTTTTTTTAGCCCAGTACTAAGAACATAACTTCCAACCTCATTCCCAGCGCATTCTCTTTTTATATCCGGACAGAGAGATGTTTTTCTCGCCTTCTCGTTACGAAAAAGAGACAACGGGTCCTATTTTCACAAAATGTGTTTATGAACAACGCTCTAATGGCGTAAATATGAATATTACTTTGCAGTCGTATGGTTGACAAAAAAATGGCCGCAAGTAAAAAATAACATTGTTAACTTTAGAGAGAATTATAAGAGAATTCACATCCTGGAATGTTGTTGTCTTACGGCAAAATTTTGACTCGGTTTGTTTTAGTTTTTATCACATAATTATCACAGTTATTACGCGAAAGTTCAAAATCATTTCACTCCCTTAACACGGTCAATCGTTTCACCGTTAAAGCCGATGGAATCGAGTAATATCGGAAGCTTATCACTAAATTCATGTCGGTACGAATATGTGGCGCAACTGTTGTAACAGAAACGGTCTGGTACACTTAGAAAGGCAGAGAAATGTAGTTTTTGAAATTGTAATCACTTATTTAGCGCACGTTAAAAGCTAGGATTGGTACCCCAATGAAAAATGAGTTGTTCATCTTAGTTTTTGAATAAAGCGCTAGCACAGCACCCAATCCCGTTGCTGAGTTCAAGCAGTCATTTAAAGTTTCCATGAATGTTATTTCTCGCAGTGGGAAGGTCTCATTTATCACAGTTATTGCCCAAAAGTTCAAATTTTTTCACTAACGTACCAAGGTCAATCGTTTCACCGTTACAGCCGATACAACCGAATAATATCGGAAGCTTATCAGTAAATTCATGTTGGTACGAATAAGTGGCGCAAATGTTGTAACACAAACGGACTGGTGCCCGTAGAAAGCCAATGAAATGTACTTTTTGAAACGGTATTCACTTCTTCAACGCGCGTTAATGGCAAAGGTTGGTACCCCAGTGAAAAATGGGTTATTCATCATAATTTTTGAATGAATCTCTAGCACGGCGCCCAATCTCGCTGCTGAGTTTAAGCAGCCATTCCAAGTTTCCTTGAATGTTATTTCTCGCAGTGGAAAGGTCTCATTTATCACAGTTATTGTTCAAAAGTTCAAAATTATTTCATTAACGTACCGCGGTTAATCGTTTCACCGTTACAGCCGACACAACCGAGTAATATCGGGAGCTTATCAGTAAATTCATGTTGGTACGAATATGTGGCGCAATTGTTGTAACACAAACGGTCTGGTACAGTTAGAATACTAAAGAAATGTAGTTTTTGAAACTGTATTCACTTATTCAGCGCACATTAAAGGCTAGGATTGGTACCCCCGATGAAAAATGGCTTATTCATCTTAGTTTTTGAATAAAGCGCTAGCACAGCGCCCAATCCCGTTGCTGAGTTCAAGCAATCATTTAAAGTTTCCATGAATGTTATTTCTCGCAGTGGGAAGGTCTCAGTTATCACAGTTATTGCCCAAAAGTTCAAAATTATTTCACTAACGTACCACGGTTAATCGTTTCACCGTAACAGCCGATACAACCGAATAATATCCGAACCTTATCTCTAAGTTCATGTTGTTATACAATGTGGCGCAACTGTTGTTACACAAACGAACTGGTACAGTTAGAAAACCAAAGAAATGTAGTTTTTGAAACTGTACCCACTTCTTCAGCGCACGTTAAAGACTAGGATTTGTACCAAAATGAAAAATGGGTTATTCATCTTAGTTTTTGAATAACGCGCTAGCACAGCGCCCAATCCCGCTGCTGAGTTCAAGCAATCATTTAAAGTTTCCATGAATGTTATTTCTCGCAGTGAGAAGGTCTCATTTATCACAGTTATTGCCCAAAAGTTCAAAATTATTTCACTAACGTACCCCGGTCAATCGTTTCACCGTTACAGCCGATACAACCGAGTAATATCGGAAAATTACCGCTAAATTCATGTTGGTACGAATATGTGGCGCAATTGCTGTAACACAAGCGGTCTGCTACAGTCCGTTTGTATGACAACAGTTGCGCCACATATTCGTACCAACATGAATTTAGCGGTAATTTTCCGATATTACTTGATTCCGCCGTTTTTAATTCTGAAACGATGGACTGTGGGACACGAGTGTTACAATTGTGAACTTTGATGCAATATATGTGATGAAAAAGACCTTTCAACTGCAAGAAATAACATTCTTGCGAACTTGGAATGACTGCTTGAACTCAGCAGCGGAATCGGGCGCTGTGGCAGCGCTTTATGCAAAAATTAGGATGAATAATTCATTTTTCACTGTGGTATCAATTCCAGCTTTTACCGCGCTGAAGAAGTGCAGAAGTTTCAAAAACTACATTTCATTGGTTTCCTAACGGTACCAGTCCGTTTGTGTTAATACACAGTGGCGCTACATATTTGCGCCAACATGAATTTAGCGATAATTTTCCGATATTACTAGGTTCTGCCACTTTTAATATTAAAACGAATGGATGTGGGACGCGAGTGATATAGTTGTGAACGTCGTTGCAGTAAATGTGATAACAAAGACGTTTCCACTGCGAGAAATGACTTTCTTGCAAACTTGGAATGACTGCTTGGACTCAGCAGCTGGATTGGGCCCTGTGCTAGCGCTTTATTTGAAAATAAATGATGAATAAGTCATAAGAATTCTAGCCTTTAAGGTGCACTGAAGAAGTAAAGATAATTTCAAAAAGTACATTTCATTTGCCTAACGGTACCAGTCGAATTGTATTACAACAGTTTTACTACCTATTCGTATCAACATGAATTTCGTAGTTTTCTTCCGATATTAATGGGTTCCATCGGCATTAACGGCGAAGCAATTGACCGTGGTACGTTGGTGAAATCATTTTGAACTTTTGCGTAATAACTGTGATAAATGAGACCTCTCCACTGCGCGGAATAACAATCTTCCAAACTTGGAAGGTTTGCTTGAAATGCGCACGGGATTACGCGCTGTGCTAGCGCGTTATTAAAAAATTAGGATAATTAGGTCTTTTTTCACTGTGCTACTAATCCTAGCCTTAAACGCGCGCTGAAAAAGGGAAGACAGCTTCAAAAACTACATTTTATTGATATTCTAACGGTACCAGTCGGTTTTTGGTACAACAGTTGCTCCACATATTCGTACCAACATGAATTTAGCGATAATTTTCCGATATTATTAGGTCCCCCCTCTTTTAATGCTGAAACGATTCACTGTGGGTCACGAGTGATATAGTTGTGAACGTCGTTGCAGTAAATGTGATAACAAAGACGTTTCCTCTGTGAGAAATGACATTCTTGTAAACTTGGAATGACTGCTCAGACTCAGCAGCTGGATTGGGCGTTGTGGTAGCGCTTTATTCAAAAATGAAGATGAATAAGTCATTTTTCACTGTGGTACCAATTTCAGCTTTCACCGTGCGCTGAGGAAGTGCATACAGCTTCAAAAACGAAAATTCATTGGCTCCCTAACGGTACCAGTCCGTTTGTGTTACAACAGTTGCGCCACATATTCGTATCAACATGAATTTAGTAGTAATCTTCCGATATTACTCGGTTCCATCGGCTTTAACGGCGAAACGATTGACCGTGATACTCGCGTGAAAGATGTTAATGTAGTTTTTGGCAATGTTTTCACTTCTACAGCGTGCGTTATACCGGAAGATTATGGCTAAATTCATGTTGGTACGAATGTGTGGTGCAGTTTTTAAAACACAAACGGACAACTACCGTTAGAGAATCAATTACATGTTGTTTTTAAAACTGTTTTTACTTCTTCAGCGCGCGTTAACAGCTTGCATTGGTAACGAGACTAAATTGAGTAAGCTTTCCAATCCTGGGTCGAGTCACCTGTTTCAGAAAAGACTGGTCAAAACACATTTAAACCCCATTATTTTTGTAACCTTTTGTCAAAAGTACATGATGCTATACATTTTCTTGATCGGCGTTTCAAGATCTATCCAATAAGAGCAACAAGTAAACACATTTCTAAAAAAATATTAAATCAATGAAGCTTTTTATGGCAATGCACATAAATGAGTAAGTTTTCAGAAACTGGGTCCCTGAATCCGTTTCGGAATGGTCGGGTTCATGACGTCATCAAAAAACTTTCAAACCACAAAATTCTATACAACGCTTGAATCTCTAAAAAAAAAAATTGTTTATTGGCAGATCCTTGCTGATGTCGGCAAAAATTTTAAACTGCAATATCTCCTCCGTTTTTGAAAGCACATGATCTTACACACTACCTCGATTATCAATTCAGGTTCTATATAATACAGACAAAAAGCAAAAAAAATTAAATTACTTTTAGTCATTGCTGACGTCATTAAAATTTAAACGCAGGATCTTTTTTGTTTTTCTCCTGCTTAAGTGGCATCTTTAACGGAGTAGTAGTAGGGGATGGATATAAGTACAAAACAGCTCCTTTGACACCTTGACCCTCAAAAACCCCCGCTTCCACCACCTCCCCCCTCCCTCCACACCTAGCCCTCTCAAAATCGGAAAATCCGACGGCATCCGAAAACAAATCCGAAACAAATCCGAAACCGACAAACCCGACAATTCCAGGACATGCGCACAGCGCAACAAGTAATATTGCTGACATCAACAAAAACCAGCGCATGCGCAGTTGAGTAAGGTAAGCCCCTTACTCAAAGCTCGACCTTGCTAATTGAAATTGAAATGTACCTATAATAAAAGATGAGTTGGTTCAGGAACGCTATCAGCAAACTATACGATACAGTTTCAACCCCGGTAGCAGCAACTCGCGACGCTCTTGCAGATCGAGTACGGAGCGTGAGGGATACAGTTACCTACTACTATAACAAGGCGAAGGAGCAAATCTCAGGAGCGACAACGCTTCATGATGAGGTCCAACTGATCACCATCCAAGACGAATATCAGGGAATCGCCGACCTCAAACACATGTTCGGAGGGGAGAAGGAGCAAGCCACGAACCAGGAGGGGATCGAGGACATCCAGAACATATTTGATGCGAATGACACGCAATTTTTAGAAGAAGGAAGGCGCATCAAGACGTGGCAGTTCAACAAGAACCTCAACCAACCGCTGACGGAGGCTATCATGCAAAAAATCACACCCCACGTAGACATGCGCGTCAAGGTAGTCTACAGCTTCAGCTGCGATATCTACCGAGGTGGTGGCGACGTGTCGGCTTATCACAAGAACAAGAGCTGCAAGTCACTATCAAGCATGGCGGATATCGAAGCTTTTATGGAAGAATGCGAGATGCAGCGACTCAATCTGGAAGATGCAGAGTTTTGGACCAAGGCCTACCTACCACCCGACAGAACAATCGAGACCCCCGGAGCATACGAAGGTAAAATAGTCTTCAAGCATGTGCGGATCAAGATCATCTCTACGAGGGAGCCTCTACTCGGATGCGGCCCTTTGCCTGACTGGCTGCGGGGTAAAAGGTGCATCTACAGCTTTGACAAAGATGATGAAAAAACGGACAGCCTGTGCTGCTGGAGATGCCTCGCGGTGCACTATCGGGGAGAGCGAAAGCAGCGTGAAAAGCATATCACGCAAGAATCCCTCAAACTAGCACGCGAGTACTACGAGGACTCTAAGCTAAAGCGGGAAGAGGTACGTGCCACGAAGCTCGTAGACTTTGAGGGTATCGCCAAACACTTCAAGATCAACATCCGCGTCTTTGAACCCAAGACGAACTCTGACAAGGCGCCATGGCGCCATGGCGGCTCGTCTATGGTCAAAATCAGTACAAAGAGTGGTTAGACACGATCAACCTTGGTATGCTGGATGGTCACTGTTTCTATATCAAGAATATGGATGTTCTAACTCCGAGCTATGAATGCGAGGCTTGCGGTCAGATCTTCACACAAGCCTGCCTCCTCACACGGCATAAGCAGCACGAGTGTGAGGGTGCAAAAACAACGATCATTTGCAAAGGTGATAAGGTCAAACGCATGCCATGCAAGTCCGAGAAGGTCTTTTACAACGAGGGTGGGTCATGTCGGTGGATAGAAGCCATGTCGGCGCAAACCGGAAATCATATACACCATGCACTCTGCGGGCATGGTGGTGAACGCGTGATTCGTGATCTAGGTAAGGAGGTCTACCTTGTAGATGAGTATGACCCACAAACGAAAACAGTCTACGAATATCACGGCTGCAGGTGGCATGGGTGTCCCTGTCAACCGCAGAGAACCAATGCGGACAAAAATCAGTACTTTCAAACCAAGTTCAAGGAGGACCATATTCAAAAACTGGGGTATAACATCGTGACAGCTTGGGAGTGTGAGAACCCGCCGAAAAGTAAGGGGTACCTCAAGAAAGAATTTCGCCCATACCCCCACTACATCGTGTTTGACTTTGAGGCACTTCTAGCACCTTTACATCAGCGGCAAACATCCGATCTAACATACCTCTCGGAGCATATCTCAGTAAGTGTCGCCATACACGATAGTCTCAATGAACATCCAACGTTCATCATGCACGAGTACCCCAATGTGTTGGTTAAGAAGTTTGTTGAGCAGCTTGAGAAAAGGCAGGCCCTCATCGTTGAAGAAGTCGAAAGGTTATACCCGAGACCTGACGACTTTGACATGCTCCCTGTTAAGAAACAAGAAGCTTGGAACGAGTGGGTGAACCAAGTGGCGGTGATCGGTTTCAATAGCGGAAAGTACGACATCAACCTGATCAAGCGGTACTTTATCGAGCGAATTACCGAAAACGACGACGATGCGAAGCACGAGAAGATCAAAGTGGCAAAGAAGGATAATGACTACATGTTCCTTACAACCTCGAAGTTTAAATTCCTCGATATCAAGAACTTCCTCGCCCCTGGGAGGAGTTATGCCGGATGGTGCAAGTCTCTGGAATGTGGGCTTGAAAAGCTTGTGTTCCCTTACGAATGGCTGTCAAGCTACGACAAGCTGAACCATGTCGGCCCTGTCGAGCATGAGGACTTTTATAGTAGTCTTAGCGGGAAAAATACCCTATCCCCCGAAGAGTACCAAACATTCAAGGGAGAGTTTTACAAGCGAGGCTGTGTCACTGTGATGGACTGGCTGGCTGACTACAATCTTGCAGACGTGATACTCTTCGTTGAAGCTGTTGATAAGACGAGACTGCAGTACTACGAGGATGAGATTGACATTCTTAAGGATGCCGTTAGCATACCAGGTGTGTCGATGCGCTACGTTCTGAACAAGTCTCTGCGTTTACACCCTGAGTTAGAGCTCTACGCACCAGGGGACCCCTGCAAGCACAAATGCAAAGAGGACTGCTTCAAAGCCCGGTGCAAGGCCTGCATCGAAGTCCAAAAAACCTGCGGCGAGTGCACGAGAAACGAGGTCTACAAGCTCTTGCAGACTGGGATGGCCGGCGGCCCCGCGATTGTCTTTTGCAGGTACCACGAGAGGGATGTGACAGCTATAAGATCTCACATCTGCGACGAACCCCGCGAATGCAAGACCATTCTAGGGTATGACGCCAACATGCTCTATCCGGGTACCCTGCTGCAAGATTTCCCTTGCGGGAAGGAAAAGTTGATCAAGATTGCTGAACCCGTTGAGGGATTGGAAGCTCTGGAGCAAGGTGTTCTAGATGGCTCACTCTTTGGCTTTGCACAAGTCGATATAGAAGTGCCCCCAGAGCTGTATAACAAGTTTAGCGAAATGTCCCCGCTATTTGTGGTCAAGGAGATACCTGACACTCAAATCCCCGAGCATATGCACGAGTACTTGACCAAGACATGCCGCAAACGTGTTCCAGGAACCAAGAAGCTCTTGGGTTTGATGAAATCTGAAAAGATCTTGTTGTATACTCCCGTGCTAAAGTGGTACCTTGAGCATGGGCTAAAAGTCACCGCTTTTTTTCAGTTCCTCAAGTACTCTATAGGTAAGCCCTTCGCGTGGTTCCCGGAGGAGATTGCAGAGGCACGACGGCAAGCAGATAAAGACCCCGACAAGCGCATCGCGGGTGATACGGCGAAGTTGAAAGGGAACTCGTTCTTTGGGAAGATGATTGAAGATCTGGCTAGGCATGCCAACACCACGTTCACGAGAAATGAGAAGGAGGTCGATACAGCAATGAGAAGCCCGTACCTTGAAGACCTTGAAGAGATCGGAGACGCGTACGAGATCCGCAAGGGTAGGCACGGGGTTAGCATAGATAGAGCCTACCAGTGTGGCATTGCCGTCTACCAACTAGCCAAGTTGCGCATGCTCGAGTTCTATTATGATTTTCTCGACAAGTACGTGGATTGTCGAGACTTTGAGTATGTGTACATGGACACCGACTCAGCGTATTTTGCCATATCTGGGGACGAGTTGCGAGATGTCGTTCGCCCTCGAATGCTCGATGAGTACGATGGGGATGTGAAGCACTGGCTTGTTACCGACAAGTACTCGAGTCGAACGGGAGGGTTGTTCAAACCTGAATTCATCGGGTCTCGAATGATTGCTTTGACGGCGAAGTGCTACTTTGTCGAGGGGTTAGAAGGTACAAAATTCTCCTGCAAAGGCATGTCAAAAAGGCAGAATGAAGTAACATGGTCAAGGTACCTGGGAGCTTTAAAGGGTGAGCTAGATACAGCTAAAAATGTAGGTTTCCGGGTACACAACCAGGGGATGGTCACGTACGAGCAGAACAAGCTGGGACTCTCGGCATTTTATGACAAGCGAGTTGTACATGACGACGGGGTGCATACATCTCCACCTGTGTTGTGAATCCCGTCCAGAGTTTTGTGGAGTACTACTCCACAAAAAGTAACAAGATGGAGGGTGTTAAAAAATGTACGGACTGTAAGCGAGCCCAACCACCAGACAATTTCAAGATCAAGGCGCACGGCCACGATAAATGGGAACGAAATAAAATGTGTATCACATGCCGGGACAGTCGGAATGCGTGGCAGGAGCTCACAAAGTGCCCACATCAAAAGAGTGGGAACCGGTGCAAGGAATACGCTTTCCCTGGGTATATGTATAACCTTATTCTGGCTAGAATTCACGCTGCTCTAAGGTATGTTACGGAGATAGCCTCTACGGAGTACTACGGAATCGCCGATATGGATCCCTCAACATTGGCACATACATCTTCGTTACCAATCGAATTAAAAAATGTGATGCAAAAAAGCTACTATCATGTAGTAAAAATAAACAATGACGTAACAATAATGGTAGAATATTGTAAATCCAATCACCTACTGTTCGATAATGACGTTTGTTTTGCTATACCAGTATCAAATAATTTATTACGACACTAGACAACAATACGAAAACCCTATTAGGAAACACGTGGGAAACAGCAATATTGCGATTTTTATACTAAAACAACATGAGAATGTAACCTAGCTAACCGCCATCACTGTTGATGTTTTACTGAAGTAACCTACTGCGATACCGGCTGTATCCTTATGAAATAGAATGTATTACAAACAATTACCACTACCACGTGGTACGAATCAAATAAAATGGATATTATTCTATTTGTAACGAATTAACATGTTATGCATAATACTTGTATTATATAACACGACTGTCAATATAACTCTTGTTATTTCATCAATTTTTGATATCAAACCCCTTATGTCTTTAGTCTTATTTTCAATTTTAATTGCTCCTTTGGCTATTTTATTTCAGTTCGCCCGGCCCTTTGTTACGCACTTGGCCGTGAACAGACCCTACTCGCCGCGTAGTTCACCAATCAAAAAACATTTTTTAATCCAGCAAATACAGCCAGCTCTGCGGTGGACCCTCCTTTCGAGAGTCTGTATACACGGGAGGGAAGGGTGTATGAGTACCTTCACCATTTCCTTTATCCCTTTACAGTGAAGACTAACGCTGTGCACATTTAACGGCTTTTAGAACTGTACATACACGCTAGCTCGGCCGTTAGCCTAGTTTTCTATTCATCCAGATTACCCCCAGGCGCGCGTGTTCCACGTCTCTAGCACTGCCCCTCTACCTTGTTGTAGATTCGCTACTCACAAACTGTACATTACGTCACTTGCCCGAGGCGCAGTGGTGCTCTCAACCAATTAAAATCTCACCATTACAGGTGCCCTTCACCTACCAATTATATATACCCATGAAATCAGGTGACTCAGTCTTCTCGTTGAAAGCACATTTTTCCCTTTCCTTTTTCACCTCGCTAATCATCGCACGTGGTTTGTTATCGATTACTTACAAAATCTGTTAATCATGGCCAACAAACAAATCGAGAAAGAAATATATAGAGGTAACCCTTCCGTTATAAACAGACCCTTCAAAATGACCGACCGCCTTCGCCAGGTCGGGTTGTTTTGATTCTATCACGGATCAATTTCACTACCCGAGCAGAAAGCGGTATAAGAAACAAGGCCTGTGCGTCTGATGAAGCCCTTGTTTCTTAGCTCATCCCTTTACCCACACAACATCCTTTCTCTACATACGATACTTCGAATCCTCCACTGGAGATTAGGGACACCCAATCAAAAAACATCCAAGATCAATTTAGAGACGGTATGAGCTGGGAAAACCGGGGGCAGTGGCAATTTGACCATAAATCTGCCCTCAAATATAGAGAGAACGGGGTATATCCCAGCGAAGCGGTGCAATTAGAAAGGCTGCACTACACTAACATACGACCCCTGTGGGCAAGTGAAAATCAATCAAAGGGCAATCGATATATCTCCGATTAGAATGCTCGTTAGATGGTTGTTCACCAACCATCTAAACAAAATGGAATTGTGTCTATGTATCACCGTACTACTGCCCTATGTATTGATTATACTCATCTTCTTTCGATACCGTCGTATAATAAAAACGATGTCTGATATTGCCGAGATATTTGATGGTGTCGACACACCAACCCCACAGCATCAAGACAAACCCATTGACAAGCGTCAAGCTTTAAAAGAGGCCATACGTCGTGGGCAAAAGCACTTACTGCCGAAAAAGTGTACCGAAGGGTTTATCGATAAAGCCTCACCAGAGGCTATCGAAAAGATCCACAACGACTTTGTTCAACGTGAGCTACAGGAGAAAGGTGAAAGGACTGCGAAAGCCCTATCATCACAAGCTATCAGCATGTACAGCAAAGTTGTAGGGCGTGTGGTGCAGCTTGACAGCGCAGAGAGTCTTTGTAAAGATATTGAAGAGGATCCAATCATCAAAGACTCCATGGCTGACTTTGGTCTCCTCGTCTACTCTGCTTTTGGAAGGTTTTTGACACCCCTTCTACTAGTTGCACACACAGTTAACCACTGTCAACTCTCCATGTCCAAGGTAGGTGAAGAGCAAGAGGATGAACAGCAAGATAAAGATGGGGAACATTCTATCAAAAATAAGCATGAACAATCGTGAACTGTACGATAAATTGACTACATTCAACCCCCTTACCTTACGCTATTCGGACTGGTGCAGTATCACTGGAGACTTGGGCGCGCATGGTCCAGAAATTTTGACCCCTGCCGCAGATCGCTTCCCACATCACGTCCGTATTTTAGAGATGAAATCCTATAAGAACGTGATAAGAACGTCTAGCAGATACGGTTTGAAAGCGTGATAGAGGGAAGTGATTTTTTGTAACTACCACGAGTTACAAGAAATGAGCGAACAACAGAAACAAGAAGAGCAAGTCATTATAAAGCCTGTAAAGAACCCTGGGAGAGTAGCCCAGGGTCACAAGTTGGCGGCACTGATGAAGAAGAGGAAAGAAGATCTGAAGCAACAAGAGGGCACTGTAGAATCTACAGTCAAAACCTCTTCTGGAGTGAGTTCTGTACAGTCAGGCTATCTCTATGGCGCTGGAGGACTCATTGCCGTACTCGCCTGCGTAGGATTTGGATTCTATATTTTCCGTAAGAAGACGGCTCGCCAGCATGTTGAAACCCCAGAGCCATTGCCTCTACCCACACAAAAACAAAAGCAAGAGCGACAGCCCGATATTGACATTTTCAAGATGTCTTAGCCCCTAATAAATGACAACCAACGTTACGCCTCAGCAGAAAGAGATTATTGACATGCTCTACGAAACAGTCGTGGACCTAGGTTTTACTTTCACCTATGCGATGGCCGGCAAAAAGTTCCTTGGCATCACGAGCCCCTCCACCAAGATGGACACGAGCGATGCTCTCAAGATGGTGGCTTACTTCTCGACGGGAAGAGCCAGCCGCGAGATGGCCGTTCAAAAAGGTTGGATCCCTGCGAGTATCGTTCCAAAGCCAAAATAGTTGACCACAATTCGTGTTTGCTCCTCCGAGTAAACAAGGTTCTATCTGCCACCGGCAGACAGAATAAATGCTAGACATAGTGAAAGACCCGCATACAGCGATCTTCACGGGGCCCACCTCGTGTGGTAAAACGCAGCTTGTCCTTGATTTGCTTGAGAGCGAATACAAGCAACACTTCAACAACATTGTCATACTTTGCACTACCCTGCGGTGGAATACCACTTATCTTGAACGGGCATCACTATGGAAGGAAGATTATATCTTCCTGATAGAGCCCAAGGATCAACTCTTCGACTGGATTGAGAAACTATCGAAGCTCCTAGCGGGGGAGGAGACGCTCTTCATCATTGACGACATGATCGCGGACGAAACCCTCGATAAAACTCGTGGGGCGTTGCTGGAACTAGCTGTTTCGGGTAGACACAGAAGACATAGCTTGTGGCTGCTAACACACAGATATAAGAAGATCCCAATAACAGTAAGAGATCAAATGAAACAACTTCTTGTCTGGTATCCGAAGAATCGTAAGGAGTTTGAGCTCATTCATGAAGAGAATGATGTAATTTCAAGTAGGAAAGAAATTTCTATTATTAAGGCTCAGCTCAAGAAGTCCAAGCATGCTTGCTTGTACGTGAGGCTGGAGCACCCTCGAACCTGGAAGATTTTAAAGTGAGCGACCACCACGCAATACGATCTCAGACCCAAAACTATAAGATAAATATGTCTTGTATCGTAATTTACCGCAAGCATAGCACGCAGGATGATGACGAGTACTGTCATTTCCCATATATGCTCCAGAGTGTTCAAAGACGTGATATCCCCAGCATAAGGAGTTGGTTCAAGGAGAACTACTCAAACGGTGAGGAGATTGTTGTCATTGACAATCCCAACGGTATACATACCTTTAACAGATTCGTAGAAGAAGGGCATGTAGAGCGGTGCAAAAACCACTTTAAGCTTATCGATCTCGGTAGAGACAACTTGTACGACCTAGGTGTCCCTGCATTAGAAGACTAAGTCACATCGCCTTCCGTCTCCCCTGAATTTTGTATAGATTCGTCCATACAAAAGATTTTTGACTTTGAAAAATATTACAATTCAAAAATGTCTTCACAGCTTTCCCTTGAATTTAATAATAGCAAACTATATACCGTGACTATTAACGGTCGCACCTGGACCCGCGCCAAGAAAGTAGTACAAGGTGCGCTGAGGTATAAAAAAGACACGTCCGATACCATCCGCAAGCACTGCAGTCTGGAAAATTACACTCACAAGTGTCAACTCACCGGTTCCCCCGCCGCGGGGGAACCTGTAAACTGGCCATCCAACTCTCAAAAGTACGACCTCTACATCAATGAGGAGGGTATGTACGAGCTGGTTTTTGCAAGTCAACAACCCACGGCAAGAAGGTTTAGGAAATACTGCTGCAACACGATGTTCCCGAAAATCCGTGATCATCTACATCGCCAAGCCCTTGAGGATAGGGATATGGCCCTGGCATTCCTTAATGATGCGGTTGAAGACAGGGATAGTCAACTCGCGATGCTCGGGGACGACCTCGAAGACAGGGATCGACAGCTTGCGGAACTCGAGTACGACCTACAGGAGAGGGATAAAGAAATTGAGGAGCTGCGACAACGTGCCGTACCCCATCTCAACGACCCTGGAAAAGACAATAGCATGGCCGTTATTCAAAAGAACAACGATGATCCCTGGCCCTACCTTGCCATCTGTGGCCAACAGGGGTATGTAGCTCAAAAGATTAGGAACAAGCTTGTAGATTACCCCAAGAGTGAGATTGTGGTACTTGCGGAGACCCCGAATTCTATCGTTCATTACAATTGGCTTCGAGAGCGTGGATGTATTGAAGTAAACCCTGAGCGTGTGAGACATTTTAGGCTAGGCCTTACATATACGCATGAACGTCTCATGCTCCTGCGGAGCCCCTAGGCGATGGCACTCGCGGAATGAACGACTAAGTAACGAGTTTTGTAGCTCTTGCGGAGCCACAAAAACACGCCTGATAATGCTGCTTGACCACTTCAGCAAATGTTAAAAGGTACTGAAATATCAAAGAAAAAAAAAGATGGAAGACTATGTACAGAGCCAACAACTTAGAAACCTTTACGATATTCGGGTGCCTGTGCTGCGATGCTGCATCAAGGCAGGATCTAGCGTTGGCTATTGTTCTACTTGCCTTGAAAATTTTAGATTTAGAAATGGTGAGTACTACGAGGGGTTTGAATATCCAGATGATGACGAGCTTCTAGAGAGAGTAGCCTCGGGTGAAAAGCCGTGGGCAACAATTCCCTGTGAGGAAGAAGATGAGGGGCTCGAAGTTGATATTGAAGACCTGGGTCTGCATATCGTCTCGGGTAAGGTGAACAAGTGGGGCATGCTCTGCTATAAGATTATCAAGGATAAGGACTTGAAGCTCTTGGATCTGGCCGACCTGGAAACAATAGGTAATATACTCAACGTTCCGATACCGGATAGACGTCTAGTTGATATTGATTTGCAAAATGCACCCAATGTCATCCAAGGTATCATCTATGGATACCCATTCTATACCCTGCATCCTGTGGATTATCTGCGGGATCAGAATGTTCTAATTGACGATGAAGATGAAATAGATTTGGAGAAACTAGAGGAACGCGCGAGGACCTATTACCATTCTTTTATAACCTCCTGGGGTACCTGAACATCCTCACGTAACACTCTATTTGGGCACCGGCACTACCGACAGATTACGAGATTTTGTGAGTCACAAGAGTCACAAAAACAACCCATTTACCACTCTTTGACATGCTCTGGAGGTACTTGAACATCCTCAGGGATTAGCATCAACTTCTCCAAGACGAAGCTTCGATCAGGTGCTCCTGCGGAGCTGCTAGGCGATCCACTGTCAAGATAGTACAACAGACGGGTGCCAGCCACAATACGATCGAATCTATACGTTTTCTTGCTCCACCAGGCGTCGGTCGCGCGTCTTTTAGCGTCACCGTGCTCCTCTCCAGGTTGTAGAAGATACAGGTAAAGACCGCCATCAAGTAGAGGCTTTTCCTGCTGATCTGGGGGCTGCTCACTTTTTACGAGCGGGACATCATCCATCTTGATGGCCTTTGAAGGTTACATGCCGATCATGACTGCCTTGGTATTATTGAGACTTAGTGTACAGATGCTTGACCCATGTGGTACTTTGCTCGTCAGAGACCAGCTCCTGCGCATCCTGCGGTTTGAACAGTCTCTCCGCGAGTACCTTGTTGTAAGCCTCCACGAAGGCTGTGAATGTGTGGTGGTACTTGGTAGTTGCCCACTTTAATTCGACGCCCTTGCTTTCTAGCAGTTTTGTCACGTCTGACTTGAACTCACTACCGTTGTCGCACTGGAATGTCTTCGGATATTGAAGGCCACCTGGCTTCGCATATATATCCTTGATCATCTCGGCAACTTCGCTGGCCTTTTTGGTGCGTAGGGGCCTAGCTACCTTGTAGCGAGAGGCTACGTCGATGCCTGTGAGGATATATTTGTAGGTGCTACCATAGAGTTTGTCATGCGGCATGTACAGCAAGTCAAACTGGTGCATTTCATTAGGCTTCGTGATGGTGAAATGAGGGTAGTCGATGCGCTTGGGTCTTCGAATATGTCGGAGCCAGAGCAGTTGACGAGTCAGCCAATGAGTCACCTTCTTTTTGGATAGACTACTCTCCTTCGCGAGTAATTTGATGGCTTTCCGTCCAGTCCAGAGATGCTCCGGAGTGTAATAGATTTGGCTGAGAAATTCAGCCTCCTCCTTGGTAAATAATTTTGACATGTCTTTATTATACATGTCAAAAATCTTACAGATAACTCTTGTGGAGCCGGAACTGCGTTCCGCGTTGCTGCTAGGCGAATTTGTACGCGACCACCCCTAGAAGGGCTAAGGAGCCAACGATGAACGTCAGTTCACCATCTTGCTGTTGTTTGGAAGGTGTGTAAAAATTCTTTAGTTGTGGGGCCTTCTCCTCTGAGGCAATGTAGTACTGGTATAGATCGTCATCGAGCTCCTTCAAACTCTCGCCTGCTTGCCTTTTCACTTCTCGTTGCTTCCCGAACCAATCCAATTTAGCTTGTCTATCTCTGATCCACTGTGCTTGAGCAGTATTGAGCTTTTCTACCGCTTTGTTGTGCCTCTTTCGCTCTTCTTCACCATGCCCCGAGAGCTTGCTAAAGAGATAATTTGAGCCGCTGAATGCCAGGGCGTTGATTAGCGCACCTCCTGCCATAATTGCCAGAGTTGCCATGTTTTATTCAATACTCCACTCCGTGGAATCGCCCATCCAAAATGTTAAGCTGCGCGTCTTGCAGCAAGTACACATAGCACTTGAAATCCCCAGTACTTCCGTCAGCTTTCTTGGTCATATGGAGGGTTATACCGTCTCTGTAGGGGTCTACCCGAACCATGTAGGGTATTATCTGGAGAGCTTCGAAAATCGATGAAGAGCGCGTATCTCTCAGTCATGAACTGCCCGATCGTGACCGCATAGTCATGACTACCAAACAATTCAAAGACTTGTTCAAGATGATCCTTTGGTAGCATGGCGTGGCTGTATAGCTCGTTAGGCTCACCTTCGACAGTGATCGAGATTCTTTCGATCTTGGGGTTGTAGAACACCTCGTTTACACCAGCGTAGGCTTTGACTTTTCCAGGGTCAACGAACAGTAGTAGCACTCCCTTGAGACTCTTTGCAGGTGTATCGATCTGGAGGTTATATGAGGTATCAGACTTTTTAATAGTGACCACTTTGCTGCGGAGTACCCGTTCGTATGGCAGCGCGAGTCTCGAATATCGTGACATCATAGCACTGCTAAGCCCCTCGTGGTGCACTTTGTCAAACTCTAGGGCGATGTTGGTAATCTTGTATTGGGCATCCGCTGGCTTGGCTGCCGTAGACCCTGATGCCGCTGTGCCTCCATCTTTTATGACATCACCATAAGGGTTGAAATGCAGGACGAATTGTAGCCTGTCATGGAGTCCTCCCTGGTAGAAGGGTAGGTCTCTCGTCAGTTCAAACATCTTACCCAGCGGGATGCAAAAGGTGTTGCCATAAGCCGCAACGATCGCCTTCTCTTCATCTGTCCCAACGTGGTCCGTTGCTTTCACCTGGAGGGCCCTGATTGCACCGTCATTAGGGTTGATGCTTTCCAGAATGAGGTTGTTTTCTCTCTCAAACTTGGGGAGCCACAAGTCGCGGTACACAGCCAGGGTGTTGTAGTCGCTGATATTCTGCACCTCGTTGCCATTCAAAGTGATACGTAAGTTCTGCACCAGGGCCTTGCCAATGTTGCTGACAATGGTTCTCTTCGTGTTCGTACCCTCAAGCTCCAGGTTGAAAAGGAGCCTGAGAGAGCCTGGGAAAATGACGTCGTCCCGCCCCATGTTTGGTACGTCGACATACAAGTCCTCGTTCTGGTTGATCGTACTGGGGACGTGACTTACTTTAACACGCTGCTTCTTCCCTTTCATGCCCAGCATCGTCTTGACTTCTGTGTCAGGATCGAGTTTAGTTCCGTACATGTTACTCATGCTTTTATTAGTAGATGTTTTTTTGTTGAATAAATGTCGATTAATTCAGGATACGAATTAGACGATCGTACGTCAGAGGGAAACAATCCAGACGACGCGGAGCAGGAGAGTACTTTCACTACACCGGGAACCTCAGCACAACCTCTAGCGACCCTGGGGCCTTCAACCCAGGGACAACAACAGGGAGATGCGCTCGTGCGCTCGCGCAAGGTACACTAGAGGCAGAGATCGAGGATTTTTACGAACATCTTAGTAATTCGAACCTTGGACATCTGAATGCAACTCAAAGGGATATAAGTCTAATTAATGAGGACTTCAAACGTGAAGGGGGACATCTTTTCTTCAGAGGTATAAGGCTTACGAAAGAAAATGGGGTCGGGTTCCTAGCACTAAGCACGCTGAAAGGAATGGGCCTTACGGCTAAATTTATCCGGGATATGGGCTTTACCAGCTATGTCACTACCCCGAACAAGGCAGGGAAAGCGGCCCAGAAACTTGCGAGCGATATCGATCGCGTTGTTATGGGGAAGAAGCGTAGAGTAAAGTTCCAGAGCGAAAAATTTGAGATGGAGCAACGCGGAACATCGTCTAGCGGAGCAACACAACAGACTTATGACATCGACACGGACCCGTTGGAGGATATCGAGAACGTTATTGATGACACGGAGAGCCTTATGCAGTTTGGTGGCTTCACGGAGCGTGATAGAAGAGAGCTCAACCTCGAGGCTCAAACGTTGCGGGGCAACCTGAAGCAGCTGAAGGGCAAGATGATCTTCTACGAGAGCGAGATCGACAAAGCAGAAGCCAAGGTGAATAGGATCGAGACCAAGAAGGTTACGCCGGGAGCAACCGAGGAACAGATAGTCAAGTGGAACGAAGACATTGCGGAGGCCAATAAGGAGCTAGAACAACTAAAGGATCAGAAAGAAGCCATACAAGAAGAGCATGTGCTTTCCTCCAAGACTCAGAGCCAACTGAAAGCCATCAAGAGCACGATTATGAAAATCGCTGGGGATGACACGTCACTCATGGAAAAATTCAAGATTCTCTTCAAGGAACAAGGCTTGACTATAGCGAGCATCGTCTCAGCTGTAGGTCTACTGATTTCCACCATCGTACTCGCTGTTACGGGAGGTGCCGCAGGTGGAGCTGCTGCTGCAGGAGGTGCAGCAAGTGGTAAGGGTTTTGCACAAAGACAGCTGGAAAGACTCGGAAAGTTCTTGAAGTATCTAGCAGGTAAGACAGGTGCCGCTTTACCAGGGATCATTGGCAGCGTTGTCTCCTTCTTCTTCCAAGTAGCAGCGAAGATTGTCGAATTCGCAGCCAGGCACTTGTACATGGCCATCGCCGCTGCCGTCGCTTTCGTTGACGCGTATGTTGGGAAGGGTAGGGGAAGGACTCGTAGATCGTGAAGGACTACTCCTGTGGAGCCGCCAGGCGATCTAGTATGTTATCAACACACTAGAACGTTGCGATTATTTTTTCAGCCAAATATAGCAAAGGATTAGGCCTACCCCTGTTGTAATCAAGGCATCTTTGTTGTCCTCGTGCACTCCTGTGGAGCCGCCGGGCGACTTCGAGTCGTGCTTCGCGTCGTGCGGATTTTTCCCTCTTCCAAGGGTATGCGTTGAAAACAGTCCTATCTCATGCTGATTTTTCCCGCCTCCTTGCATACTTGAGGAGCTTTGTTTTGAAAACACTCCTATCTCATGGTGATTTTGTTCGGCATTTGGGGGGGTGGTGCTTCCTCCGGGTTTCGCGATAGCTTGCTCCGTAGGCTTGTTGTTCACATCAACCTGGGACCCTACATTGACATTGGAAGGCGCGATCAAGATGTTGTTGTTGTACCCCACAATTTTACCAATACGCAATTCAAGGTCCGAGGGTAGCATGTATACGCTGGGCATGACGGCAAAATTTACAGGCGTTCGAGCATACTGCAAGACCTTCTGGAATTCTATGATGTCATGTCCTACGTTCTCTTGGCGCTTTACCATGGCTTCAAATTTTTGCGTCAATATTTGCCTTGCTGTATAGTTGTCAGCACCTGAGCCGAGTAGGGATGCTTTGGCACCTGCTTGGGATCCAAGCAACAAGACCACGTAGACGCGAATACTCTCGCTTAGCTTGGTGAGCCCTTCCGACGTCAAGCCTTGACTTGTTGGGGTGATGAATTTCGCCCAATCACCCTCAACTTGGGGCCACCATCTACCGTTGGTGAGCGAGGCACTTACTGATTTGGTCTTGTAGAGACTATTGGGGTTCGCACCATATTCACGACATACTTGCGCATATCCAGAGGTGGAGTAGGGATTCTTATAGCGTGAGAACCCATCGTTGAAAGACATGGGTACCTTCATCCTTGCTAGGATGCGTCGCATGTGATAGTACACATGAAATTTGAAGATTGAGTTGACAAGCGGTACGGAGCCTGTTAGATGCTTGGCAGAGATGCCTAATGCAGTGCTTGCGCAATGACATGCAAAGTTCACTTGGATGTTCCAATAGTCCAACGCTTGTCCTTTCGTCCAGCCCTGTATGACAGTATCGTTCAAGTACGTACTTGTCACCTTGATGGGGTATTTGGTAAACCTAGGGAATGATACGGGGATATGCGAGTCTGTAGAGACGTACAGGTCTTGATGCTCCAAGTTGGTTATAGCAAGTGGCCATTCACCCCTGTTGGAGTGGTACTTTGCCATGGGATTATACGAGTAAATGTTCATCTTTTCTTGTTAGAGAAATATGAGACAACTATACATCACCGATATATATAACCCTACGATATTCGAAGACCATCTATGGCAGGATACAAGGATCGCTCTAAAGTCGATCAGTATCCGACCTACGTGGTCGAACATCCACACCAAGAGCGAGATCAACATCTATAAGACGGGCGGCAATCTGAGGTTGGGACCGTTGGAAGTCCTCATCTCTATCGAGCCGGGTTTATATCGAATCGAGGATCTCGCGGCTATTGTCAACAACCAAGCAGGGGGGCAGGATAAAGCTATTCGTACTCACGAACGGACGCTGTAGGGTTAGAGTTAACAAGGGGTACGTTGTGATAATAGGTCAACCACTGCAGGACATTATGGGGCGGGCCTTTGATAATAAGGTGGAGTTTACAGCGGGTGATCATGACAGCTTCTACAAAACTGACGTTCACCATCGACTGCGACTCGTTTGCCCCCAGTTGGATGAAGGCGACTGCCTGCTAGACGGAAGCAAATCTAAGATTCTCGCCTTGCTACCCACTAAGGAGATTGGCGCTTGGGGAGACATGATAACCTGGAGTTTTGACACTCCGATATACCTTCCCTTGAAAGGTTCCACAGATCGTTTGGAGTTCATGCTGACAGACGAGCTTAATCACGATAATAATGTAGCCTTCGAGGGGCTAACGATGCATCTTCTTATAGAATAAATATGAGTGAAATTACAAAGTTTTATCCGAGTTTACCGAGTGCTCCTGACGAGCTTGATGAAAGTCAGGTGTACAGACTCAAGAAGATCGAGGAGGTAGAGCAGTACCTCCGCAATGAATCAAAAGAACGGGATAAACTCGCTAAAAACTTCAAGATGCTTGGAACATGGGTGAGGTACACTGACCATGGATTACTAGCTATAAGCGTCATTACCTCAGGTGTTGGCATAGGCAGTATGCTGTCAGGAATTGGGGTACCGCTTGCTGTAGCCATGGGTGGTATCATGATTGCTGTAGGACTAGGGCAAGCGGGTCTGCGGAATGCGGGGAAGAGGTTAGATGTCAAGTCAAAGAAGCACGAGATCATCAGGCTACTCGCAGAGACTAAGCTCAACTCTGTTGTAGACCTCATCAGCAAAGCTGTTAAGAATGGGGTGATCAGCGACTATGAGTTCAGCTTGATCATGCAGGAGAAGCAGAAATACATGCTGCTGAAGGAGCAAGTCCGACAACGTACGAAACAAGCCGTGAATGCCATCAATGATCGTGAGAGACAGCAGCTTGTTGCAAAGGGGCGAGAGGAGGCGAAGGAGGAGCTTATGAAAAAACTTCAATCTGCACAGTATGTAAGCTCTACCTAGAGGAACCACCTGAATATTCGTAGTCTAATATGTTGACCAACATATTAGATCATCTACACAATCTCGAGCAATTCTCCAGTGTCCTGATCGATGACAAGCCCGCAGTCATGTACGACACGTCTCTGTTTTTCAGCGAGCTCTTTCGAGTATTGCTCAAGATTTTTCTGCCACGCGTGAAGGGTGCATGGTTTACAATGGGGACCGTCCGTTTGCATTGAGGCGTCCTTGTACTTGACCTTGGGGATCATTTCCATAATTGGGGCCTTGTTGAGAGTGGAATACCTCTTTAAACCCAGTGATTTTGCTTCTTTCAAGAGTTCTGTAACCTTCATGTTTGTTTAGGTGGCTGGAACAACCACCCAACACCTCGCTACTATTACAAGTGCGTGAAACCCTCGTCTTCGTCATCATCAGAGTCATCAGAGTCACTATAGAAGCAAGCAGCCGTAAACTCGTCAACCTTTTTGTATTTACACTCCTCCAAGTAGGTCTGCATGTAATAATTACAACCCTGCCTGTAGATACTTGCCAGCTTCACGATGGCCTTACACTCGCAGCCACCCTGCGGTCCCTTCTTCTTGTGGAAGTTGGTTCTAACTTTACCCTCCCACGTCTTGAGCTTAGTGCTCAGGTATCGATCTTTTTTTACGCTAGTGCTGGTTAACGGATGTCCCCCCAAGGAAGCCACTTTGCTCAGGATTTTCTCATATTTTTCTAACCACTCGGGGTATCCACCAAGATCGAAAGACATCGTGAGTGCGGAGTCTTCTGAGTAGCATGATACACCCCTGGAATAGACCTTTTCAGGGATCTTAAGTAGTAGCGTTGCCTGGTTGCCGTCTTGGCCTTGATAACCAATAACGAATCGTTCATCCTTGCCTTTGTTTGCTGGAATGGGTTCGCTCAGCACGAGGTTTTCAATATTCACTTCTTCGATATTTAGCGGAGTTGCATTGTTGTAAAAGTCCATTGATTTAACAGTTTGTTCACCGAATTTTATCATCTTTTTATTATGGTGATGAAATCTCAACTAGGATTCTTCTAAGTGCAAGGACAACCGCCGCCATTGTAGGTGATATACTTTTGATAGCAATACCAGCAGAGCAGCTTGGTCTTTATCAGGAGTCTACGTCCGCAGCGACATCTGTCATACTCGTCGAGTACGCGCTCACAGTCATCGCAGTGTCGCGTAGTCATCGTTTATTTGACATTGACCTCCGTTCAACCGCCCCGGTACACATGTCCTGGGTTACGAACCAATCGGGAACAAACTCGAGCAGCCAGGGATACTTTTCAACAGCCCCGGTACACATTTCCTGGGTCTTGAAATGATCCGGAACATCCCCGAGCATCCATGACCTCCATTCAACCGCCCCATTGCACATTTCCTGGGTCACGAACCAATCGGGAACAAACTCGAGCAGCCAGGGATACTTTTCAACCGCCCCATTGCACATTTCCTGGGTCTTGAAATGATCCGGAACATCCCCGAGCATCCATGACCTCCATTCAACCGCCCCATTGCACATTTCCTGAGTCTTGAAATGATCCGGAACATCCTCGAGTACCCTGGGATCATATTGAACCACTCTTGTGCACATTTCCTGGGTCTTGAAATGATCCGGAACATCCCCGAGCATCCATGACCTCCATTCAACCGCCTTGTTGCACATTTCCTGGGTCTTAAAATGGTCAAGGGCATATCGCAGCCGCTGGGGCTCCTCTTGAACTGTCCTGGTGTACATTTCCTGGGTCTTGACCTGTTCTTCTGTTGCCGACATGGTGTGGTATAGTTTGATAATGGCGTTCCAAAAATAGTTCATCTTTTATTATATACATATTTCAATTTCAATTAGCAAGGTCGAGTAAGGGGGCTTACCTTACTCAACTGCACAGTGATCGGAGGTCATTTATTGAAGCGAGTACTTATCATTCATTTCCTGAGTTCTGAATGCGATTGGAACATCCCCGAGCAGCCATGGTTCCGCTTCCACAGCCCCAGTGCACATTTCCTGGGTCCTGAGATGGATCGGAACAAATGCGAGTACATCAGGTTCCGCTTCAACAGCCCTAGTGCACATTTCCTGAGTCTTTAAATGGTCTGGAACATGCACGAGCTGCCGGGGATTATTTTGAACTGCCTTGATACACATTTCCTGTGTCTTGAAATCGTCTGATGTATACTTTAACCAAATCATCTCTGTTTTATTCCATATACTTTTCGATTTCAACGAGGTCAAAAACTAACGCATCTTATTGCGCATGCGCTGGTTTTTGTTGATGTCAGCAATATTACTTGACAGCTGTGCGCATGTCCTGGAATTGTCGGGTTTGTCGGGTTTGTCGGAATCGGATTGTTATCGGATTTGTTTTCGGACGCCGTCGGATTTTCCGATTTTGAGAGGGCTAGGTGTGGAGGGAGGGGGGAGGGGGTGGAAGCGGGGTTTTTGAGGGTCAAGGTGTCAAAGGAGCTGTTTTGTACTTATATCCATCCCCTACTACTACTCTAACGGGCTTAAACAACTAGCCTCCGTTGAGAAACTAGAAAAAGCCAACATAATCACTTCAAATCAACTAAACATATTTATCAGAAACAACCACGTTTCCTACAACATCAATCGCGTTTTGAGCATTCATCCTGATTTCAACAACAACGACACTCCCAGCAATCACCAATTCTTGACAACAAGAAGGGAATACCCTTCAAAAAACTTGTACAACTGCAATCGACACAAACACCGATAACCGTACGCCCGCAAAAAACCGTGGGTTACACAGAAAAAACTTTGTAAAAAAACAATTTTATAACAAAATAAACAAGAAAACGTGTCGGTTTGAACACACAATCCAATCCTAATAAATCAATTAGAACATGGTTAAAATCTGCCTATGCAAGAAGGCTATTCTGACCTTCTGTCAGTTGAAACAAGAAGAATCTACGCTTTTGTGGAAATGTTCTATTATAAGGGGTAGCAGCAGTACTTGCATATAGAGGGTGATGTCGATTAAAAAACACTGTATATAAAGAACTTTTACTATAAAAAAAATATCAGTAATATTTTTTATTTATTTTCTTTTAATAAATTGTTTTCAAAAACCATGAATAACAAAAGAATACACAATTAACTATATATATAAGTATATATATAATAAAAACAAAGATACAACCCTGGGTATGCAAAAAATTGATTCCTGTAAAACCCAATAGACAAGTCCTGTTTGTACCATCAGCACATCATATTACTGCAATTTTAAGTAACAAATTTGCAAATGAGATAAAAATATCACTTATGAAAGACAAGGAATTTATAAAAAGTAGCAGCTTGGATGTGATTCTCAAAAATCTTCACAAACATATCGGAACAGAAGTAACATCAGGAAAAAAAGTTTGGACTTCAATCCTCAAAAATTGTGTTATTTAATACAACAATAAACGTTAAAACTGAGAAAATGGAGCTGACAGCTATTCTCATAAATCTCTATAACAATATTAATGTAAATAATTAATATATATACATAAATATATTAGGCAACCACATTGTTTTTCTTTCTTATATTTATTGCATTTTTTGAAAGTGAAAAAATATATGTCCTCTACCATCCTTTTATTACTCCAGCGATGATCTGGTGACTCATCTCGCCACATAACTTCATGGTTTTTAACGAGGGTGCCGATAAGCCGCAAACGCCCGCATATATAAGGGCGAGCTTGGGCGACTTTTCAAATTAAATTGACGGTTGTCCACCGAAACCGCCCGCACTTTCCCGAACACGCCCGGAGCATTCCCAAAATGCAACACCTTGTAACATAAACATGGCGGACGACAGTTGAAAGCATGCGCTTGAAGAGAAAGGAGTTAATAAAGTTTATGTATAAGTTATTTATCAAGTAAATCTTATTAAAAACCATCAAAAAGAGTTCTTTTAAGCACTTCGCTACCACATAGTTAGTAGTTTATTTTAATTTTTATACTTTTTTAAATAATTTGTGGTGAATCATTGAGTGTTTTTGTGGTGAATCTTTTTTTTTTTGTTCAGGCAATGTTCGGTTTTATGTGGGTTTTTTCAGGCGAATGCCGAACTCGCCAGAAAACGCCCGCACTTTTCACGGTGTATGCACCCTCTTGTGGTTTTTATTCCATAAAATAACTTTGCAAAAATGCAGGTAAACAAAGTGGAAATTTTTCCTGGTTGAACAAAAGATGCATTAGCTAAAACGTCCTAATTTCGTGATTTACGTCTTAATTCTGTGATGTGTTTTTTTTTCCAATGTGAGATACGCTAGACTCTACATATACATACTAAATAATATAAAAGCTCCTACGCAGCTTACTTCTCTTCTATTTGAAAAATCTCAAAAACATAACAAATGCAAAATTCTGGACTTCATTGGCGATAAATTTGTGATGTAACCAATGATGTTGTTGTCTATAATAAAGTGAAACCTTGTGTTTACAATTATATTTGATTGATGTCAAGACTTTTGGGGTGAAGAATCATATGAAATGACAAATTTCAAGATGATCGTATCATCATAATGGAGATACAAAATCATTAGCAACACTGGTAAAAACTTTAGAAATAGAATAAAATGGAATAAAAAATAGAATCAAGTCTGCAGAATGAATTTCCAAAATGCACCTAATTTAGCTATTAGCTATAAGTTCCTTTAAACTCACACAGTAAAACGCAAATATGCAGTAAACAGTTCTATTAGCAAGAATACTAAAAACAACAACAAATAAATACAAATAGCAGCGAGCATACACAAAAACAACTAAATATATACAACGATAAATGAGTGAGCATACTATTATATAAAGACGAAGTAGCTAATATAAAGCTGAGTCTATATTACAAATATATACATAGTAGGTAATGCGAATATCCAAATCCAAATGTATGTTAAATTGTAAATTAGGAATGTGTGGTAAGGTGCAATGCCATGATACGCTGGGCGGACAGGCGCTGAGATAGTGGCATGTGTAGGTAGAGAAACATAGAATCTGACTTCCAGTCTCCAAGAATGGAGATGGAATCCAGTGGAACCCCCGCTTCCAGTGCATATGTGGCACCACCCCGTCGAAATGAGTGAGTCCCATATAGGTGGGCAGGAACCCCAAGCTCTGTCAAAACTTTCTTAATACAGGCCATAAAAGATCGATAGGTAAAAATACTAGTAGCGAATGAGGCAGAGTCGTGCCAGCATAATGCTTGAAAGTTAGCTGGTACATCAGGCGTAAGAGAAAACGCGTGAGCGACAGCAGCAACTGGGCACAAAGGTGATGATGGAATAGCCACCAGCGGAACAGTAATAGTACGCTGTCCCAACTGGATGGTTTTACTCCAGCGAACTAGTATCAACAACTGTGAATGGGATAAAACAAAATCAGACCTAGTAAAGTTGATGCGAGCATATAATTGATGCAATCAATATGTTTTAAGCTCCAAAATGATATTAAATCAATGTAAAACCATAGTTGAAAGACTAAGATAAGGACTAAATACATGCATTAAAATCCACGACAAGTAACCAGCAGTAACCATCCCAACACCCAACACATGTGGGATAAGACTCATAATGGCAGAAAAAATCCGCAGTGGCTATTCATACGTGACCGTACTTTAATATTTTTTTCTATTCGTACGTGACTCTCACGTACTTTATTATTTTTTTTCTATTCGTACGTGACATTCGTGTACTTTATTATTTTCTTTACATTCGTACGGGACACTCACGTACTCTATTTATTTAAAATGAATTTGGGGGAATTAAAAGAAATTTAGAGAATTTCACAGTATGTATATATTTACAAAAGAGCATTCTTAACAATCTTTTTCATGTTTATCTGATTTTACGGCTGCGGTGTGTCGTACGGAGCAAGGTTTGCAGAACCAGATCCTAGCTGCTGGCATTTTTGTTCTGCCAATACAAGATAGATGGCACCAGCACAGACAACCATCACATCCCACAGACGTTTCCTCGGAAAGATCGTTGTTGCAAACTTCGCAAAACCATTTCTTATTTTTTGTGTTTTTTATAACATGCTTCCACGCAGCTTTACCACACAAGTGTTGGATCATCGATAAATCGATGTTGTCTTGATCAGACAGTTTTGGATGAAATTCTGTCTGCATCATTTCCTGGGTAATTGTTTTCTTTCCAGATAATATGACTGGTAGTCTTTTCTTTTAGTACCCATTCTAACATTACTAAAAATAAGGAAATATAAAATGATAAATAAAGAATATACACAAAAAAGCTTAGTAAAATGAAGTTTCTACAACTATCATTTAATTTCATCATTGGTCGGCAAATTAACGAATGGTACCATATTTTCTTTTGTTTTTCTGTTGGGCGGGCCAATAGCCGTATAAAGCCCTTTCGGTCTTCCTTTTTTGCACATTTTTGGTGGCAATTTGATGAAGGAGAACCCTAAATTAAGAATTATTTTTTATATAACAATACGCTAAAATTAGAAAATTGCAGAGAATTATAGACTATAGTACTTACGGTTAAAATAATCTTTCACGTCATTTAGAAAAATTAAAAATTAATACCCGGAAATAAATTTTTTCTTGAAAAGTAGCTGCGAAAATTAAGGTAGTACATCAATTCAAAAATTTAAATTCTTACCAGGCACACTTCTCATTTCCCTGATAAGACTCTCGACGTCATTTTTACTTCTACCTGCCATTTTCGCCTGGATATTGTGAAGATCTTTCAGCAAAACGTTTTTCCCTGCTACTTTAGAAACGTGATTTTGTAAAAGTTTCTTGTTTGCTTTCAACTGAAGCATTTTTGTTATTTCAGCTAACGTATCTACATCGGTTATACGGCGTTGTTGCGGTAAATGTTCAAAACATGCCTGTAAGGTAAATTCATACATGTTAGGGTCATAATAAATTTGTAAAACAGTTAACATTTTTTGTTACCTTATTGACAGCGTGGTTATGTTCTTTGTGCATATCTTTCACATATAGTTGTTGTCCGTCTTCAGTTGTTCTAATTTTTATCATATACATACATCCTTGCTGAAATGTCCTATAAGTAAAATTTTTCATTTTGATCATTATAGAAACCAGCCTTAAATTCTATATACAACTTTTAAGAATATTCTATGCTCAAGTATGCGTAAATCATAGATCAAATGTTATGTAAACGAAATATATTTTTTTTAATTAATTTTACTATGAAACGAAAATCATCGACTATCATCGAGATACCCATCTTAAAAAATAGAACTTGATTACGACGCATATAGATTCAGTTCTATAATACTGACGATTGTTTTGGACGTTTTCCAGTTGAATTGGATAAAAATTTCTTGCCACCATTAATACACCGATAATCAATCTCAGAGAATTTTAGGTTTGTATTATACTTTTTTTTCGTTGCACGTTTAGCTGCACTCTCTATAGAACGAGAACTCCTGACATAAAGTTGAATATAATTTTTTTTTTCATGACTACAAATTGCTTCATTTAACTGCTCGAAGCTCGAAAAACTCTGTCCGACCTCCATCTTCTTCCTTCAGCATAGAAGTCCTATTCGCGCCTTTTTGCAATTGAAATTGTATTAAGTTTCTACTACTAAAACTTTCCTCATAACAAATTGAAATTCCATGCTAAGTATAAAAAATCTTTATTTTATGAAACGAGAAAGAAAAGATTTTACGTACGAAGAATAGATATAGAAAATCGCAGATATAGAAAAAATTAAAAAAAATAATAAAGTACGAATAGAAAAAAAAATATTAAAGTACGGTCACGTATGAATAGCCACTGCGGAAAAAATCAGTCAAACTTTTGTACGGAAAGCGAAATGTGCGCCTTTTGCACAAAAATGAATAAACGGCGCGCCATTAAACAACTTTTCGTTCCTGAAGTTTCGTTTCCAAACACTAGCCACCTAAGGTGTGAGTCGGTAACTTGTACAGGAATATGAAATATGTTTATCTTAAGCTAGACTTAACTACACTATAATAAATACAACATTATGAGCACTAGATCCTAAGACATTCTTTTAAAAATCAATGTCAACCCGCTTTATAAATAAAATTTTTACCGCCTCGGCTAATTTCTCATGTAATCTCGCACATGAATTGGCTCCGCGTAAAATATTCACCAATGTGTTCATTTTTTATTTCGAGACGAAGAAAGGCTAAACCAAACACACATTCCTCTGCGGATTGTGTGAAATACAAACAAGTAACAAACCCTGTTGTCATTCACTCAAATATTACTTTAACCAACTATGACTATTTCATTCTGAACAAAGGGGTCAAATTTATTCCAACATCTACTTATGTCGACTCCCGCAAGCACCTTACACTAGCGCTCGATAAATTGCGAAACCGCATGTACACAAAATATTATTTTTATCATAACCCGCGACCTAAAGTGGATCTTCATCGCCGGTCTAACTGGACGGCACCTCTAGCTAAAAACAAAACACCTTACCTTCATCCATGCTGATATTGAAAATTTCATTAACAAATTTTCTCTCCTGAAAGATAAATACAACTGTACTTCGGAAGAACATAAAAGTCTGCAACACCTTTCCAAAAACAACCACACAGTAATTTAAAAAAGCCGATAAAGGTGGTTCAGCCGTAATCGTGAACAAACCTGATTACGTGGATGAAGTACGCAAGCACCTTGACAATGAAACATACTATGCAAAGATCACGGTTGATCCGACGAAGGACTTTATTACAAACATACACAGCTTTATTGAAACCTTACTTTATCACCAGAAAATAGATAATAATACAGCGAAATTCATAACACCTACCAGCCACACCCGAATGCCACTTTTCTATATTTTAACTAAAATTCACAAAGATGGTAATCCTGGTAGACAAATTGTGTCAGCTGTGAACTCACCTACAGAAAACATTTCACAATTTTTAAACCTTTGCTTATAACCACTTCTGCCCAAGCTGAGATCTTATAGGATACGAAACACTTTATTACACGCATAAAAGGAATATCCAAATTGACTTATTTTAGTATCGGCGGACGTTACTTTGCTTTATACTAACATACCACACAAAAAGGTGTGAACGCGTGTTTACACTTCATTAAAAATTTCCACACGAACTACTAAACTTTACACCAACCGAACAAATTACACGCATACTGTTTTTCTTTATCTTGGAAAACAACTACTTCCAGTTTCTTGACCACATTTTTTTACAACAAATAGGAACTTTTATGGGGACGAAGGTTGCACCACCATATACATCTCTTTTTCTTGACCTGTTCGAGGAAGCACATATCTTTGAAACGTTTTCAAGCTTCTTTACGATTTACTTCCGCTTCTTAAATGACATTTTTTCCATATAAGAGGATGAAGAAGACAGATTTCAATTCAGTACACCCAACAATAAAGTTTAATTTAAATTTTTTACAAAGGACTCGATTTTCTGGATACCACTGTCTATATTGACCCAGAAACAAGACAGCTTAATACAAAGCTATACGTCAAACCGACTGACACACAAACGTTACTGCAATACAACTCCTACCATCTATACCACACAAAACAGAGTATTGTTT
The DNA here is from genome assembly GCA_030067915.1 of Hydractinia echinata. Lineage (NCBI taxonomy): Eukaryota > Metazoa > Cnidaria > Hydrozoa > Anthoathecata > Hydractiniidae > Hydractinia > Hydractinia echinata. The sequence continues at coordinate 1,396,427 of JASGCC010000065.1, forward strand.
ACTCACAAGCACTGCGCTACCGTATAATAACAAAAGACAACAAACTACTTCGCAAAGAGTTGGACCCGGCTTAAAAGTAACTTACTATTGAGAGGTTATAAGTACAACATGGCCAACTCAACTTTTGATATAGTTTTAAACATGACCAAGGATGACGTTCTTAACAGTAACACACATAAAAATATTAAAAACAACTTCAAAGTCAACGGGAGAAAAAGTAAAAACGAAATGGAACAAAACAGAAACAACAAAACAACTAATAGCGTCCGTAATAACGACGTTTTGCCCTTCATCATTCCTTACCATTGAGGGTTTAGTCCTTTGAAAAATGTTTCCAACAAAAATTGTTCAATCATTGCAAACGACAGGAGATTACACAAAGTTTTCCCAAGCAAGCCATTTATTGTATTTACAAAACACAAAAAAATCCCGGACAAATGTCCGGACGAAATTGGGAACAGGTAACTAACGATCTCTGACGGCTAAAAAATGTTTGTAACTAGAGTTTTTTTAAAAAAATCTGAAATAAACACCATTGTTGATATATACACTGTCTCTTTTATAAGCACAACTGTCTTTCTTCAGAATAATCTTTTCGGTTTTAATACATAAAAAAGAAACAAAACGCTATAAGTACGATGGAGAAAACGAAAGGGAATAACACATTAATTATTACACACATCACCGGTGAAAAGATTTGAGGAGGGACACAAGTGAAATGGATTTAAACTATGGCGTAATAATTGTGATAAATGAGGCCTACTGCAGAAAATAAATAACAACTACGACTACTGTAGCGAATGCGGCTAGAGCTTCTACACCATAATACACAGTGCTGTTGGAATGTGTTGAGCGGAATCTAGAAGAGGTTTTACTTGATGATTCTACAGCATCCTGTTTCATCAGATCTTTTTTCCTCTTCTTCATCAGTGCCGCTAACTTATGGCCTTATGCTACTCTTCCAGGATGTTTGACCAGCTGTTCTTTACCTTGTTGTGTACTGTCGCTCATTTTTTTTATGTGATAAGCATGACATGAAACCAACCCTACAAACCCTTTTATCGGGCATTCATCCATCCATACTTCGAACACTCCATACCTACCCTCAACTCGCATGCGTGAGGCGCAAATCGAGCTGAAGGTGAAGTCAGAATGATCTTTCCATACCATGGCTACCCAGAACCGTAAAACCTGGTGTAGTTCCATAGTGAAACATAGATCTCCAGTTTGCGAGGTTTCTATCATACTTTTCATGAAATCCTTCAGCTAGTTTTCAATTCCCCATGTTTTTTCTTCTTCAATTACCCCCTTGTCATACTCCTTCCTCCTGCACATGTGATTCATCGTATGGGCAGCAACCATCAGAGCCGCAAGAGATTTTTCAAGATAGCAGTACACAAGAACTCCGAGATATGTCATGGATTCCTTGATAATCGGATCATCTTCGATATAATTTCTTAACCCTTCGACACTGTCAAGTACAACGACATTTGATACGAGATTCGCGTACATCCACACAGCATGCGATAAGAGTGCCCAAAATTGTCTTTTTTCATTTTCGCGCGTCTCCCTTTGAAGGTATTCGGTATACGTTTTGTCCATTGATTCATCCGGCGCCGTCCACTAAACCCTCGGTACATTTTTGTGGCGCTCATCTACCATTTTTTTTACGACTTTCTAAAGGCCTCTGCAGGAGTATTCCTACGAGTTCAAACATCTTTATTACAACAGTCCGGTATCAGGGAAAGCAAAGCAAGAGCAATACGTAAGGTAGAGCTATGGCAATACTTAGGCATAATTTCATTTGTTTTAAAAACAGAACGAATATCTCGCCTATCCGCAACTCTAAAGGCACTGTATGCACACCGTCATCAAGAACGCGTCATAGAACTCTGAGAGTCCTAGCTTAGATTGCTCCTGTGTGGCCATCCCCTGCTTGTACACTCTAAAGCCTGTGTTTTTCCAGTGTCTAGGATTCCTTTTAACGCGTCCATGTATCGATTCCAAGTAATACTATTTTGCTTCTTCGACATTCCCTTACACGAGAACTTGGTATTATCTTTCTCTTCCACAAAGTAGCACTTCGCTGTCAGAACCCTATAAATGCCGGTTTAAATAACTCTTCCGTGCGACTTGAATATTTGTCTGTCACGAGCCAGTTTTCACGCCTTTGTCGTACTCGTCGAGCAGTGCAGGACGTACGACATCTCGCAGCTTTTCTACAGAGATGACAAAGTAGGCTGAGTCTGTATCCATATACGTATACCCAAAGTCTCGGCGATCTACATACTTGTCGAGAAAGTCGTTGTAGAACTCCAGCATACGTAGCTTGACACGCTGGTACACTGCAATCCTACATTGGTAAGCTTGGTCAATACACACTTTGTGTTCAGCCTCTCTGATCTCATAGGCTTCGCCTATCTCTTCAAGATCTTCAAGGTACGGAGATCTCATCGCCTGATCTACCTTCTTTTCATCTCTCCTAAATGTTGTATTTGCATGCCTTGCCACATCCTCAATCATCTTACCGTAGAACGAGTTGCCCTTTAGTTTTGCTGTATCTCCAGTTATCCGCTTGTCAGGGTCTGCATCTGCCTGTCTTCGAGCGTCAGCAATCTTCTAAGGAAACCACAAATACAGCTTACCTTGCTTGTACTTGAGGAACTGAAGAAAGGCTGTCACTCAAAACCCATCATCAGAGTACTATTTGTGAACAGGTGTATAGATCAGAATCTTTTCTGCTCTCATCAACCCAAGAAGCTTACGGGTACCAGGAAAACGCTTGCGCCCTGTCGCCTTCAGGTATTCATGCATATGGTCTGGAATTACTTTATCCGGTATCTCCTTAACCACAAACAGCGGTGAGATTTTTCTGAGTTTGTTATGCAGCTCGTGAGGTACAGCGTTTCTTCTTGTACACCTTTGGTCAGCTGATCTAGGCTATGGCTTGCTGTCGGGGTATGAACCTTGATCAGCTTCTCCTTACTACACGTCATGCACCAAAGTGCTGGGGTAAAGCATGTTGGCGTCTAAACTCAAGACTGTTTTGCACTTTTTGGCGCCTTTGTGTACATGCGATCCGATGCCTGTCACATCCTGCTCGTGATACCTACAGAACACAATTGCGGGGCCGCCAACTATGCCTGTAACAGCACGAAAGCTTCGTTCTTCGTGCATTCCGTGCAAACTATTCGCTCTTCTTTACAATTCTTACATGTCTTGTTGAAGCAAGAATCCTTGCACTTGTGCCTACAAGGTTCCCCCACGTATATAGCTCTACCTTCGGGTTCAGAAGGAAGGAATTCTTAAACGCATACCGCATGGATACCCCGAAATACTTATTGCGTCTTTTAAGATGTCTATATCATCGTCATAATATGGAATCCGATGATTTGATTGGTTTACGGCTTATTAAAACAGGGCTTTGTATGGAGCCATACTAACCGGTTTGGAGAGCCATTATTAAAATGGTAACATAAAAACGTAAACAAATAAAAAATATATCTAAGGCACAGAACTTGCAAGCTCGGTCTGTTCTTTTGACCTCAGGCTTTGTATTTCACAGCACAACATCGAAACCGGTCAGTATCCGTTTAATACTAACCTACATTTTTGGATAAAGCGTTTAAAAATTTAACGCGATAAAAAACCTGTTAAAAGGTAAAATTTAGAAAAATAAGATGATCGGTCTGTGTTTTACCGAGTTTCGGAAAAAGTGCTGGATAAATAGAATTTAGATAACAAACAATTCACCCCCGCAGCGCGTGCGAACATCGAATAAAAACAACTGGCTCGGATGTTCCTCACGATTTAAGGCGAAAGTCCACTTCGGTCGCGCAGTACCGCGTTCAAGGCGAAGGACGTACTCAACGCACTTGGCGCACAAGCGTGCAATGTCCACTTAATAAAGATGAAAATGAGCGCCAAAATATAAACAGAAAAAAGTAAACAGAAATGGCGGCTGTGGTTTATAGAAGAAGGATTTTGCGACGAAGACTTTTGATTTTATTGATATTGCGAAGAAGATTGCATCAACGTGAAGAAGAATTCCAAAGTGAGCTTAGGCGGAAAAGATTCTGGGTGCGGCCGATTTTCCAAGAAAGGAAGAAAAAGGGTGATTTTCACACACTGGTGAAACAATGCTATTTGACCATGAGTATTTTTTCAAAATGTTTCGCATGCTTCACAGTAAATTTGAGCACCTGTTGAGATCACCTGTTGAGTGGGACCCAAACTAGAACGAGATAATACTCGTCGTGAAGCTATACAACCATCGGAGAGACTCTGGGTAACTTTGTGGTATCTTGTATCTGGTGATTCATTCATATCGATAGGTTGTAGTTATCGCATGAGTAGCGTGACAGTTGGGCGTATTGTTAAAGATACGTGCAAGATTATATGGGACACTTTGAAAGAAGAATTTTTGAAGGCTCCCAAGACAGTGGAACAATGGGGAAAAATCGCGAGAGATTATGAAATTAAATGGAATTTTTCGATTTGATTGGGCGCAATTTATGGTAAACATGTTGCAATTCAATGTCCACCTAGAGGTGGATCTCTCTACTTCAATTACAAGAAATTTCATAGCATTGTTCTCATGGCTATAGTCAATGCTAACTATGAATTCATTATGGTGGATGTGGGAGATTATGGACGTATGAGCGACGGCAGTGTTTTTGGTGCATGCAATCTAGATGTTGCCATCAATGGTAAACTTCTTAATTTACCACAACCACGTCGTCTAACAAATAATGCAGAAAAATTACCATATGTATTTTTGGGAGATGACGCTTTCCTCTCAAACCATGCTTAATGAAGCCCTACCCTAGAGGTACTATACAAGAAAAGGAACAAGTATTCAACTATCGGCTTTCTAGAGGACGAAGAATTGTGGAGAACGCATTTGGTATAGCAGCAGCACGATTTCGAGTTTTACGCCGAACCATCACCGCAGGAGTGCAAACAGCTGAAGAGGCCACAAAAGCAATTATAGTATTACACAATTTTCTCATGTTTGATCGTACTCTCACAAGAAGTAATGACTATTGTCCAGATTTTATTGATAGAGAATCTCAGGGTAATGTTATTCTTGGAGAATGGAGAAATGATGTTTCTGGTGGTGGGTTATCTGATTTACAATGCACACACAGCAATAACTATTCAAGAGATGCAAAATTGGTTAGAGATGCGTATCGAAATTATTTAAACTCAGATGAAGGTTCCGTACCATGGCAGCTGGAAGTGGTTAGAAGCACTAGTGAATATTTTGATGAGACAAACAAATAAAATGGTGACATATATTTGATAAGTAAACAAAAAACAACATGTACAAACAAATATACAAAAATACTTTCATAAAAATGTGTTTTGTGTTGATGTCCACTGAAAACAGAAATGCGCGCACAAACTAAAAATGGCAGGGGACCCGAAATAAAGCTCTGCGCAGCTATTTTGAACAGACACGGAATGCGGGTATTAATATAACTTTGGAATTATAATTTGCAGGCAGACAGACAGGCAGACGTATGGCTAGCATCAAACGATAAACCTACCCACCCAATTCCACAGGAAATACCTTATTGGGCAAAACATTCCGGCCCAAATTCAATGCGACCCTTATTCTCCACCTTCACTAAGTTTTGTCACTTATAAAACCGACAAAATATTTGGGCTGCTAAATTTTGTTTTTTGACATTATATGGTATAGAATTTAAATTTCCATTTTCTTACCTTGTAATATTTTTTATATAAATGATAAATACACTGTATGACTGTTATATTGGAAACGACAGAAGTTCTGCTGAAAACTTAAGAAAAAATGTGTCGATAAATTTGTCGTTTCTTTAAACTGATTTAACTTCATTTTTTTACAAAAGATGATGAATCAAAGAAACAAAAGATTTGTTAACATAGTTTAAGTGGTTCAAATGTACATGCCATGAAACGTTGCTAATTGATTTCCGCCAGCAAAGGCGGAATCTTTAATATCGCCTGAGGAGATAGAGGGGGAGATAGATAGAGACAGCGCAGCTAGGCTGGACGCCGTAAACTTATCCAGACTAAAGTCCTCGTTTTGACGGATTTTTTTTCTAAGAACGAGGCTAAAATGAGTTTTAAGCCAATAAGAATCCTTACAGTGCAACAAATTGTTTTATTATCCAATGAACAATAATTTATTTTAAAGTTTATATGCTATCGAAAGTTAAAGCTCGTGCAGTATAGCATAATGAAGATCGTCTTATAATGCGCCATCTTTGATGTTATTAACGTTTCCCTTTTAATAATTACGTCATTTCCTTACGTACAATTTCGCAAGCACGAAGACTAAAGCTATATTCCGCAGAACTATTTAATTATTCATGAATTTTAATTTAAAGAGGAATTGTTGAGGCTGAATATTTTTGGTGAAAGATAATGTATTATAGCTATAAAATCGTGACAAGTGTGTTATAAAAGAAAAAATATGAATATGTAGTCTGAAAATAACCTTTCGTAACTGATTATGTAAAAAAAAAATTGCTGCCACTTCAAAAGATATTTTCCAAGTTGTTTTTCAGAGAAAAGGAGAAAATCGATAAATTTTCAGCCTTGCCGTTGTTCTTATTTTGTTTTTATTGTTCATCAATTTTCAGATTTATTTTTTTTCTTTTAAAATTGTTCTTATAGAGAAATGAAGTTTATGTAAGTTAGGTTAGCTATGATTTACAGTTACAAGTAGGTAGGTAGGTAGGTAGGTAGGTAGGTAGGTAGGTAGGTAGGTAGGTAGGTAGGTAGGTAGGTAGGTAGGTAGGTAGGTAGGTAGGTAGGTAGGTAGGTAGGTAGGTAGGTAGGTAGGTAGGTAGGTCATGAACCAGAAAAGGGAAGTAAGAGACTAGCAGTAAATATCAAAAAGGTACTTCTGTTCGCACAAAAGACGTCAGATGCCACTAATTATATTCTGGAGATTAAAGAAAGTCTTTTATTCAAAAAGACAAACCCATACTTAATAAGAATATAACTTCAGCTCCTTTGTACCTTTTTAATTAGTGTACTTATTATTTTATTATTTCAATTATCAATTAGGGAATTTACCAACTGTATATATATCAATAAAAAGTTACATACTTGTAATTTAATGTGATCATGGCTTGAGTTCAAGCCAAAAGCGTATCTTTAAAAAAACCCGTCGTATTTTGTTTAATTTTTTACTGGTTAAGCGGAGATGGTGTAGTGGTAGCGCATTCGACTTGTAATCATAAGGTTTCAGGTTCGAGTCCCCACTCCGGCGCACTTTAAATGCAGTGTTGTCAGCCCATTTGGTGCCATCTGCTGACCGCTAACCGGCTTGTATGGCAGGCAAGCAAGTTAGAGCAATGCTATACGTATATCTGGCGGTAATGTAACACAGTTACAGTCGGAAAGGGAGGAAGAGCCAACCGTTAGGATAGAATCCCCAAGGACGTTAAAACTTCCCGTTACTGACACTGACGTGGATACAATTTACAAAAGACATTTCGATTAGTTTAATTTTTCTTATAACTGTGACAATAATAACTCTACATAAATAACATTTCTAAACAAAAATTTTTTGCTTTTAACGATCAAGTTGTTCCTCTTACAAAATAACTTCCTGATAAATCTGCGTTTCAAGATGCAGGAACCCTTCACGTCGCAATGCTGTCAAGTAATGCTAAATTCACACTGAAAAGATACTCTGCCACGCGGCCCGTTTTGAACGTACACACGATCTTTTTATAAGAAGATTAAAATTTTAACCAGGCTGCTCATTATTATTTTTCTATTGCTTTAAATAGACTTATGAGCATGTTTCATTGTTATTCGGGAATCACGTGTTTTGAAACGAAGTATTATAAAATTTGATATGGACAAAAATAGAAAGGTCATGCAGCGACACACCGCACCGTAGGAAGCTGCTTTTGTATTGTGAATTTAGCTCAATAAATATCAGTGTTAGTTAAAGGGGATAGATGAGCCTCTGTGTTCTCATTTGGGAGAAATACAGCGTTAATAGTTTACTTATTGTCAGCAAATGTCCTGCCTTGGAGAAAAATCAAATGGCATTTTCCTTTACGAAGTAAAATGTAAAAATAAAAAGCTCTATCTTTTCTCTGATAGTATATAGACATAATTGACGGGACAATGAAGCAAAAAAATATATATCTACTACAAGAAAACAATTCAATATTTCGCTACTTGGATTTTTTTCGCCTTCCAACTATTTCGTTTACCTCCTTGTTTAAACATCTAATTATAGACTTTCTTCTCGCACTGCAAGTATGAAATTCAACGCGCACGTCACATGCTGTTAGCCCAAAGATTGACAGAACACCAACCTTACATTGCTGCATCGAAATTCTCAACAATTAAAGACGGCCGAACATTTTAGTCTTTCGGTAGGTTACACATTTCACACGTGTCTAGATAGTTTATAAATGTACAATGACGACACGTCCATCTCGTCACATCAACGTTGTCGGTCTCCATGTACTCCACTGAACTTGAACTCGATGAGCGAGGAAAGCCACCGCCAGCTCCTCCAGTAGGTGGCGGCGAAGGAGCTAGGTAAAATACACAAAGTAAGTGCACACATTATATATCATCAGTCGTGTTCAGTGAGAGCGAGAAATAGTGTCATTATGTTCCATTTTACAAAACAAGCTTGCATAAAAAATACTTAAAATTTTGCCTAGCTAACTTAATTTTTGAAAGAAAAAAAATGATTGCTTTGAAGGTAGGACCTAATTATACGAAATTGTGACATATTTAATGGGATGACACAACTGCCGGTTATAAATGATCATCGTCACTAAATATTCACATTCGTGTACAACGTTTAAAATACCAAACCGAAACACTGAAACCATATATACATCCAACATGCCTTGGCAGTGTCATACATAATTAGTGGCATTTATCAGATATCACTCCAGCTTTTCAAGTTTTTTAAATATGAAATTAACTTATTTAAAGGTAGGCTTAACAGGTAGGCTTTAAGCTTACTTCGTTAAGCATAAAGCTACTTTTTATGTTACACATCTCAAAAAAAGTTCGGGACAGCCACTGGAATGCATTCTCCGGTGTAAAAAATTGGTTCGACATGGCGGAGATGGAGATAGCAGGCCATTTTGTGAAGTGATAAATAAATACCAAAGGGACCAGAGAAATTCTCGACATAGAGCGCAATTTAAAATGGCACGATTCAACAGTATAAAACTAAAGGGTGAATCCGAAAATATCGGATTGTTTCTACACTGAAAACATGCGCATGATACAACACTATAACCAAAGAGCGAATCCGAAAATTTCGGATTGTTTCTACAAAAACTTACCGTGAGCATGAATCATCTGCTCGATAGTTTTCCATTCGTCGCTTTCCAACCAATGATGAAACTGAGCAGCGTCACGTGATATCAGTGCTTTACACAGTTCGCTCATTTTATGCTAAAACGAGTTGATTTATAAATAACAAATATGTCATTGACTGTACACTAATATACGGCGACACATAAAGTGTGAAATTTTTCCCCCTTTTTAAAAAAACATCAACGCAGGCTTTCCACTCGGTCTAAAGATCAAAATTCTTGATTCTTTCCTCATTAATTCATCCCACTTCTCCTAAAGAAACCGTCAGTAAGGAGGTAACGACTATTGACTATTTAAAAAAATTGATTCACCCAACTGTATCTAGCTACTTTCACCTTTTAGCTACAGGTAGCTAACACAACCGAAGCTGCAGCTAAAAAATAATCAGATTGGTGAAGGTAACACGAAAAGAAACCATGCTGGCTGGAATAAAGGACTTACACAAATCATAAACGTAGCTAAGCTAAAAAACGTGATAATTCCTAAAATATGTTGTAAGACGAAAAAGGTCAAAAAGGGACCTTTAAAATGGCCACCACCGCCATAAATCGTCTTCCAAACATGTTGAGATCTGGCAGAATGTTGTACACATCAACGGAATCGGCGGTTATTGCAAGGGGGGTATATTCAAAATGCCGTATTAAATCCAATTTTTGATTTTTCCCCAGTTTCTATAAACGTGAAAAAATGAACGAAATAAAAGCTGTGCTGATCATTTCGAACAAACAGAACACGGCAGGATAGTGAGACTAGTCGTTAGCTAATGGGAAAAACCACGGGATCACAGAGATTTGCCCGTCGCAACAAAACTGATCACAAAATATTGTACATGCTATTTTGTGTGGCCGTAGTACGGCTTTCTTCTTGTGGACAGACAGAATACAGGTATTAGTATAGGAGACTAGTCGTTAGCTTGTGGAAAAAACACGTGAATTGGGGCCCATCGCAACAAAGTCGATAAAAATATATCAAATTTGCTATTTCGCGTGTTTCTAGCGCACAGACAGAATACGCGTATTATTAGTACAGGGGAGTTTTGCTGGATGATTCTGAACATTTTAGAATTTGTTAGGTTTTTGGTGATGATTTGTATTACTATATCCAGTTTTTGTAGAAACGTTTAAATAAACTGCGGTACATCGAAAAAGGCAAATTCAGAAAAGTACTGACCTTCAATGAAATCATTTCATTTGTCATCAGATATATAAGAAAGTGGAAATCAAGAAAGCCATTCATCACGTTAGCGTCGCCAGAAGTAATTTTCGTTACGTACTTCATAAATACTTCGAAATTCTAAAGAAAAAACAATCATAACTTCCTCAAACAACATTAAGAAATTAGGTTGGTAAATTACGTGGTTGTAATTAATACTGTTTCTCGATGAATATACGTATTATTATTATTTTACAATCTAAGTGTAGATATATTTATTTCGTTCTTCACAACTGCAACAACTAGATTAGCATAGCTTGGGCAAATACACAGTAATTCCTCCACGAAAAGTAAATTCCTAGCAGAAAATCAATAAATAAAAATATATCACTACGTCAACTTTATCTTACCTGGGTTTCGCCAATTTGTACACGATTTTCTATAGGAAACGGATTAGAAGAGACTCCAATGAAAGTATTTACAGGTTCTAAGGGAAAAGCTGCAGGGACCTGAAATAAAAAAATTGCAGTTACGAGAGAAAGAAGACGGAATAAAAGATGTTTAAACCATGTGAAGCAGATACCTCGATAAGAAAATATTCCATAGGCATTGGTCTAGAATCTTTCGTCACTTCGTTCTTGTATTCATCTTTTTCCTAAAGAAAAAAGCAATTTTACGGCGCATAAAACTTGTTTTATATAAGTTACTGTTCTTATAATTATGCTCTAAATTACTTGACTTATGCAAGAAAGTAAGAAATGTGCAATGCAGACATTCTCAATGGAATGGCAACATCATATATCTTTCCAAAGTAAGCAACTAAGCATACATTCACAAATTAGGCAACCATCTTGTCAAGCATTTGATTTTTATTCGAAACTGCTCGATCTTCTGTGGTAACATCGTTATTCTCGGCTCGGATGGGGTATACTAATAACCGTCTGCCAGTCTGATCAACACTGAGTTGGATCTAAACTTAAATGCAACTGCAGAAAGTCTGTTCTTATTACCTCTTAGTCTCCTCTCATGCTCCTCTATTCTCTTCAAGTCTCTCCCACCCAACTCAATCTCCCTATCTATAGATAACAACTCTGAAGCTACGAATACCTAGCTTGCTCTAATAGTCGATCTGACTCTTTCTATACATGCCAAGGTAAACATGTAAAAACATTTAAAAACAATCCAATATGATTGCTCTTGAGATCAATTGGCAATATTTCCAATTTCATCTGTTGAAAGGAACACAAGTTTATGCCTTCAAAATTTCTATTAAAAGGCTTACACAAAACAGGGGAAGTAAACAAAACTAGTCATTAGCCCGTGAAAAATTCATGGGAATTCGTCCGTCGTAACTTTCAGGTAACATATTAAGCCCGCAGACAGGCAACAGCTATTAATAGAATTCGCCCGTTGCTACTCGCAGCAATATCTTTGGCTCAAAGACAAATAGCGAGCATTATAATGGATGTAGCAATTTTCGGGGGGAAATAAGTGATTAGTCTTGGTTGTTTAAGGTTCAACGCTGTTAATCAGCATATTTTCTTCCTAAGGTTTTATTCAAAATATAGGTTGTTGTTTTTTCTTGAAATTATAGAAACAGTAGTCTTTTTTACACAGTTCTAAGTATAAAGAAAAAAAAACTTTAAATGTGAAATAAATATGGAGAACAAGCATGCTATCTTACAAAATTGTAGTTTGAGTGTAAGTTGTATTCGATTTCCGGTTGGGCTTTTGTTTGACAAACTTTGACTTGACGCATATTGAGAACATTCGTATTCCAATGAATCCTATATTGACTCATTTTAAACTCATACTTTTGACGCATCCGGAAAGCAGTTTAATCGCTGGAACTGAAGGGAAGTCGATTTACGTGAAGTTCGGGACTGCGTGCCGATAATGTAAACAACAGACTTCCGGAGCGTTTGAAGGAGTCGAAAACAATAGCATTTTAGGTTTTCAATTCGTCTGTTTGACAGTATGTTTATTGGAGTAAAGAATTCACCAGCATTTTTAAGAGGAAAAAAGAGCAAATTTTAAGATTTATTTAGAAAGATTGAAATGTAAAAAGACTTTTATAGGACATTTTATAGAAGATTTAAGCAGGTGAAAGAAAGAAATATAAAAATAAAGATTTCAAAGTCAATTTATTTAGAATTTAGCACTACCTAACTATAAACATTTAACACAAAGTCATGGATACAAATAAATGGAAAATCTTCTCTGAGCTTTCCAGGTTTTCTCTCAGTTTTAATCCAAGGGAATTTCTCGAGGTTTCTCGATATCTATAAAGTCACTCTAAACCCCACGTTTTGTGACATAAATAATGCAGAAACAAAAAAAGACTTGAACTAACCTTATAAAAAACATCAGGTACGTATTGTTCACTGGATGACTCTTTAATATATCCAAGTGCTGGGTCATCAAGTGTTGGTACTAAGCATTCATCTCGTACTAATGCCATACATTGATTTGAAACCTACCAAATAAAATGTAAGTGACTGTAGATGTATCAACGCTTCCCCTGCACTTAAAAATTGTGAATTCTAAAAACCACTGGTTAGTTACGATAAAATATACTCTTAAAGCAATGTTTTCCACAAACAAACATTCATACCATCTAGAAAATAAAACAGCTCTTAAACAAATCTACAAACTAGCGTTTAAAAACATCTAAATTATCAAAACAAACATAGCTAACCCACAGTATGGGTGTGACAAAAATAAAACACGTTAAATCGTAAAAATATTACCTGCCATCCATCATAGTGAATATGTTTATCTTCATGACCTAAACGTAAACAACAGTAAACAGCGAAAGTGTGACATCAATTGTGAGGGAGTAGAAAAAAGTGTTACATTGACTGAGAAGGAGTAGACAAAACTTTGACAATGAGATAATGGAAGTGGACAAAAGTATTGCAGTGACTGAGAAGAAGTACACTGATTGAGAGGAAGTAGACAAACGTTTGACACTGATTCAGAGGAAATAGACAAACGATTGACATTCATTGACAGATAGTACACATTGGCAAGATTTATTTTTACATAAGTCGAGTTTTATTTTTATATATATAGTAGACAAGTCTAAAATTGATTAAAAAGGATCTGAGCGTTCACTAAGAAATATTAATTATAAAATAAATATTATTTATATCTATAACATTAACCCAAGATTTATTTTAACATAATGTTATTAGGTAAATGTAAACTATCACACAAAAACAAAGATTAAAACATGTTATAGCAAAGTAGACATACCTGATACTACAACAGTTACAAATTTTGAACCAAATTTCCCCTTTGATGAGTCCCTGCAGGGATTGGGGTATTTATTTTGAAAGTCTGCTGCCATTATGCATTCTTGGGCAGTTAGGAAATGTGTTTCAGCGTGCCTTAAATACTTTACTTGTCCCGATATGTTTTCATCTGGTATAAGATCTGTTATAATCCAACCAACCTAAAATAGTGATAAGCAATTTGAGCATATTTCAGAAAAATCACCTTTGTTCTATTGTCTTTGGAAAACTGTGTTCAAAATAATTTTTGCTATAAGATGTGTACATTTTGCCTAAACTGAACACACTGTTTTTTAGGAATACAATCTTTTTTGGCACAGATTTTTATCTTAATGTTACCAATTTTTTTACAATTTGTTTACTTATTTGAATTGGAGTTTTCTATTTGTACATTATAATTTTTCCTGCTGGTGAAAGCATCAAGTTTCAGTAAAATTTATACAAATAGCAAATATGACTATTTTTCCTTATAAAAGAATTATTAGATTGAAATATAAACAGTTTTAAATACTAAGTCGGTACTTAATAAACAGAGATTTTTCTTACCTTCCGCAAGCCCAAATTTGATGCTAGTAATTCCACTATCTCCTCAAAAGGATCATCTTTGAGTTGAATTTTGTCCCGAGAAGAATTCTACAAACAAGTTAGCGTAAACAGGTACAACAAGTTTCTATAAATTAACCTGGTAAAATCAACCAGCTCTTACTGGTAGAGATTTCATGTTGATTTCTCGTCAATTAATCATTATATACAATTGTGTATGCAAAGGAATTTTGAAGAAGATACTCATACAGGAGTCATTAGAGTTTTTTAATAATCACACGGGTTTATATAGGTAACAGAAAAACAGCCCCCCCCCCCCCCATCATGTGATAACACCAGATCCTCACTAACAATCAATTTTCTGCTTAACGTTCAGCAAGAGAATTATCTGTTGCCTTTAAATTTAAATTAAATTAAAATCATTGTGCTTATCACAAAACGATTTGTTGTTAATTTCATTAAATATAATGCAAATAAAATGTTTAAAACTAAATAAAGAACAACAATAACAATAAACCGTTGAAAGATAACGTTCCGTCATTTCGTCCAATATTGTCAGCCATTGGAACACCAACATATGAAATTGCAAAGTTTTTTGTTCCATTACTTTTTGAATTAACTATCAATGAATATACTGCTAGAGATTCGTTCTCCTTTGCTGCAGATATTGCAAAACAAGATTGTAAAGGTTACATGGCTAACTTTGATGTTAGTTCTTTATTTACGAACATTCCATTAACAGAGACGATCGATAATATCATGAAAGATATATCCACAACACCTGATGGTAAAATCAATGGTATCAAGAAGGAAGAGTTTAAGGAGCTACTAACGTTGGCGGTGACCGAGTCAATCTTTTTATTTAATGGAAAATACTACAAGCAAGTTGATGGTGTTGCAATGGGATCACCATTGGGACCAACCCTAGCTAATGCATTCATGTGTCACTATGAAAAGATTTGGCTCAACCAATGTCCAGTTGAATTCAAACCCAAGTATTATAAACGTTACGTTGATGATATTTTTGTTTTGTTTAATTCCATAGATGATATTCAACCATTTTTTGATTATTTAAATTCTTACCATAAGTCTATTTCTTTAACTTATGAAGTAGAGGCAGATGACAAACTGTCTTTTTTAGACGTTTGCATTTCTAGAAATTATAACAAATTTGTTACTAATGTTTATCGGAAACCCACATTTAGTGGTGTTTTAACCAATTTTGCTAGCTTTATTCCCATGCAATATAAACATTGTCTCATTTCTACTTTATTGTATCATAGTTTTAGGTTGAGCTATAGTTTTAAATTATTTCATGTCGAAGTGGACAAACTTAAAAACATTTTTAGGAAAAATGGTTACCCTGATAATGTTGTTGATTTCTGCATACGCAACTTTCTCAACAACATGTTTCAACGTAAGGAAAGGGTTACCACTGTTCCTAAAAAAGAGATGTGTATTTTGCTACCATTTTTAGGGTCTGTGTCTTTACAAATGCGGACCAGATTATCTAAACTACTTAGTTCGTTTTTACCTCATTACAGACTTAAAGTAGTATTTACCTCTAATATGCGCCTGAGTAATTATTTCTCATTTAAAGATCGCATTCCGAAACTTCTATGCTCCGGACTTGTTTATAAGTTTATGTGTAGTGACTGCAATGTCACTTATTATGGCAAGTCTATTCGCCATTTTAAGGTTCGCATGTCCGAACACATGGGAGTTTCGTCACTGACGGGTAAAAAGGTTAAGGTTTCGCAACCTACTGCTGTATTGCAACATATTTTGGACTCTCCTTCGTGCTCTCCACCATCCTTTGAGAATTTTAATATTCTAACGCGTGAGTCTAATAATTTTAAAGTCACGCTGAAGGAGAGTCTGCTCATTGAGTGAGATCGACCATTCCTTAATAAGTGAGTTAAGTCTATATGCCTCTTGAGCTATTTTGACACAATTTTTAAACGAGTCATTAATTTAATTATTGATTTCCGCCGGCGAAGGCGGAATCTTTAAAATCGCCTGGGGAGATAGAGAGATAGAGACAGCCCAGAGCCTGGACGCCTAAAACTTATCCAGGCTAAAGCTTAAATCCTCGTTTTGACAGATTTTTTTCTGAGAACGAGGCTAAAATGAGTTTTAAGCCAATAAGAATCCTAACAGTGCAACAAATTGTTTTATTATCCAATGAACAATACTTTATTTTAAAGTTTATATGCTATCGAAAGTTAAAACTCGTGCAGTGTAGCATAATGAAGATCGTCTTATAATGCGCCATGATGTTATTAACGTTTCCCTTTAATAATTACGTCATTTCCTTCTGTACAATTTCGCAAGCAGGTAGACTAAAGCTGTATTCAGCAGAACTAATTAATTATTCATGAATTTTAATTTAAAGAGGAATTGTTGAGGCTGGATATTTTTGGTGAAAGATAATGATTATAACTATAAAATCGTGACAAGTCACGATTTTATATCTTTTACAGATTATTGCTAATGGCGGAAATCTTTAAGCCGCAGGGCTTCTTGTTACTTTTTATTTTTGTGTGATCATGCTCGCATGAAGCGGGCAAAAGCTAAGCTCGTTTTTTTTCTTTTTCTTTCTCCAAGATACTTATGTTGTAACATTGATATAAACAATAACAATGTTTAATTGTCCATGACTTTGCCTGGATAATTAGAATGCACAACAGGCCTGGAAATTTGGCGGAAACGATTGTTTCGTTTCCGCGACGTTTCCGCGAATCAATAAAGACGGTAACGATAAATCGTTTCCCTTGGACAATATTTCAAATTATAATAATTTTATATTATAATATATATATATTTATATTATAATATTTTACTACTATGGAGTAGGTCTTGTCACTAACTAGGGCCATTATGAAATGGTTCTCCACTTATTTATCGGTTTAAAGCTAAGGTCTACTTCGCGGAAACGAAAAAACGTTTTGATCGTTTCCGTCAGCTTCAAATCACGGTAACGATGGATCGTTTCCCTAGACTCCACAAATCTCCAGGCCTGCACAATAGCCAAATTTAAATAAACATTAAAACATTAAAATAAACAGTATCTCACTTGTGGTGGTTCGTATATTGCAGCGACAGTTGCTCGTAAACCCAGTGGAACATTCTCGTGTTTCTCGTATTTGCCATACAAATATCCAAGTCTCTATAGAAAGTAAACTAATCTAAGTTAGAAACATAGTCATGCAAATATAAAAGTACTGTGCCACTTCCTAGGATTGTTTTAGGGCCATGCCATAAATTATGTGACATGTCAAGCAAGATTGCAGAACTGTGACAAAGATTGCATACCTGGCAACCAGTTGTACGCCAATAATTTAAAAATCTGTCCATTATAACAGGATTTTCAAACATAATATTATCAACATGTCTATATGTCTAAAATGAACAGATACATAATATATAAATAAACAGAAAACAAACAACTAGGCTAAATAAAATAGTCTAACAACTTTTATAATTATATAAATGCTGAATGTAACAAAGTCAAGACTGATCATTAGTAGTCATTCTGTGCAAATAGACTTTGGTTATCCAGATAAGTGGTTGCTTTTACTTTTGAAAATGTTTTTCAACGGTTGGTACAAACGCTTTGACCATTATGAAAATAATTCTCTATGCAAATGTTTTTCAAGTTTGACCAATATTTTGCAACAAGTGAAACAGTAAAGTATTTTGGGAAAAATAAAATAAGCAGTGCTATTTTGCTAGCAGTGTGTTTATACAATGTTTTTGGTACTGATATATGATTATGCCACATATTAATCTATAATGCAAAGTTATTTTGCTCTTTAGTTTTGAATGTTATCTTAATCTGTTTTTGTCTTTTTAAATGTATAATATTGAAATGGTTTGACCCAGTGGTGGAATAGCTTGGACAGCGCTTTTACGTGTTATTGCATTACCTATAGTAATATGAATATACTAATAACAACACAAAAAATTTATTTCCTTCAATGTTATATTTATTATCATTGCTGAGTTAAGAATGAAAAACAAAAGTTTAAAAGAAAATTACTATATGTTTCTTCTAAAAAAAGTAATGAAATCTTGTTATGACAGGCAAGAAATAAAATGATGTAGCATGAGTTTTCCACCATGCTCTCTGTAAAGCTAGATTTACACTGAAGAACAAAATGGATCAGAAAAAGACTTTAATTTGATTGGCCATTCTTCTAATTATAATTTTATGTTAATAAAACATTTCCCTTCCAAAATAACCTAAATTAATTTATGACATTGTAATTTTGAATTGCCTTCAACAATTTCTTTGTTAGTTAAATGACTACCAATGTATTGTACACTCAAAACCTTGCTTGCTGTTATAATGTAGTGTGATCACATGTACAAAGTAGTGAAGACGATATAGCATTATAGTTTTGTCTTTATACCTGACGATTTAACATAACTGCACTTGGTTGGCACCTCGTACAGATTCCTTTCGGCCAAGGTAAATGCTCAGTACAACCTGGTTTAATTTTGCAATTAACATCTTCCAGACTTACAAATTTTCCTCTACAAAAGAAATATTAACGTGAGATCATCATATAATAATAAGCCTATAGAGACAAGCAACGTTTTGAAAAGTAGAAAGTTAAGATTTTCACTTCACAAGCCCTAATAACTTTTTTAAACAATTAAAAATAATACCAAAGAGGTAGTTTACAGTAATTGTTCGGGAATACCTGCTTGCTCCGGACTTTAATTTCTTAAGGTATGCGTGAAACGACAAATGTTTTGCTGGTGGATTTAATGTTTTCAAATAATCTTCATCGTAAGGCTAATAAAAAAAAGGTTATTATTGCAAGCATTTCTTAAACAAGTCTCTGTGTTTTTTTAAAGATATATATATATATACAGTTTTAAAAATTGCTGGTGAATAAACAAGGGCAGGCATTTACTGGAAGGCACTTACGAAACTATCATTTGCTAACATGGGAGCTCATTTAAAAGAGGTAGATTTATTCAACATGATAAAGTAGCATTACCAAAAAGAAAATAAAGTAAAGTTATTTGTATTGTATTTAACAAAATTATGTATGATACATACATACCTCTAACGGTGCACAGTGCAGACATTTTCCTAGTCTTCCATGTCGACATCTAAACAAAAAAACGTATTAGTTTGAATGCTTTAAACAGGTAAGTGCAGGACTTTTATGATAGATATGGCAGAAATCAAAATATGGAAGTAACTATACACAGTATTAACATATAATTTTTTTTTACGTACAGCTGTGGGTTTTTCTCACGATGAATTAAACCTGATTCATTGGAAAGGATAACATCAATTTCATCCTCCACTACATTAACAGTTGACGCTTGTACAAGTTCTGTTTCTTCCCCAGTTGGATCAGGTGTACTTATCTCACTTCGGTTACTGCTAGCTATTTCACCATCATAGTTCTTCATATAAACTACATCACCATGACTAAAACATTAAATCTCATTTAAATATTCACTTTTCTTCTACACACTCCTATTCAAATGTCAAGGTCATCACACAAAAACTTTATGTTTTAATATATAAAAATTTAACATTTTACAGGCTTGGACAGGAATGGCTTGCGATCGTACGCGCATGCCTCCGCACACGCCATTGTTTTTGGCG
The DNA here is from genome assembly GCA_030067915.1 of Hydractinia echinata. NCBI lineage: Eukaryota > Metazoa > Cnidaria > Hydrozoa > Anthoathecata > Hydractiniidae > Hydractinia > Hydractinia echinata. Next base: position 1,416,416 of record JASGCC010000065.1, read on the forward strand.
TGCGTATGATCGCACACCTAGAAAGTATATTGGTGTGTTCTTAAAAGGTAGGAACGATTTAACAAGTGAACCCCAAACACTGGAGACTGCAAAAGCCTTTAAACATATAAAACAAAATAAGCACATTTCTGTAGCTATACATCTCCCCTTATTATAACATAAAAAATTAAAAATCGAAACATGCAAAATAACGAGATAATTCAAATATCATCTGTCTCTTTTAATCAACCTTCGTTTGGCATCTATTTCGTTTTGTTTTTATCTGCCATGTGCCATCATGGAAGTTTCGTAATCATGATCACACTTACCAGAAGTAATAAATGTGTGTCAGGCGTCGTTTAAAAAAAAAGTAAGGCTGCGCATTTTAATAAGCCAATTAAATCGCAAAAATTCCGTCGCTAAAGAAAACTTAAAACATATAAAACAAAATAAGTTTTTAAGTTTGTATTATTATTATTATTAATTGTAAAGTCATTACAAGCAAATAGGAAAAAATATGCTTCGTTTTCAAATTAAAAAAAACTTTTAAGTTTATCCAAGTGGCTCAAATAAAACTTCAAAATTCATTCAGAAAATTTAGCTACATTTTAACAAAATTTATACAGAAAAAAAATTATACCGCATGTGGGTTTCGTTTTTAAAATTGTTTGAATAAAAATAACACTTGTAGCATTAAGAAAAAATCAATTAAATGGGACCTTCTATGGTTTTGAGTTGTTTTGTCAAATGAAAAAAAGTTTTTCCTTTACTTGCAACACTCCATGGTCTCCAAAAAAATATTTAATTCATTTTATTATGAAACATCTATATGAGTGAGAGCATTCGAACTGGTAATAGAAAGTCAGTCGCTTGTGCTTTAAAATAATTATATGTGTGTCTGTTCCGCCTGTAAGTGCAGTTTTGCAGACTTGCTTCATCCGTGCTCTGTCGGCGTTCACCTTCGCACTAGTTAGAACTGCATGGCTGGATTTCTTGTGTAAGACCTGGTTACCAACGACGAAGGGGCCAGGCAATAGAGATTCATGTCTACGTAGTTCTTTTAACTAAGTCAGGATTAGCTAGGATGGTCATGGCTACGAATAGGCTTACTCCTGGATTAAATGGACCAGGACTATTCAATAAATCTGAGATCTAAGCAAATGGGAGTGTCCGACCAAGATGGAAATCTATTGGAAGTTTTGTCTGATGAAAGTTGATTCAAACACATTTTTTTCAATTTTTGCGAGATAAAGAAATTCAGAGGTCCCACTTCCGTACAGTTTTTGAATGATAGAAAAAAATGTATGCATGCCAAGTATTTAAGGCGTGTACTACACCTGCCTAACTTCACTTTATGGTGTGCGGTCTGTTGCACTCGCCAACAAGATTTTGGCGTGTGATGGCCCGCACGCAAGAGATTTTACTCATGTCCAAGCCTATTTTAAAATGTATTTTAAAAAGGTATTAAATTTTAGTATTAGATTGTTGCTTCTGCTTATCTTCACACAAACTTACCTGAACTTAAGAGTTTTCAATGTACTTCTAGTATTCTTTTTCAACTCATTTTTCAATGCTCTATCTTTACATAACAGCCAACCATTAGGATGTAGATTAAAACTTTGTGTTATCTGAAAAAAAGGTTATTTACAATGATATAATAGCCCTAAAAGATAATATATTTAGTTTTCCGGTTAGTATCTGTTTTATTACCTGGCTGCATCTGGTCAAACTTACCTAAGTACACAAAAGAACCAAAGTCTATATATATATTTTCCATCAAGTCACCAAGAAAGAAAAAGTCATATATATGCTCAATTTTAATACATTTCCTTGGAATTCAAGACTGCTCGATTTTAAATCTTTGCTTAACAATTAATCAATTTGAATCATTTTTTGTGATCCAAAACAAAGAAAAAAAGGCTATTTTTGTTTGGTGTATATACAAAATAAGATGAAACACAAAAACCAACTTTTAAAGCTTATATCACGTATAAAATCAATGAGAATTAAGTTCTAAATAGAAGCTTATATAATTTTATACAAACTAACCTTTTCATATAAAGACTTCACTGTATCTGTGGCAGCCACTTCAATTCTCTTCATCCCATCATTTGTTTGAATGCGCAGTATCATCTGTAAAGTAAAACTACAATTAAAGTAAAACTACAATGCAAAATAAGAAAAATGCTTAAAAAATTCGTACATGAGGGGCTATGCCTCATTACCAGAGTTTACATTTTACAAGCTGAGTGGCCTTGAGTTAATAGGTGCAAGGTTTCTTCCCAGCATGCAAAGACACACCCAAATTCAAACACTTAGTTAAAGGCCACAAAAAATTTTCTCACAGTGTTGTGTGATTACAGAAAGAAACTTTTAATCAGATGTTGCTTTTTACAGTACCGCTTGAATGTAACTTTACTTTTTCGACCTCATGTAACGATCTCATGTCTACATAAAGAACCTTCACATATCTTTTGTTTACACACAAACTTAATTGCTTTCTATTATTATCGTCGTGCGCGAGTCAGAACAATAGATTCGATAAATCCTTTTGTTGTCACATGTAACATGCATGTTATTGTTTAAAAGTGTTAAAGATCGCGAAGGCTATTGAAATATATTATTTTAGAAAAATGAACAAACATAACACGTTAAAAGCATTTCTATCGCTGCTTTTTGTTCTTAAACTTTTAAATTGAGATCTAATAAAGCTTTTCTATCGCCGTTTTTCGTTCTTAAATTTTTAAAACACGATCTAACGAAGCATTTCTATCGGCGCTTTTCGTTCTTAAATTTTTAAAACACGATCTAACGAAGCATTTCTATCGTCGCTTTTCGTTCTTAAATTTTTAAGTAAAGTGAGTAAAAACAATAGATAAATCTTTGTTAAAGGGATCCCGAGGTACTTTTACAAGTTGGACTTACCTGAAAGATTTTCATAAGTTATTCCCAATGACATATTCACTTTTTGTTAAAAGTTCATATCGTTTTTTAAATATTTTTTTTTCTTGCCGCCTTAATGGCTGCTTCGATCTTCTTGTTCGTTAAAAATTTCAGACTAGCTCCAGTCCTTTTTAGTAGCACGTGACCCTATTACGTAGTATTTCAGTAGCGCTCACAAATTAATGACTTTCACTCGCTATTATTAATGACTTTCATAGCCAAAAACAATTAATATACTGTGGCAACAAAGTTAAAAAAAATCCAATGTACTTTCCACATCGATCTCTGTACGAATGATTTGTTTTTGTTTAAAAAAAATAATTCAACATGATATTCTAGCCGTCTAAGCAATAAAACAAAAAAATAAGATATTAGCAGCAGGTGTGTGCATGATTTCTTTTATTTCAAATTTAAAGGAATTTATTTCAACAAACCAGGTTGTAACAATTACTGATCTATAACCTGTCGACCTAGGCGGGGTATGATGCTCAAGTGAGTATTGCCAACCTTGTTCTCAACAATCCTTGGGGACGAGGTTGCCTAAGTTACTCAGTAGATGGATATATTTTTTATTAAAAAATATTAAAAAATCAATAGAAAAGAATACTACTTTAATTTATCCCACGATACAGAGAGAGGCAGAATTTACTGTCTAATTAAAGTTTGTTTTTATGATATTCTTCCAATATGCAGCGCAAACATCAACGTAGTCTAGTAAATTAAACTCATCATTTTTCCCTTTTGCGATATTATTAAATATATTTTAGCGTTTTCTGCAATGATTTAATCAAACTACATTGGTGACAAATTGTTTTTAATGATGCAGTTGAAGCGCAAAACTAACTGTTTTTTTGCTAAGAGTTTGTTGTTCGTGCATTGCCGTAGGAGGCAACTGAACTATGCTGTGGAAAAACAAATACTTTTTTCCGTTGTTATATCTTCGGCTATTTTTTACACGTCTGATCGCACAAGGCCTAGGGACTTTTTATGTCCGATTTTACCACGTCAAATAATTGCCGACGCGAAAGTACATGTTTTGAAAATATGTCGGTAATTACCTCGGCAAATGCGAATGCCGTCTCAAATTACAAAGGTTGTAACCGCCCTTAATCCTATTCATGCTGAAGGGGGAGGGGTGATGCAGCCCCCCTCTCCCTTCCCCCTTCAACTTTTTCTATAACTTTTTAAGGGCTTATAGTCACACCTTGATATTTTGTTACTTATATTTGCCTTCCAAAATACAGCCTTTCTAATTCAATTTTTTTTGCGTCGGCAAAAAATTGCCGACGCGAACCTTTATTATAACGTTTTGCGTCAGCATTTACCCATTTTACGTCGGCAAAAAAATGTCGACGTAATTTTGTTGTGAAATTTGAATGAATGCCACGATCAAAAACGGTCGGTGTTATTATGAAGAACATAAGGTATAGAGAACATTAAAGTCGGCCCCTTTCCTTCATGCTGACACTCTTATGCTTGCCTGGTGCATTACACTGAGACTCGAACGAAAGACGGAAGACCATTTGGAACCATGCCACAAGTCAGTCCAACCTTCATCGTCACAGAGAATACTGCGAGAAGAGTGCGCACCCATGCAAGTTAAATATAACCAGAACATGGGAGAGGTTAGGTGTCCTGTACCTTAATACAGCTTTCGGACGAATGTTCTCGTGATGTAATACCAAAGAAAAAACATGTTGAATAAAGTTTAAAAAATCTTTTTAAAAGAGGAAAGAGAAATCAAATATTTTTAGTAATAATAATCGAAACAATTGTATATCGTATTAAAAAGAAGTCCAGAAGTTCTGTCTCCCACACGACACAGCAGGCAATAAGTCAGCCCTGCCCTCGGATTTGTGAGAAGAGACGTTCTGCGAAGACTCTAACAATCGAGTCTCCTGTACAGTTTTGCTTCATGTTAAGCTGTGCCAGTGACAAGCATTTTCGAAGCATGCCACCGGCAACTTCTGCGATATACAACCTAATGATCTTTGATTATTAGTATAGTAAATAATTACTTTATACAAAAGACATTTCAGGTGCGCATTATTGAAGTGACTAAAGTGTTTTTGGTGCGTGATTCGCTGCTCCATTGTTGTAGGAGCGTGCGGAGGTGCAGGGGCGCGATCGCGCACCTCAAAAGACCAGGACTGATAGCGTTTTTATTAGACTGCTGGATCCGAATTAGTAAGAATTGAAATGGAGAATAAATGGGCTATTATAATGAAAAAGTATAATGAGTATATATTTACGATAGATTCAAGACAATTGAAGGATTCTATAAATTTTCCAAAAAAATTTATATGCAAAGAAAAAATTTGCCTTGGCAAAATTTTGCCGACGTGAACTTGTTTTTTTTCAATTTGCCTCGGCATTTACCTCGGCATTTGCCGCGTACCGACGTGAATTAGAAAGGCTGAAAATATATCCTTTTGAAATAAAAACCATACACAAATGTGTGACATGTTGAATGATCAGTAACTTTCACAACCTGCGTCTCAAATAAAAGTCCTTTGAAATAAAAATCATGCACAACTTGCGTCCCAAATAAAAAGTCCTTTGAAATAAAAATCATGCACATTTTATTTTTCGTTTGATTGCTCAGCTATGTGAGAACATATGCAGAATTATTTCTATTTTTTTAAAAAAAATAATCGTTCCTAAAGAACTTTATGCAGAATTATTTTTTTTTTAAAAAAATAATTGTTCGTAGAGAGCTTTCGTTTCACTTTGCCGCGCGAAGATATATGTTCTGGCTATGCAGTCAGTAATAATTAAAGCGCTACTGAAATAATACGTAACAGGGTCACGTGCCACTAAAAAAGACTGGAGCTAGAATGAAAATTTTTAACGAAGAAGAAGGTCGAAGATAACCAAGATGGCGGTCGAGCGACAAGAAAAATAAATATTTAAAAGCTATATCTGGAGTTACATGAAGTTTTAACAAAAAGTAAATATATCATTTAGCATTTCTCATGCAAATCTTTCAGATGAGTCCAACTTGTAAAAGTACCTCGGGATCCCTTTAAATTTTATTTTCTTTCGTTGATCTCTTGACGACTATAGCAATTAAATACAACAATGGGACACACGTAGTTCACATGAGCTAATTAAATTTCGCGAACAAAACATGAACTCTATTGTTTTCAACATGCAAAAATAGCTCATGTATTTAACAATAGGTTAACAATAACAACGAAAGTTCTGACGCTACCGAAAGCTCATGCGAAGGTGATAACTATCGAGTACATGTAAAGTTACATTCGAGTGGTACTGTAAGTGTAGGGAAAATAGGAATTATGTTGGAAAAACCCTGTGTTTATGAATTGAGAGGTACTATGGGTCACTCACTTCTTGATTTTTTAACATCAATTGTATACTGTGGGTGGGTAAGTGTCTATGATTGTATTACAAACACATTGATTTTCAGACCTTGCCATGACTTAGGAGCGCTTGCATGAATGTTCGTGTGTGAACTGATGTTATAATGAACTAAATATATGTCAAAGATATGTTATTGTTTTGAAATAAATTGGAATGAATCACCAATTATAGAGACATGGTTGAAAATAAGTGGACACCAATTTTAATAAATTTATTTGATCAATTCGACCACATTCGTTTCAGTGGAAACCGTCTGTTCCCAAGAAGTAAAATATCCCAATATGAAATATCAAAGTTTTATCTTCCCAAGTATTTCATATCGTCAACGAATAAAGTGGCAAGAAGTACACAAAATATAAAACAAGTTGTGGCAGCAGCTTGACCCAGGTAGTACTGCAGTCAAAGCAGAAAGTGCTCACTCAATTGGGGCACATTTTTGCCTAGTTATCTTAACTGATGATGTATGAGGTTATATAGCGAGAGGAGTGCCAAATCAGAAAACCAGAGACGTCTGTTTTACAGATGTTTACGCAATGGACGGGTATACCTACTTGAAATTATTATAAAACAATCATAGTTAAAAAATATGATGATATATTAATAATAATTTTGTCACCGTTTTCTTGGTGGCCATTTTTCTCTTTGTTTGGAAATCACAGGACAGGACAATTGCACATATATATACAGTCAGTCCAACACAACAATGCCAGATCAGAAGCTCAACACCGCAGTGACAGTCTGCCGGTAATAACGCCGAGTCAGCAGGACAAAAAATGCTGACGTGCGACATATATGGTGTCGTGCTAACAGAACATTGAAAGATTCAAAGATTCAAATAAACAAACCAGGCGCGCGAAATTATTTTTGTGATTTCTGACTGCAGACTTGACTTGGTTTGGCTAGGCTTTATTTTATTTTTGATAGACAAATGCATAACGGGGCTAAAATAATTAGGGGAAATATCAGAGAGTAAATTTTATTTGTGTTATTTAATATTGGCTGGCAGGAAAAAGATGCTAGGATTTGGTGAAGAGAGGTCTTTTCCTGTCAATTTCCTCTCCACAGAACATTGTTTTATGTTTTAAACTATTATTAAGTGTATATCGATGCCTTTTGATTTATTTGAATTTATTTAAAGTCCTAACAATGCCTTTGTGTGACGAAATAGACTGAAAATAACTTTGCTTCACCTAGAGACCACCACTGTGTGGGCCGTTTTGGATGTTGCCGGGAGTTGTCTATTAGAGCGCGGGCCCTAATTGGGTTTGCGTAGCTCAAAATGAGCATTAAATACTCTAGGACTCTCCATCTAAGCCATGGCCCCTCCTGGAAATAATAGACAGGGTATATCCCTCGATATTTGTGAGGCTAGCCATGTAAAATATGCACATCTATCTATCTATCTAGAGACTCTATCTTTGCTACCTATATAGCTTAGCTCTATATAGTGAGATAGGATAGATGTGCATATTTTACTTGGCTAGCCCATATTGAATTGCTGCCACGGAATAGATAATAGATAAATACTTTTCATGTATGACCTTTACATTTCCTGCCTTCTATTTGATTCGCTTTTAAAAATCAGTTTTCAGCAGAGGCTTTCAAACTTTCCCCTGCCTTTTTTCTGCCAAAGTCGTTGACAAAAATTTTTTGTCTCTATATCGGTGATTGGTACTTGACTCTTCCCTTTCTGTTATATATCAGTCGGTCAACAGTCAGTGACCACTAAAATTTTTGTTTTGACCAGCAGGATACAAAACCAAAGGGTCAAATTGACCGGCAACTAACCGTGTCTTCCAGGGGCGAAATGACGCACCAAAAATTTTGGCAGCGGAAATAACACATTGTTTATTAAAAGCGTAGCCTGAAGTGTATAAAAACCAAAACTCTAGGGAATAAACAAGCAACATTTGCATCAAGCTTTAACTGGATCATTTAAAACAGTTTCATATCACTTGTAGGTTAATTAAATTTTAAAAAATGACAATGTTTATATATACTAATGCTGTTTTTCTCGCCAGTGGTAAACTAAACATTTCTTTTTATATATATATATATATGTTTTTTCATAATTAGAACATTCTTTACATATCATGAAAACAACATGGCATAAATTAATTGAATTTTATTTTCTTGTGTCGAAATTTTGTTCCCAAAAATTGATAATTACATTAACGGTGACCACCTTATCAGACAAAAGCCAACTTGGTTCATACGTATTTTGTTGATTTGTGCCGTCACACAGTGTACGTAGCTCAACAGGATTTGTAAGACGATGGATAAAGATTCAGTCACTTCCTCGTCTTCTAAGAGTGATTTAAATTTATCGTGAGGTTTGAGCAATGAGAAGACAAGCTAAATTCTAGTAGGATAACATCCTCATAATTTCCCAGAACAGAAAACATGTGAAGAAATAAAAACTTTGAGACTGTTTTTGTTTTGTTTTGCTTTCACAAAATCACTTCCAGTACACTATATTGCGCATATTTATTTGAACTGTTGTTTTTAAAATTATCAATTTAAGCACCCCTCATCTTTCAATAATAATACATAATAACACAAGAAAAATTTCATAATAAGATCAAATATATACACAATATTTTTCAAGTGATAAACTCAATGTCCAAAACTATATTTATGACAGTGAAACATCATTAACTACAGGAAACAAATTTGTTTTGACTGACTTTATAAATATAGTTCTATTTTTTGTACTATATTTATAAATTATTGAAATAATGTATTATTTTAATTTTTAGGAGTTAGAACACAAAATGGATCCTGTTGATGAATTTACTATGAATATTGAAAAAAATCGCTTAGTAACATTTTCAGACTGGCCATACGAAGACTGTTTGTGTTCATCAAAAAAGATGGCAGAAGCTGGCTTTTTTCATGTTCCATCAGAAAATGAACCTGACCTTGTAAAATGTTTTTTATGTTTGAAAGAACTTGATGGCTGGGAACCGGAAGACGATCCATGGTATGTTTAAAAGTTAATGGTTGATTTTTTGTTGTTTGCTTATTTGACAATACTTTCAACTCAACATGCGTAAGACAGATAAGTATCATGTACACATTACATTCTGAACAGGTACAACTGAAATAATGTTGTAAAGTTTATAACCAACAGAAAAAAAAATTGTTTAATGACTTTGGATTACGTCACATGCATTTTAACCCTATCCAGGCTGGCTTTTTGTGAGGCTCTGAAAGGGAGGGGCGAGTGAAGTTGACATCGTATTGCCATAGAACTTGGCACAAATCTGTCTTCATACAAGGCAAAAAGGATGAAAGAAATGGATGACCTTATTTATTTAAACTTGAAAAAGGGTTAATACAGTAGAATATAGTAAGTTTTTGAATGAGAAAGGGTCTTTGCAAACAATATAGATGTGCAAAATTACTTGATAAACACTGCATAAAAAAGTTCCAAAGTCGTATTTAAATATGACTTTGGAACTATTGAATCTTTGCTTTTTCCCTGACCACATTGTATAGATGTGACGTCTACCAAAAAAAATTTTTATTGTTTTTACCTATACTAAATATAGCAACAACAAAAAATTAAAACAATATAAAAATTTCTTTTTTTTGGGGGGGGGGGTCGTCAAGATAGGTGAAATGGTAAATGCTGTTCCGTTTTAAACATTGACTTTTAAACTCACTATATGTATAATTTAACTTGTATTTATTTTTTCTTAGGAAAGAACATAAACGTCATTCGCCAAAATGTCAATTTATAAAGTTGAATAAAAAAGAATGTGATTGGACAATTGAAGACATGTTAAAATTAGAGGTGAAAAGACAAGAGAATAGAGCTGTAAGATACTATGTAAAATTTATATAAATGTGTGGAATTTTGCAAAAGTATTTTTACCGTACAGTGTCCAAAGACTTATACTAGGATAAATTTTGTTTTTGTGGAAAACAGAGAAGTTTATATTTTTGAAATAATTTTGGCCTAAAATGGGATTCAGGTTATAGAAATGCCCATAAGCTATATTTTTTATTGCTTTTTTACTGCAGAAATAAAGAAGAAATATATCAGTGTCAAGAAGGTCCGCTTTAACCACTATTTCATTTTCTTTATCTCTATATTTCATTGTCAGTTTGCCGCCCTTATTGAAAAACTAGTCGTTAACCCGTGGAAAAATCCAAGGGGTCGCCCGTCCTTTATATATCGCATTTCGTGTTTCAGTAACAGGACGCGTCTTTCGGACAGACAGACAGACGACGACTATTATTAAAGAGATGTGTTAACCAAAGGACATCCCTCTGTAATAATAGCCGCTGCCTGTCTGTTGGCCATACCGGGTAATGCTATACCACGCAAGAATTCTTTAAGCCGTCGCGACTGGTAAAGTCATTAGCGATAAATTTATGACAGTTTATTTTGTCAGTGGACAACTAACTATAACACAAAGAGGCAAAATAGAGTTTTTTAAACCCCAAGCACCAACGTTCTCAATTTCTCGCCTGCTACGCCATGTATTTATTTACCATTTCATATATTTTTTTTTCTTTAGGAGAAAATGATTTCTGCAAAAATTGAGAAATTTCGCGAAGAAGCGAAAAAGGTTCGGGAAAAATTAGAAGACATGTAAATAGTATTGTTTTATGTAAATACGTGATTTTTTGTTTTTATATATAAGTAGTTTTAATTTTTATACCTTTGAATTCCCCAAATAAATATAACTAGACTACAACTGTGGAAAAACCAACGCAGAAAATTCACTACTTGCAGTTATGGTAGCTGTAAGTAGTAAATGTTGTGGTCACAGATAGACTGCAATAAAATATGGATAAAGGTCTCACGAAAATGAGCATGTGATGCTATGCTATCTTTAGCCTTAGAGTTAAATAACTATTTCTCGACGGGCAGATCGAACGCATTATAAACCCCATTCTTAATGCTTAGCAGATGTGTCTTAAAAACGCCTAAAAATGCTATATTTCCGACCATAAATTATAGATAATACATTGAAAAATGCGAAAATGGTCGTCTCGCCGTTTTAATATAAAAAGAGACATAAAGCGCTTGAAGGATTTGAATTTGGTGAACGTTAAGTTTAGCGTGAATGTAATAATGATTACAATTAGCGTAGTCTTTTTAAATTTCTGATCTGTATAATGATCAAAACAAGGTGTAAAGTTGAAATGATAAATTTTATATTTACAATAACTAATACATGTCTTTTGTTGTCTTCTTTATACCTAAAAAAGTAAAATAAACAATATACTTAAAATCTCTTTCCAATCATATCTTACCTTGAGGGAAGAAATTTTCGCGTATTTCGCCCTAATTCGCAAAAAAAAAATTCCCGATTCGCGAAAATTTCTTCCGTGCAATAAATTAAAAATTTTTGAAACCTTTTGAAAACGAAAAGACCTAGATTGGAAGATTTTCTTATAACCTTGATTCGCCAAAAAAAATTATGTCATTGTTTCTGGCACTTTTCGAAAAGGCGATTGAAGTGGTAAATTAAGTATATTGTGCATGAACTTAAAACTCCATCTCATTGACGAAATATTAAATATTTCAAAAAACGCAAAAATGCCTATTTTAGGACAAAAAACTGATTTTTGCATGTTTAAAAAAGGACACTTTTTGCCAAGTTGAACAAAAACGCTGACTTGTGCGAAATATGCCTTCCAGTTTCAACTCGCGAAAAGTTCTTCCGCGAAAGTCGCAAAGACTTCTTTCCTAACTGTTCGGCGAGATATATAGGATAAATTTGAAAACTAGCGGCGTCAAGTCCTTCGAAATTGTACCATTGATAAAATGAGCAAGCAAATTTGTTCGATAACATATGCATACACACATCACTAGTAAAACACGAAAGGCGAAAGAAGAGAACATAAAACAATATATCAACAATGAGACAAAAAGGTACAAGCTTAAATGCGTAATTCATTCACTCAGCTCTTACTTTTCAACCATCTGGGCGTGTAGCAAGGCTACCTAGTGTCACTAAAGTTGTGGTGAAATAAACTAATTCTTTACCAGATGCCTAATATTTTTCCTTTCATTACTTTCCTGTATTTACTACTTCATGACATATTGCACTCGTCCAACCTCGTTCCCAGGGCAATTTTTCGCTTTTTTGATATCCGAGACGGCGCGAAGAAATGATTTCTTCTCGCCGTCCGAGATTGTCAGTAAGAGAAAAATGGACCTGGGGACGAGGTTGGCACTCGTCGTGTTAGTTAAAAATTAGCGTAATGTTAATATTACAATGCATTTTAACAGGTTGACCAGAATAACCCCATTTAAATATCTTTGCGAGTAGGAAAAGGAGAAAGGCACACTTTTATTCTTCTGACAAAATTTCGTCTCATCTTACCGTTTTAAAATGTGATGTTTAACATGCTCCACAACTTTTACTGCATAAAGCTTGAGCGTTGGGTTGTCCACAGGCCTTGCTTTCGACTAAACTTTTGCAAAGAGTTTTTGATAAACTGTCCTGACACCCTAAAATGACCACATGACATTTAAATCAGTTCGCATGTGAATATCTACCAAGTCATATCTGGTTAAATAATTCTGAAGCCTACTTTTCCCTAAGGCTCGCACCGTCTCAGATCTGTTATCGTACCACTTACTACCTGTCAGAAGGCGGCGAATTGGGATTTTAGATTTTAGTGGCAGCCACGATTACAGAGCTAATGCTTGCGAGCAAAAAATAGTTGATAAAAATAGTTGAGTTATTGACAACGAATATTTTAGACACTATTGATAAAATTAATTGTTTGTGTGATAAGCATTCTTTGGCCATCAGTGTACACTGACCAATAGCGTTTCTTTAAAAACATGAGAATCCAGGTGATGATAACGTTGCAAGTATTGGTAAAACAATGATTACTATATTGAATTGTGAATTGAGACACATTCCAAAATTGCAATAAAAAAAGAGGCTTACCGAAATTTACAGAAGCACCTAAAAATAGAAATTACACAAGTAAAAATTAAGATAATTCATATAAGCTGTATACAATCAGTTATGATTCAGGTGGATTACAATAATAAATTAAAATGTTGGGGTCAAAAAAACGTGATTTCATATAATATGACAGTAAGCAACTGGGAGTTATTCGTCCTTCGGCACTGTATCTTAACGTCCGGCGCTTGCTCTCCGTCCTCTAACTATGGTAGGTAGGGGTTAATAGCTGGCTCCAAATACGCTGACAAATTACATTTAAAGTGTGCAGGGCTGGAGACTCCAATCTGAAACCTTATGATTACAAGCCGAACGCGCTACCTCTTTACCATCTGCGCAGATAGTGACAGTACAGTTTGTTTGGAACTGCAGGCAACGTTATAAATTGTTGGTAAATATAAGTTGTTTTACAAATCTAGTTAAACAAAATATATTGATTTTTGAACTTTTGGTCAAACGTGAATGGAGCCCGGAAATTTCGTCGTATAATCTGATGAAAAAACTTTGATCCATGCATGCACCTACCTTGACAATCTCCGCATGTCTTTGAACATAACTCTCTGGCTGTACCACAGATACTCGGATAAAGTGATTTGCAATCAGGATGAATATCTGAACACCCTGTCACAAAAGAAATTTCATTAAAAGGGCTGAATATACTAATATTAATAGGGCTAAATATACTAAAGTTTACGCCTTTATCTACTGTTATTTTTGTCCGCCTGCGAGGTAAAACAGCTGCAGATATCCTTGGTGTAAACGCTGCATAAATAAAATAACGAATAAAAAAGCTGCGTAATGGGTGTAATACATTTGTTTGTGTACAATTCTATTTCCGCCATTTTGATTTTAAGATCAATGAAAAAACAAAGGAAAAACAATTTTTTTAAAGTTTGTCTCAATTACCTGACAGTGTTTTTTCCTCCGCATTTTAACAATAATTGGAATAATTTATGTAATTGTGCTTACCCTGAACTACGGCTAAGGTCACACATACAACAGCTAATTTGATAATTGTATTCATTTTGTTTTTAGAATGAGTGAGTAAAATCTAAAAATAAACATGCTAGATATAGTACACACATGATGAGCAAGAAGAAGAAGAAGAAGAAGAAGAAGAAGAAGAAGAAAAAGAAAAAGAAAAAAGGTCTTACTTTCAGACGTAACCGTACAGTCAGGAATACTCTTCTTGCTTATTGTGCGTGCATCATCTTCCGCGATTTTTATACTGACAAACAACACAATAGTAAGAATTAAATGAAAAGAAATATAAAAAAATACACTCAAAAAATGAAACTAATAAACAGATTATATAAAATTATATCATAAACATAGTTGTTTTTATTCCCCGTCTTTGAAATTATTTTGAGCCAAATAAATAGAGCGGCAAATTTTATAGATATGTATTAAATTAAAAAAGAAATAATAAAAACAAAAAACACTAAAACATTCGTATAGTAAGATAATTCGCTTGAGCTTCGCTCTCTATAAAAAAATTAACTCGATTAAATCCTAAAAAAGCTGATCTTATCCTAATCCGAAAACAAATTTAAGAATAATAAACATGTTGTTTTTGTGTGATAATTGATTACGTCATTGGGTTTTCTTTCTGCCGCCTGAAGAACCCGGCTAAGTTTGGGAGGATTCTTTGTTTTATTAAGTTAACAACCGGCGCCAAAAAGATTTTAAGGAACAAAGCATGCATCCCAGGGCGCCCGAATTTTGCTTCCATCATAGATTTTTACCATTTTTTTCCGAACACTGTTCAGATAGTAAATAAAATGAAGAATTGCCTTGACTGTTGTGTCCGGGCGTTGGCCTATAAAGAGTTGGCAGTAAGTTAGTATTGTACAGTCAACTTCCTACTTATGACGAAATGCCTTCGGCTGGATAATAACTTACATTGTGTGTCTTAAAAGCCAATAAAATCCTCTTTTTTTTTGAAATTTTTAAATTATATTAATCAAAAAAGCATTAAAAAATTTGATAATTCGTTTCTGCTTCTTTATTCTTTTCTTTCTTTTTGTTTGTGTGTTTGTTTGTTTTTATGGAGCGAAGTTCTATGATCTTAGTACTGAAAGTTTCGTTATTTAATAAGTTTATCTAAAGATACAAGTAATTAACTATTTTTTTAAAAAATGTAGAAAAGTGTCATATTGAAAGTTTCGAAACTTCTGTTGGGGTAAATACGCTGCACTAAGAAAATTATGGAGCCCTTATAACTTCGTTTCCCAAACGTGTATAACGAGACAAATAAAAGTTATCTAAACTAAATCAAAACACAAAGGAAATAAGATATGAAATTGTGGCACATGAAACAAGAATAAAAACAGCAAAGATTTATCACATTGTACAATAAAATTTGTGTTTTTGTGTTTTCGTTTGATCAGAACAAACCCAAACATTCCGGATGTACTGCAGAGATGGCTTCGACAACATTGAGTCTATAGAAGGTCACAGTTATAAGGATGGGTCGTTATTCATTCTTCTTCAAAAGGCTTTTAAGCATATTCAGGTTCAGATAGGAAAATTTTTAAAAGTATATGCCAAGTAAATGCCTAGTCTCGTGTGTTGTTTTTCTCTTGTGTTATGGGTATTTTAATTTTCTTATACACGATAAGACCTACTTAACACCACTACTCTCTGCACTTTCCTTGTGTGATAATACCTTTAGTTTAGTGGCAGTTCTTTTAAAGGTAAAAAAATAGCATAATGTAACTATACTCTAAACCTAATTGTTTCTTTTGCATAAGCATATCCGAGCCTGATTTCACTTGCTTATAAAAATTATGTAATCTCTATATTAAATTGCTCGCCGTCTGTCTGTGAGTCAAAGATGGTAGCGACGACGAATTTCCATGATTTTTACATGGGCTTACAACTAGTCTTAACTATTTCAATAACGAAGTTATGAAAGAGAAATTGAAATAAAAGCTTTTTGATCCCTTTAAAAAATATTAACCGCAATTCCATTTGATTACCACAACGCGTTCTTCCAACATTTCAGTCTCTTCTTTTACTACAAAAACATCCAGAATTTGCTACTATGCTTCATTTTTGTTTGTTTGTTTGTTTGTTTGTTTGTTTCTTAGAAGATTTTTAAGTTAACAATATTCATGGACGACCACGACATAATAAAATAAATGTAACAATGATTCGTGATTTATTGAAAGTCAAATATGAAAGCCATGAAATAAGCAAAAATCAGCATTAAAAATGCTTAACAAGGGATAACTTTAGACCAAAATAAGGGACTAAGAAAAATTTGTAAAACCATGGTATAAACATGTAAGAATTAGAGCGATTTTGGGGTAAAAAATAAAAACAATAGAGATTTTTGTTGATTTTTATTTTGTTGACAAATTAAAGCAAGATATGAATGAAGGGTGTGTATTCAAGTTGCAGGAGAGTTATATCGTGAGCCAAAGAAAGAAAAAAGGAATTGGAAAATTTCTTCTTTTTCTGCTTTTTCACAACTTGTAGAAAAATCTTCCTCTATGTCTTTCTTTTCCCTTCCGCTTTAACTTCGTAAGAACCGAGTAATAAAAAAAATGACCACAAAGCGACCAATAAAAACCTATTATTGCTTATTGTTTAATACCTAGCCTTCTAGTTATACTTATCAATTTAAGCTACGCTAAGCAATATATTTTCCCTTCCATTAACCTTCCCCGAGCCTACAAACGTTTATCACAGAACTAACTTTTTAAATTTTTTAACCCTAACGAGCCTGCCAGCCTTTGGCAAGTTGTAAAATTCAGTTTGGAAAGAACGACATGCTCAGGTTATGATCACTTGCAGTTACAAAAAAAGTCGTGTTACGGAAACACAAAATGCGATATATAAAGGAGGGTCGAACCCGTGGATTTTTCCACCGGTTACCGACTAGTCTTTATAATAATAGCCGTCGTCTGACTGTTACGGTTCTATATTTTCTGGTCCTAAGATTATCACCCGTCCCATATCCCATAATACGAGTATTATTCATTGTTCAAAATTGTAGTCAGGTTGCCTTGTGCTAAGGATGTACGAAATAGCGGTGTTGTAGTATCTGATAGTAGGTGTTGTTTAAAAGATGTTGTTAGAGAACAGGTATGTGAAGAGAGCAAATATAACCAACTATTTCTCCCACCATGATATAACACAGCGCAATTGGACTTATAAATATATATGAATCACTTTCTAAAGGCAGCAATAATCTATTTTTATTGGTCGCTTTGTGGTCATTTTTTAACTTACTCAGAAGTAATAAAATAAAAGCGGAAGATTTTTACAACATATAAAAAAGAGACAAAGATGAAATTTTCTAATTATCTTACAAAATCTATTCGAAAAACTACAAGATTGCTTTTGACAGTAGTCATGGACATAAGAGTTGAGCTGTTACTTGTTTGCTTGCTTCTTGTAAATACAGGTAAAATATGCTTTAGATAACAGACAACATAATTTGTTACTGAAACAGGAACAGAAATCAACCTTCAAAAAACTGGACAATTTTTGGCTATCTATTATAGGATATTGTTTGAGATGCTACACTGGTGCTATTACATCAAGAACGTACCTTGTTCGTCGATCGGAATGTGGATACGGTAAAACTGTCTGTTTATCAAATACGGTGACAACGTCAACATTATTTGGAACGATCACTACAAAAGCATACGGCTGTGAGAGAGACATGGAAAGTTGTCGCCAAATGTGTTATCGGATTCGAGCAAAAAGTAGAGGACTGTTTATCAGTTCCTGCAATGTGAGTAAACACTCATTATCTGTTATGCGATTTTTTTAACATAATATTAAGTCTTTTTATGTAAACCACCAAACTTTGAAGAGTTAATAAGTCAAGTCTGAATATTCTGGATTTCAAGAAGAACTTAGCAAATAAAAAAGAAATGCTTCCAAAATCCCTCTGTTTTAGGTATGTTAAAGGTTCCTTTTAAGAAACAAAAAGTTGACCATATAATCAGGTTCTTGTATCCAAGTGTTTTTTAAGAGATTATAGAACTTTGCTTTAGACTTTATTATATTTTCTATTCCATATTAAAAAATTATTATTACTAAAATAAGCATCATTACCTTACTCGTACGTCAAATAACAAGAAAAATACTAAAATTTTGTGTTTTTATAGGTTATAGATGCATTCGCGCATAAAAATTTCCGCACGGAAGTTTTTGCGCGTTACTAAATTTCGCGCAATAACGAAGTTTTTACGCGAAAGCGCAAAAGTTAGTACATGGAAAAATTACCTTGTCGAGCAAGTTATTAAGTTATCTTAAGATATTTTTTCCAGTTTTTTGCAAGCGTCAAAGATAAAAGAAACAACATATCGTTTCTTTATTTTATTTTTTTATTTTTTATAGACTCAATGTTGTCAGAACGACCTCTGCAATACATCCGGAAGAATGTTTGGATAACCTATCGTTCAGATTAAACGAAAACACAACAACCCAAATTTTGTATTTTGTTGTTTTAATGTTTTTACTTCATGTTTTATAATCCCACTTGTTATTTTCTTTGTGTTTTGATATAGATTAGCAGAACTCTCTTTTTATCTCTTTATACACGTTTTTAAGGAACCTGCTCATAACGAACCGATTACTTAGGCCTATGACTTTCTAACACTTATAAAAGCTAGAGACTGTGCAACACTGCGCACAATTATTACTTTTTTGTTACAAAACAACATTTTGTGTGCACGTATACAACACTTTCTAGTGGACCTAAGTGCGATGTTTTAGCAATGTAAGACTGAAGATGCTTATATCTTCAAAGAAGGTTAAAAAACATTTAGTCAAGGTAGAGGCACAAACATCATGAAATTAGTGGATAATATTCACATATTTAGTTTCACTGATACGAAAGCCGAACTTTTTTTTGACCAAATTTTCTTACATTGAAACATACAATTTACGCTCAATTTATGTGGTTTAAAAACATTTCAAATCAGCATTGTTATCCATCATCCTCAGTTTTAGCTCATGCGCATAAATCCGCTATTTTTGAAACGGTAACATTTTTTCTAAAAAAAATGACTTCATTAAATTCAACACAACATTCACGTGCAACAAATCAGAAAAAATCTAATGAGCTAATTCTGACAAAAAGCTGGTAACGGACGGACGGACAAACACAGGTTATTTTTTAGGAAAACGAGTAGGAACGAAAATCCAAACAGTTACCAAAAACCGAATTGTTACGAAAAACACCGAATTGTTACGAAAAACACCGAGTAGTTACGAAAAACACCGAGTAGTTACGAAAAAGCATGGATGCAAGTTGTTTACATGCGATATTTCGTTATCAGCAAATTGTTTACAGTTTGACAGTGTGACGAAAAATCATGATTAGCAGAGTCCCATTTTTTAAAGCGCGACATCTTCATAGATTTCAGCAAGTGAAATCCTACACGAACAATCTTCTGATTTGCTCGGCATTAGTCACGTGCTCAGTAAAGTTGGATTAAGAAAACAACTCAATTTAAATAAAAATAATAAATTTATATGTAATTACAAAAGAAGAACAAAAAATAACTACAAAAGGTAAAAATATAACATGAAAATAATTTTGAAGTTTCTTTTAAGCTTTCGAACAAATATCGAGACAATTTCAGGAGGCAAGCTCAAAAACTTTTTCGCTGTTATTTACAGGTGTTGTTGACATTAATAAAAAAATTAAATAAATTTCTTCTCCATAAAAATATTGTATAAATAAATTTCTTTTGAAACATGAGACAGCATTTACGCTGTTTTCTTACTTCCCCTCTGTCTCCTATGTTCGTTCTTTAATCACATAAACTCGGATTAACGAAACGCCAGACGGGCAAAGCGAGTCAACTAATCGAGACAAACCGGGGGGTTGAATTCTCCAATGATGTCGTATTCTAATAAAACAACAATCGTTGTGAAGCAACAGTATAAAAATAAATACACAACAGCTAGAATCTTGTTTAAACGCCATCTAGTGAACTGCAACAACAACGGCGTGAGAACGATAATCAGCTGACATAAATTCACAAAAATAATCGAGCCGTTATTCAACTCGTACGGATTGTGAATGGCGCTCTTGATTAACCAAACTAACCCCAAGTTAATCGTGATGTTGAACACGTTACTACCGTATATGCTATACACCGCTTTGTATCCGTGTCCGGCCTGCGTTTGCAAGTACGTTGACACAATTTCAGAAAACGACAACCCGGTGGCAAGGAAAGCAAATCCCATCACAGAGTCTGGCACCTTCCACACATACCCTATCTCCACTGCTATCCAAACCAAGGCATAAGACAATAACGCCACCCACACAGTGCACGATAAAATGGTCAACGGATAGTACGACCGCCATGTTGGTTTTCGACAATCCGGTATAGTGATATGAAATACACATATAGCCGGTATACTAAGCGCCCATAGGATTTTCATATACCATCTTTCGGGGACAATGAACGGAGACAAGGGTCCGTCGATGTAATGATCCATATTGAGAGTCATAAAGAATGATCCTTGAACTAATCTTCTCTTCATGCGTGTCGTCACACGCTGCGCATGACGCGCAAACCTGGTCACGTGATAATCATGACTTCTTGGAGAGGTGGAGAACAGGTACTCTCCTTCTGAAGCGTAACCCTCCTTTGCATCGAAATTGTAGTTAATGCTACCGTATCCTTTTTCAGAATGATAGCCCCTTTCCGATAAGTAACCTCGTTCTGACAAATAACCTCCGTCGGAGTGGTAACCATAGCCACCGCCCGATGTATAACCATCTTCGGTACAAAGAGATATTCGATCTTCACGACTGTTGTAGTGATCGGGAACACCTGGAAAAATCGTGTAAACTCAAGTTTTTGTTTCCATTCTAGCAAGGACTTTCAGAAGTAATTTTTAACTTCTTTCCAGAAAAAGGTAATTTGGACAAAACTAAAAAATGGATACTAATTTTTTTTTAGCTTCAGCTTATGAATACATTCTGCATTTACTAACATGTATTTACTAAGTTCAAATCAAATATTTCATCATGGGGCTGGCTATTAGGAAAATAATAAAGACTTCGTAGAAGAAGATTAAAGTTACATGACCTTTGAGGACAGTTGGCTGCATGCGTGAGCAAAGCTTGGTGAATGTCAAAACATTTCTTCAACGATGACTATTATATATACAATTGAAAGTTAAGTTTGAGATTCTCAGATTATTGTAATTGTAAGATTGCACATCACAAACGAGAAAAATGCTGATTTTAAGGAAGTCGCAAAATACATGGGAGATGGCTGTAAATTTATTTTATAATTATTTTTCTAGATGCAATTATTTTTTCCATGCTTCGTTTTCTCTGTCTCCTTTTTATCGCGTTGTACACTAGCTACAAGAGTGGGAGATTTTAGAAGTTATCACAAAGCATAAAAACAAGGTCAGCCTTTCTACTTTACATGGGACTCGCAGTGTTTGCCACTCTACTATAGAGTCAAATGTAAGAAGATTTGCAGGCGCGGATTTAGACTATGTCAACCCTGTCACGCGACGTAGTAAAAAAATGAGCCAAATATTACGCAGCGATGCACGAGAAATAATTTTCGAAATAAATCCCGGTGTTTTCAAATTATAACCGGAATTCCGGGAACGAAAATCTACTTCTTTGTTTGCTTCGCCTTATCTACTATATCACATACCTCACAACGCGAATTCAATCAACCGATGTTGGGCTAACCTATTTTATGTCAGACTGTAACCATATACTTCATAACACACAAACCCTGTCAAGGTTGTTTCTAGGTATAACCATGGAATGTTTCTCCGTAAAGCTTTGACCGTAAGACTATACTTTATAGCACACAAACCCTGTCAAGGTTGTTCCTAGGTATTACCATAATATGTTCTTCCGTGAGATTTCATTTCATGAAATCTCCGCCGAGCTAATACTGGATATCCCCCATCTCGCAATAAATCTAGAGGTCATAGCCTCAACCACCTCTTATTCCGATCTCGCTAAAAAGGTCAAGACGTGCAAACAAACAAGTGAGTATTTTAAAAATAAGAATCTGGGTTTATCACCCAACGATTTATTAAAACAATAGTACAAACAATTTTAATAAGTGTTTCTCCTTCAGTGTGATAGTGTTTTGATAAGAGTTTATTTTCGTGTTTATGAATTTCTTTCTAAAGTTGGTGATTCTACCAACACAAACAAACCACTAAACAGTGTGTATCGAACGAGCTCCCACAAGAGGAGACACTAAATAAGCCATGTTTTCTCGTCTTTCTCGTAGAATGACGGAGACCGAATCGCATCCACAAGTCGATACGGTCAATACACAAGCCACCCAACAGAGTGTGCCTACAAACGAGCTCCCACAAGAGGAGACAGTAAACGAACTGTCAACAGACACAGAGGAGAACTGTGAGCCATCCTCAAAAAAGGCAAGATTTGAGTTAGATGTTGTGCCACAAAAAAGTTGGCAAATTCAGCAAGACTTAGCTGACTATGCAAATAAATACATGGATATTTTTCAACCAAATGTAGCCCTCGAGGAAGGGATTTTATTTGACAACCCAGTACCGGGAAATGTTCAGAACGAAAAGTTGCTTGATGTGCACTTAAAAGAACTTCTTCTCGAGCAAGATAAGAAGATAACGCTTAATCAAGACCGCATGGTCACAAACATTCAACAGCGAATAAGCTTTACTATGGGGCCACTGTGTCGCCTTTGGTCACTCATGGAGGGAGAGAAGACTTCCTTATCGAGCTCGCCAGACGTCGACCAACATCAACTTGAAAGTATTAACATGATGTCTCAATTATTTGATCAAACTATCCTACTTCTAGGACAGGCATACAATTCTTGCTCCTATTTGAGAAGGTTTAATGTGCTGATGTCTTTCATACCAGATAAAAAGAAAGTAGAGAGTATGTTAAAGGAAATGTCATCAAGTTTTGTGCCCTCTGAGAAAACTGAACCAGCTTTGTTTGGTCCTAAATATAAAGACATGGTGTCAAAATTTCTTTCGTCAAAGAACAAATCGAAAGAACTATTTACTTCATTCAAAAAGAATAGTAGCAGAGGATCACATGCTGCCAGCCGACCCTTTTCAAGAGGCCCTCTATTTCAGACCAGAGGTAGGGGGCGAGGTTTCTTCACCGCAGCTGGTCAAAACTACAACAACCGTGGATCTAACCGGGGAGGCAACAGAGGAAGCAGAGTTATGTTTCAATTCAATATTAGAGGTGCCTTTTCTCAGCTTATCAGAGATTTTGGACATAAGGGACTTCCCAAATGTACATCCTTTGATAAAAAGGTTATTTCCAATACCTATTCCCCACCTGCCTCCTGCAGGAAGGACTCAATACTTTGTGGAGAATTGGAAAAAGCTGACAAACGATCAGACAATGTTAAAGATCGTACAGGGATACGAGATACCCTTTCTTTCCCCACCAAAACAGAGAATTGTTCCACCCCCTAATCATATCAGTCAAGAGGAGAAATCACTTGTGGACAAGGAGGTCCAAAGTATGCTGAGAAAAGGTGCCATCAAAAGGGCAACTCATGTACGGGGGGAATTTATCAGTACAATTTTTCTTGTGGACAAAAAAGACGGTGGTCATCGGCCAGTAATAAACTTAAAGAAACTGAACCAAAACATTCCTTATGTTCAATTCAAAATGGAGGGATTACATCTCTTAAAGGAAATGCTATGTCCAGGGGATTTTATGTGCAAACTGGACTTAAAAGACGCTTATTTTGCAGTCCCATTGTCAAACAATTCGAGGAAGTTTGTTCGGTTTCTTTGGGAAGGACAGCTCTACGAGTTTCTGTGCCTATGTTTTGGGCTCTCAAAAGCCCCGTTGATTTTCACAAAACTCCTAAAGATCCCAATCTCCCTCCTAAGAAAACTGAGAGTAAAAATAATAGTTTATTTGGACGATATGATTATTATGGCCAGTGCAAAGGAAGAGTTGTTGATGGCCAGGGATACTCTGATTTTTCTCTTTCAGAATTTAGGGTTTCTAATCAACAGCAACAAGTCAGTTTTCGAACCAACCCAATGCCTCGATTTTTTGGGGGTGACAATAAATTCTCTGACAATGACAGTAAAACTGCCAATGGCAAAAGTTACAACATTGAAAGTACAATGCCAGAAATTGTTAAAGCAGGAGTGGGTCACAATAAGAGAACTGTCCAAACTCATAGGAAAACTTTCCTCATCAGCAGTAGCAATATTTCCAGCCCCCTTACAATACAGGTTCCTTCAACAACAACAGATAAAAGGGTTGTTGACAAAACACAACTTCGATGCTCAGATAACTTTGTCAGATCTAGCCAAGGGGGAGTTTCATTGGTGGCTGAACAATCTAGAATTGTACAATGGCAAATCCCTATTAACACCAACCCCACTAGTAATTCAGAAAATAAGCTCAGATGCCTCCAAGATGGGGTGGGGAGCATTTTGCCAGGGACAAAAAACAGGTGGCCCATGGACTCGAAAGGAAAGGGATCTTCACATCAACATACTGGAGTTGAAGGCTATCAACCTTGCTTTAAGAACCTTTACATATATGGAAAAGAAAGGGGTAGCAGTCCATGTAGAGACGGACAATATGACAGCCCTATCATATTTAGTAAAAATGGGGGGAACCAAGAACGAGACTCTGGTAAAAATAGCAAAAGAAATTTGGCAATATATAATGGAGAAAGAGATCACGATTACTGCAGGTTACATACCAGGCTACCTGAATGTAGAGGTAGACCGGGAATCCAGGCACAATCTCTCAGACTCCAGCGAATGGAAACTGCTACCAACAGTATTCCGAAAGGTATGCCAGATATGGGGAACACCGGACATAGATTTATTAGCCTCAAGGGTGTCACATCAACTTCAGAGCTACATGTCCTGGAAACTAGACCCATTCAGCAAGGTGAGGGATGCTTTTCAAATCAAGTGGAAACACCATTACGCATACGCTTTCCCCCCTTTTGCTCTGATAGGCAGGGTTCTCAAAAAGTTCAAGCGGAACAGGTAGACATGATCCTAATAACTCCAGCTTGGCAAACACAAGCATGGTTTCCAACAGTCCTAGAAATGTCAGTAAGGCACCCTCTGATCCTTCCAGGGAGAATAGATCTGTTAAAGAACCCGAGGGGAGAGTGCCATCCACTATTAGTAAACAACAACCTCAAATTACTGGCATGGAACATTTCAGGAAAAGTTTGGAGGCAGAAAAAATATCAGGAAGGGCTGCCACTCTTATCACGGCTGCCAGAAGGCCAGGAACTGTCAGCCATTACAACTCGTCTTGGCGAAAATGGCATAGCTGGTGTGGTGAAAAACAAGTTTGTCCCACTAGATGTCCTATAGAATATATATTGGATTTTTTGGCACATCTTTTTGAGGAAGGGTTACAGTATAGCACCATAGGGTCACATAGGTCTGCAATATCAGCCTTTCATGAACCTATTGATGGGAAACCCATCGGCGAACACTCTAGAGTGTCATCTCTCATGGCAGGTGTCTTTAATAAAAGACCTCCGCAACCAAAATCTGGTTTCATTTGGGATGTTGAACAGATTCTTAAATATTTAAGGAATATGCCAGACAACGTCTGTTTATCAGACAAGCAGTTAAGTTTAAAAGTGGCAATGCTACTGTCTTTAACAGCTGCTAGTAGGGTTTCAGAAATAACTTTTTTGAGCACTGATACTCTCATAAAACATGAAGACTTTTATATGTTCCAATTCAAGCAACTAACTAAGGTTTGCCGCCCAGTGAAGAAAAGGCCGCCACTGAAATTCTACAGGTTTAGGAACGATGAAAAACTGTGTGTATGTGTCACCCTGGAGGACTACTTAAGTAGAAGAGAAAAGTGGAAAGTCACCGATTCTCAACTTCTTGTAAGCTATATAAAGCCACATAAACGGGTCTCCACTTCAACAGTCTCGGGATGGCTAAGACAAATGCTTCCACATTCCTAAGGTTCTATCATAAGCAGGTAGAGGACCCGAGTCTTACGTTTCAGATAGCACTGCTCTCTGGTGGGCTTTGAAGAGAGGTGGTTGAGGCTATGACCTCTAGATTTATTGCGAGATGGGGGATATCCAGTATTAGCTCGGCAGAGATTTCATGAATGAAATCGAAGCACAAGTTAATACTGCCCTCCCTCCCATCCCGTATTTTCACATATTTTTCTTTCGTTTAGGATACAGTCGAGGAGGATATCGTGGCAATTACAGCTATGTGGCCACTAATATGTATTGCTTCTTTTTTCTTTTAAAATAAAACTTTTGGCTCTACATGTCTTTTGTCATTATATTTTCCCTACCAAGGCGTCCCGTGTGTTAGCATTTTCCCCAGGATTTGTCAACATGTTCACGGTTATGCTACGAAACGTTTTATTTTAAAATCATTCGGAACGCCTTCGCGGGAACATGTTAAAGCGGATGTGTTTCGGCTATGACCTCTAGATTTATTGCAAGATGGGGGATATCCAGTATTAGCTCGTGCTTCGATTTCATTCATGAAATCGGGATTACCTTGCGGGCGCTATGCGCCCTTACGCACAAACCCTGTGAAGTTTGTTTCTAGGTATTACTATAATATGTTCTTCCGTGAGAGTTTGACCGTAGCGCTAGACGTTATAGCACACAAACCCTGTCAAGGTTGTTTCTACGTATTGTTAAAGATTATAGGCGTTTGGTATAAATATCGGTCGCACATGTTTGAAGGGAACTTTCCTTTATCAACATGGGTTGCAACAGCTTGCGAGAGCGTGTGAAGTTTGTTTTCGAATGAGAAAATTCTGATGGGATACATGAAATTTATGCCGAATTGCTAGAGGAACTTAAATGTAATTCTATGTTACCATTTCCTGACGTGCTACAAAAGCAAGTTGATATTTGTTTAATCCAAAGAAATTAACCTGCAGAGTACTATTTTCCTGCCATCATTTTTCCCTTTTTGATATTTTTGATGAGGGCGGGGAAGAGAGATATGTATCCTTTCCACTTATAACTACTGTCCACAAAATTTATTACATTGCGTTAGCAAAAAGTTGTAAAATGTTGACATTTTAAGTAGGCATGAAGCTAAAAATTTTCGTTGAGTTTTTTAAAGTTTTTTAGTGATTTTATTTTTCAAATAAAATTGACTTTAGTTATCAAAAAAAGTTTCTTCGCCTCACATGTCAATTAAAAAAGCTTGTTATGATTTTAAAATATTCTGATTGGTTTAGATTCTCGAAAAATCAAACTGATTGGTTTAAAAAACAATGCCATAGCGGATCAGCCGTGACTAATGTAAATAAACAACGTGCCTGTTCTTTGATCGCTGATTTCGCATTTCTGTACAGAAAGTGCAGCAAACACTTTCAGCATTTAAAAATGTATTTTATACTTTTTAGGTACAGAAGGTACAGCAACGAGAAAGATGCTGAAGAAACTCAACTATCAAAATGTTCAAAAATATTTTTTAGGAGGAAGATGTATTACTAAGACTTGAAAAAAACTAAACGATACGGCTTTATATTTTCATTTGTATCACGACCTTGTTGAGAAAACAACATGGCGGATTAGGTACGTAAAACTCGTTTTAGTAGCGAAGCTTCTGAAGCAATGGCGTAGAACACGCCAAGACCCCCAGCATTGTTTTTTGTTTTTTTTATATTCAACGCTCTGACATAGTAAAAAAATTGGCTAGATCCGCGCCTGATTTGAGGAATTTTGATTTGAATTTTCAACCTTTTTTAAGAATATGACAATGCTTTCATAAAAAAAATTTGGATAAGAGTTGAGAAGACTTTAAATATGATTGGATGAGTAAAGAACAAATTATTGCTGCACGAATGTAGCATTTCTATATATATTTTAAAAAATAAAAACATGCAACAGGTTGTACAATTAAAATGGAGATTTGAGAAGGAAATTGTGAAAAAGTTTTGGAAAGACGTTTCAAAATTGGTAATTGTGGAGTTTTAAGCAGGCAATGGCGATATGTTAACAAAGCGTGCAGGCAAAAATGTTTTTTAAACATTTTTTTCTCTTACCTTCAGTTTGCAGACTGATTGTATCAGGATCACGTGGTATTTCCAACGGATCGTCAAGATGCTCACCGTTGATATCGTCTGAATTCTCTTCCGGTATAGTCTCTTCAACAAAAGCAGTTGGTTTTGATGATCTACGCTCAAAAAGTTTCCGCCGCTCTAAATAAGATAAAATTTCATACAATAAAATGTCCAAGAATGTTTGAACCTCAAGTAGGATTTAATGTTTGAATTAAGAAAATTTCAAGTTAGGGGATTGAAGTATTTATCAATGGAGTTTAATTCTTTCTGTTCAGCACACATAACATACTGTTAGCTTTTAATCACTCCAACACAAACGCTCTTACTACAGAGGCCTCTAAAATGCTCCTTTAAATACCCCCTCTTGTTAAACTTTAAAGGCCCTTTAACATTTCTTAGGAATATTGTTCAGATTTACGATCTGCATTAATTTCGGATTCAAAACAATGAAGAACAATGAAGATTTAGTTACTGTAAATGTAAATATCAAGGTCTCCAAAAATTGGATCCTATCAGGCTGAGGCTAGAAATTTTCTTAATATTTTGAGGTTTTTTGAGGCTCATTTTCTTGTAAAATCCTAGTTTGAAGAAAAAGGCCTATTAAGTGCTGACTGTCCCTAATTGCAAGAAGACATAATTTGTAGGTCTAATCCAAGGTTTTTGTTTTAAGACATGTTTCATTTCTTTTCTTAGACAAAGGTGACTAAGGTCTTCGTCTTAACACAACAACAACAACAACAGTAGATAAAATGTGATATTTGTTGATTGCTGCAATGTTGAATGAACCGAAAGAAAAAACACAAGAAATAAATTTATGCAAGTTATGTAAGAGACTTGCATGTGAACAAATCCTCACGTTAGAAGAGTTTTTTTACGTAAATCTTTACATATACATGTAAATGAGGCTTTGGTGTGATTTTGGGTTTTCATGAAATACTTAAGCAATTTACGTTTTTGTTATTTGTCAACGTATTAGTGTGAATTGCCATCCTTGGGCTGTTTAAACAGAATTAAAAAGTGCAATCTTTACCAAAGTTCGCACTTACTAAATTTGTGAACTTTTCTATTTTACACACTTTTATTCTAACACTTTTTTATACCCTAAAAGTATAAAAGAGGGTTTGTTTTTTGAAGAAAAATATTCTAAGAAACTGTCTAAGAATTAAAAAGCCAAATGTTTCTTTGATCTCAGCAAAATTAAGAAACCTACAAAAACTTAAATTTTAAGTTAACTCCATAAACAAAGATTACACTTTAAATTTAGTTTAAAAGTCAAGATTATCAGGCTATAACAAGACGTCATAGCTGTTGCTGTTGCTAAACTCACTGACTCAAAATTGGTAATCTGTATGCATAACACTTGGTAAAAACAACGACACCATTATTGACAAAAAACATTAGTATTTATAAGTGGGGGGAAATGGTATCCAACAAACATACCTATTCTAGGAGTTTTCTCTAACTCCTGGTCGGCCTCTTGCTCATCATCACCTGTTCTATAAATTAAGACAATTCTACGCACACCACGTTCCACTTTATGATTAAAATTTATAATCAGCAAATAAACCAAATAAACAGCAACAAGAAACAAACACTCTTGCCATCTCAACTCATGATCATATGATGTCCAAAGCAATATAGTCACGGTCACCATGTAAAATATATTGTCACGCCAGAGTGGGTACCAACTTAATTTGACAGGTTCACTAATTAGTAATCCAACAACACCAAGTGTTAGTAAACTGTTAGCTGCACAGGAACCGATCACAGTAGCAGCTCCTATGTTTCCTTTTGATACAAAAATCCCAATCAATGAGCAACAAAATTCTGGCAACAGGGAAGCCACGACAGTTATGGTATTTCGAGCAGAGTCCGATGCAATGCGGAAGTTATCTGCCATTGTTTTGATGGCACCCATCAGATACGCTTGTATTAGCATAGCTAAAACTGAAAACAAATATATAGATATTGCAACATGCAATGCTATAACGCCATTCTTTCGATCTTTATCGGAAAATAAGTCCCTTGGGAAGTTTTCTAACGTTGGTTTGAAGCAGGTGGTATTTTGTTTGTTGATAGTACCAACTTGCTTGAATTTAAGATTATCAGCATTCTGAATTTTTTTGTCTCTTTTATGGTTGTTTTTCTGTAGTAATGTAAATGTTTTATAATTTATATCCTTGTCTCCATTCTGTCGACTGTCATGCTTTATGTTGCTGTTAACATTACCAAAAAGATTGTCATTCTTGGTTTGTATTAAACTTTTCCTTGCACTATTGCTTGAAATAACAACTTTTGCAGGCCATGCCAACAACAACAAACATGGCAAGAGTGAGGTCTTTAAAAAGCTTCTCATGACTTGTATATTGTTACCTAAATGAGAATCAAAAATTACGAAAAGTTGGGAATTACCAACCCTGTAATATTAATGAACTTTTTCATAACAATATGCACCACTTTAATAGCTATAGGGTGTAAAATTTTAAAATCTAATGTACACATTATTACAACGCAGTGAAATTTTACATGCTAAAGCAATTCAAAGTTCATAGCAAACCCCTCCCCCAAATTTGCAAAAAAACTAAATTAATTCCTGCAAAAAATAATTTTTTTTAAATAATATATCCTCCCTTCTTTTTACTGTCATTCACACTTGATTATAATGGAAAATTCTCAAAACTATATACTTTAATAAAATTTTGATTTCTCTGAGATCGCGAAAATAAACTCCTGTAGAAAATCTATTTTTTGGATTCGTTAAATTAAATCCTTCTTCCCTTAAGGTTTATATTGATTGCCACTAGAAAGTATGCCACCATAGGACCATAAGTATTTTCTGACAAGTACTTACTTAAGCGTTTTATTACGCAATTGTCTGTACGCTTCTTACGTATGGCATAAAAACTATAGACATAAAGTATATAAGTACCACGAATGGCCATTGTAAGACTGAACTCCAAATCTGAAGGATTATAATAAATAATTGAGAAATTAGTTGATAAGACATGGAAAATCCAAAAAAGAAAAAGATAGGTTATAGAGATTTTGATGACGATGTCAGCGTGCATATTCAAAAAAAATTTCAGAAATTTGTTTAGTCGTTGCCTCTATTGTATAGGGCTTAAGTGTATAGGATCATGTCCTTTTGATGAACGATTACAGAGCTTTCGAGTTTCAAAGATTTGTTTATGACATCATCAATCCATCGGTTCCGAAACAGGTGAGTTACCCCAGCTTTGGGAAATTGGCCTAAAATTGGTCTCAGGTGATCCCTAGTTACCCACGCAGATTACGTCAATTATTTCCACCTGTTTCAAAGTTATTAAGCCTTAAATAAAAAAGTCCAATGCAACAGCTTTACTAATGATAATTCAGTTATTGACATCAAACTGATTTATTGACAGTGCAACAAATAGCTAATTCGTTGGTAAACAAATGGGACAAAAAACATTGGGTTGTTTTTTCTTCAATTTCGGATTGAAATGTGGTAATTTCTAAGCTTTGTAGTGCCATTTTCTCATCATTTCAGAACGAGATATAGTGATGTTTTAACCTTAGTGTGTGGCTTGGGCACCAGTATTAAAGGGGAACTCCAGTGAAAATCACTTTTTTCTTTTATACGTACTCGAAAAAGCATAAGAAATAAAAAACAGCTTACTTTACTTGTTTTCCTTATTTAAAATTGTTGTACTAGCCTTCGCATATTTTTTTAGATAGATAGATAGATGTGCATATTTTACATGGCTAGCCTCACAAATATCGAGGGATATACCCTGTCTATAATTTCCAGGAGAGGCCATGGCTTAGATGGAGAGTCCTAGAGTATTTAATGCTCATTTTGAGCTACGCAAACCCAATTAGGACCCGCGCTCTACTAGACAACTCCCGGCAACATCCAACGGCCCACACAGTGGGCCATCTACCCAATTTCCCTCACATGGCTTGGGTTAACCCAGGGCTATGGTAACATTCACTTGCCCATGTTGAATCGCCGTCAAGAGGAATCGAACCCCGGTCTCCCGCACAGAGTACGAGAGCTATAACCACTAATCTACGGCGCCACAATATCTCATAAAAAAACAGACAGGTGCGATTTCAGTTAGGACTGGACCCGATTATAAATAATGACGTCACATTGTGCAGAAAGTTTGAGTCGTGCAGGTGATCTACCAAGCGATCAAAGTTTTTATATTTGTTCTTCGCACTTCACATATAGTTCTTTTGAAAGAGAACTCCAGGAAATAAAGTTCCATAAAATATTGCCAATTCGTAAAAATGCCTTTTTAGCTAGTCAACGCAGTCAAAGATTCTCATTTCTTCTTTTTCTTTTTTCATTATTTGTATTTATATCCACACAACACAACCAAATAATTTTTTGTACATTTTTTATTAAATAGCAGAACATTATACCAGTTTCCAAGACAAACACCATAGTCATAAGAAGAAAAAAATAAAACACAGATAAAAAAGTTTTCTAGTTAGCCTTTTTTTTTCGTAGCGCTCGTCAGTTTCTATTTTTTGTTTTTCAAAAAAGAAGCTTTTTTGATGGAAGGACCTGCCGGAATAATATTTCAACATTACAAAAATTTGTTTGCATTTGTGTGCAAAAAAGCGCGTGCGGAGGAAAGATATTGCTGAACTGTAAAATAAAAATAAATTGGCTTGTAAAGTAAGAAAGATTTTTTACTAAAGCAAATGATAAAGTTTTAGACGAAAAGAATGCATAAAAAAAAGCGATTAAATATATTTTTTATTTTTTAAAAAAGGAAAAATTTTGCTAAGAACGTGGCTTTGCGTCAGTAAAAGACACCTCGTCACTTTCTACATCGTTATTAATTTTCCCTCTGGAGACACAAGATGTTCAAAGTCGTATGGCTGTAGCTTTGTAAAGTCTTTTTCATGAAGAGAATTATCCGATTCTAAGCTTTCTAAGTTATAATCTTCGTCGTTATAACAAGACATCTTATCAACGAACAATACAAACAGTAACTAAACAAAACTTTTAGAAGGCGAGCTACCTAGCTTACTGTCTTTCTGCACGATGTGACGTATGCTCATTTATTAGGACCTAGTCCTCTTGGCTTTACGCGACCTTGAAAATTATTTGAAATTAAAAATGTTTCCATATATACTTATGTATTGTCTTATCACAATAACAATTTTTCAACAAAAAAAAAATTTTCACTGGAGTGCCCCTTTAAATCTTAGACCCTAAACTTCACATTGTGGTATACTTCATGAATTTCCAAATAGCCTTATATATTTTGCATGTTTTGGAAGTTGCATAAAAATGTTTTGTAGCTACAACAACAAAAAACAAGGCGATAGCTACACTTTGACAGGAGGCGGGAGCTTAGCTATAAACGTTAGTGTTCTCTCTCCTTCAACTACTGGCTACGTTACAGCTATGACTATAGCCACAAAATCTTGGATATTTTATGTTTAATGCTGTTAGCTAGCTAGCTATAGCTAAAAAAATATTTTTTAGCTGCCCAGCTGAGCTGCTAGCTAGCTAGCTAGCTATGAAACCATATAAAGAACTTTTTAATTAAAAAAGTAAGAATAACCTGTTTGCCCCCATGAAAAAGTTAGCTAGCTATCCAGTAGAACAAGAAGATAAGTTACTGTGCAACAACCATACCATTGTTTCACCTTTCTCTCACGAAATCAAACCTTTGTCATCCCCACGAAAACATTTGCGCCATTGTTGCACTTGGCTTGACCATCGCACTGTGCGAATAGCGTTGTGTCGCAATGCGCTCCGTCGCATGGATTATTTCTATTTCGTCCTTTTTTCGCTACTTTTTCGCCCATATAAGAGTCTGACTTTGGGGATGTTCTAGCGTAGTAAACGCTCAACCCCGCAGGAACGTCAAAATACGTGAACCGAAATTTTATTGTACGTCAATTCTTCCGCGAAATGTTTGATATCACATGGAATGTTTGTTTTAAAATAGTGTAAAGGTGACAGCAGGTCAAGGTTGATTGTTCCGATTGTACATCAAAGATGCATAATCGGAGCTCAAGTACAAGCCGATGAGAAACAAAAAGCCCTGGGGACGAGTTTTTCATTCGATGACATTTCGTAAGTGTGATTAGAAAGATGTGTCGCAGGGAGGACATAAATATGTTTTGTCCTGGTATCAATAGTCATCACCTTGTATACTGCGTGTTCCAGGGAGATAACATCAGATTAATATAGCGCAGTCGATTGCCTAGACAGCATGTAAGCTTTGAAAAAAATAAGAGCTTCTGCTAAAGTGTGCACGCGCTAGCGCTAACGTGGTCAAAAATAATAATCCTCTGTTCATACCCCCGTTTGTGACTTTGTGACATTACTCTAGACACGAAAAAAAATGCAATTAAAATTATTAAAAGGGCTAAAACTGTTTCAGACAGACGGTGTGAAAAGTAACATGCAATTTATTCAAAAACTTTCTGAATTTGTTTCAATAAACACACACAGATATACAATTCAATGCTGCAAAGAGAATAAGTAATTGCACAGAATTCCATCCAAACGATGATAATTCTCGGTAAGAACGCCGCACGTCGCGATTACGTATCCTTCATCTGATCACGTGGGTTATAACTCGATTACATCGTTTTAACTTGATTTCGTCGTTTTAACTTGGTCATTTCGTCGTGACTCGACCACGTCGTCTGGATTTAATTACGTCGTGTTGGCTCAACCACGTCGTTTCTTCGTGATATCCTCGAAGCGTCGGCAAGCATGAATATAATGTTAAGTGGTGGAAATTTTACAATCCTGAGTGATAACTCCTGGATGACTAACAACAATTACCGGTTGACCCCGGTAAAATGTAAACACAAGTATAACTTCAACATGAATGAAACCATCCGTACTCGCACTCAGCATGACGTGGATATGATAGAAGAATGGTTTCATCCACTTTCCGTTACGTACTCAACGTGCTGCTTCTTCCAAAAGAGCTAACGAAACAGCTGGTCTTGTAAAACACCCTTCGTGAGATTTCACTCTACAAGCACCACCCATCAATGAGCTTAAGGGTGGATTGAATTTCCAGGTATTGTTTTGGTTATTCTAGCCAGCGGCCACTGGCTTCTTGCCTTCATTTTGTCACAGCATACGCAACTAAATCTCCAACATCATGATATTTTTCTGATTGGTGTGCCACTTGAGTCGCCAAGGTCGGTAAATACTCTTTAATTAATATTTTCAAAAACATTCCAGTCACGGCTTGTACTCGCTTCCATCTTTTTCTGCTGTTTAAATCTCTTTCATTTGCTTAAAAAAAACTAGCATTCGTTCACAATCTGTCAACAGAAGTGTAACTACTTCAAAATCTTCGATGTCGCCGCTTAATGAAGTTAGGGGTCTTGAGCACTAACAAAATTCGTTTCATTATCGCTCCAAGTGACACTTGGGTTGCCTCTTCTACATCGGAATCTTGTTAGCGCGAGGATGAAACTGCCAGTTGATAAATCTCCGGCTAATTCTAAATGTACAGCTTTAGTCGTTAGGCAAGTAAATAATGCTACATAACGTTTACACTCATCTTGTGTTGATCTTCTACTTCGTATTAGTTTCACATACATTGGTCCATAATAGTCAATTCCAGTGGATGTAAAGGCTGTTGAACCAATCATCAATCGTTCTTTTGGCAGGTGACTCATGATTGGCTTGTTGAGATTTACTCTCAAAGCTTTACACCGTGAACATTTTCATAAGCATTTTCGTACGAACCCTTTTCCTCTTATAATCCAGAACTTTTCACGGACGATCGCCAATGTTTGATCTCCTCCGCTATATGCGTTGGTGACATGTGCGTGCATAACCATAATATATGATAGGTGATGTTTAGGTGGCAGTATAATTTGATGTTTCTTGCCGAATACAGCATCTGCTTTTCCTATCCGTCCACCGATTTTGTCTGTGCATATTTCGTTATTTTAATTTCAGCTTTTTCCATGTCTACAACCGTCATTTTCTTCAACTCTTCACCACCTTAACTTTTCTGTGACTTGATAAATTTGCGTTTTAGCTTTTTTATCCAAGTAATGTGACGTAACAGTTTTTTCCACGATGAAAAATACTCCTATTTGATACCAACTGTGGGAGAGCTTGATTTCATGCACAAACAGTATTTTCTTCTTTACCGATTTCTGTTTCGGTTTCACTGATTTACCGGCCAAGTTTTCTCTTGTTCGTACAAAAATTGTTGAGGTGCATTCCATTGTTGAACCTTAGACGAAGACGATGTCGCTGATAGGGGTCTTGCGGCTTTAGTGCTTTATCACTCTATGTACATAAAGGTGGGAATTCTCGGCTGCGATTTCTGATGTATTTCAACACAATTTCGGAATCTGTTCAAAAGTGGACTTTGGTAATGTTAACATCTAAACTTACCAGTATGGTTGTTTTCAACCGACAAGCGGTTACGGCTGCTTGAAATTCGAGTTTTGGTATTGTAAGTAAACCCTTCGAAGGCGCTAATCTACTTTTCCCATGATAAAAGAGCACGTCCTCTTTGCGCCGAATCCTTAAAGTGAGCTACAGCACTGTATGCTGCATTTGACGCATCGGAAAACAGGCGAATCTCTAGATTTGTGTCAAATTTTGTAATTCCTAACCATCTTGGAATTTTAACATCTACCATTAATGCCATGAAATTTTTTCAACTTTTCCATCTCAACTGTAGCTCTTGTGGTATTACTTTATCCCAACCTAAAGACAGTTGCCATAAACCTTTATTAGCTTAAGTTCTAGAAGATAAAGACTGAGGACACCCAATGGATCAAATATTGAACTGAGCAAGCTGAGCAATTCTCTGTGTCAGAAATATAGTATAGTAAAAAAGCAAAAAATCAAGATTGACTGTTTGTCGATTTAATCGTAGCCACGAAATCCTCCCCGTTTTTTCCATCCCGCCCAGCGTTTTTTTGCATCCGTGCATATTAGCTTTTTTCTGGCCGCGACGTCTGAAATTTGACAGCTTTAAAATTTAAGACGAGTCGATTTGGGGGGTTTTAGACGTTCAAATTTTTAAATGACCGACAATTCAGAAAACGCTGTCCTCTTTATTGTAATGGAAATGAAGCATATCTAGTGCTGACGTCTACACACCAGGAAGTTGAGATCATAAACGGTTCAATGAAAGTAGCCTTATTGATGAAAATAGGTGGAAGTTGAGTTCGACGTGATGTTATAAACAAAGAACTACAGTTCATGTAATTCGACTCTTCAGGGGGTCTCACGATTTGGTCGAATTACATGAGTTGTCGAATTAAAGGAGTTTTGTTGTAAGGGTTTCATTCTGAAGGGACCGAAGAATTTGGTCGATTTACATGATTTGTCGATTTATAGGAGGTCGATTTACATGAATTCAACTGTAGATTGCGATCTACTATATTTGCAACACACACAACAAATGCTAGCAGGAGGACACCAAACTTGCTGATGGTAAAAAGCAAAAAAGCTGTTACCCAAGAACCATGCCGAAGAAAATTGACTCGACGAATTCATCGAACTCATTTCCAGGACATTCTGTCTTTATTCAACTTGATAGCGGCCGTTCCTTAATAACCATTAAGAGACCAAGGAACCCTGGGCATGAGGTATTGATTAATAAGCGGCTTAGAATTATGCCGTTCCTCTAAGGTGAAGTGTTTTCTACCCTCCTCCTTAAATCTATGACTTCTTCTCTTCTTTTGTTTTTGTTTTCGTCTTCTCGCGAGTATACTGATCAACAGTTTGAGCTGACAAAGAAGGATGCACTAAAACTGGTGCTGTAAATCCGTCTTAAAAACATAAATTTTGAAGTCTTTTTGCTTTTGGTGGCTTTTGTTTTAACCATTGTTTTAAAAAATTCTAAAAAACAATGAATGGAGCGTGGTAGGGAGAAACCCTGTTGTTTGTTTGTTTGTTTGTTTGTTTGTTTGTTTATTCGAATTTTTACTTGTTTATTTTGTTTGTTAAAACATATTAATAGACAGGTCGGAAAAAATTCTAAAAGTACACAAGCTTCAAGTTCACTATCGTATTATGCACCAGGTAGTTTTTACCGAAAAAATAGTTTAAATATAAACAAAAATTTTTTTGCTTAAACACCAATCTTTTGTTGCAGAGTGAAAAGAAATCAAAACTTTCGTAAAAAATTAATTCTATGAGGATATTTTATTATACCGAGTAGAATGATATCATTTCAATATTGCGATATATTTAGTGACATTCGCCATATTACATATGTAACTAAAAACAAACAGAAAGCTTGAATGGTGACCATTCAAAAGTCGTAACTAATATGTGTTGAATATCGATAGGCAACTGAGAACTGCTGTGGAGATGATGAATGAAAGAATTTAGTTGCAGATAAATGTCGTTGTTCAAGTTACAAAGTACAAACACCTGTTCAATTCTGTATGAAAATTTAAATATTAAAGAAACCTTCGTTTCTTATATTATTACGCTTGGATTGAAATCAAGTTTGTAAGTGTGTACCTTGCGCAGAAACAGAAAAATATTTGCTCTCCTTCGTAGGTAAAAAAATAAAAATATTTTTCAAGCCAACTATGTCGGAAAACAAAAGGTTATTGGAAGTATAATTTTGATATAGCAATGTTAGGATTGTCATCTTGCGAGATTTACTGTGAAATAACGGGCGTAGCCATTTGAATTTTTTTTTCAGTTTTCAAGTCTCGATAAATGGAGCGTTGGATAAACTAAGGGGTTAATGAATTGTGTGCTATGGTGATGGATGAGCTGAAATTTCATTGGCTATTATTGAATACGAAAAAGAAATGAAAAAGTTCGTAGGTGACTATTTCATTTACTGACGAAAGAAAGAAAAAATCAAGTAATGATAAATGTGACAAGATGAAAGAAAAATTTCGACAAGCAATTTTTTTGTATGTTTTTGCTATTAATGTAAGTTTTCTTTTTGTTTCTGAAGATTGAAATTATTTTACATCATACATGTTTCCATCCAGCTATAAGAACAAGCTAAGAACGAACCTAGGCTACCGGTCATATATCAGGAAAGCGAAAAAGAAAAAGGCCTGGAAAATAATTATTTTATAAGAAGCAGGAAATTTTGAAAAGTCTAAGAAGTTCTTATCCTTTCTTATTTTCAGTCTGATTTGTTCTTATTTTGTTCTTACAACCTTGTCTCCAGGATATTTTAAGTTTATCTGGTCGGAGCCTTGGTTTTTGTTTTATACTCACATACATTGTAAAGAAATTTTTCCAACAAAAAATTTGAATTTTTTTTTCAGGCTTTATAACGAATTTGTTTTTCATGTTTGCTGTGTGTTTTTAGGAAAAAACAGTAAAAATTATTACAATTTTAGCCGCCAGCCATTGCTCTTATTTTTAAGTTTTTCCCAAACTCATTTTTCTTATAATAAAAGAGTTCTTATAGTAAATTGTACTTCTTATCATAACCTCGCACCCAGGCGGAATTCAAATGGAACAACTAAATTCAAATTTGCGTTTATGTGCCAACATTTTCATTCATTGATTGTAGTTTTCTCATGTCTACAGGTTTCTCCTGTCCTGTATCTGACATCAAAAAAAGCGATACAAACGTGAACTTGGCGTAGGCCAGTTCACGTGACCATTTTCCAACGTAAAATATATAGGCTGCAATAATTGTCAGGATTTCTCTTGATAGATAACCCAGGTATCGCCGTCCCTGACGTAAGAAAAAATAAAAGATACCCCGGGGGCGAGTTTTTACGGGTTAAAGAGAGGGACGGGTGACATAAAACTGAAGAAAAGCTCTAAAATGGCTACAACAGCTTGCATGTAATACGGGTAAAATAATAATTTTCATTTGTAGAAAATGAAAGGAAATATTACTTTTAAGAAAATGATGGGAAATGGCTCTTCCCTGGCCCACTACATCGCGCGGCAATTTTCTATGGGTGGAGAGCATGAAAACGCGATCAGTCTTGAAATTATACAATTTCTCTGTACAAAAACTGAAAGTGAAAGAAATGCGAAAGTTGTTGACTGACCAGTGTTTACTTTTCTGTCATTTTGTTATTATAACCTATTGTAACCAAATATTCTTAATTTTTTATAGGTTGGGTCCATTATTGCAGCAAGTACGTAACTTAATTTTATGTGTAGTTGTAGAATATTAACTGGCATTTAAAGCTTACCTCCCAGTTAAAAAAAGTAATCAAAATTTAACTCTAAGTATTGTACTAATTACAAAAATAATAACGATAATAAATACGAAAATATAAAAAACTTCCCTTATCGCTAGACAGTCAGCAGTGATCACCATGACCAGGTGAGTAAACACACAAATGACGCAAGGCACAAGCTAAAACACCTACTGGTTGAAGTTGTAGAATAGGCAAGGCTCTCCGGTCTAGCACCTGGATTCATGCAACTTTATCCCAGGGGCCCATGGGGAAGATTAAACTTGTATGTGACACAAAAAACAAGTAAAAAGAAAGTAACATAAAAAGAGAGACAGAGGAAACAACAACAAGTATGCGTTTCATCCTTGATATCAAAATAACTTTACATGCCCAGTGATCAAGGCTGAAATTCACCCAAGCGCGCAGAGGTTTAGGCGGAAAATAGCATGCAGAGCAAAATAGAAGTCTGTAAATTTTTGCCCTATGTTTAACGTAAAAGAAGAGCGCACACCCTAATTTGCGCAGGACCTATGCTCAAATGCAAGAACTAAGTGGACGGAGATTAAAAATTGCCACAGGCTTTCTGCCAGTGTTGATCAAAACATCTGGTGAAAAATGTTCATCTTACATTTAAACTTGTTTTCGAAAATGCCTACTCTTTTAAAGAGTCCAAGTACAACCTCGTCCCTAGGGATCTTTTTGACATTGAGGCTGGGCGCTAGCGGCTTTGACATCAGGCAACAAATCCTGGGGATGACGATGGTCCATGCACCTTGTTTCTTGCCTGTTGGAAGGCTAAAAAAGAAATTTTTTCTACTTCTATTTTTCTTTTTGGAAAAACCTATAGTGCTAGTAGACATTTTATAATTATTCACAAAATTGAACTTAAAACGGAATAAAGTTGTTTTGAATCATTATTTATTAAAGCCTTTGGCCATTATGTCGTTTCTTCTTACATTCAAAATTAAACTTAGTTGTAATAATTTACTTTTCTCCAAAGTTCGTTTTGTGGCAACATGTCCAAGGGTCCTTTTTTTGCTATCCGGGAGATGACGTCAAACTCGATTTAATCCGAAAATAAGATTATACAAAATGGCAACTTTTGACAAGAAAGCGTGTTGTAAACACGAGAAAACGTGGCTTTATATTTGCTTTATTACTTTTTTACTTAT
Source organism: Hydractinia echinata (assembly GCA_030067915.1). NCBI lineage: Eukaryota > Metazoa > Cnidaria > Hydrozoa > Anthoathecata > Hydractiniidae > Hydractinia > Hydractinia echinata. Next base: position 1,458,007 of record JASGCC010000065.1, read on the forward strand.
AAGCGTTAGTAAATTACTAATTCTCGACATAGCATATATATATAAACATGATAAGACAAATTTTTTTTGAAGTAGGAGGTAGCTTTAAGCTCACTTTGAATAATGTATGCTTCTTTTATGGATCTATCAAGCGAAGCATCCGTTTGGGGGTTGCTACTTCATATCTTTCCAGACTGTGATTCGCCAATTTCTATTTTTCTTGCAACATGGTACAATTTCGGTAGGCTTTATTTTAATGGATCAGAGGAGAATCACTTTGTAAAGTCATCTTTTTTACTTTGGCAAGTCACAAGGGGCTCAGAAAATAGTATTTGGCTAACTTAGACTGATTACCTAGAATATCAAATGTCAAAAACTTAGCCAGCAAAATTGTACCTCCACTTGTAAAATTGTACCACCCCAAAGTAAGTTATTCTCAAATCATTCATAGCATATTATTTTTTAGAAAAAAACATGTTTTGTGAATGAAACAAATAAAAATGCAAAACAGTTATTAATTGGCCAAACCAGTCTAGTTGTTGATAAGATTGAAACATTTTTGATTTATTTGGTCTAATTTAACTGTTGGACATTATAAATTCACTGGCATGATGTGACAAGTTTTATGATTTAAGCTCACTTAGTTGGGTTTAAAGTTCAGGTTCTATGTGCTTAAAGTTACTATGCAGTACCATCACGAAATTAACACAAAGAAAATTACTGCGAATGCCTACAGCTGATAAGAAAGCATTTAATAAATAAGATAACAAAATATCGTCCTGTGATATTTCATCATGTACCCCAAGGTAAACAAAGCAAGTAACAAAATAGTAGAACTGTTACTTTTAAAATCCTGACAATCATACTTTCCTGACAAACGTGATAATACAACTCCAAGATAAATAATCATTGTAGTTCTATTGTAAAAATTTAACCTATCCTATTGGCCTGCACCCTGCTTTAATTGTATTCGATGAGTGAACTATATCGAAATATACTGTAATATTTGTGTGAGCTTTTTATTGCAATTGCATGGAAAGTATATTTTTAAACTTTATTTAAAGGTTGTTTTAAATTCAGTAAGGTTTTTAATATCCTGGATATTTATGTTACATCTTAACAATACTGGATATCTAATTAAAACAAATTTGCAAAATTTAGGTAAATTTGTGCCTCATTAATTTCCTGAATTAAGCTGTTAACACTACCAATCTTTTCAGCTTCACTTGGCAACCGCAAGACCTATTCGACAGAGTCCAATGGCTTGGTTAACCGAAATTTACCACACTATGCTGGGCAAATAATACGTGATAAATGCATTGCAATTTGTGGGTTTAAAGAAGAAATTTATGCTGGAGTTGACCTTGATGGAAATCATTGTTTTTGTGGTTCTTCTGTGGGAGATGAATGTGGATCTGTTAATGAAACACAGTGTTTAGAGGTTTGCCTCAACATTTTAAGACACTTTTTTTAATATTTAATCAACTGTTCATCCTATATATTTTTTGGATGAGCATTTCAAGCTCTACAGAATAGAGGCAACAACAGGTCACTGCCGATATAGAAAAATTAAAATGACAAATGTTTTTATTGTTCTTCTACCTAAGTGGATTTTTCCACTGGTGAATTTACTGGTATTACAATATTTTCTTTCTTGTTTTTCTTTTTTTTGTTAAAGTAAAGATAACAAGTTAAAACATTTGTTAATGAAATAGTTTGTTTTTTATTTCGGTAAAATGTGCCTTATTTCAGTCTCCCTAAATTCATGCAAGCACTTGGCAATTGTTGACATGAATGATGAGGTGATATGAACCTGGCAGGAAAATGGCATTTCACGTATGAAAAAGGGTTTTGGTGTTCTACGCCACATAATCAGTTCAAAAGTACTTTGTGAAGTGGCTATGTCAAAAATATTTTATTTTGACATAGCAAATTGAGTAAAAAGTAAATTTTTTGCACAGTGGTACTTTCAAAAATTCTTTACTGTACAATCATGTAGCAATTGCTTGCTTTTGTATGTTTATGCTTAACCAACTTTTGTTTTTGTAGGTGTATGCTTCAGATGGCTTATCAGCTGAGTTTGCTACTACGCCACCTACAAGTGTTAAACTTCTTGAAGATGTGGCATTGTCTATACAAATATCTAATAATTTACCTACTTACAGTGTCTACATTAATGGTAAAATTTTGGAGACAACGACATCTGATGTTACTGTTAAATTTACTCAACTTGGGAATAATACATTAGCAACAGAATTAGGAGGTAAGTGGATATTCTTGTTTCAGCTAACATGGATCCTATGACAACGGCTAATTACATGTACTTGAATAATGTTTTGCACCAAAGTTTTAACAAACTTTAGAGCTATTTTACTAAAAAAAATAAAAAACTTTTGAGATTGTACACTGCTTTAATATGGCATTTTCTCCTGCATGTTTTGGAGAAAAGGTTGAATTTACTGTAAATTGTTGCTGTTTGTGCATTGTTTGTTAGATAAGCACAAATTGTAAAAAAACACTTGCAAACTCAGTATATATTTAGTATTTAATAAACTACCTTCTTTCTTCTTAATAAGAAATCACATAAGAAAATCCTGGTACTAGAATCACATTACCTGTAGAAACAAATTAACAAGATATAAATTAAAGAAAATTCTTGTTTAGGTAAAAATAAAAGATTTTTAAGTTATCTACTTATTTTCTTACAAATCTTCAACCCCTCAACAAAATATTTAGACATCTCTTTTTTAACTGTTTTTAAAATAGCTAGGTAAGGTAAGCAGCATTTAAATTGTGCTTGTCATACTTTTTAACACATCTGCTTTATGGATTTGTGACCATGTCAGCAATAATTAAAACATTTTGACCATTTGAATCTAACAAAATGATCTATGATCCTAAATCTGCTGTAAACATTGACAAGTTTAAATTGTGTGAATGTAGTATACAAAAATAAATATACTTGTTGGGTAAACTTCAAAATTGACCACCTTAAAGATTTTGGCATGCTGGCAGCAAAAAATTTGATTTTTTCAGGCCTATCAATAAGAAAATAACACCGAGCAATAAATCGCTCCCCCAAGGTTACAATAATTTAAACTGGGCGAGCAATCTGAATAAATAAAATAAGTTTATTAACGCATTTTTTATCACAAAGTCTTTTTATCTATTTTATTTTATCTTTTTTTATATATTTTGGTTCTTTTTTACTGTATAGTCAAGTCTCCGAAAATATACGCATCAATGTAAACCATGAAAAAATACTCACTCAAGAAAAAGTAGAAAAGAACATAAAAACACTGTGTTTTGTTATTTTTTATCACTTTTGATAATAATACATGCAAGTGACAGTTTATTAATTACTTATTCTTGAATCATTTACCACTAACCTTTTTGTAATTCAATATGTAAAAACGTTATCTGATTCCGCCACAAAGAAATACGCACAGCATGGCTAAATACAAGTAGCGTGTAAGCACAGCTAAGCGGTACCATTTTAAAAACTAAATTTTTTTCTTACCCGCAGAGACTTCATATTTGACTATTTTAAGAAAATAAACACTCCCCCGCATTGGCTTTTTGAAAAATAGATGCGTATTTTTAAATGGGTGATTTTTTTTTAAAAATACGCACCCTGAAGCGCAATATGCGCCATGAATATTTTATTAGTCTTTTCTTCATTTAATCAATAGGACAACACTGATTCTTTTGTTTTAGAGCCTGGGATCTAAATTTACCATAGATTTGCTCACATGCATTCAAAAAACATTTTCTTTTTCTTTTAAACGCGAACGAAATAAGATCAAAATGTCAAAAACAGTAAGTAATTCGAAAACATGTTTGCCTTATATAGAAGCAACCACCGTGATTAAAATTTAAAATTGTTGAACACTTTAAAACTAACTTACGAGTCCCGTTTCTGAATTTTCTTTTACATTCATTAGGCTAAAAAATCGATCAAAAAGTGGACTGAGGAAGACCTGGCAAGCGCGTTATCTGAGGTCGAAAACGGAATCTCGTCTATCCGAGCAACCGCTAAAAAATACGGAGTAAACGAAGCCACAATTCGCCTAAGAATAAGAAATAAAAAGGAAAATAAACAATTCGTAGGGTCTGGCCGAAAACCAACCCTTACTGAAGCAACTGAATCGGAATTAGCTGAAGTAATCCGCGTCCTATGCTGCCTCGGATTTAGTCCTACACGAGACCAAGTCAAAAATCTTGTCAAAGAATATGTGGAGGCAAGAAAAATGAAAACCCCTTTCGCTGAAAACCGCCCTGGGAAGGAATGGCTAAGATTGTTTATGGAACGAAACAAGCTTTCCCTAAAAAAGGCAACAATGATCTGCAGTGCGCGTAAGGCCGTGACAGCAAATCCTTTCGTTGTGCATGACTTTTATGACATGCTTGAAAAAATCGTTGAAGAAAAAAAATTTACACCCAACCAAATCTGGAACTGTGACGAATCTGGATTTCCAACAGATCCGAAAAGGTGCAAAGTGGTCAGCAGAAGTGGCGAAGTCGCATATCGAGTAACACCAGGTGCTGGTCGGGAAAATACAACAACCTTAGCTGCTGTGAACGCAGCTGGACAAGCATTACCACCACTTGTTGTTTTCCCAGGAAAAAATCATCAGGAGTCTTGGTTCTCACCTGAAGGTAAGTCCCACACAGTAAATACAATTCTTAATTGTCACCCAATCTTCTGCTCCCCTTTCCCTCCTACACTATTTTTTATGTATCCGCTGTCTAAAACATTATTTGGATCTTGTTAGGTATGCCAGGTACACTGTATGGTTGCTCAGATAATGGTTGGATGACCACTGATGTGTTTGGCGAATGGTTTAAACACTTTTGCAGAGTAGTAACAGATCGGCCACTTTTGCTTCTCTTTGACGGCCATTTGTCGCATGTGTCTGCCAGCCTTATCTTAAAAGCCATGGAGGAAGATGTGACAATCATGAAATTTCCACCGCATGTGACAGATCTTCTACAACCGTTAGATGTAGCATGTTTTGGTCCCCTGAAGAGAGAATGGGAACGTGTCTTAAATGAATGGTGTGTTTCTTACGGTGGTAAGCGTCCTCTTCGAAAAGCTGACTTTGTGGAGAAACTTGGACAGTGTTGGCAAACCGCACTTACTGAAGATAACATAAAAGCAGGATTTAGACGAACAGGTATTAATAATATATATTTTATTTTACAAAAACGTCATTAAGTGAAACTACTTCTCCTCTTGTGAAATGTGGAAAAGTACATTCAACTTGTTTTTAATCTAGGTATATTTCCGATCGACAGAACGAAGTACCCGGAGAAAAGATTTGACCCACGGTTACTTAAAAGATATAGAAGATGGTGTGAAATGGGAAAACCAGAGGACGTTATGGAAGAACTTGCTCGCGCTCCAAATACGCCAAAAAAAATAAAAGAGCCAACGAATGTAAATGCCGTGATAACGCCAACGCAATCAATCGACACCACACAATCGCCATTTCTTGCTAACGCTTCTTCAGCATCCTTTACTGACGCTCCTTCACCATCCTTTACTGACGCTCCTTCAACTGCAAGCACCAATCAATCGACGCCAATACTTCCTGCATTTGATAATCACTGTTGCGAAGTATCGAAGTTAATTGGGCCTAAGCCTTTGCCCTACCCTGGAAAGGTTTGGGTGCCCAAATGGGTACTGGATGATCCTCCGTCAACATTTGAAGAAAAGCTGCTATCTTCAATTAAGGGTCCAGTTGAGAAGACACAGCCAGTTCGCCGAAAAGTTGATTGGAAAACAAAAGTGATGTCCACCAATGATTATTTGCAAAAGTTGGTAGAGAAAAAAGAAACTAAAAAACCAACCCCGAAGCGTCGAAAGATCGAGGAAAAGGATAAAGAGGATAGTGACATAGAATCTGTAACAGATGAGGAGATAGTTGAGGACGAGGATGAAGATACAGATAAGGAAGAAGATTATGCTGACGAGGAAGAAGACGAAGCAAGACTTGTTAAATTATGGAAGTGGTTATCACCACCAACTCAGGAGGAAGAGATTGTTGGGAAATGGTTTGCTCTCGTCTTTAAACCCGAGTCAGCAAATGTAAAGAAAAGAACGCCAGCCGCTTCTCTTTACATTGGAAAAGCCACCACTCGATTCCTTTTAGACGCAGATGGTCCAGCATGTGGTATTGAATTCGACTGTCTGAAGCCACATGTTGGGAGCGGTACAATATTAGAGTCGTATACAGGAACCATGCGGGATATTTCACTTTTTAAGGTCCACGATGTAATAGCTGGTCCTTTGGAGGTGTATCCAGAGCGAGGAAACAAATGGAGTGTTCCTGGTTATCCAAACGTCGAAATGTTTTTTAATAGAGTGAAAAATATAGACAGAAAACAATTGATTATGATCGAGGTGTAATATGCGTGTCCAAGTTAAAACACTATCTCCTCGTCAAATGACTGCATTTTTAACTTCTTTGTTTCCCAAAACTGAGATTTTTATTATCATAACTGTTTATTTTTTTTACCTATAACAAGAAAAAAACAATTTCAAACACAAAACAAGTGATTTAATCAAGAAAAACTAGAATATCGACCGTGCGTAGTTTTCAATTGGAAGCGCGTATTTGTTTAATTATTTGACCAGTTAAATATCCGCTCAACCGGAATAAAGTACGCATGCGAATTTTTTAACGGCAACCGGCGTATTTTCTAATGGCGAGGGAAGTTGAAAGATACGCAATGTTTTTCTCAACTTAAAGGAGTAATACAAGACGGGGGCAAATTCTAATAATTGGAATCTTAAAGTAACTAAACTGCTTGCGTTTTAAAATATTATTTATTTTTGGTTAGCGATTTTAAACACATTTATGCTTTAAATTTCCGTAAATGCGTATTTATTACCAGACTTGACTATAAATAATCAGAAAGTGAACATTGATTTCCATGTGAGATGAAGTGATATTGCTCAGCCAGAAAAACCTTTTTTGGAATTGGGGGAGCAATTAATGGCTCAGCTAGTTTCTCATTCTCAGAATTGGGCGAACCTTTGCGTGAGCAAGAGCAATTGCTCTCCCCTTGTTGATAGGCCTGCTTTTTGCATAATGCTATTAATAGCTTGCCTTAATAATTAATTTGCAAGTGTGTCTATGTGCTATTGTACACCTCTCCCAAAAAAAGCCTGCTTGTCTAAATAACTTTTGTGGGTGATCACAACAATCTAGGTAATGTTCCAATGCAACTTTGTACCACTTAAAATTTATTGTATTTGAAAATAAGAAATGCAAGTTCAAAGCAAACCTGCTTTAAATTTACCAACTTCTGATCTAGTATAATCTAATACCATCTAGTGTACTTACATACCATCTTACACTCTGCATCATGTTGTCTTCAGAGATATCTAAAATTGCGCTTGTAGAGAGTTATGGCATGTGAAACAAAAAAATTGTGGAACAAGTTGCACTGAATGGCAGAAAAGATTTCTAGCCTAGATTAAAACAAAAATACTCTCCTATTACATTACATGAGACTAAAAAAAATGAGTATACATTTAGCAATATGTATTTTACTCTTTTTCTTAAGTATAAAAATTGAGAAGTCGGTTATAATCTGTATTAAGTTTTCTTTTGAGTTTGTCTGCTTTATATATAAATAACATTTTAGATTTTCTTTTTACAAAGGTATTCTAACATTTCAAATTTTTTTAGCATATTGGGGTGCTCGAAGTCCACTTCATTTTGTAACTGCATATGCTGGAAGTGAACTTATCATTCAGTGTCCCGAAGCATTTGAACAAGGAGTGGAGTTTGAATGTTTGATTCTTGTAACATCGGGGTCAGATCTCACAACAATGACAGTCTCCCAAGATGGATCACCAGTTGCTACAATCTCCGATGTTTCAGGTAATATACTTTTATTAATTCAGTAAATGTGCTGTGCAACTTTCTCTTCACTTCTATAATTATTGCTTTCAAAGAGGTTGTTACCCAATTTAAATTGGCCAATATATAAATTTAGCATCCCGTTCATGTCAGATACTGTACTAGTTAAAGTTTGCATAGTTTATTGCTATTATTTAGTACTATATGTATAGCGAACCCTTTTAGGTTTACAAAATTATTGTTTCACATTACTTTTAATGAAAATTTCATATTGTGATCCATTTTTTTTTTAACCTGGTAATGTGCAAAATTATCTAGGTTTAAAATGCAACAATACTGTGCCCACTAGGCTATCCAAATGAAATTATAACATACTCCTTTTAGATCCTTTGTATTATCAAATTGGAAGTGACTTGAGAAGTGATCGTTTTCATGACTATATGCCATCGTATAATTGGACACTTGGATATCCGTCTGCTTACATAAACATCAATCATCAATTTACTTCTGAGGGAGTGGTAAAGGCTTTTGAAGCATACATATCACGTCTTGACTCAGGGGTGGGGTGTGTGCGATTCCTGGTAGGTTATTTTTTGCTAACATTATCATAACGTGAAAGTTTTAACAAGAAATTTTCAAATGCTGTAAGCTTCACTGATATGTTACTATAATTTATCCTGTCATGCTGGTTCACATTTTTCCCAATGTTTGTTTTAACAAACAAGTGTTGATGCTGTGTTTTGTAACCAAATTTAGCTATAGCTTACTAATTTGTTTTGAAAAGTGATAAAAATATTTTACCTCTTCTGACAGCAGAAGTTTTTAAAAGTAAAAACACTTTTTTTTATTTTTAACGTGTTATTGACATTTTTCAGTTTTATTAAATCTTTAAAATAAAATATGTATCTTTAAGACTAAAAATATGACAGTTAGCTACTCATTACAAACTAAAGGTATACTTAGTTAAATATCCCCTAGTTAAAAGAAAAAGAACAGATAAAAACAAAGAGAGCAAAAATGAACAGATAGAAATACAATTATAAATTGTTTTACAAAATTTCAAACAAGAAAGCCTTGCTGTTCTATCACTTATATCTGAATTTGGAAATTTATACTCGCTTTTCTTGGGATTAACGAAAGGTAATGAAACATGCAGGCGATGACCCAGCGATTTAATTTTGCCTTCATTAGGTTTATCTTCAGAGAAAATCCTGTTAAGCTGTAAATATCAGCAATTTTTTTCATTTTTGCTGTATATTTTTTAAAAAAAAACATTACTTTAATAAAGAAACAGACAAAGTATCATTTACGCTTGAGGAACAATACATTAGAAAAGCAAAAATTTAAAACTAGAGAAAAATTCATCTCATGAAGATTGTGAATTTCACAAATCGTAATTGCAACTTTGTCGTAGATAAATTCACAACAATAGAAAATTTTATTATCTCATTTTGTCCTAAAGACAACGTTGTTAGGTAACAGTAACGTTGTTAAGATAGTAAACAAAAATTTGCACATAAAACAGATTGCACATCACAACTTTATCTTAACATTTACAAAGTGTGTCTTAAAATATTAAAGCCTACAAAAGGGTTGTTTAAAATGTTGAGATTGAAAAGAAAATTATGGTACATGAATTGGCAGCTTCTGTCCTTTCTTTTTACAAAAGTGGCATCCATGATTGATTTTGCTAAAAACTGAATGCCATAATAGACAAAACGTTTAATTTCTTTGTTTCATGGGAACGGAAAAAAACAATACATTCCTCTGTAAAGTGTGAAAAGGCACTCCACATTTTAACACCTGGTCCTGTCATTATCAATCTAATCAGTTTCTCTACATTTTGTTTGTTCTATTTTTTCATTTAACTGGGGGATATTCAACTAATTCTTTCCTTTTTAAAAAAATATAAACAAAACAAAAAGGCTATAAATAATAGTCTGGAATGAGCAAGCAGAATAAACCAATATACTTTTGGAAAAGTAAGCAGTTTGTGTGAGAGGGATAGTATGTTTGTATTTATAACCCTTCTTTTATAGTTTATATTCTCATCTATATTATAATACCCGTATATGTCTGTCCGTCTGTCTGTCACGCAAAATGGTAGCTTAGCTGCGCAAGTAGCGAGACACACGCAATGCGGTATAAAAAGGACGGACGAACCCGTGGATTTTTCCACGAGCTAACGACTAGTTTAACTTAAATAATATAATTTATTTTTATTTTATAGTTTATTTATGTTTATTAGATACTTAAACCAACTTGTGACATCTCTACCCAGAAGTATTGTCATTCCAAACAGTCTTGTGTGGACTTGGCTCATGAATGTGGTGACGCAAAAGATGACAAAGTAACATTTTATTCATCTTCAACAGATACAATGTTTTGTTCGGATACACTTAGATTTACTAATCCAGAAAATTCGTCATGTCTGCTATCACCACCATCTGGGCCTGCTGCTCAGTATGAAATTGTGTATGAACATGAAGCCCAAACTAGTAAACTAGGTAATATACTGGTTATTTGTAACTTGATTTCTATTTTCTTTTTGGTATTGGTCTAATATTTATTTTTCTTTGTTTGCCTATGCTATTTATTTTGTACTGCAATTTTTATTGTATTGCTACTTAATGTATTTTTTTTTATTTTTACTACCAATGTACAAAAAGAAGTTCAACAATAATTTTGCAAAAAATATCTTATTATAAAATAATCGAAAAATTGAAAGAAAATAGTTGTAGCTTTCCAAGAAAATATCAAGTAAAATTACCAATTTTCTTCAAAATTGTTGAAAAAAAAATGTTAAATATAATACCTCAGCAGGCCATAAAGAAACAAATAGATGTGCAGTGACTTATGTTCCTCTGTCAGTATAATGCAAAAGTTTGCAATCAGTAGCAGGCCTTTATTGTTTTCTAGGTTCGTATCGGTAGTAAAATCTCATAACTTTCCTAATAAGGGTGCATTCCATTTAACACGAATAAGTGGCTAAATTTAATAATTTTGCTCAAAAGTTTTACTAAATCCATTTCATTTAACTTTGTTTTTAAGTTAAATTAGCACTTTGAGTAAAAAAAGTCACTTAATTTAATTATCAACTCAGAGGTTTTTAAAATAAGTATAAAATAAAGCTCATTGTGCATATTTTACTCACTTTTAACTCAGATTATGGTCATCTCTTTGTAAAAGTCAACATGCCATTCCATTTTGCCGCTAAAAGTGCTAAACTTGCACAAAATATACTGCCATTATGGAACGCATAATTAAATAATTAAATTATGTCAGCAAATCTCCATGGTAATTTCCGCATAATATATAAAATGGCGGATTTTTTTGTAAACAAACCAGCTTGAAGGTTCACGAGAAGCACACACGTTTAATTTGTTGAAACGAAACGAAACATGGGTGTAAAAATGCGTGGGACGACGAAATGACTTTGAAGTTAATTGAACGGGAATCAGCACATCATCATCATCATCATCATTCTCGGCTTAACGTCCGTTTTCCATGCTAGCATGGGTTGGACGGGGTATATTAATGACCCTCTTAATCATCAACAACAAAAAATGGATTTTTTTGAGAGACTTTTAAATAAGTTTTAATTGTTTTTAAATGTTACATAAATTGTTTTTAAATGTTAAATAAATTGTTTACAATGCTGTCGCTATGTCATTTCGTTTACGTTTGGCATCAGCCGCTGCTGACCCGTATACCACAAAGTTGTTAACTTCATCTTCATTGATAATTGGAAAATCCAATTCTGCTTCTTCACCATTTTCATTAATACAGAAGTTGTGCATAGCGCAAACTGCGATTACAAATGTAGGAATCTCATTTTATAATCACACACAGCTTGCAAAATAATGGAATGGAATCCTTTTCTATTGACTTACGTCTCGTTATGTTTATGCGGTGCTTTTATTGGTATATGACTTCCGTCAATAGCACCAACAACTTCTTCCAACCCCCGCATTCTCTGGAAACCACCACTTATTTCTAACAACTCCCCAGGAGACGGCCAAGAAACAAACAAACTAATTTTTTCAATGATCGCTTGAACAACACGTCTGATAATGCGAAATATTGATGACGTTGTTTAGTTAAATTTGTCGCTTATTCGCACTAACTGTTCTTTTCCGGAAGCGAACCACAAAAAGATACAAATTTGTTTTACTCTCGGAGTTTCGTTCTTCATGTGAAAAAAACGATGCGATCATCATTTTTTGCCGTCGTGCATTCGCCATATTTGTTTTGACATGTGTTTCCCATGTTTGCATAATTTACGGAAAATGTGAAGCCAAGATAATTTATGAAACCCTCGCATTGCATTTTATGAAAATGTTGCGAACCTTGCATAGCTCATTCCATTTTGTGAACATGTATGCACTTTGAGTAAGGTAAGCTGATTTAGCTTGTTGTGTCAGTTTTTGTGTTAAATGGAATGCACCCTAAGAAAGACCTGTATACCTTCGATCTTGTGGACATGTAAATTTCAAATTAAATTGATTAGTAATTATTTTCAGGTAATAATGTGTTTGGTGTATCTGATGTTGTCATGGTCAAACCAGGATATATACTTGGTTGGGTGCCATGTATGAACAATCCTGGAGACATTGGGTATTATCCTGTTGAGCCTGTATACGATGATTTGTATCCAGTCTATGTATATGACGAAGTGTATAAACTTAAAGTAGGAGCTGTATTTTCAATGGATTATCCACTGACTTCGACTCTAAATGTGGCGCATATGTTACGTGCATCTGTTTTTTCAATGATTTATTATTCTCAAATGTTCACAGGTAATTTTTTGTACTATTGTGTTTTTTAGGTGTTCGTAGAAAGTAAATTTTTATAATAAGTGACGAGGTCTGGTTTCACAGGCCAAAGGCCATGATTAGCAAAAAATTTGGCTGCCTAAAAAGTTGTTCTACTTTTAAAAAAATCTAGAGTCCCAACAAATTTATGCTATAAACAAAAATGCTTAGCTAATGGTAAACATGGCAGATAAAATTTTTTTCGATAAAAGCCTAATGTTCTATTGCACACATCTGGACACTCATATTGATCATATTATTCCACCCTTAACCATGCCATCTTGGTATTTTCTTGTTGTCTAAAATATATTTTACTGTTTTTTGTTCCAAACATCTCTGATATTGTACAAGCTATGTGGTGCTTGTAACAGCAAGGTGTTAATTAGGAATATGTATATATAAAACTAACCTGTAGGTTATCTTCGCAATAGTTCTTTCTGTGTATAACGCAACGTTAAATTAGTGTGATTGATTCAACTTAACACTATGGAACACCACTTTGACTGAACACAATTACCAATGATATTGGTTCAACACAATTAAGACCCCACCACCAAGTGATTCTTATTAGTAATCGCCTAGATAGAAGATCAACAATCTCCCTCTATTTTCTTTCTGTTTGGCATACAGTTGGTTATTCAAATGTGAGAGGAATTTATAGCGACTCCTACTCGCTTAGTACAGTGGTCTTGGGGCAAAACTGGCTTTTCACCAAAACCCTCTACTGTACTAGTCTTGGTTAAGTCATCACTACATGTATCTCTCTTTCTTCGTGTGATTACTTGTGTGGAATTTAAACATAAAAATTCTAAAAGATAAAAACTCAAAAAAACTTTAATTTTTGAACACAATATTCAAATTTTCATAACTCAACATTTAATTGGTCACTATTATTCTTCATGACCCCTCTGTAGCACATTCATTAAGAGTGTGCTGTTTGCTCCTTGTTTTGTTAACACGTCTGCTAACTGATGTTTGGTAGAAATCCACTTCAATTCAATCTCTTTCTGATTGATACTCTGTCTAAGGGAAGCCATATCAACCCTTAACCGTTTGTCTTCCAAAGACTTTGTTGAATGGGCAGCTTCAAACAATGATTTGTTATCTGTATGACATAAGATGCCTTCTAGATTAGTATTCAACACTTCATTTATCACATTCTTCACCCATATGCATGTATCAATACCATTAACAAGAGATAGTGTCTCAGCAGCAAGAGTGCTACGCGCAACTCTCTTAATCTTTTTAGACTGCCATGTGATAGGTGCCATAAGATTCTCAACACCTTTCAGGAAAATAAAAATTCCACTTTGAGAGCTGCCATCTTGAAGGTTCCCAAATGAAGCATCAGAATATAAGATCAGTTGTAATGGAAGCTTAAGCTTCCAAAATTTCAAAGAAATGTTGGGATCCAATTTCAACTTCTTTACCACTTTATTGGCTCTCATGACATCATCAACTACTGCACAGTTTAGTTTTGTGCTTACCTGGCACACATCAAATGAAATGTCAGGCCTTGATTGCGATGACATCCAGTTTAGTTGCCCACATATGCATCGGAAGTTTGATTGTGATAGTTGTCGTATCTGTCTGTTGTGTTTTGAATCTTGACCAGTTCCATACCTGCCACATAGTTCTTTTGGTCATAGTTAATAGAACCATTAGATTGTTGTATATTGACACCAACATATTTGAAATTGGAGTAATTTTCAGATCCAATGAGAAAAGTTTCTCTGATAGGCGAAATGACCTTCACTTGAAAATCATTGTTCCTCCCCATAGAAAATCATCAACATGTATTACAATCAGTCCTTGGCAGCAGTCATCTTGAATCCAATAAAATAATGCTTCATCAAAAAAAGACATTCTCAACCCCAAGCCGATTAGCTCTTCATTCACACGTAGATACCAAGCTCTTGAAGCATCAGCAAGGCCGTATACAACTTTATTTAGTCTCCAAAACACACCTGTTGTATTTGCTTCCTTTGGGGGCTTTATGATAACCTCTCTGTCAATCTGGTTGCCTTGAAGAAATGCCGTCTTGACATCTAAGGTGTGACATTCCCATTCATAGGTTGCTAACATCGTAAGTACAATGCGAAGACTTTCTTTTGAAAAAGTTGGGGAGTCCTTAGTCAGATTTTTGACCTCTTCCTCTTCGAAACCTCTTATGACCAAACAAGCTTTGACTGTTTTGTATCCCTCTATATTCTTTGTTGTGACCACCCATCTTGTGGATATTGCAGATTGACCCTTATCTTCTATGGTGGAGAAAACTTTGTTGTCTTCCCAATTGGCTAATTCTTTATACTTTGCATTTAGGACCTCATCTGTAACAGTTGCTTGAGTCGATAATAGTACTTCTTCAGTTTCGTTTGTCTCATCTTTTGAAATCTAACCAATTTATTTCACCTGTGTCTTCATTTTGGACATTTAAACAGCTACCATACTGTCTGCCTTCTTTTCATTTTCTGCTCACTTTTCCTGCTCTGCTGTGGACTAATCCCCTTGTCCATTCACTGTCGGGAGTTAGCTTGTAAATGATTTTTGTCTTCAACTTTGGTATTCCTTGGACTGTTAACGAATTGCTAACATTTCGATTGGTTGTGATTTCATTTGTTGATATCTTGTGTGTTGTTGTTTCATTCATTAAGGCACCGTCTGATGTTGTTTCTTTTGTTGTTTGTAAATTTGTTGTTTTCTCATTTTCTGGTTCTTCTGTATTGTTACTGTCAAAATCATCTGCACCAACATATTCACCAAAAACATCATCGCGTTCAAGCGGAATGCAATTGTTCACTTGTGTAGTCGTCACTTCAGTACTCCTTTCCGTGTCTTGTAAAGGTTTTTGTGAATTCAAAACTTCGTCCAACTTCTGCAAGCGACACATGTGTACTCTAACGTAACTTCCACCATGTTTTACAAGGACTTGCTTATTCTCCTGTCCAATTACAGTGTCTGGTCCATGCCATTTTTCACTGTCTTTTCTCTTATAGAAAACTCTATCTCCATTGATATATTGCTCATCATTGTAACACTGAACATTATGCCTCAATGCTCTTCGTATACGCTCAGAAGACTCTGCTGCTATAAAGGCTCTTCGTGATGCATGCATTACAGCAAGGTTATGGGCCACGGTTTTGCTTGAAACTGTGTCATTCATAGCTGGCAAATGATCAGTGAGGATGCAGGGATAGTCATGATTTTTACCATAAACAAGTTGATTTGGTGAGAATCCCTTGTTGTTTGATAAAGAATTCTTTGCACTTATAGCCCAGAATAGTGCCCGATTGTGTGTACATTTTGTGTCTTCAATAATTTTTTTCAGCATTTCCTTAATCATACCATTGTGTCGTTCACATAGTCCATTTGACCAAGGACTTTCAGCTGCAGTTGTTGAAAACTCTATGTTAAACTGCTCACACATTTTTTCATACACTTTGTTAACAAATTCTCCACCATTATCAGCTAGAAACTTCCTTGGTTGACCAAATCGGGCTAACCAAATTTAAAAAATAATATCTGTTATTACATCTTTGTCTTTCGTCTTTGTCAATTTTGCTGATGAAAATCTGGTAAAAACATCTATGATATGGATAAACCATAATGATTGGGAAAGTTGCACAAGATCTAGAGCCACACACTGGTTAAATTCTGATGACATTGGTAAGCCAACAATAGGGCGCGGTCTTGGTTTTCTGTATTTGATGCACACTTCACAAGAGTTTGATACTTCATCGATGACTTTCATAACTTCACTTCGGTCATTTAAGAAGGAATTAGATGCTTTGATGAGAGATTTTAATTTTTCAGCACTTGGATGGCAAATTGACGATGAAGTTTGATAATCTTACTTTTTCTTGATTTTGTACTTGCACAAACAAAGGCAACGTGGGGTAACAAGTGTTCATGTCTCTTTCCATCCATCTCTATTATGTTGTTGTTCAAAGGTATGCAATAATGACCTGTAGTGGTAAATTTTAAAGGATGGTATTCTCCAAACATTGTAACCGAATCGTTGCTAAAATCTAAAACTGCCTCTGCTTTTTTCATGGAAGCTTGACTCAGTAACAAAGGAATTTCGTTTGGGACAATTTCTGTCTCCAGATAAACTTCTTTTGAGCCAATAATTACAGGTAAGAACACTCTTTTCATAGAACAAACTGCTTCACTATCTCCAAATTTAAATCTTATTTGGCTGGGATGCTCTTCAGGCAATCTATCATTTTCAATATTATCAATAAAACATTGATACCAAGTATTACCACAAACGGTCTTTGTGCAACCACAGTCTAAAACTGCACATGACAGGGTTTCACCGACCAGAGATTGCATTTCATCTTCTCTGATTTTTGCAAAAAACGTAACCTTAGAATGACTGTCATCTTTTCTAACATCCTCAGGTTCCTGGTTCTCATAAGAGTGTGGACAGTTTGAAGCCCAGTGATATATAGATTGGCAAATATTGCATCTTGATGGACTTCCAGATTGATCAGGTGGATTCATTCTTCTATTGTTGGGTCTGGTTTTTCTTCCTGCATATCTCTGATTTGAAGCAGCTGCAGGTTTTCCTCTTCTAAACCTTGAGCGTTGATATCCCCCTCTTTGAGTGAAGTAATTTTGCTCAATTGTATCTGCACTTGCCTGAAGAACTGGTTCTATCTTTACTTCAGTATTTGTTCCTAATGAGGCCGCAGTATCCCCAAATATTTTCTTTAACTGCCGTACCATTGCATCATACCGTAGTTCATTTAAAGTTGCTCTTGCTAACTGTTGCTGCTCTGGTGTAAGGTTGGCACTTTGTAGAACTCTATATGCCAACACTCCATCAGGAAGTACCATATGATGTCCTTGGATCTTATGGTATAACCGTTCAAACTCTATAAGATAGTCATTCATACTCATCTCAGGCGGTCGCTTAAATCTTTCAAAGGTTTCATAAGCTAGGTAAGCAGTTTGATTCTCATCTTTTAAATATATTTTGTCCAATCTGTCAGTAATGGCTTTTACTCCAGCTGCTGCACTTATCTGTTCAATGTCTAATTCTAGAACTGATTCTTTAGCTTTCCCTTTTAAGCCCATGAATATAGCTGGCCCTTGTTTTTCTGCCTTTAATTCTGTCAGTGCTTGCCATATTTGCACTTCTTTTTTCCAATCTTTGTAACTCGTCTCTTTGTCTAATGATGGTGGGGGACCCAAATATTGACATTTCACTTTTATTCCTCTGCTACCATTGTTAATTAGGAATATATATATATAAGACTAACGTGTAGGTTATCTTCGCAATAGTTCTTTCTGTGTATAACGCAACGATAAATTAGTGTGATTGATTCAACTTAACACTATGGAACACCACTTTGACTAAACACAACGAATTACCAATGATACTGGTTCAACACAATTAAAACCCCACCACCAAGTGATTCTTATTAGTAATCGCCTAGATAGAAGATCAATACAAGGTTCCTAAAAAATATTGAAAAGTTACTAACTGAAAGTAGTATAAGTTAGAATTATTGAATTGAAATATAATGACTTCTAAACATGGAATTTTAAAGAGAGAAGAAAGAAAGGTTTTACGCTTTATTTAACTTTGCCCTTTAAACATTTAGGTGCAACTGCTAATACAGATTTAGATGTGTCTGCAGCATTGGAATCAACTTTTGATACGACTTTTACTGCCTCTAAAACTGTCAGAATTCAAGAAGCCATTGTTGGTCTCACTGTAGCTGCCCAAGTAGATTCTAACAAAGTAATAACATTAACACTCGGGCTTAGTACTGGTCTTACTGATGTAACGTAAGTGTTTTTTTTTTATATCTTCTGAGAGTATAAACTGTTAAAGTTTGATTTAAATTTAAAGAAAAGATTTAAAAGTTTGTTGTTAAACCTTGTACTAGTAATGGTAGCTGCATTAATCTAAAAAAAGATTCATTTATGCAATATTTTTATTCAATGTGTATTTCCAATACAGTTTTTGCCTTTGTGTTATATTTAAAAAATCTAAGGATAGGTTTTGCTTGAGCGCACTAAATTCACAAACATTTCCAACAGTTTAATTTTTCATTATTTCGTCAAAGAATTCGAACAACAGCACATACCAGCTAATTAAAACATGTTAGAAAATTAAAGACGTGTGACACACCTATTACCGTGTTGAGAATACTGACTCTGGATAATAAAATGATATAAAAGTATATTTTCCAAAAGACAGATAGATTGCCTATGGAATAGTGCTATTTTAGTCATAAAAAACTGGGAAGATGTGCAATATTGTCAAACGTTTCTAACTCTCAAGTCTAAAAGTTTAAGGCATTTATTAAATTATAGAAATTGCACTATTCAAGTCAACTCTACTTGAGTTACTATTGAGTCTCAATTTTGCTTTTTAAGGTTTAGTTCTGAACTGATATAGAAGTCTTTCTTGTACTCTTTTACCTTTACACATTTATATCATAACAATTCATATATAAGAAAAAAAAAGACAATGTTGGAGTGCTCAGCTTGTCCAGAACATTAATACTTTTTATCCATATTCATAAAGGCTTGTAGCTTTAGCCTTAACATAGAGGTTAATGTTAAGATATCCAATTTTAATTTGTTTGTTCTGTTATGTTCCCTTTTCCATCTTTGTCCTCTCAAAAATTTGTGATTTTTTATTGGAAATAATTATTTTAATTATTATACCTTATCCAGTGATATAAAATTTTGACACAAATAACAATTTGGGTGTTAAGCAGCAAAAAGCGTAAATTTCACAAGTATCTGAAGTTTGTTCAAAATTGCAGTCCAAGGGGTAATCCATCTTTATATTTTTTTATGTAACTCTATTATTGCATTTAGGTTTTGCATCCACTGGGACATGGAGAAGTACAATGGCACATGTGATTTAACAACAACATCTATTAACCCTTCAACAGTTTATCCAAGGCCTGGTGTATATACTATATTTGTTAAAGCTTACAACCTAATATCAATGTCAAATGTCACAACTATTGTCACAGTTAAAGGATCCGTATCTCTTTTGGAATTCATACCATCACCCATTCCAATTAAAGCTGTTGCAACGAACGAGCCATTGCTGATTGAACTATTTGGTAGTGGGTTGGGACCAGTAATGTTAAGCATGGAGATCGATTCGTTGAGTGTTGAATACAATGTATCCGTATCTTCACATTTTTATGCTTTTGTAGATGCTGTATTTAGTGCACCAAAAGATGTTCTTTCTGTGATAAAGTTAAGCGATAATAAAGCTGTGGCAGCTTATGGTAGTGTTGAAGATCCCATTGCTTCACTGTCACTTGAAGCTTATGGAATTGCAGAAACAAATGTAAGTTTTCAATATCGAATTGTCCCTCATATAGGAACTAATGTTACATATCGTTGGAAATGGAGTGACGGTCATATTGATGAAACGAATGGAACATACAATGTACGAGTCATGAATCATACTTTTCATTATTATGGCAACTTGTCAATTCATATTGAAGCATGGAATAAAATAAGCTTTGCAGATCGAAATTACACATTCACCATTCAAGATAAAATCGAGGGTTTGTTTTTTGTCAAGGAGAACCTAAATACAGAATTTGGATCTATAACCACCGTTGATTTTTATTTAACACAGGGTACTGCGGTAAACTTATGGATTGATTTTGATTTGAAAGATAACTTTGACCTTCCAATTACTACTCCAAAAGCAGTTAATATGGATATGTCTGGAACTGCAATTTATGGAAGAGGAGGTATCCGGTACCCCAAACATGGGCAGTACAATTTGACTATACATTGTGAAAATTCTGTGTCAACCTTAGTGATATGGAAAGATGTCTATATCCAAGAATATATAACCAATCTGACTGTGCACATTGAACAACAGCATTCAGGTGGATTACTAGATTATGTTGAGGTCAACGAAACCTTAACAATAATTGCAAATATATCAACAGGAAGTACTGTTACATTTGTGTATAATTTTGGTGATGGAAGTCCACCATTAATCACCAATGAGACCTCTGTCAGTATTTCTTATTCTGAATGGAGAGTAAACCCACCATACAAAGTAGAAGTTTCTGTTTTTAATGAAATCTCCAGGGATAATCTTTCAATTCCTGTATTTGTGCAGAAACCAGTGCAAAATATGACTGGATTTGGAGTGACTGCAACTTCTGCCAACTCAACATACCCATTATCCATGACTCTAGATATTATCAGTGGTGATGATTTCTCTTGTGGTTGGAATTTTGAAGATGGATCACCATTACATTCTGTGGATTACCCTTCCTTCTTGGAAAGTAATGTTGTGAAACATATTTTTCCTCCAGGAGAATTTGACGTTGTGACGAACTGTTCAAACCGTTTATATAATGTCACATTAATAACAACTGTTTACTCCTATCACCCTATTACTGATTTTGTTGTTGATGTTTTTTCAAAGTGTGACAGTAGCGAGGTACTAACCAAAGGTGGAGGAAAGTATGAAAATTCTTTTGATGTAGATTGTGAAGTTGTGTTTTTCACAAGTGATCAAAAGGGAACTAATGTTACGTACATATATGACTTTAACTATGTTCAAAAAAATGGAAAGAAACCAATCACTTCCACCTCAGAAAATAGCACGAGTCATAAGTTTAAGTTTCTGGAAGATGACACGACCATTCTTGCAGCTAACGTTCTAGTACTAGCTAAAAACCCGATTCAGGAGTTTCTAAAAGTTATACCTCTTTTAATAATTAGAGGCATTCAAAATGTTACCGTGAAAACTGATGATACTATCAATAGGATTGGCATGCTAACTAATTTTACAGGTTCAGTTTCACAAAAAGCACACCAAGCATGTTATGCAATAGATTTTGGCGATGCTGTTGAAAAAGGTGCTGATTATAAGCCTCTTTTGTTTGGCCATTCTGATTGCCAGTCCAAAGAAGAATATATGTTTCATTCATATTTGGATGTTGACCTATTACCTGATGTATTCACTGCTATTACATCATACATGTACAAATCAGTCAAAACTTACATGGTGACAGTTACAGGTACTAATGACGTATCTTCAGTTTCCACAACAATTGAAGTCAAAATACTTGACCTACCATGTGAAGCACCAGTTGTAGCATGGGATAGTGCAATGGCTGATGAACCAGGAAAGGCACAGACTCTTTCATCCTTTTTCAAATGTCGAAAATATAATATTTTATCAAAAGCTGTTCGTGACTGCCAGAAAAAAACTGCAGTTATTCAAAGAGAGTGGAGTAAACAAGAGTATTGAAATACCAGGTTGGTTTATAGTAAAGTACTTAAAACTTGAATAAAAAAGATGCATTATATTTTTTTTGAAAATAGGACATTTAATTTAAGTAAGATAGCTGAGCTAAAGTTAAATTTTCCATGGTGCGATAATCTAAGGAAAGATAGCAAACGACAGAGTCCAAGAAAATCCTGTTTAATAAAATCTTGCGTTAGCATTGAGTCATAAAACAGAGTTACTGTCATGCTTTATTCAAATAAACATTAAAAGTTGATTTAGTATGAAATTTCCTGTTGCTTGTTATGGTGTTATGATTAAGCTTGCATCATTTTTTTAGTCATTATAATATAACTTAAATATATATTTTTATTATGATGTTTAATTTCAGGAAATGATACGCGATACATTATCTCAGAAAGGCAACTTGACTATGGACTGTACCATATACAATTAAAATTTAGCATGTTTGATTTGGAGCGAAACATTGTGCTAGAAGGCACAGATATTGAACTAAGTGGATATTTTGAAATCAAGAGATGTGATTTAATTGTTAATATTTTGGGTGGATATGGAAGAGCTGTAGGACAGGGAGGTAAGGCCCGTACTGATTAAGACAAAAAGGTTTGGGTACGGAATTACCCCAAAGAACTAATTTTGGGAGGAAAATTGTATTTAGCGGTAACTAATTTCCACGAAATAAGCAGTTTTCTATTTTTTGCAGTTGTTTGACTTGCAAAGATTAATTTAATTAACCATCGGTTTTTAAAACATATTTCTGTAGTATAAATGATAAATACTCATGAGTTTTGTCTATGGAAATTTTTTTGCAGGAATTTGTTATTGTGGATTAGGTACTCTAAAAAACTTTGCAGGCATTAAATGTCGTAAACAGGAAGGAAAAATGCTAAATCTGCAAAAAACTCTTCTTACAAAAATTAGTTCGTACAACATCTAAAATCTTATTTCTCAATTAAGATTTCTTTCTGTCACAGTTTAGTCAATACCAATTGAACATGCAGACGGGTGTTAAGATATGTCCTTTTGTTCTTCAAAACTGTCATAATATAGCTCATCAACTTTATTCATAAGCTGTCCACAGAAAAAGTTAGTTGACTATAGTCCTTTTGTGTTTAATCAAGTCTATTGAAAATATAGGTTTTTGTTTTTCATATCATTTCCAGGTGTCATTAATATTAATGCGTCCCAAAGCACTGATCCTGATATGGAGCCTAATACACCAATGGGGTTACATTTTGACTGGTTTTGCAAGCAGGATAATTCCAAAGATGACAATATAGAAAATGAGTATTTCAAAGAAAATTTAGACGACGATGCAACGTTCAACTATCCAGAAAGTCCGGACCCTGCTGCAGGAAATTCAAGTATATCAAAAGCTCACTTCAAAGGATGTTTTGGTCAAGGTCATGGCCGGCTTATTGGTGAAGGTTTGTACCAAATATATTTCTCTTCTCCACACAACAACACAATTCAGTCTAAAATCTGATTTATTGCAGAAAGTGTATGAAAAATATCTACAAATTACATATCTTCTAATTTGAATTCAAAGCTAAGTAGTTCACCTTCTTTACTCAATTTGTTTATCATGCCCACAAAAACTTTGTTGAGTGACATTATGCACGATTTATGTTTATAGATGATAAAAATGTTGCTTCCAAAAAACGTTTTTTCAAGCAAAGCAGGGGGAGTTAAAATTTCCAGATTTTGTCAAGCTAAGCAGGGAGAATTATAATTTCAAATGGAAGGAAAACATTGACTAACCGAAATAGAATGTTTAATTTCACTTACTATACAACCCTTTCTTTCAAGTGATTTTTGTGACTTACATTTGGAATACCACAATGCTTGCTTTAAAGGTCGCTTTCCATTAATTAAAAAAAGTGTTAAACAACAGTTTTGACTTTAATGGAAACACACCGTTATAAACAAAGTGACGCAAGAGATGTAGCACAATATGTGTTCTTCTGTACAACAACTTTTGTACGATTGTTATGGATTTTAAAGGAAACCAAGTTTAAGTCTCCACTGCAGTTTGCTTATTAAGAATTAAAACAGGTAAAAAATAAAAGTTAAAAAAAATCCTAAATGTTAGCAGCCATCAGATAAACAATGTTACATTAGTGTTAAAATATTTTTTTAGAATGAACAATTTTTTAATTTAAGTTTTATTGCTGAGCAACATTTATTTTCAAGGGGTGAATTTTCAAATGTTATAAGGGAATATTTTGTTATTAGGGGTGATGATATCTAGGATACACAAGATAAATGTTAGTGATGTGCAAAGTAGCTTCTCTTCAATATGATAAATGTAGCGTTTTGCGGAATTCTCAACCAAGATTATCAACCATAATATCTTATTACTAAACTCGTAAAAATGTGTAACAACTGACATTTTTAAAATGTCACACTCTATATTACCCCTTTGTGTACAATATAGCTGTGATAGTTCTAACATAGTTATTTACTGTCATTTTTTTAGGTCACGTTGGATCAGTGTTATTTTTAAACACTACTTTTATGTTGTATAGCCAAAAATACAATGTATGGTTGCGTCTCTCTCAAACTGGTCGGAAGGAGAATGTTATTGTCAAATATAATTTAAGAGTTGTTTACGGTGTACCACCAGAAGTTAGCATTGAGTATGTTTTGTATTTTTTAACATTATGGAGTGACTTTACCTAAGTGTCAAAATGATTTCGGCATGTATGTAATTTCACTATTATTCTCACCTATTAGGATGTTTGTAGGAAATAAAGAAACATAAGAAATATAAAAAAGTAGATATCAATAATTTTTACACACACAGCTACTTTCCTGTTGTTGGTTGTTATGGCATCTACTTTGAAACACTGGATTTACACATCCTTTCGATTATTATTATTATTATTATTAAAATTGTTTACTCAGGATAGCCTCTTCAGTTCCTATTGCTACTGCTATCAACGAGGGTCCTGCAAATTGGGTCCTAGCGCATTTAAAGCTCCCATTTGAGCTACAAAAGTCGTGCAAGTACAGCAATTGTTTAATTAGACGACCGCCTAAGATATCAATGTGAATAAATTATACTTTTGTATGGTCAGAGGCAATATTTGTGTAGGCAATCCTTCATTCTAACATATTAATTACGTTCCAATGCATGTATTGATTCTCTTTTATACAGATGTAAGCTGAATTGTCTTGTGAAGAAAAATCCAACTCAAAAGTTATCTTTCTTGGCCAACTGTCTAAACTGCAAAGAGGTTACACCATATTATGAATGGTCAATGGTATCAAAAGAAGCTACAGCTCCTGAAGAAGTTGCCTATGAAGATGACACTGAATTATTAAAGAAGAGCGTTTTAACCAATATTCAAAAAGACAAAAATTTAGTTATCAAGCCAAATTCTTTATCAGCAAGTAAGTTTTCCATTTTGATCTTACCTTTTTTAAAAAAAGAGTATCAATTAATTGAATAATTCCAGTTTTTTTTATCACAGTAATACATAAATCATTTCTGAAATTGATAAAAATAATGTGTTTTTTGATTAAATCTCTTTCACTTAAATGTCACACTTCTATGTATCTGTTACTTGAAAGTGTAAACACACCTTTGTAAAGGTGCAGATAGATACACAGATATGCATATTTTACATGGCTAGCTTTACAAATATCGAAGGATATACCCTATTATTTCTAGGACGGACAATGTCTTAGATTGGAGCCCTAGAGTATTTAATGCTACGCAGACCCATTTAGGGTCTGCTCTCTACCGGACAACGCCCTGCAACATCCAACGGCCCACACTGTGTGCTATTTCCTCAATTTCTCTCACATGTCTTGGGTTAACCTGGGCTATGGTAATATTTACTTGCCCATATTGAATCGCTGTTAAGGGAATCGAACCCAAGAGTTTTAACCACTAAGCTCAGCTCCACACTTGCAAGTTTCCTATCTTGAAATGTTTTGTCATGTGAAAGATAAGAAAGAAGATTTAGTTCTCTTAAACCAATTTGATATTTAAGTGTAAAATTGTGACACGGCCTAAAATTAACAAGGGAAGTGTAATTGTAACTTGCGTTACTGTATTTTTTCATTCTAGAAAAAATTTATATTCTCAAACTATCTGTATATTGGACCAAGGCAGATGCAGGGTCAGAAAGTGGTGGCTTTTCAGAATATGCGTTTGAAATTAACACTCCACCGTACATGGGAAAGTACGCACAATGTTTGTTCAATGAAATGAATGGAAAAGCTTTAGACACTAAGTTTCAAATACGATGTTTTGATATTCACGATGTTGACACACCTTTGACCTATTCTTGGTTTTATTTACCTGGAAACTCCACAAAGGATTGGACTGCATGTACATTTCCACGTCAAGGTAAGATAGAGTTTTTAGTACTTTATGAAGATGGTAAGGTAGAGTCTAGTCTTGTTAATCTTCACATGATTCCGGGTGTCGTGAAACCTTTTTGGGTCAGAATCACCGAAATAAAATTTCATTTTGCACTGTAAATGTTCATGGAAACACTATTCACCCAAAATAAAACTATTTTACAAAGCTGTTTAAAAAGCATATGTTGTATATTCAGCTGTGCATGTTTTAAAGAGTTATTATGTGTGTGTGAAAAATTGTGCTTCTTGTGCAGTTTGCACCCCCTTAGCATTTTGAGGTCCTATTTCGGGTAAATCTCATTTCCACTCTATGTAAAGGCTATCTGTAAAAAGCCTGTAGAAAAATCCACATATTCGCTCATGGTAGATATATTGGTCATTATATTTTCCCCCAACACACGTATCTCTTGCATCGCTGTTTAGCACAAAGCTAAGATTCAGCAAACATTTTGAACAAACAAAATATGGTTATCATTTCAGAAGCTAGTCGTTAGCCAGAAAAATTAAGCATCAACTAGTCCTCGGATTTTCGCCTGTCGTACATATTTGCCACAACAGTATTTCGCACATTCTAGTCCACCTGTTATTACGAAGTAATCAAAGAACTCTACGGAATCCAAAATAAAGCTGCAACGCAACCATTTTCAACAGAATACGGCTATTATTATAGATTTATAGAGAAATATAAATGATAAAAACATAGATAATAATAACTTAAACAAAAAGCAATATGTAATTTTATGTTATATAACTGAATTACTGTCAGTTAAAACTATTATGATTTTTGTTTTAATAGGACGTCCAGAATCAGCTTTGTTTTCTTTACCTGCTGGTAACAGCAAGCGTCAGAATCTAGTGAAAGTGAAAGTAATTGTCACTGATTTATATGGAGCATCTATGAATCCATACGAGTTAGAAATTAGAGTAAGTGTTATTGTGTTAACTTTGTTAATGTGTTGTTCTTCACTATTGGTGAATCATCATCATCATCATCATCATCATCATCATCATCATCATCATCATCATCATCATCATCATCATCATCATCATCATCATCATCATCACCATCACCATCACCATCACCATCACCATCACCATCACCATCACCATCACCATCACCATCACCATCACCATCACCATCACCATCACCATCACCATCACCATCACCATCACCACCACCACCACCACCACCACCACCACCACCACCACCACCACCACCACCACCACCACCACCACCACCACCACCACCACCACCACCACCACCACCACCACCACCACCACCACCACCACCACCACCACCACCACCACCACCACCACCACCATCATCGTATTAACGTCTGTATACATCCACTATTGTGGGCATTGACTTGGAGTCTATCTCTTTTCGCATTTCACTAGACCAAGGATATTGCAATGCCGAGGTAAGCTCCAAAACTAACATGAGCACCCAGTTTCTAACCACACAGGTCAGTTCACCCAAACTGTGCTACTCACGCTATTACTTAACAGAGACTGGACTATTTTAAGCAGATAGGAAGATGCCAAGTTTGTCTTTTTGTACTATTGTATACAAAAAGTGTATCAGAGGAGTTGGAATACTGGTTGTAATTGTGAAAGAACAAATCAACTGCAATAATACTTCAGACCATTCAGTCACATGTAGACAAAGTGATTAGGAATGAGGGAATCAAAATATTTGAATTGCCCAATTAACAAAAATTAAAAGTAACATTGATTCCAACCACAAAATAATAAAAGATGGGCAATCAATAGAACAAAAGATCTGTAATGTAGCACACTTTAACTCAATGTACAATGAATTGTTTTTTCTGTATTCAAGTGGTCAAAATAACGTGATAATAATTATTTTTGAAAATTTAAAATTGTTCCTGGGTGGCACAATTTTCAAATATTATTGCTAGGAGAATGTGAAATAAAAATGAGAGGCAATCAAGAAAATTATTAGTACTTATAAATTTGTAACCATTTCCTAGATTGTTATAAATTTACTTGTAATTTCAGGTTGATCCCAACCCAATTGATAGTGCTTCAGTTGATAAACTGCTTGACCAGGCGATGGACGATCCAGCTGTTATGGGGAGTGTGATGAATGGCCTACTAGAAAATATGAAAAGCACACCGAAGGAGCAAACTGCAGTAATTGACCAATCAGCTGTAAGTCATCATCAACTTAGAATAAAATTTTTAACAGTAGTTTATTTTCATGTTTTTCTTTTAAAGGCCATTTACATGAGACAGAAGTGAAATTTAAGGAAAGTGAAATTTCACACTGCAGTGAAAGGTTTCACTTCGGGTTAAATTAAATTCCTTGATGGCTGAATCTTTTGTGTTGCGACTGTTTAAATTCAAATCTTGCACCAGTTTGTAATGTCACTTCAGTCTATTTGAGAGAAGTAAAATTCTGAAGTGACAAAAAATCATTAAAACAGTCAACCTGGACTGAAGTGAAATCAAATCTGTTCGAGTTCACTCCAGGTTATATGTAAACGGCCTCTTAATATAACTGTTTTGTTAAACAAGGGTTTTATTTCTTTTTTCGTTCCTCACAAGTTTTTATAATAACATGGCACCGTAAGAACGGATTGGAAGATTCTGTTGTGATTTCCAACGTTAATTTTCAAGCAGGGTACCATGTGTATCTGTGCTTACCAACTCTGGCAAAATATACAAACAAAATTAGTGCACATGGCCAAAGGCTAAAGAAAATAAGATTTCGGACCTTTTGTTCCATAAAAAAAAATGCAATTTTATGGAGAATTGTTTGAAATATTAGGAACACGGTAGTGTTGTTAAAATTACTTTTTATAAAATAAAATGTCATTAATGTTTAGGTGAAAGACAAAATGGTAGCAATGTTAGCTCAAGTAAAAATTGATTCTCCTGCAGGTGCTCAAATGGTTGCTGGAACTCTTGATAATGCAGCTGATGCTAGTGAAGCGATGAGTGAAGATGGAGTGGTAATTTTTTTTTTATTTAGTTATTGATTTGTGAAGATTTTAACAGAAATCCAGCCACGTACTCAAATTATCTAACATTACTTCTCTAATCTCTAATCGAATACACATATTTTTTTTTTAAGAAACCAATGAAAGGCTCTAGTACTCGATGTTTCCTAATTTTTTGTGTTTTTAGTACTGAAAGTTTTTTATTGGGTTTCTAATTTTGCTGTTCGATTCGATTTCAAATTAATTCGAAATGGGATTCGAAATAACATTTATCGCGTTAAAAGAACAGCAAAAATGGTTTTTTAGAAAGTTTGTAATAACATAAGTAATGGTATAGGTTTCTTCATTTTTTAAAGTAAAAAAGTTTAGTATTGAAAGTTTCTTGATTATTTTGATGCTTCAGCATCAAGTTTATTATAAACAGGTTTCTTATTTTTATCTCCTCAGAATTTTAACTGTTTCCTTTGACTTCCAAAAGGTTTATACAAATAGCTTCAGAATTGAACGTTATTATCACAATCTTATTCCTAGGTATGAAACAAATCGGATGGTACACACACAGTCTTCTAACAAAGGCTCCATTTTCATGTCATAATCACCACGGCTGATTTTAGTCCTTGATAAATCAGACCCCTTTTAAAATCTGTTATAAAAAGGCCATTTTCCATTTTATGATCTTCACAGCTGAAATTTTTGAATGGAAATTAATCCAATTTAGCTAATTACCTGATTAATATGATCATCAATTTTCATAATTTGCTTAATCTTCATCAATAACGATGAGGATTCTGTGGTATTGTAGAACAATAAATAAAATAATATTTCATTAAAAAATGTTTATATAGTCTGTGCTTGGTATAAAAAGAAGAAGCGTTTGATCCTCTTGACGACAAGCCATAATTTCCTGTGACTATTTAAAAAAAGTATACTTCCACATATACATCAACCGTTTTAAGGCCTTTTAAAGGAGTAACTAAGAGTAACAAAGGAGTAACAAAGGAGTAAGGAGTAACAACAAAGACCCTTTCGTAACAATAACTTTGTGGTTGTCTTTACATACTTCAGTTAATAAAATGTCTATTATCTTGATGTTGACCACATATGACTAAGTAAAGGAGCAATTTCTTCAGTGCTTCAGTTCGTTTGATATGATACGCGAATAAAAATATTTTTAGATCTCTTTACAAGCTAATTTATGTTTTGCTCTCTTTGTTGAAACAAAACTGTCAAGTTTTGTGCATTTTTTATTATCTCTTTTCTTACTTATGTATTTGTACGTATTATAGGAAAAATCTTTAACAGCAAGTGCAAACATAGCGAATTTCGCTGATGAGCTTACTGCTGCAGAACTTGCAGAAATTACACAAAAGACATTATCAGCGACGTCAAAGTTTACAGCAAATGTTAAAGGAGAAAAGGTTAGGATTTGCTTTTGTAATCACAGAAAGTTGATTTACAAATTATTTTACCTAACTTTTTTTACAGCTAAAGCATTTGTCAATAGAAAAAATATCCCTTGTTTGACTTTATAATAATAGCCGTTTATGTGTATGTCATACAACTAGATCTTGTGCTAAAGATGCACAAAATAGTGATGCCTGAAATATTTATAATGGACAAAAATCTAATGCTCGGTGCATCCATGACAGGTGAACTGATGGATTTTTGTGCCGGCTAGCGAAAAGTTACGGTATTAAAAGTATAAGAATTTAGGAGAAGATAAAATTCATTATTTATTTTATTTAGGCATATTTTAATCGAATTTGTTTATATCTACTATAGGCTGCTGAGGCTTTAAAAAATGCGATGGCGAGTGAATCAGCGTTGACAACAGGCGCTGCTGCTAATATGGTAGCTGGAGAATCGGCATCAAGTATAAAAACATCAAATGGGGAAACCAAAGTTTCTTGTATTGATCCGAAAGATAAAAGTAATGACTTAGGTGGATTTGAGTTACCTGACATGGACGAGGACGACAATGAGGGAGGATGTACAGGTGCTTCGGTATGTCTTTACAATGGTTGCATAGTAGGATGTTTTTTATGCATCAAGATGGATGATTTTTGGATTATAGAAAAAAACGTATTCGTGAAGATAATATTAATTGCAAAAAATTCAAAAATTTTAATTGT
Organism: Hydractinia echinata; assembly: GCA_030067915.1. Taxonomy (NCBI): domain Eukaryota; kingdom Metazoa; phylum Cnidaria; class Hydrozoa; order Anthoathecata; family Hydractiniidae; genus Hydractinia; species Hydractinia echinata. The sequence continues at coordinate 1,489,411 of JASGCC010000065.1, forward strand.
TGAAACACTCTGATCTTAATAAACTTTATGTCGGTTTTTTCAGATTAGAATATTCTAATTCATGACATAAGGGAATAAGATGAGCGTAAATGTGAAATGTTTTTGTTGCTTTTTGCCTTATTATTTATTGATGTTTTTTTTTGTTTATTCACTTGCCCATTTCTTTATTTAAGAATTCGATGGGCAAAAATAGATTTGCATTTGACGAGTCATCCAAAGGAGTGATGGGTCCAACATTGGGGCTTGAATTATCAGCTGGTTTAGGCAAGAAAAAGAAAGTGCAGAATCTGACAAAACCAATCAGACTGGTCATACCGAACATTGACCCCTTACCTGTACCTGAATCTCATACAGCGTACTGTGAATTGATGAGGGTTGTGCATCTAGTAAAATGTGATGTAAACACGTCCAGTTTGTTTTTAAAAATGAAACCTAAGGATGACAATTTTACTGGAAATTTATTTGCTTTCATGAACAAAGGTTAGTGATTCTGAAAAAATGCTGCAGGCTCTTTGCTGAGTAATTCTGACAAAGATAATGCACGCTCTTTGGAATGGTTAATCAACAAACTTGATGAATACTTCTAACAAAGCGTGCTGGCGTCAGTAGAAATTGACATGAGTTCAGTTTGAAGAAGTCTGTTTGCGATCAATGACAAGCGAACTTCGAAAAGTTCGTAGTCTTTGATAAGAACAGTGCCTATAATTGCTTGTGAGATTAACCTATAAATTCGGCCTTTTTTAATAAATTACGTGCAGAATGCCAGTCTTGCGAAACAGCAGCTCCATGTGAACTGTGTTTCGAAATACTGTTATTTATAGAAAAAGATAATAGGAATTACTGAAATGGTAAACCTTTTTTTTTTATTTGCTTATTTTAAGAGTTTGTGATTTGCAGTACCTTAAAAAATTAAAATTCTCCCCGTTAATTTCATGAGCATTTAATTTCGCGAAATGCAAAACTGATGAAAATTCAGAAGAACTGAAGTACGCAAATAGTAGCAATCGTCAAATTTTACGAATTTCGCAAATTTGCTAAAAAAATTGGCAAAATCGTCAAATTTAATTCTTGCGAAAATTTATTCCCCAGAGGTATTATTTTTTTTCATGTTCTCCATACTAACGTTAAATGGTCTTTAAATTTAGGAATTGCACCATCGCTAGTTGGTCACCAACATAACTGTACGTTACCCAAACCCGTATCCAGATGGCTGGGAGAATATGACAACAGCTGCACAGCAACATTTCGAAGAAGAGGTCAAATGGAGGTGTGTCATTTCAGCAAAGGCGATGGAAGATTACTGTGAAGGAAGGTATATCAACATCTCACGTTAATTCTCTTTTGTATACATCTTGTGTTGGTGTTTACTGTGCTAATGTTACAGCCTCGTACCTTTTTTCGATATTATACGTTCGAGAATTTATTGCTCGATTTTTTCTTTAGGAAAATAATTATTTGCGACAAAAATTTGCGGTTCTAAAAAAATTCTTCATTCTGTTTTAACTATTTTTTATGAATTTTGCATTGAATGTCTCAGAGACCAATCTTAATTAAAACATTTTATTAGGAAAAACTTTTTCAGTTGACGATTGGTCATATTTTTGGTGGAAATAAACTTTTGCGAATTTTCTAAAAACAGCAAACGTTTCTTCCACAATTTCATCTTATACTGAAGGCATAGCAATTATCCATCTGATTTGTATGATCTGTTCTCGTGCAACAATAGAAATGCATTTTCTTTAGATGGTGTGTTGGTATCATCTATTACACAAATTCTACTAACACTACCACCAAGTTGAGACCAAGGGATTATCCTATTGAAGACGCGAAATGTTCTAGATTAAACTACACGTTTTACGCCTACACAAGGTCGTGTCTCTACTGGAGTCATGAACAGAAAAAATGGTCAAGTGAAGGTTGTAAGGTATGGTGTCATTTTGTAACCTCTTCTAGCTTTTGTTTTATAAAGAAATAAGCTATTTCCACGCTTGTGAGCATATCTTTGAAGCAGTAAACCCATATGGACATGCTGCGTTGTTGTTCAAATAGCTGAGTGTATCATTCTACAGCGTGCGATCAATCATTCGTAAAAAAAAATATATCCTACTTGCATGATCGTAAAAATGCCGTTGTAAGAATTAGCCAATCAAAACTGTAAAAAATATAAACAAAACTTTACAATGCGGATGTAGAGCGGGAAGGATTTGCTAACTTATTTCAGAAGTCACTTAAATACAGACACTAAGAATCCTGTTTTAAAAGTATATATATCCAAAGCAGAAATGTTTTTCTCACACCCTGATAGGGTTGCAACAGAGCAATAGTTTGAAAGTTTAAGCAAGTACTCGCGAAATAAAACAGTGGAGATTAACTAGAGCATTGTATGGTGAGTTTAAAAATACGTGGAAATAGTTAAATGGGGTTACACCTCAACTCTCCAGAAAAGGCACTGAAGTTTGTCAAATAAAAGTGTCATGATAACTAAAGACATGATCAGAAAGAGAAAGACGTTTTTTTACTTTTTATTGCATTCTTTCCGCAATTTTGTTGATGTCCCTAATACAATTATAGGTCAGTATGGAATCGAAAGATAATGAAACTGTTTGTTATTGTGATCATTTAACTGACTTTGGTGGAGGCGGTCCGTTTGCAGAGCCGCAACCAATCGACTTTGGAGCCGCCTTTTCAGGTTTTTCGAATCTTGGTGAAAATCCAACTGTGTTTGCTGTTGTTTTGTCACTGATCGTTCTGTACTTCATGATGTTGGTTTGGGCTCGAAGAAAGGATAAGAAAAACTTAGAGAAGGTAAGCTAAAATCTAAATTTCACTGGTTTCAAGATCTTACGGTTAATGGTCTGGTTAAGGATATTACTTTAGGGACCCACAATCTTGTTCAAAAAAGTTTCTAACTTGCCAAATTTTATTCTCAGTGATCAGAGCGAACTTAGATTCCACGGATTTCGAAGTCTTCGCGGATCATGACGTGGATTATTTCATTGTGCCGGCGTGCTATAGTGTGACTAGCAAAGTTATAGCGCTGTCAATCCGGCTTATGTGTGTTCAACATCAACGATTTTGTTGCTGGCCTACTAACAGTTTTTAAAAGAATGACAAAAACTTTGACTCACCAATTCTGTGCAGGATTCTAGCTAATCACTTGACTTTATTATTACTCTGTTAGTTTTGTGATAAACTTTGTGATTAAAAATTGTTTTGCAGCGAATTCAAAACAGTTTCGCATGCAACATTTTGTAAAATGGCAAAAATGCTTCCGCCAAATTATTATTTATATTTCTTATAAGTGTACGAAAGAAGGACAAATTATATAGATATGTGAAAATTAAAATGCAATAGTAAAATTTCATTGGTAATACACTCTGTCCTATGTGAAAAAAGGGGAATATTTGGAACCAAATACAATCTAAGGTTCTCTACTGTTATAGCAAGATTTCCTATTAAACTGAAAGAGATAAAAACCGAAATAAGAAAAACGGATTATAAAGTTTTGTTCATATTTTAAAGATGAAACTATTTCTTGTTATTAGGCAGCATTAGCTGAACTTCCAGACAATCATCGCGGCGACACATACTACTATGAAATAGCTGTTCAAACAGGATTCAAAACAGGCTCCACCACCACATCAGAGGTGTTCATCAAACTGTTCGGTGTTCAAAGCGACACACAACCAAGAAAACTTAACAACCCTAACCGTAAGTGTTTCAACAAGGGAGAGACAGACACCTTCTTGCTGGCTGTACCATATAGTTTGGGGAATATCAAGGAGATTGAAATCTGGCATAACAATACTGGCGCTTCTCCTGGGTGGTTTCTGATGCAAGTTCAGGTTAGTAAGTAGACAGCCATGAGACATAATCACATGGAAGGAGTTTGTATCTAGTATTTGTAGTTTGTTATTATGTTACACTTGATAGACGTTTTGATTGGATGATTTACAAAAAATCAACCAATCAAATGCTGACATTTAACAATTATTTAGTTATAGTTCTTTTTTTCAAAAAATATGGGGAATATTTATTTATTTTATAATTATTATTATTTTTTTTATTTTTTATTTTTTATTTTTTAAAGTTGTTATGGAATATATTAATAAGGACGTAAAAAACGCTGGAAATACTTCAGTGACACTGATCCTCAAGCACTAATCCTCCTTTATTTTAATTGTAGAAAAGTTCTACCCTTTACTTCCATCTTATAACGCTTTTGATTTTCTCTAGATAACAAACCTCCAAACGTATCAAAAATTTCAATACGTTTGCAACAAATGGTTGGATGTTGCAGAAGATGATGGCTTGATCCACCGACGCCTCGAGAAAGCTGATAAAGAAGATCTGACCGAATTCAGTTTTGCGTTCGCACAAATGGCGCGAAAAAACCTCTACGATGGACACATCTGGTTTTCAGTGTTTACGCGACCTGCTGCAAGTACGTTCAGTACAGTTCAACGATTGAGTACATGTTTCTCGCTACTTCTGACAACCATGTTAGCAAATGCGATGTTCTACACCGGTGGTAAGTAGGATTTTTTTTCATTGCCGTCGTTTTCATCACCATATTTTTTTTTATCTTTATTCTACTTATTTTTTTTGCTTTCACATTTCTTTTTATAAATACTTATATCAAACAAAATTTCGAAAAGAGACATAAACTTTGCAAAAAATCACGAGAGTTTTTCTCAACAGTTTTGACTTGAAATTTTCTGGTCGTTGAAATATTTGATGTTATTTTTTTAGACGATGCACCACCTTCTGATGCGATTCGTATTGGACCTTTCACCATCTCAATCACTCAAATACGCGTGGGCTTTACAAGCAGTTTGATTGTTATTCCTGCCAATCTGTTGATTATCACATTGTTTAAAAAGGCTGGTCCAAAGAGGGACAAGAATGCAGAAAAATATAAAAAAGAGGAAGAGGAGGAAGAGGAGGAGGCAGGTTCTTCTGTCCCTGTAGCTGCTTCCAACATTGACTTAGAAGAAGAAGGTAATGCAGCCTTTTTCCCCTGAACTTGGGCCATATACCTAAAATTTCGATTTGTAAACGCAATTTATATTGTTAAAAAAGGGACAGAACCCAAGCCCAATTTTTATTATTTTTTTTGTCGTCGAATAAGGTGTAATTTAAAAAATGTTATAAACTAGGTCCTTAATAGACACAACCCTGCGTAGTCCCATTTGAGTCATAGAAATGGCGGAATTCGCTAATTTTTGTTAATTAGAGGGGTAAAATTTTACGGGTCAGCCTATTTCGTACATTTAGCAGAAGTTTAATTTCGCAGATTGACCTATCTGACATCGAATTTATAGAGGAGCTGCTAATTAATCGATTTGCCATATTTTTGCGGCTAGGGTTAAAAAATAATTTCGGGGATTTTCAAAACATATTTCTCCCCGCAAAAATTTCTCCCAATATAATTATTTAGATCGTAATAATTTATTGTTTTTGTTTAATCAGGCAAAGTGAAGAAGCACAACAAGCGAGTCAACTTTCTTAAATCGATTCTATTTGCTGGACGGGAAGATGACGATGATGAGAAAATGAAAAAGAAGAAGAACCCATTACCTCACTGGTTGATATATATCGCCTACTTTTTCGTGTTTGTCACTTCCGCTGTCAGTTCATTCTTCGTCATCTTGTACGGGTTTACATTTGGAAAGGAGAAGTCAGATAAATGGGTTGTGTCTATGCTTATCTCGTTTTTCCAGTCTGTCTTGATTATCCAGCCTGTAAAGGTATTTTATTAATTTGATGCGTGGTTTAAGCAGAAGCAGATATTTTCGTACTGTTCTCTCATCAAATGTACAGCTCTTCTTCTAGTACATTTAAAATTAAATTTCATATAAAAACAAATCTCACCACGTCAACGTCAACTAAATGATTTATATATACAAAAAACCGACGTAAATAATATGGTGAAAAAAGGGTGAAAATGCTAGCTGCAAATGACGTAAATCTTTCTCCTTTATAAACCATCTGAAATTTATTTCAGTTATTATTTGCTTCTGCTGTTTCTTCTGTTTTGACTTCTTTAGTATAGTTGCATTGACTGAATGATGTTCTGTTTACATCGAATCACTACCATATCTTGTAGGTACTTGTTTTATCTGTCATATTTGCACTTATTGTGAAAGATCCAACAAAGGACGAAGATGAAAATAAACAAACCAAGAGACAAAAAAAAGAAGAGACTGGTAAATTTTATTTCTTATGGCGCTATCTTGTATACTGTTATACGGCTATGTTTGCTTCTAATATACTATGTTGTGCTGTGTAGTGGTATATTGTGCACGGTTACGAGACCATAATTTAACGTAATATGCCTTGTTGTGCTTTGTAATGCTATATTGTACACGGTTATCAGGCCATTTATATTGTAATATACCATGTTGTGCTCTGTAGTGTTATATTGTACACGGTTACAATGTCATTTTTTATTGTACTATACCATGTTGTGCTCTTTAGTGCTATGTAAGTGTAAGAACTCGCATGATACTTCTAATATTTGTACCAGTACAAATTTCAACTATTTATTTTTAGATGAAGATGCGGAAGATTCACTAGGTGAAGATGATGACATCCTGAAGACTTTGAATACATTTAAACTGCCAGATGAAAGACGTTTGGAGGAATCACGACAGCAACGACTAATGGTATGTTACAACGTCTTGTTTGTTTGTGGATTAAGATTTTTTTCACGTATATGTAAAGTAGTGATTTTTTTGCAAATATTTTGCAAGGGGGAAAACAAATTTTTCGCGGATGATCGTATGCACAAAAAGACGTAAAAATTTTATCTAATGTTTTCTCGAGTGTTATGCCGTAGAAGAGTAGATTTAGTGGATAAGAGTGGAATGGTTAATCACCCATGCCCTAATAAACGTCAAAGTAATACCTAATCACCTTAGTAAACGTCTATACTCAACTAATCGACGCGTGAATAAACGCCTATATGCGTTATGCAAAAGGGATTAATGAAAAAGCAATGTTTTTTTAAACATAACTATAATTCGTTCTTATTTATTCTTGAGAATATTGTACAATTTTTCACTTACATAAACCAGAGATGTTCATGCACAATTTTTTTTTCTTCTGAAGCTCGGTTGGAAGGATTACCAACCCAAACTAAAATAAACGCCCTTAGAATAATCACCCCTTCCAACTAAACGCCGGGTTGACTTCAACTTTTTAATAAACGCCCAGGACAATAAGCGTACATATTGTAACAAGTGATCCCTACTACTTGGCTGCTACAAAGACTTAGTTGAATATTATATAATTTAGGTGATCGCTTTTTTATATAAGAGTAAATAAAAATGCATTTTTACATATAGTCCTTTTTCTTTATAAACGAGTTCACCAAAAGTTGTTGTTAAAGTTTGCATATTCTTGAGCGCAACATCGTTCTTGATTCTCTTTCTCTTTCTTGGTCTAGAGAGTACCTACGTAACAAACCTTATTCACTGTTTTCATTTTTACCTCTGCGTGTATAATAACAAACCGTGTTTTCTATCTTCAGGAAAAACGAATCAAAGCAATCATCAGAGAAATAGTGGTACATCTCATGTTTGTTGTGTTGTGTTTGATGGTGGCTTACGCAGCGTCTGACCCGTATTCATTTCAATTATCAAACAGCGTGCGCAAGCAGTGTCAAGATAATGGCGTGTTACAGTCGTATTTCCAAAGTGTGTCCTATGCTGACGAGTATGGGGAAAAAAGAAAAGTTGTCAAAGCAGCCCAAGTATGTACCTACCACTGACCCTTGCTATACCTCGCAGACACTTGCTAAACACTGCAGTTCCTTGCTATACCCCGCAGGCCTTTATTATACCCCGCAAGCCCTTGCTGTACCCCGCAGGCACTTGTTATACCCCGCAGGCTCTTGTTATGCCAAACATTAATGTAAAAAGGGCTCATGAAGTGCACCACGTCTTTGTACTTATATGATCTCTCTCAAATATACCATTGCTATGTATAGTATTACACCAAACAGTTTATTTTACGACGGAACAGAAACCATGATTTTTACTTTTATATTTATTTATTTTAAGGTTTCAAATCGCCTTCAATGGTTTGACTGGATTCGGTATTCTGTGACCGAATATTTATTTCCCAACGGTTGGTACAATGGCGATAAAAGTTACGAGCCGGGCTTCACAGCTGACACAGAAGCTTCGAAGGTTCTCGCCATGGCAAGGATACGACAACTGCGTGTAAAATCAAGTAAGTTAAGGGTACAAATAATGTACAGGACTTATTTTCTTAGGTGGTTAGTCTTAAACTGCTTCATCTTGCGGAATATATTTAGTCATTTTATTAGAGGTAGAATCAGTATTTTTTCGAACGTAGCTTTCACAAAAAAGGTAGTTTCGAGGAAGCAGGGAATATTAGATATTGCATGAAATCAAAATGCGAAATATTAAAAAAAAAATTCTGTTGGATTCTAGCTACCTTGTGGATTAAATTTTTGAGATTCTTGCTCGTTTAAATTAGTATGTTCATAAAATTCCTCAGTGCGTTCTGCTAAATCTTTTTTTCTTTCAGTGTCTTGCACGAAACATCCCGTTTTTGTTGACCTGGTGGTTGAGTGTAACGCAGGCTATAGTATGGGAGTGGAAGAAACTAATAATTATCACTATGGGTGGACGCCACCTATCAACCGATCTTCGCGCTTACAGTTGAGAAGAGGCAAAAGAAAAGCGATGTACTTAGGATTGGAAACACCTTGGAGTTATCAAAGTAAGCAATTTTTTAATTAATACTGCGTCCATTTCAAAGGTCTTTCTACACTGGTATGTCTATTTTAAAGGCCCCTATACACTAGGCAGTGTATGCAGCCTTTAAGGTTGATAATACGTACTGTACTACTAAAAATAAAACGAGAAAAATGCCACCAGCCAATTAAATTTCCATGTGTTGTAAAGCAGCAAATTACCCAGAACGCTTTCGGAGGCTTCAGGAGAAACCAAATACTAACCTTTTTAATTGGGAGTACTGAACAAACTTAATATAGAAAGATAAAAAAGTTTAATAGTTAATCTAATTTTTTAAAATAAAATCGCGCGCATAATAAGCAGATTGATTTCATATAAGTTTCTTTTTCGTATCTGCCTTCGAAAGATGTTTTAAAAACAGAGGTGTGAAGGGTATAGAACAGCAAATAACACACCATGCTTTGGGAGGATTAAGATATAAACCAAGATACAAACATTTATAGAAGTGAATAATGCAAAAAAAACGATCATTGCTAATGACGTCAGCAATGATCCGTCGATACACAAAATAATTTTTTAAAGATTTGTGGAGCTGTTGCCCCTAATGTGTAGACGCTGATCAAGCAAATGTATGTTGATGTGCTTTTGACAAACAGTTAAGGAAATATAACCGTTTAAAAACTTTTGCTGAGACCCGCCAAAGTACAAATATTTTTACGAACATATGTGTACCCGTTGCCTCTGTTGTATGGAGCTTGAAACTCTGATCAAGAAAATGTATAGCATCATGTACTTTTGACGAACATTTACAGAGATATTGGGGTTTAGAATTTATTTTTATGACGTCATCAACCCGTCTGTTTCAAACCGGGTGGGTTGACCCAGTTTTAGTCATTTTGGTCCCAAGCGATCCCTAGTTACTCACGTGGGAGATAACGTTATTTCCACCCGTTTCCAAGTTATTTGGCCTCAAACTTCTAAGTGCATTGCAATGGCCGTGTTAATTTTAAAAATGCTATTTACGCCAATTTGCCCTATTCAAGTGAATACGTAATGTTAAAATGGTAACTTAAAATAGTGAAAAAATGAGACGAAAGTACTTCCTCTTTTTAAGCCTTACAGACTTAGCCTATTACTATAGGCGATTACGATCTGTTTTTTGTTTTATTTTAGGTGCCACGGAACTTAAGAGTTTCCCGTTCTTCGGCAAGTTTGCAACATATAGTGGATCTTCCTATTCTGTCAACATTGGTCCTAAGAAAAAGTTTGCCAAGGCTATCGTTAAAGCGATGAAAGATAATTTCTGGGTTGATCGCTATACCCGCGCTTTGTTCGTTGAAAGCAACATATATAACGCGAACACGAATCTGCTGTTAATCGTGACCATGTTACACGAAATCTTACCAACTGGCGGGTGGAATTTTTTCACTAACATTCAGTCGTTGAGACTTTATCGTTATGTCGGAGGTCTGGGTTCGATTATTATGCTGTTTGATTTGGCTTTTACCATCGTAACACTTGTTGGTTTGTATAAAGCGATCAAACATGGCAAAAGACAGGGATTCATGGCTTATCTGTCCAACCCGTGGAATTTTCTACACGTGGTTGTCACGCTCTGCTCACTTAGTGCCATCGTTTGCACCGGAGCACGAATGCTGGCCGTTAAATGGGCAACTGCAGAATATAAGGAGGAACCCGAGCTTTTTGCAAGTTTCGCGTATGTTGGCCAACTTGAATTCTTCATCATGGCTTTTATTGGATTTGTGGTGTTCTTTACCAACTTGGAATTTCTGCGCATTTTGAGATTTAACAGACGTATTGGTTTGCTAACAAAAACGATGTCCATAGTTGGCAAGCCATTGCGTTCATTTGCGTTACTTTTTATGATCATCTTCATGGCGTATGTATCGCTCGCGCATTGCATGTTTGTTGATAAGCTTCCGACTTATTCAACAGTTGGAAAAACCTTTGTTTCGCTCACGAAAATGTTTCTAGGTAAATTCAAAGTATATGAGTTTCTTGATAATGCTCCTGTCATTGGTCCAATTCTGTTCTTCTCCTACATGCTGGCCATCCAAATGGTGCTGATAAATATGTTTGTCGGGATTGTGTGCGATTCGTTCGCTTCTGTGAGGGAAGAAGAAGACAACACACAAGAAGCAGATGTCTTGTCGTATATGGCGAACAGAGTTAAAAAGATAGCTGGTTCTACGACAGGTGTGTGGTACTTCTTTAAGTTTCGTTGCTTTCTGTTTCAGGATAATTCTTTAGAAAGTCGCTAGGGAAATATTTGTGCTTGTTCCGGAAGTATGGATTGTTAAGTTGGTTCCTAATAAATTTAGATCTTGATTTCAAAACATTTTTTCACCTTAACGAGGTACTTACTTACTTACTTACTAAACAGTAAGGTAAAGATGCGAAAATGTTTGCAGTAGCATTGTTGGCGTGGATTTTTGATGAACTATATAAGCATCGATGTGTGTTTCATCAATTTTTACGGGGTGTCTTTTTAAAGAAGGGGGTTGTCTTTTTTGCTGGGTGTTCTGGCATTTTGTAGCTTTCTATAAAGTTCCACAACTGAAGTAGATTTCCACTTGATATATTCGCGATAAGTTAAAATGTAATTGTTAAAAAATAAATTGCGTCATGCCACGCTATTTCTGAATAGTATCAGTTGTTTGTACTGTATTTGTTATTCAATGTGGAGTTACTTTACGCAATCAACAAGGTTTCTAAGTTCTTTTTAAAACAAAAGCTTATATTCTCCATTCGAATGCGTGATCAAAATTATTTTATCAGAATCCTTTTTAGGTGTTTGCTCGGTTCTGAAAAACACTATTTATAGTCTCGATTATCCTGCAAGCTAGTTAGCCACGCCTTGAGGTATACTGCATATACCTCGGCGCCATGTTACGTGTGCACAATTCTGTTGTTTTAGGTCCTGACGTTCCCATCTATAGCGAATGGAAAACAGATTGGGAGGTGATGATGGAGAAGTTAGAAGAGCGCTGCGATAATTGTGTTTACGCGCTAGGTAACTTCGAAAGCGAGGATTCAAGACAAACAAAATGGTTTGACCCTAAGAAAGCTGACGAGAAGAAAAAAAATATGTTGGTGGCAGTTTTAGGACTTGAGTACTTCTTGTACGATAAAGAGGTACGCCTGGAGACTGTGCTGACCCTTTGCTTTTTTTCACCCTTCCTGTCTATTCTCTACCAACTGGTCATAATGATTTCCTGTGTCCGGCAGCCAATACCAAGATATGGTTTTAATATAGAATTATTTATATTTCTATGATTCAGCCTATGATGACTTGGTTATGTTTACAAAAGTTTGCGCACATTCTTGTAGGTAAAAAAGCAGGACCATATGGGTAAAATGAATATCATTGAAATTCGTACAGATGTTTTTGGAAGGACAAAATCCAAAATTATTTTTCAACTACATTCCTTTTTAAAAAAAAAAAAGGTTTAACTAATTTTAAGCAAAATTTGACTTCTGTGGTTTCTTGTTTACATTTTTTAACCCACAGAAATTAGTGCCCATGCCCATTGATCTCAACACGAAATCCAAACATGCTGTGTAACTGTTTCATTTCCTTTCTGTCGTAGCTATGTGACGGTATCCAGGTTTTGGAAAGAAAGTTAAGAAGAATGACGGTGACAGAATCAAAAGTTTTCCTTGCTGCTGCTGTTTTGAAACGAAAGGACGACTTGCTCCAGGAACAAGGAAGAGCTTCGGAAATGTCGAATCAATCCAGAATGGACGGCGACTCGTCAAGCGATAACGACTCCGACAACGACGACGGCAAAAGTTCATCGGATTCAGAAGTTGATTCGTCGTAAGGGTGAAGAGGAATAGCTAGTGATTTGAAACTTGACGTATATAAAAGAGACACAATATTGTGTGACAAATTTACATCTTGTGTTTTTGCATTGTTGCTTTTATTACGCTGTTTCGTTTTACGACGGCCCTTGTTATAAAATTTGTTCGGTCGAATTCTCGCGAATACGTCTAACGCCAGCCCATGTTGGCATGAAATCAACTCATGTTAAATTGACTTATTTTTTTTCAATCTTCATTATTATTATTTATTCATTTATTCATTATTTAAACTTTTCAATTGTTTTATCTTCATAAAATTAGAATTTTAATGTTTTGGTTTTGAAGTGGTAGGCTGTGCGTGTGTAAATTTGAAAATGATGTATCAATTAAAAGACTTTTTGAAAAGTGAATTTAGATGCAAGTAAAGAAAACAAGCATTTTGAAGGTCGACGTTCATCTTAGTTTGGTTTCCACAATAAAAATGATGCAGAAAGGTGCAATGTTAGGCAAGATATACTCGTTGAAAAAATTTCAAAAAAATCTTTATATGTAGCACTTACACTGGACGACCTGTATTTTGAAGGAATTTGTATTTCTGTACAGTATTATTTGTTGTTATTTTTTCTTCATTTTATTAAACAGAAAAAAGAAGCACTCAAAATTTCATTTCTTTGTTTATATATTCCTCCCCAAATGAACACTTTGTAACGATTGATTAAAATAAATAAAAAATAAATGTCACGTTTGATCTATTTGATTTGAATTATTGGTGATAAATTTACTACCTTCCAAATGAAAACGTGTAGACATGAATCGTTAGTGCTTTGCGCAATACCCACACCACCGTGAAGAAACTCACCCTCGTCCCCAGGGGCTTCTGCCTTTTTGACATCGAGGCGGGCGGCGAAAATACCGTCAAGTAAGCGCTAGCGGCTTTGACATAGGCAACAAACCCTTGGGACAAGGATGCCGTGAAACTTTTAAAAGATCGCCCTCGTCCCCAGGTTCTCTTTCTTTCCTTTTTCATATCACATGACAAAACGTTGGAAGAGATCTTGCGGACGAAGGAAGATATCAGTTTTGTAAAAAATTCGCCAAAAACCTGAAACAAGCATATATATTTTGACAGAAGGAATCACCGATAAAAAACCTAAGAAGCACTGGGGACAAGGTTGGTGTTCCAAAGTTTTTGTGTATTTTTTTACGCTGTTCGCGTGTAGCTTTAACTTGTTGTTGATGTCATGACAAAATTTGGCAAATCACTTTTGCAAAAAAAATTTTTGGTACACAAAAAAAGTATTCGGTTGCGGTACAAACTCTTTAGTTATGATTTTGTTGCTGCGTTATTTGAAAAACGTTTTTATATAAATCAGCTGCTCCTCTTTGCGTGTTCGAACAACACTGGCTTATACGCTTTTTTTTAAGAATATACTCTATAAGAACATTCATGATGAATCTACACAAAAAGTTATGAACACTCTGAGAAAATGCTCATCTAGAAATTTTGCTTGTATCCGATTATTGATGGAAAATTCTTTTCCATGGTTTTATTTTGTTTGTCAGTTGAAGTTAAATTAGGGTACTTTAGGTGTGATTATCACACCAGTCTCAGATGTTTTAATCCTAACCGTAAGAATATGTTAAGAATATATCAGGATGATTTTTGCCATAAAGTTAAGAATATTCATGTTGAAACGAAAAAATTTCTAGTGAAAATAAATTGCAGTGTAGATAAAGTAGATAAACCAACTACTCCTCGTCCCCAGGACTTTTCTACGCCTATAAATTCTGGTCCCATCAGAAAGCGAAGGCGTATAAAAGCCATGGGGACGAGGTTGTACAGATCCTTTGAACTAACAAAAAGAGTTGCAACCATGGCATCTTGTATTTTTTCTGGCATCGGGACGATGATACGGACATGATAAGGGGCCCTAGGAACAAGATTAAGATAGTTGCACCGGTGGTGATCAGCCGAACGCACTTTTTCAACGTACAGGAACATGTCGGTCCCCTTTTTCTGTCTTCGGAAGCATATTTTAAGAATCCATTATTTTTTGAACATTTACTCCGCCTTCGTTCTCAAGAATGTTTTAGATATCTTCTTTCATATCAAGAAGGCAAAAATCCTTGGAAATAAGGGTGAAGTTTACTCGCACAAACTTTTAGAAGCAAACAACGATAATTTTGAAAACCGCGTTGAGAAATCAGTGCTACGTGAAGAGGATCAATAACATGACTTAGTTTTTTGCGCTTTTGGCTGCGCGAAAATTTAACGTGCGTGAAATAAAAGATGGTGCGCGAAAAGTAGGTTGCGCGTAGGTTAATCATGAAATTAAATAACATCAATAATCCATGTTGTTTCGTGTAAATCTAAGATTGATGTAGCGATTGTGCGCCAATCAGCCATATAAAGCGACCTTTTTTACAAAAGGAAAGTTAAGATTTTTATAAACTTAATTTTTTAAGAAGTACAATTCTTTGAATGTTCCGTAAAAAGTAAATGTGCGCTAAACCTAGATGCGTGAAAAATTGAACGCGCAAAAAAAATGTGTGCGAAAATATTTATAAGTTAGCAGTTTCTTTATGTCGATAAAAAAATCTTATCCTCCAAAGTTTAACCTCCCAAGGTTGTCATGTCTTAATACACCAGCGGTATAAAAAAGCTAAAAACCTATCAAGAGTTACCAAGAAGTAACTGAACGTTTTCGCAGATTGTATGAAAGTGAGTTTCAACGGAGCTCAACATCCCTTTAATCTTGGAGGAAAGATTTCTTCCTCCAAGCTTTAATACTGCATCTACTCTCGTTCACACGGTTCTGAAGCAAATTTGTAATATACGAATTAATGCGAGAATCGGTGTACGATGTTACATTGGAGAAAGCAATACAGTGGGTTTTTTCCTCCAAGATGGCACGTAATATTACAAATTCAGATGTAATCTGAATTCATAACAAGCTAACTTGCATAATATCCAGTACAGCTTTATCATCTTACTTATCTCGTGAAATTCCCGCCAAAATAGAGCTTTGGAATGGTATGAGGAATTAAAAATGGCTGACACAACACAATGGACTACCAAAATGGAAACTTATTAAACAACGAAAAATTTCACCGGACAAATGTAACATGTTTTACTGTAGAGAGAGAGAGGAAGGAAAAAGCAAACATTTTGCATGCTTCGAGTGAGAAAATTATTTTTAGCTCACGCTCCACAAATTTTGTTCAACGTTACACATTTTTTTTATAAGACACGACTTTATAAGAAATTTACTAGTCACCTTCCAAAATATTAAGAAACTTGCTTGTTTTAAAAATATAAAAATTTCTGTTAGAAACCTTTTTCAACATAGCTCCCATTAATTGTAATCAAGCGTCGAATGAAGTTTTTCTGACAAATTGGTAGGCGACTTAAAAATTGACGATTTTAACAGAATAGAAATCAGTTTAGATGATGAAAAACAATATTTCATCCTGTTGCATATATGCTGATAAAAGTCAATTTGTTGAAATGATGTAAAAATCATATTTTTGATTGTCAAACTTAAGCAACATTTCCTAGTAAAATTACCTCAAAATTTGAGAAACTTTTATTGTCAAATTAAGAAACTATTTGGAAAAGACTTGCAACTTTTATTATTTGGTCGTTTGCTTCATGACTTACAAGAAAAAACCCAGCATTTTTGTTAGAAAATAGATGCATGACATGATAAAAAAATTGCTTTCATGTGGTGAAATATTTTGATTGTTTCCATAATAACCATTGGTAACCATAACAACGTTAGATTTATCACTGTTGCTCTATTTTTTATGTGATTATTTATTTATAATTATCGTAAAAATTCTCTTCCCTCCTAAATTTCGTAACATCCATTTAGATCTCTTATTTTTGTTTATTTTTGCACAAATTTTAAAGTTAAAAAATCCATATAAAACAAAATAAAAAGAAATGATAGATTTCGTTGTCTAACATACGTTTTTAACTAAGAAGTCACTACGCTTTTACAGTGAAAGACTGTGAAACCAAAAGCAGTAAAATTTGGAGTCAAGCACGGGATTGAAAAGCAAGTTCATTCCAAGTTTGTTTTGCCTTTTTGATAAACGTATTAGCCCACGTCAGAACAGCTATAGGCAAGAAACTCTGGAAATGTCGATAGGTCGGAATTAGAGAGATTTGTAACTGTCTGAATTTGCACTTAATTGACATTTCCTTACTTCTTGATACAAAAAATGGCGGGACGAAAGGACCACAATTTGAGGATTGCAGGAATGAATTAAAATGTGTTTTTTTAATTGCTAAGCAAAGCTATGGACATCAAAATCTACCTGTATACAGACACCTGTTAAATCATTATTTATAAAAAAAATCTGATTTAGTACTGCTGTGATATTAATATCAAATTTTTATGTCACCTTCCCAAAGTTTACTGCGTGTGGTGAATTCAATAATTAAGACTATTGAAAACATACTGACTTTGAGCAGGTTGTATTAAAATTTATAATTGATTTACATATAAAATATATTGTCAAAAAATATTCCTATAAGGACATCTTTTTTGTACGTATTTTTTCTCTTTATCAAATGACTTTTCATCGAAAAATACAAATTGATCGAGAAAGATAAAAAAGATTTTAACGATGCTTTTAAAGCAACCGTTGGTTGTGTTGGTATTTTTGCACCTTGAGGTAATGATTTCGAGTATATTTTTGAATTTATTGTTTTCATTTTTATATATACAGTTTTACGAAAAAAATGTTTAAAATATTATAATTTTTTACTAAATTTTAGTGGTTGTCCATCACGTGTTTGTTGGCGCGGTTTTTTTTAATAATAAGGAACCTGAATACTCTAAATTTTTAAGAAACTTTAACTAGTGCAGTTTTTTCGCTTGGAAAATTAAAAAACCTAGGCTACTAGACTTCTTGCTTGGTTTCTTATAGAAAAAACTTTTTTTTTCCTGTTTTTCTTTTTGGTGTACTGTAGAATTAAGCATATTTTTCTATAGTCGTTTCTCTCCAAATCATGTATCCACACGCTTCCTTCTATCCTTCTTTTTTGATGAAGTTTAACACTTGAGAAATTGGACCTAAGGAAAAAAATAATGTATATTTTGTTCAAATTCTGAAACTTTTAAATTACCAGATTGCGTCAAAATCAACCTCATTACCTCGTCTATATTTTATTTACTTATGCAGCCATGCATCGTCGTTCAAGGGGCGTTTGCGCCATTCTTTTGCGCCATTCTTTTGCACCTTTTTTTGCGCCATTCTTACAGAGATAAGCGCCGACGGTTCTGGCATCTACTTCCATCAATAAAAATATCTTTTAAAAATTAATTGTTTCAAAAATTATGAAAAAGTTAATTGATTGATTTTCAATGCTGAAAATATTGTCTTGAGAAAACGTAACACCTTTTTACAATGTGAATTATTCTCTTCCCGCAAGGCTGAAATTGTGTAAGTATAAAGAGTTGTACACAATTGTTATTTGTATGATATATTGTACAGATGTAACCACGACGTGACTTCAATGCTCACAATTTTTAAACCAGTTTGATTTGAAGTTTCTATCATAAGAAAGGTTAGACGGAAACGAATGCTTCAGTGCAAACCCTGAATATGTCTCACCAACGAATGTCTTTTGGAACAAACTCCAATAAGCAACATTTGTTTTCGACCCAGCGCAATTTGCCCCAACTTTACTCTTCCAAAATCCCTGGGGGTAAGAAAAATCACGCTGGGTCTCAAGCCTGGATCAACAGCGCCAGAGAGTGTGGATTTACGATTTGTCAGTCAATATTAGTATTTTTTAGTATATTTTTGTGATATTCTCTTTCCCAGAGTTTCTTGCCTGATGTCAAAGTAGTTCTGGATGTGAACAAGGCAAGAACCCCTGGGGACAATGCTGGGGTTCGCGCGCTCCTTTTTTTTTTGTCCCTGACACAATTCCGAGAAAGCCAGTACAGAAGTCGCATTGTGCTTTCAGTTTTGTTTGATGCGCTATAACTATTTTTTTTCTTTCTTTTAGGCCATCCTCGGAGGCCCCACAAACGCACATACAGGTAACGATTTATTTCTTATTCTTCTTATACTTTTTTTTTAATACTTGGAATGCTAAAAAAAAACACCTAAAAATGTTGCTAGTAGATGAAAAATCTAGCCATCAACATAAGGTTACCTTCTAGCTACCTATTTCAAGACAAAATATAATGGCATGAGTTTGTTTCCAAGGACACAAAAGGATCTTATTTACTGTAGGCCTTCATTTACCATTTATTTATTTGTATTTTTGCTGGTATCCTTATTAATGATAAGTCTGTAGCTAAATTTATTTTCCAAATAAATACTATGCTACTTAGCCAATACACCTGGATTGGGAGTTCTTAATCCGTAGCAACATGTGGGATAGCACTCTAACCAAATCGAGTAACAGTCGCTTGAACAAGAGATATCTGTATTGCTTTATTGCCTCTTGTTTGAGCTACCATACATGGAATGTGCATACCCTGATTTTGGTTTAAGATAACACAATGATGGTTTAAATGTGTGACATTGAGGAGGGATGTGGGTCATATGTAGCTATCGACGAAAAAAAGGGGGGGGGGTGTAAATGATTGCATACAACTGCGTAGTATTTGGTTAATTTCAACTAGTTGTTTGTTATAATAATCACTTGGTGTGTGAATAGGTAACCATCTGATCTTTGCATTAGGTAGGAGGTATTAAATATTGCATGCATATGATTAAACAGCAAAGAGAGTCTCCAAAAGTGAATTAAAGTGAAAAAGGAAGATGGATTTCATAAATAATAAATACTTATTATTAATGTTATTTTCAGTACTTTCTTTTTGTTAGATGAGATTAAAAAATTTCTGCAATACCCTAATGGAACTATGGGACGTGCTTTTGGTCATTTTGCTGGTGAATTATCTGCATCAAAATGCAAAGCCTACTGTAGTTGTAATTCTTTTAACTATGCTGGCATTGATGAGTCTTTTTGTTGGTGTGGTAATTCAGAAGGAGAGGCTTGTAGTGGTGATAATGATTGCTTTACAGTAAGTATATATATATTTGTTGTTACTTTACATTTAGTAAGAACATTGTGACTTATGGCATGACCTTAAAAAAGCTGCGCAGAAAATATTGACATAATCATTGCACCCTAAGCTCTTAAATGTTTGGGTTTATTTGGAAAAGTTGTAAGATGCTAAAAATCAAATTTCCCTTGCTCTACAGAATTGTCAAAATACTTCCTGTTGGTGCTTTTATAAATTAAACTCTTCTCACTAATACATATAATACATATAATGACCTGTTGATACATAAAAAAGATTTTCTAGAAGTTTGTGTTTGTGCCTCTAATATGTACAACTTGCAATGCTGATCAGAAAAGTGTATAGGATCATGTGCTTTTGACAAAAAGGTAAAGAAATAATGAAGCTTAAAGGTTTTTAATGACATCAGTCTCCGCACACACCATGTGAAATTCGGGCGTGCTCTTTATCGCACGCCTTGTTCTACTTCGTACACACGGCAGGCAGAACTGAGCTATTTTTTATATCCCTTACCCAAACTTTACCCAATACATAATTGTTCTTCCGTGTTAAAATGTATCTCTAAAATGTATTTCTATTAAATACCCACCTTCATTAAAATTGCTGACGTGAGATACATTTCAAATGTTTTGCGTCGGCATTGCTTCGACAATATTTTTTTTGTTTTTCAGCTGGCAAAAAATTTCGTCATTAACCTTGTATTGATCTCCTTAAGACGATGACAAATGGAAATGAAGTACAAGTCCTATTGACCTACCTTCCTGGTGGTGTACTTCTTAAGTTAATAGTTCTGTCCCAACTAGCTCTCTATGTTTTAAGATAAACTGATTAGGAAGTAAGTTGTACACGTGCTATTTACGAACTGAAGGTCAGGGCATCATTAAGTTGAATATCGCAGAAGTCGCCAGTGACATGCTTCGAAAATGCTTGACACAGGCACAGTTCAATGCAAAGCAAAACTGTACAGGAGAATCAATTGTTAGAGTCTTCGCAGAACATCTCTTCTCACAAAACCGTGGGCAGGGCTGACTTATTGCCTGCTGTGTCGTGTGGGAGACAGAACTTCTGGACTTCTTTTTAATACGATATACAATTTTTTCGATTATTATTACTAAACATATTTGATTTCTCTTTCCCCTTTTAAAAAGATTTTTTAAACTTTATTGAACATGTTTTTTCTTTGGTATTATTACATCACGAGAACATTCGTCCGAAAGCTGTATTAAGGTACAGGACACCTAACCATGTTCTGGTTATATTTAACTTGCATGGGTGCGCACTCTTCTCGCATTATTCTCTGTGACGATGAAGGTCGGACTGACTTGTGGCATGGTTCCAAATGGTTTTCCGTCTTTCGTTCGAGTCTCAGTGTAATGCACCAGCCAAGCATAAGAGTGTCAGCATGAAGGAAAGGGGCTGACTTTAATGTTCTCTATACCTTACGTTCTTCATAATAACACCATTCATTTAAATTTCACAACAAAATTACCTCAGCAATTTTTTTGCCAACTACTATGCTTCAAAAACTCTGCGCTGCCGCTCTCCTGAATGTAATAATTGCATGCCAAA
Source organism: Hydractinia echinata (assembly GCA_030067915.1). Lineage (NCBI taxonomy): Eukaryota > Metazoa > Cnidaria > Hydrozoa > Anthoathecata > Hydractiniidae > Hydractinia > Hydractinia echinata. The sequence goes on from JASGCC010000065.1 coordinate 1,510,586, forward strand.
ATCATAAGCTAGGCATGCGATACTGATCGCACACCTGTATTGTGTAGGCGTACGTATCACTGCACGTGGGTGCAAATATTCATGACCAAGACTGTGACATATAAACTCGTTGGCTCTGAATCTAATTTGTCAATTAACATTTGAGATGTTTACTTTGTCCGTATTAGACATGGTTGGTGTATTATAAAATGATATTATATATAGTAAAGGTGAAAATAATTTAATGCATGGGCAGACTTAGGCTAATATGCAGTTTATTAAATGTTATGAACTCCTTAATACAAATTCTTAACCTTTCTCCAACAAAGTCTACACCATTTTATGTCTCTGTGAGTGTGAATGCAACAATACATACTTGATTCAATGAATAAAGATACGAAATAAAGGGGCACAATCTGCTTTGTCTAACATTTAATAACAAATTTAAGGGCTATTTGTGATCTAATTTATAATTTTCTTCTGCTGTATTTTTACATCTAGAAAGAAATCGCAAGTGGTTTTGTAGCAGGATTTGAAGTCACACCTTTGACAAGAGTTCAGTTTTTGACGAATTTCTCTCTTAATATTACACCTGTGGCTAATATTAATAAGTATGGTGTGGTGGTGAATGGGAAATTATCAGAATACAATGATAGTATGGTTATTATATCTTTGGTTCAACTTAATAACACTATCATTGTTGAGCCAGAAGGTAAATTCTTTTTCTAATACTTTTACTTTTGTCTTAATCATTTTTAGTTATTATGGATAAGTGCAAAGGAATACAATACAATTAAATTGACCATAGGGTTAATTATGATTGTCTTTTTTCTCTTTAAAGAATTTTACTGGTCTGTTTGTACTTTGTTTTCAATGAATATTAGCATCCAGTATATGCTCCAACATTGTATTGTTGCACGTAAGATGTGCAACTAAAATATACCAACACCGCTAATATTTTAGTGGTGTTGGTATAATATATAATATTTTCTGCTTTGCGAAGTTTTAAATAATTTAAAACAAGGTGCCAATAGAACCATGTGTTTTTTTTTTTGAGAAATCTACAAGTACAATATTATCTAACGAGTTATATACTAAACCCCATGCTTATTAAGTGTGTCTATTGTATTGCTTACAGAGAAAGAGATTTGTTTGGCTTTTAACAACTTATAAAATAGAATATAACAACTTTTAACAACTTATATCCTTGTTTCTTATAGCGTTTTGGGGCTGTCAAAGTGATCCACACACTATTGAAACATACATTCCTGCAAGCTTATCATTGGATTGTGACAGAAATGTTGTGTTAGATGGTGAAGTTGAATGTCATGCGTCAGTGGGAGGAACCAGTCTGCAAAACATAAGTTGGATTAGTAATGAAGGGGAAACTTCATTATCAATTCATGTATCTTACCCCGCAGGTATGAAGAAAACAACTTCTTATTTTTTTTATTAATATTTGCTATATTAAAGCACAGTCCTAAATAATTTATTTAACATAGCTTTTTTGGTAATCTGCAGCACCAGGGGGAGGAAGCATAAAGTGCTCTTTGATGTATATCCTGAACTGTTACTGCATGTTAAGGTTTTGGAATGCCTTGATATAAACTCATCTAAGAAAAATAAAATTTTAATAATTTAATTGAGGTAAAAAACATATCCCAAATATGGACCCTTTTGACCTATGGCTATATGTATTTTGCCATAAATTTTCTTGGGTTATCTATGCTGTGGACTTTGGGTTTTACTACCAATAAAATATGTAACGTAATTGGGATCAAAAATGATGTCTGCAAGAAATTTTCTTATTTTGACGATTAAAATATAAAGCTTTGTTTTTCTGACCATATAATTTGCATATCGAAGTAGAAAGTGATAATAAAGATGACTGGCATTGGGATCATAAATGACGTCATTTTAGTAGATCAATCTATTTTTAAAATAAACATGTATATATACAATACAAAATCACACAACACATCTACAAGCGCTACATCACTTTCAGGAAACTTAATGATGTTCTCAAATATTAATTTGCATTTGTTAAAATTACAATGTTTCCATTAATAATGAAGAAGTGACAGAATAAAAAAAGGGAAGGAAGCAGATTAAAATGACGAAATGAAAAAACGGTACATTAAAAAATCCTACTGATTTATATACATATACTTAACTAGGGGAAATTTTTAAGGAGAGAAATTTTTGTAGTTTGGGCTGACTGTGAAATGTTTTTATTTTGCAATGATTAAAATTTGCAGAAATCTATTTTTTCGAATTTTTGTAGGGATTTAATTTAATTTTTCTATTTCTTCCTAGCACCAAATTCTTAGTCGACTTATGGCGCAACGCTACAAAGTTTGTGTAGAAAATAATGACATAGTCATTGTAGCCTTACATGTTGATGTGATTGTAGGGAAGAAATGTTTTTCACAGGGGTTATTTTTCATGGTTGGGGGCAAGAACATTTTTTATGGGTCATTTTGTGGATTTATGGAAAATCCCCAATGTTTTGGCCTACAAAAATTTCTCTTAATAATATATTAGAGTGTTAAATCCTAAATAATGATGGTAATAATCTGCACTTGTTTATTCCGGCTTGTGACTGAGTGGAATATCAACAGAGCAAGACTGAACAGTTCTGATGTCTTGTTTAACCATGCCGAATATTATGATTTATCATGTATCTTTAATATTTTCCAAGATTAAGAAGCAAACTAAACATTTCGTGTTTTTTAAATTTTTTTTTGTTGTAGTGTTTTTATCTCTTACAACTAATTCATTTAAAGTTAAAATTTTCTTTGCTGATCTTTTCCCAATACAGAATCTACTCACACTGCTACATGTGGGAAATATTGAAGGATGTATAAAAATAGAAATTTTGCATAGAGCGGTGGGAATTTTTATAATCAACTCGAAAAAGGTGTGATTACTAAAGTGGTTGAAGCAGAAATATTCGAGTGAATATATTATCTTAAATTACTCATTTGGTGTTTTGTAGTAAAGATGCATGATAATTGTTAAAATTTTAAGACAAACCATTTTCCATACATCTTTCTTGTGTTTTTTTGTTGGCTTTTTCATGTGAAAACTTGGGAATGTGTTGAGAAATCAAGTTTACATTATAATAAACTTTGTTTAGATCCATACTATTACAGTGTTGGTGGAAACATGGAGACTAATCGCTTTGAAGATTACTGGGAATCGTATGATTGGAGCAATAATGTCAATACTGCTTTTATCAATCCAAACCATGAGTTTACTTCTGAGGGTACCGTCAAAGCATTTGAAGCTTATATAACAAGGATGGATGGAGAATATTCATGTGTTAAATTTATGGTATGTGTATACGCATGTAACATTTTTACAAAGTAATCAGCCTTCCAGTGTACTATCTTGTTTCTACTAATGATTGTAAATATTATTAACTTGAATCATTGATTTAGCAACAGTTCTTATAAAATAGAAAAAGTCGTCAGTTACAAAAGTACATTGCAAAATATTTTAGAGTCAACTCTGTTCATTATCTTTTTTGGTCTTAATTTTGAAGCCATTTCCATTCCTTACTAACTTTTTTTCCTTAGTTTTATTTTTATTTTTATTTTGGTTTTATTTATACAACTGTTGATTATTTGAATATGCTTATGATAATATTTTTTAAATGCGTGTGTGTATGCCTGTTAGGACTTTTGCACAGTTGAAGGAAAATAAATGTGCATTATTTTAATCAAAATTTCACTGTCATCTATGCATTTGCATACAAGTGTTTTTTGGAGACGTGTTCTAATAAGTAAAGTTTGACTGCAAAGCAAAATAAACTATAAAAATGCTCTGAACACGTATTTGTTTGATAGGGCATTCTGAGTAACTCCTAAAACAGCATTTTGCTTAAATTAGATAGGGCACTCAGAACTGAAAAGACTGTCAATAAAAGCTCACACAAGATCCTAAAATTAAGATGTGAAATAATGACTGCAAAGGACATTTTCCAGCTAAATAAAATAATGTCATTTTGATTCCTATAACATGACATTCAGTTAACATTGTAATCAACCATACTTAATTTTTTTGTTGTTGTTGCAAAATAATTCACAGAAATATACCCTTCGATAAACCCTGAATCACTAATTTCCACAACTAATATTTCGAATAGATTAAAAAATTTCTGCTAAAAAATTTCTGTCTATTTTACTTTTGTTTTTTAAATGAAATTAATGTATTGATATTAGTTTTTCCCATTTGAATAAACCGTTTTGAAAAAAGGGTAATGAATTTTATTTTTTTCGGTCCTTTTATTTCAGGTATTGCACTTTCTGAAATTTTTGCAGTAGACATATTGCAGAAAGGAGCTAGAGCCATCTTTTTAAGATTTGTTTTTTTTAAATGTTGCACTATGCACGTACTCAGGACGTAGTCATCAACCAGTCAATGCAAAAATAGTGGGACGGCACAATAATCTTAATAATTAAAGGGAGATTAATGTTTATATTGTAGCTACACATTTATTTAACTTTATTTTAGATTCTAAAACCTGTTTGCTTGTTGGCAGAAAACAAATACTGTGTATTGGAAAAATCATGTCAGCCTGTTGCCACTTTATGCGGAGAAGATCTGTATGATATAACTTCGGTTTATGATATTTATACACGCCCAGTATATGCAATGACATCTGGTAGATTTGCTGTATCAAAGGAGTACAATGTGCCGAATCTGGTTGAAGTGTCCTCCCTTCTTGCTGATTACAAAGTCTTGTACGTTTTCACAGGGACAGCAACTCACCTTGGTAAGAGTCATTAGCATACAATATGTTTCTTTGTTGCTGCTAATAACAGTATTATTATGCGAGTCATTCCATTCTAAGCAGCGTATTTCACAACATTGAAATCTGCCTACACATGCACCAAAGCTATCTAGCATGTGATTGGTTGCACACACTATACATGCTTTTAGCAGACTTGAATAAACTAAGCAAAATTTTCTTTCGACAACAACACACAAAGTTCTTATTACTAAGGAAGCTTTAAGTAAAAACACAGTCTATTACCGCAGGATTCAACTTTATCATCTAAAACAATTTACATTCGCTTTTCATTAACCTAAATAATAGCAGGAGAGACTAAAAAGTATTTTAAAAAATGGAGTTCTTTCTACATCTGGTTAGATTAATTATTATACTTACACAAAACATTTTAAACTTAGTAAGTAGGTTCATAACAAACCTTACTTTTAACAATATTGCACATGCAAATTTTAATGCATTCATGCATGCAATTGATGACACATAAATATTTGTATATTGGGAACAATTATTAAATGTAAAATTTGATGATTAAGGGCCCATTTTTTTCATACCTTAAAATCTGTCTGCTAGTACCACCGATACTAACCAAATTTGTGTCTCAAAAAATCGAAACAACAGCCAACTGCCAATATCGCCATTTTCTGCCATTATAAAAGTAGCGTGTTGAAATAATTATACAAGACATCGCATAATTATGCCTGTGAAAAATTTAAACAATATGGCTAACCAGGGGAAGAGAAAAATAATATCTTTGTTGTGTTATTATTTGGAGGAAAACAGTGTTAACGAAAAATATAATAGTGCTGAAGATGATATATATGTCATAATATATAAGCCATGATGCCATACATCATTAACATTCACATTCCTTTCATTATTTTTTCGTATGGAATGACCCGTATATACATGAGATTCAAATCTGTATGCTCCAACTGCTTCAAGTGATTCAGTGACCCAAAAAACAACACAGATTTAAATCGAAGTGCTTTGAAATTTGAAGCACTCAGATCTGAATCTTGCGTACCAAAGAAATATTAATAACTTGATAATATTTATGATTTAGATGAGAATGTTTTCATTATCTATTTTTTTGTTATTTGTACAGGTAATAACATATTTGTTGTGCCAGATGATCATAGTTTTAAAGTGAAACCAGGTTATATTCTTGGTTGGCTTCCTTGTAAAGAAAATCCAGCAGATATTGGTTATTACCCAATTGATCCTATCTATGAAAGCATTTTTCCAGAATACGAGTATCCCGAAGTGTTCAGCACATACAATGGTGCAATCTTTGATAGAGCTGTGGATTACTTCAAAGTATCTAACTACATGCACATGTTGAGGGCTTATGTCTTGTCTCCAACCAACTACCTGGAAACCTTTACTGGTAAGTTCGATACTAAAAGTATTGCCCTACATTTTAACAATTGATAATAATAATATATTTTAACCTAAAACTATCTTCTAACTTATATAAACTATAATATCTTTGGCAGTCAAAGTTATATGAATTATTTTTGTAAACATAGAAAAACGTTTTGCCTTTCAAACACTTGCATACACGATTGAATGGAATGTTCAAAATCACATTAATGCCCATTGCATATCAATTAATAGGAATCTAGTATTTAAAAAGTAGAGCTTACTTTAATATTCTTGAACATGGGTGAATTTAGACATGCACATTTCATGTATTTAAATTAAAGGAACTTTATTGCATTAAAATTTCGCCATGCCTAGTTGCATTTTTTACTTGACAGTGTTGTTTGTTCAAAAAGGTATCTCTTAATTTAAATATCTCTTTACCATTAAGTTCATACCTAGTTGAAACAGGTGCCAAAAGACAACAGAAATCAATGACTTAAATGAAAAATAATGTTTATTATTCCTGTCTGTCTGTTCAAAATGGTAGCTTATGTTCCTGTGATTTTTTTGCAATTTTTTAGAAACCAGGGTGCTCCTAATTTAAAAAACGCATTATAATAGCACTTATAACTATAGTAATAACCCCTTCCAAGTAAATTTCTTTACTTGGATGGGGGTTATGCACAAATGGCGATACAGGAAATATGTACCACGAACGAACCCTGGTGGAATGTTACACCGGCTAACGGCTAGTCAACTTATATTGAGAAAATAATTATATTTTGTTATACAGCTTTTAATGTAACTTATTTTGCAATATTTTTTTTTCTTCCCTAGCTGCTGGTAACCCTGGTGACACTATAAATATTGAGACTGAATTAATATCGGTAGATAATGTGACGTTAACTTCTAATGATATATGTATCATTACCGAAAAGATAGGCAACCTTACAATCTCCAGTGATGATGCAGTTTATGCAGGTGTTGAACTCACGCTAACATTTTTATTGACCAATGGTAGTGGCGAAATGTATGTGTTATTTCTCTTCTCTTTTTTTGCATGATTTATTTTATTTTTATATTTATTCTTATTTTCAAGTGAACTGGTTTTTCTTAAAATAAATGCTGTCCTTACATTAATTGTTTGAGTGTTTTTGATTGTTTAAAGTAGTGGATGAAGTAAGCAAACTCTTATAATATTGTACCATTCAGAGAATGGTTTAAAATGTCAATGTTTACAGTCAACTCAATTAGCACTATTAGCCTTAGTAGTATATTCCTAATATAGTCATTGTTTTGTAGCCAATATTACTGAAAATGTGCTGGGAAAATGCGTAAATCTATGGCGGTTAACTATGACAGCCTAATAAAGCATATGTTTGCAAACTATTTATTGTGAATGATATGCATAATGAATGTCATCACACTTACGGTGAGCACGAAAACTCTGATTGGCTACAATGAGCGAGATACACTTTATATTCCAGAGACAACTCTCACTATTTGAGTACTAATAAGCAGTGATTCATTCCAGCAGAAAATTGCTGAAGGGCTGCAATAATTTTTTTCAAGATTTGAAGAATTCGAAAAATATACATTATATTGCCTTGATACCGTACTGTACATTATTTACAGACGCCAATTTTTCCAAACTAAAGCTATTATGACGTTTTGACAGAGTACATGCTTTGAAATGTCAAAGCCACCGTTGCTATTTTTTCACATAAATTGTCATCTTATTTTTCTCAAAAATTAAAAACAAAGAAACAGTACAAATTCCAATACTTGGGAGAAAAAATAACAATTGTAAGAAAGATTTTTCAAATCATTAACACAGGACAAAAGGTTATACAAATTGCAACATCCAACTGCTTAAAGCAGTAATAGTATCTTAAAAGTTGACTTATACCTAAATCTTTGTTTAGCAGTGGCATGAAATAAAATTTGAATGTTCAGAAGTAATCCCCTATATTGTTTAATTTAGAAAAAATACTTCTTAATTCTAGCAGTTACAGTAATCTTTCTGTGTAATTTCTGTTGTACTGTTGTCTGTGTATTATAATTCATATTCTCGCAGCTACATATATTTTCCTAAGTTTTTTGCTGTTTAGCTTTTTATTTGTTATATGCTCCAAACCGTGATATAGTGGTAAAATTATAAGAAACTAGGTTGGGAGATAATATTGTTCTTATTCTGATGTTATTTAGGGGTGGCTAAGTTACTGTCAAAAAAATAGATTTAAAAAAATTGTCACTTCTCATTGTAATTCATTTTGCATAAAGGTTTAATGTGAAAGGATTCTATGTAACATCTTATTTATTTTATTAGGTACTGTATTAACTGGGATGATGGATTTGGTCCAGATGCTGATAAAAAATGCTCTATTAAAGTTGAAAACAAAACAGTAACCCATGTTTGGAAACTTCCTGGTGTGTACAGTGTGTTCGTTGAAGCCTACAACATGTTTTCAGTGGAAAACACGACAAAAGAAATTAATGTGCTTGGTTCAATAACAGATGTAAGCTTTGTCGAGAATATAGGTCCAGTACCAACAAGTGAATTGCTGATAATTGATTTTAAGGCTGTAGGCTCTGGAGGTGTTGATTTTTCAATTGATTATCTTACTAACGAGACAGTAAATACAATGTTTAATGGGACACTGTCAAGTTATTTCATTGCTCATGTTGAGAGAGCTTTGCCAATTGCATATGATGTTTTATGCAACGTAACTGTGCACCATCCATTACAGTCAAAACATATTTCTGCTTATGGGTCTGTTGAAGATCCTGTTGGAATATTTGAACTTCAAACCAATGAAACAGGAGCAACATATAATCAAACAACTTTTAAGATATATGAACACATTGGAACTAATGTATCTTATTATTGGGATTGGGGAGATGGTGAGACTGACAACCACACGTATATTCGTGAGGCAAATCATACATATATGAATTACGGCAATTGGACTGTAACTATTACAGCTTATAACCAAGTCAGTATTCGAACATTGGAATTTGTTTACACAATACAAGATACTATCCAGGGACTCTCCTTTTTTGGAACATCGCATTATTATGCTGAACATGACAAAAATGCATCAATAGTTTACAGGTTAAACAATGGAACAGGTGTTCGCACATGGATTGAGTATAACACTACTCTAATTTCACCGCTTGGCTTTGATATTGATATTGAAACAAATGATTCAAGCATGCTTGCTCATGGCATTTATGTGTATCTAAACAGGGGTTTTTACAATGTTACTGTACATTGTGAGAACAACGTGAGCAGTGCTATGATTTGGTATTATATGCCAGTGGAAAGTAGAATTTCAGAGTACCAAGTAAATTTAACACAAGCTGAAACTGGAGGACTACTAAACATAAATGGAAATGCAACTTTGGATTTTATAGAGTTGAATGAAACTCTGACATTATATGCTTCATATGTCTTAGGTGGTGATGTTGTTTTTAATTATATTTTGGGTGACGGACGTAACTTTACGACGAGAAATCGATCTTATACTTTTACGTATCCTTACTGGAGTGAGAATGGATCGTTCCCCGTTGTCATAACAGCTACCAATGTTATAGAGCAAATAAATAAGACAATGATGGTGTATGTTGAAATGCCTGTACAAATTCTTCTTGGGTTTGAGATTTTACATTCCGCAGAAAACTCAACAGAAGAAATGAACATGACTTTGGCCATTCAAAGTGGAGATTACTTTAATTGTACATGGGATTTTGGTGATAATACTTCTCGATTGATTTCCTATGACCATTTTCTGGAAAATTATGGGACAGTTCTAAAGCAGTACCCAGCAACTGACGATCCCTTAGTACCTGGTGTGTACAATGTCTCAATCAATTGTAGCAGTCGGCTATATTATGGAAATGCATCTGCTGTAGTGTACTCTTATAACCCTGTCAGTGAATTTGTTGTTGACTTATTTTATGAATGCGAAGGTAAAAACAGAAGCAAAGGAAAAGGAGACAGAGAGGACTTGTTTCCAATAACATGCTATATCATCTTTAAGGTATCTGACCAAACTGGTACCAATGTTTCTTATCATTTTGACTTTGGATATACCGATGAAAATGATAGACCTGTAGAAACAATAACTTATAATAATTCAGAAACAAAACACTTGTTTCAATTTGAGAAAAAATCTACTAAAGATTATTTCCCAATGACGGTAAAAATTAATGCCTCTAATGTTGTAAGTTGGGTTGAAGTTGTGAAAGTTGTTCCAGTCATAACAGAATTAAAAAATGTTACTGTTAAAGGTGATGGAAAAGATACTATGGTTGGTCAGCTAGCTAATATATCTGTAAGAGTTGAAACTATGGCCTATCAGGGATGTTACGTGATCGAATTTGGTTCGGATAGTGCAGAAACTATTGTCTTTGGTGATGAATCCTGCCCTAGTGATGACAGATTTGCATTTTTTAAGTATGTGGGTGGTGTAAAGCTGGCACCACTACAGTTCAAGAAAGTTTATTCACATGCTTATTATTCACAAAATCTATATACAGTGACTCTACGAGCATACAATCCTGTTTCCGAGCTTGTCACTACCACAACGATAAAAGTAGTTGATTTTCCCTGCAATCCACCAACAGCTAGCTGGGCAAGTGCGATGGGAGATAATATTAATGAGGCTTCTATTAAAGCACCATTTTTCAAATGTATGAGATATTCAGTCTTGACAAAAGCTATACCGGATTGCCAGAAACCTAATGCTACCCTAAGGCGATCCTGGCTGCTACAGCATATTTATAATAATGAGGGACGACCTGGAGATGGTCCTATTCCTGAAATGCCCGGATGTGAGTGTTATGTTTTAATTCCATAACACATTTTGTGTACTATGCATTTAATATTTTCAATTAAGTTAATTTTTTGTTATCATTGTACCTTTAGATGAAGATGGACTATTTGTTATTGAAAAGCGATTGTTAAATTATGGGATCTATTACATTGAGTTTAATGCTTCTATGTATCATAACACAACTGGAGTTCCTGAGCAAATACCAGAAACAGAATCATCAATTTCTGGTTATTTTAACATTACAAAATGTCCTCTTGTTGCTGACATAGCAGGCGGAACAGGAAGAGCTGTTGGACATGATGGTATGTTTAATAAATTGTTATCCTGCGTTCTTTTCTTGTTGAATTTATTTATTTTCTAATCTTCTTTTCAGCTTTTAGATATACTCAATCAAATCTGGATATTGTGTCAGTTTTGTTGTTTTAATCAGTGCATGTAAAGCCTCGTAAACTTCTCTATCCATTTTTCAGAACGTGTGCTAAAGTGCTGCATGAGTGAGCACTGGCAATTGTCAATTGTCAATGTAATTTTCTTAAAGAACTGCTTTTATTGCCATGACAAAAAATTAGAATGTGACGTTCAAAATTAAATATTAATATACAGTTTGTAATTTAAAGTATTACAAGTTTCAATCCATTCACCTTTCGTACAAATTAAGTTACTTTTCTGGAATGGCAACAAGTTAACTGATGCTTCTTGTTTTGTTTTTTTTAAAACTACCAACTCCCTGCACTTTCACATTAGCATTTTATTACAACTTACTGTGCTGCATCCGTGACTTTGTGATTGACAATACCCAATACTGGTGACTAAAAGATGTTACATAGCCAAATAACAAAGGACAGTTTCATTACTTTTATACCTATTTGTGTCTGTTTTTAATGTTCCCATGTTTTCATTACACATGTTGTGACTGAAAACACTTCCTAGATTGGCTTCTGGTAATACATTAGCTTTACAACCATATTCTGTTTTTTTAAGGCAAACTTGTTTTGGATGCTTCCCAGAGTCATGATCCTGATATGGAATGGGGAACAGAGATGGATCTGACGTTTGAGTGGTACTGCAAAAGAAACAATAAAGATTTAAAGGGTGTTGCATTAGAAGAATTTAATCCAATTTTGGCAAATTCAGATAAGGTTCGTTACCCTAAAGCACCTGATCCATCAACAACGAATGATTCATTACCACGCGACAATTTTATTGGATGTTTTGGTTCAAAGATTGGTATACTAGATGGAGCAGGTTCTTTTTTGTTTTCTTTCTTAACATTTTTAGCATTTGGGCAAAGGATATTGCAAAATCTAGTAAGTAAAAAAAAAATACTTTAAACAAGAAAAAAACGTTGATGATTATTCAGATATATCAAGCAATTATAAATTTTAACTGAAATAATCTAGGAAGAAGATCGGTACAAATTTTAAAGTTGTTAAGTATTAATGTTCAGCTTAATGCTTCTATTTTTTAGACTTCACAAACCGCCCTATTATCAAAATTGAGAAAAGATTCATGCTGTACTCGCAGAGTTATGATATAAAATTCCGACTAACCAAGCCTAACAGAAAATCTCAAACAGTTGATTTTGATCTTAAAGTGTTACTAGAAGAACCACCTATTGTTGCGATAAAGTATGCAAAATTTATTAAATTCGAACTTTAAGTACTTCTAACTTGCCAATGTGGTTTAAGAACTTTTGCTGCTTCAATTTTTTAGATGCAAGTTAAACTGTCTTCAAAAAGCAATTGTTGTCTTTAAAACATCACTCTTAGCTGCATGTGAGAACTGTAATGGTCGTACACCATATTATCGATGGGAGATGTACCAAAAGAAAATTGGGAGCAATTCACCGGAAGAAGAATTTAAAAACATCACTTTGGAGTTGAAAAATTATGCGACAACAGATATTACATCTGAAAAAAATTTAGTTATAAAATCAGGAAGTTTTAAGGAAGGTAAGATGTATTGTCTATTTAGTCGGGGATCTAAGTTCTAATAATTGTGTAAGAGTGTTACTATATTTATATATTATCTTTTTCTTAGGTTACGATTATAAGGTCAAGCTGTTCAGCTCCTGGAGTCCAAACACAAAATTTAATCCCAACAAGATTGGTTTTTCACAGTACACTGTGGAAATCAATACAGCACCTATAGTCACAGCAGCTTCTTGCGAAACACATAACGACCTTGATAAAGAAATAACTACTGCAACGTCTCTCGAGACCAAAGTGAAAATTTCGTGTAATGGTGTAATTGATGCTGATATCCCACTGACGTATAAATGGTTTTACAGGCGTGTTCGAAATGTTTCTGAGGAGGTATTAGATACAGAATGGAAACCTGCTTCTTCGCCATCATCAGGTAATTTGACAGTAAATAGATGATTATACGTTATATCTAAAGCTTTGTTTCCATTGTGGTTTTGAATGGGTTTTAAACACGTATACTAAATTAGTCTGTTTTAATAAAAGCTGCTCGACGAAGAGAGAATTGTGTTGAAAAAAGATATTAAGTTTTTGTATTTTAAGACTGAATTTTTAATCCAACAATGATATAAACCAAGCGATATCAAATTATGTTTGGGTGGGAGGTTCCGTTTAAGTCTAAAATACAATTAAATTGTGCTTTTTTCTATTTTTCAATACACTTAAATTCTTGTGTTGAAAATTGAAACCACAACTAAACCACAGTGAGGGCCAAGCTTTGTTATTTAGGAAAGTGTCTCTTATTTTTTATAATCGAAGCAAGCTACAGATCTGATCATTCATTTTCTTAGCTTTGTGCTACTTATCTATAACTAATCTAATGATGGGTTTCTACTTTTCACACTGAATCTTAAACAGGTGGTGGTAAAGCCTGCATGGCTTTACCACCACCTTAATATACTTGGACGCTTTCCTGGTAGTTTTATGTTTTGGGATTTAATAAAAATGATTGAATTTTAAATAATTTAAATTTATTTATTCAGGTTCTTCAATGTCAGATCTGTTTTTTCTTCCTCCTGGTGATAAAGAAATGGGCCAGCAAATTAATATCAAAGTGACCGTAACAGATGTTTTTGGTGCGACGTCAGAACCCATATTTACCAAAAGCCTTAAGGTGTGTTAATTTCTTCGATTTTTGTTTATTTTGATACTGGCATGTCTTATTTTCTGGTAATGCAAAATGAAATGAAAAATTTATATCATGCAACATCTATTTTGTTATTACTTTGCCACATCCAAAATACTTTCTAACATCTGTATTGACGTATTCATATTGTTTGTTCTCTTAGACAATCTGTATCTAAAATACTTGTTTTGTTTTTTGTCATAAAATCAAAATGTTGTTTGGTAGCTTTGTGGACAATTTTATGATTTCATTATGCCTTTTTTTTAGGTTGTTGCTAAAGCCATGAAGAATGACCAAATTGATGATATTTTAAATGATCCGGGTGTTCTCAACGATCCTGGTTTGATGAGTAACGTTATAAACAGTATGTTGGACAGTATGGATAGCTTCGACGGTGTCAATCCAAACAAGGTAACATCACGTTTTCATTTTAAGCGACGAATTATTTCTTTTGGATAAATTACACATTGTAGATAAGCTTTTATTGGCAACAAATTATTATGGACTAGTCGGTAAGGCCTGTGGAAAAATCTACTTTGCAAAAAAAGAAATAACAAAGATCCGTCATTTGAATTGTGATGACGTCAGCAATTATAGAGATTACAGGTACCTACGCTGTGTTTTATTCGAATATTTTGCATGTTTTGACACTACGCTAGGAAAGTTGATTTAAGGTCGTGAATGTCGTGATTGTTAGTATTCTTGTTGAGCAAAATAATAGAGGCAGATTTGAAAAAAAATTGGATAGGATATTTCTCTAGAAGCTATTATGTTCTCTGTCCTTCGTAACCTTGGAATAAAAATAGGCCTTACCATTGATGAAAATCTATACTAAACAGTAATGTTAACCAATTTTAAATTTGCTACATACTTTATGCTCAGTGCAACTCAGTGGATGAACGTGCAACGAAGATTGTTTCATTGATGTGAACATTTTTATTTGCTGGTTTTTTGTTGTTGTTGTTGATGTTAGCGTGTTTTAAGAGAGTGTTGGTTTTATAATATACATATGCATTTTGTCACTGTTTCCTAAAAGGTTGTTGTGCTGTTAAGTCCAAATTATTTCTGTTAGTCTTAACTTATTTTCATTCTGCTATTTCTAGCTTATTAGTCAAATGATTAAAATGGTGTCCAGTCTTCCACTTGATTCAGCTTGGTCTTGTGTGATGGCAGCTGAAACACAGGATTCTATCACCAAGAAACACTATGATCTTGGCCTGAGAGATACTGACTCAGCAACAGCATTGGTAAGAGAATGTCAAGCCTACTACAGTTCAAATTTTATACACAGAAGGCAACTTAAAGAATTATTGTTATCTAAATACCACGTTTGTTAAAGCTTGGTTTACACCTTGCTACATTTTTAGGGTTCTAAGTTTGTGCGTGTAGAAATTACTAATTAAAACTGAAGTTATTTTGAGCGAGTTGTTTCTTATTGATTTTGTAGAAACAAAATTTGATTACAACTCAAAATATTGCAAGGTGCTCTGAATATTTACCTATCAGAGAGTTGGAAAAGGCGACATTTCACACGTTAACTTCATCTGCAAGATATACTGGTGACCTCATTGGCAATGATGTGAGTATTGGGTTGTGAGTCTGAAGAATTTTTGAACGTTTCTTTTTTTAAATGTTACAGCGTTTGCTTTTTCACAAGTTTATAGATTCTGTGTTTAATGAAAAATTGCTTAATTTGCAAGTATATTTTCGAATGAAAGGAATATCAATAGGGTAAAACGTTAACTGAGACACAAAAAAAAAAGCACTAGCTATTTTTAGTTTCTCAACCCGAAAAAAATACAAAAAAGAAATTCAATCAATCAATAATATTTTTGTCACCTTTAAAATTTAAATCCTTCTAAATCTTCTTACTAGTTTAGACAAACATTTTTAATTTTTTTTCGCCAGAAATAATTTTGGCAAATGGCTGACTTAGGTATATTTCACAGGATGAATCTCCACAGTTTGGATTTAAAAAATCATCAAATTTCGCAAATACGCAAAAAAGATTGTTCTCATATTAAAACTGCAGACTTCTTCAAAAACTTAGCAAAATGTTTTCAGTCGTCATCAGTTAATTGTGGTGAGTGTCACCACCACTCTTTCGAATTAACATATTTTGGCATTTTAGTCTTCAACGAATTTGCAATGGGCAATGCGAAGTGAAATGATATTATCAACAACAACAGCATCTACAATGATCTCTGGTGAACCACCATTGGCCATGCATTACAACAATGATGATTACGTAAAACTGTCTTGCGTTGATCCAAAAGTAGCCCGCGAGAAGAAATTCGATTTGGGTGGTTTTACAATACCAAAAAATGCAAATGAAGGTGGAAGTAAAGAATGTATTGGAGTCATAGTAAGTAATAAAGCGGTTTCATTGTTGTCAGTTGACTGCTCTTTGGATTTCAGCTTGGTACATATTTTACTTCTTCAGAATCTAGAATGATTACATCACAATATATTTATAATTTTCTTGATACAGAGCGAGCTAAAACTTGGCATCCTCTTTTGTCCACTGTAAGAATATTCTTTATATTTTTCTTTTATACATTTTTACAAAAGGGCATGGTTAAAACAAGTGGTAAGGTTTAAGTCAGGTTATGGTGTAAGAGTGGAGTAAAAATCCAAATGTATTTTTAAGTAGTTTAATCAACAAATACTGATATTATAATCTTACATACTGTTCCTTAGAACACTAAAGGGAAAAATCGATACACATTTGATGTAACATCGACTTCTGTTTATGGGAAGACCTACGGAATGTCTTTATCTCCTGGTAGAAAGATGATCAAAGAAATTAAGAATCTTACGGACGATCTGGTTCGTCTGGTGATGCCAATGAATGATAAGTTACCCTCTCCCGAATACCACACTGCATATTGCGAACTTGTGAGGGAAGTACATTTGTTGGATTGCAAAGTAAACTCAACCGCAATGATGATTAAAACGGTACCAGTCAACAAGAGCTTTGATGGGAATATTTTTATCTTCATCAACAAAGGTGACATTACGTAGATTTCTTTCATCAATTCGGATACTGTAACGGATAGGATAAACACTTACGCTAAAGTTAAAAAATCAAACATCTCCACTGTCCCTCCTCTCAGGCAGTATTTTAGAGTAGCATAAGATACGTATAGCATTGCTTTATTCTGCTTGCAAGTCCGTTCGCGGTCATTAAATGGCTCCCAATGGGAGGGCAACACTACATAAACAGTGCGCCGAAGTGGAGACACGAACCTGAAACCGAATGCTATTAGTACACCATCTTATCACATTATTTTTTTAGGCTTTGCTCCCTCTCTCGTTTCTCACGACATCAACTGCACACTACCGAATCCATATCCAGCCAATTGGACTGATCTTTCTTGGGAAGAACAGCAGCACTTTGAAAGCGAAGACAAGTGGAGATGTTTCATTACTGAAGATCAAATGGACCGCAAGTGCTTAGGAAGGTGCGTTGAGAGAACCTTTGGCTCGTCTATTTGTTGATAATATTTTTTTTAGATCTTTATCTTGTATTCCAAAAAGATTTTTTTTTATGTTTTATTTGTTTGTTTTTGTTTTGCTTGTTTTGTTTTGTTTGTTTTGTTTTGTTTTTGTTTTTGTTTTTGTTTTGTTTGTTTTGTTTGTTTGTTTTTGTTTTGCTTGTTTTTTTGGTTTTTTTTGGTTTTTTTGTTTTTTTTTTTGTTTTTGTTTTTGTTTTGTTTTGTTTTGTTTGTTTTTGTTTGTTTTTGTTTGCTTTCGTATTGTTTATTTAGGATAATACGTTCCATTGTAAACTGCTATCAATAATAACTGTTATCAGTCTTCTTCGCATTATGTTCGTCTTAATTTTAGTTGTTGGGCTTTTTTATAGATGGGTAGCTGGTGTGGTTTACTATACGAATTCCACCAATCACACTGAATACATCAAATCAAGAGAACTCTCACTCACAAAAGCATCGTGCCCACCACTCAACTACACTTTTATGTTCTATTCAAGAGCTTGTCTGTTTTATGATGAGGAAACTGAGATGTGGTCTGGTAAAGGCTGCAATGTAGGTTCAATTCTGCGGTTTTTTTTATAAAAATTACAAATAGGGGAAGTAATTTTCGCCGGTAGACATTTTTTCCAGTTTTTTTTCTATGTTTCGCGAAGAGAAATTTTCGCGAATCAGGTGTTTACAAATTTTTTGCGAGAATTAATTTTCGCGCAATACAAATAGCAATAATAGAACCAAAAGAGTTTCTTATGATAGCTTCCCATCCTTATCTTATTTAATCAAATTCGCGAAATGGTAAATTTAAGATATTTTTTGTAAGAAATAAGATTTTAAGAAATTTTCCCACATAGTTGACTTTGGTATATTTCGCGAGAAGATATTTTGCGGATCGGAACGAAAGATCGCGAATTTTTTCGAATTCGTAAAAAACATTTCTTGCAAGAATTACTTTAATCTCGCATTATTACGAATACTATCGTCTGTATATAAATATATTTAATATTTTCAGGTTTTTAAATTTTAAAAAATGGCGGTCACTATATTTTTTAAGAATATACCATTCTTCTGTAGACTATAATAAAACAAAAAAGAAAAGATTTTATGTGCTTTAAAATATGTAGAACAATGCCTGCTGTGTGTTTGTGTTATGTATTCAAGACATGATGTTATTACTGAATAGGCGAGTCGTGAAACAAAAGACAATGAAACTGTCTGTTACTGCAATCACTTAACTGATTTTGGAGGTGGAGGTCCATTTAAAGAACCAAACCCGATCGACTTCAGTGCAGCGTTTGCTGGTTTCGCAAGTCTCGGTGATAACCCGACCGTGTTTTCAATTGTGATGGTGATTCTACTACTGTATCTGATTGCATTGCTTATAGCGAGAAGAAAGGACAAGATAGATGCTCAAAAGGTCAGTAATATGTTTCACTAAAATATAGAACAGAATGATAGAATTCTTAGTGATTCAAGCATATTTATAACGTTCTTCTTCTTATTATTCCGAATATTTACAAAGGATATCCACTTCTGTTATCAATGTGGGTCCTGTGTTCTTAATGTATTCTTAATGCCTACCCAATTTCCCTCACATGGCATGGGTTAAGCCCTAGCTGAGGTAAAGACACTTGCTAAACATGCCTGCGTTGTGGACCGAACCGCGGACCTTGTGATTACGAAGCGAGCTCCATAATAACAAGGTCAAACGCCACTTTTGCCTAAATAAAAGATTAGAATACCCACTTATCTAATGAATATCTAATGAGGTAGAAAGAATAATAAATCCTGCTGACTGAACGTAACAGGAGAAACGATCACGATACATCCGACTCCTTGATCACGATAATATTTACCTTACCAAACTATTTTTTGCAAATACAGACCAGCCCATATCTCTTGTATTTATATCCATGATTTAGTTGACTTGAGAAGTAACCTAAGATTTTTCCAGCAGTATAGTGGGGTGTCCTTATTTTTCTGACGTCACGTGTGACCTTTTGATAAATTTTAAAAGTTGAGAGAATTATTTAGATTTTGTTGTGCAGTGTTGTGTGAAAGAAAGAGTGCAGGACTCCTCACAATGAAATAATTGACATTGTGTCATATATGAGTTTGTTTTTGTCTTATAGCGAATTGTATACCCACTTGATGATAACCATCCCAACGACAATTACTATTATGAGGTGTCTATCCAAACTGGATTCGACATGAATGCTGCTACGACTGCTGATGTTTTCATTATACTCCAAGGAAGCGAAAACGAACTTGCACCTAAAAAATTACACAATCCAAACAGAACCTGTTTTAATAGAGGTGAAATTGATTATTTCTTGATAGCTGCTCCCCGCAGTGTTGGTCGTCTGGAATCTGTGGAATTATGGCATAATAATGCAGGAGAATCTCCTGGCTGGTATCTACAACAAGTCCAGGTACTGATTATTATCATCTTACTGTATTGAAGATATTAAGGCGACAGCTTGGAAGGTTCTCTTGTGATATGGCAGACTATCTGTAGCATTCATTTATTCATTCATTCATTCATTCATTCATCTATTCATTCATTCATTCATTCATTCATTCATCTATTCATCCATTCACTCATTATTCATTTATTGTGGCTTTGCGTAACTTTTTTTATCATTAATTTCTTCTCAAGGTGCGCGACGTTCAAAGAGACCTCACGTCGATATTTGTTTGCGAAAAATGGCTCGACGTGGCAGAGGACGATAACTCAATTATTAGAACTGTGCCGTTAGCTCGCAAAGAAGATCTGGTTGAGTTTAGTTACGTGTTTTGCAACACAATTCGACGCGATATTTACGACGGTCATATCTGGCTTTCTGTTTTCACGAAGCAGGCCCAGAGTACCTACACAACTGTTCAAAGACTTAGCACATGCCTTTCTCTGCTGTTGATGTTTATGTTATGTAATGCTATGTTTTACAACGTTGATAGTAAGTTCACATTTTAATTCTTATCGGTTTGTGTTTTTTTCTGCAACTGTAGCGGAGTTAATACAGTCAAGGTTGACATAGCGGACAGTAGGGTGCCAAAAGAATTTTCAGCTATGTACAGGTGTCTGCTACATAGAGGAGGTGTTTGACCGTAAATGGTGCATGAAGATGTTTCCGCTTTTTACAGGTGTCCACTTTATAGCATGTCCTCTATGCACAGGTTTGACTGTACAAACCATTGTTTTCTAGTTTGCTATAAAATATGAAATAGTTAAGAAACTTGTGATTCTTTTCTCCAGGTATTTTGTGCCTGCTCCTCTCATTTCAAAATCTATCACTCGTATATGTTATATTCAAGGCCGGTTTTTGTTAACGTAAAAGTGTTGTACAACAGTCGCACAACAGTCGTATAACAATCCCGTTACCACTAATCGAAACACATGTCTTACAACAAATCTCTACAACAGTTACAAAGAGCTGTTACACGGCAGTTAATAGAAACCGACCTTTCACAGAGAACATATAGGTAGAACATCGTCGATTCTGTTTAACAACGTCAACATTCACATTTAGATCTTCCTCCTCCTGCTGAGGTGTACAGGATTGGACCTTTGAAGATTTCCATCGATCAAGTGAGGATTGGGTTCTCCACCGCAGTGATTATTATACCTATTCACCTTCTTATCGTTCTCTTGTTTAAGACAGCTAGTCCCAAACCGGATAAAAATGCACAAAAATATGGACCTGAAGAAGCGACTGAGGTCACGCCGACTGATGCTGAGAAAGGTATGAGAAACAAAGATGTGTTGAAATTATTTTTTTTTCTGTTTGTTTACTGGAACTTTAATGGTCCAATAACTTGATGTTTTCTCTAAGCTGCACATCTATCGAGTTGCTTTATTATCTTCGTGATGTTTTTATTCCAGGCAACGTCACACCAGTTAAAGCCACTCCAGTTAAAGCTGAACCACCGCAGAAAGAAGTTGCAAGAAAAAAACACAACGCAGCCCTGCGTTTCTTGCAATTTATTTTATTCTCTGGTCGCGCGGATGAAAATCAGAAACGTCCTCTACCGTACTGGACACTTTACATAGCTTACGTTCTTGTTTTCTTAACTACGATGGTTAGCGCTCTCTTCGTTATGTTGTATGGCTTTTCGTTTGGAAAAGATATTTCTGAGAAATGGGTGGTTACTTTACTGGTGTCGTTGTTTGAGTCGTTTTTCTTGTTCCAGCCCATCAAGGTGAGAGGTGTTTTCATGTTCATCGTACTTTAGGAAATTATTTTCGCGAAATTCGTGAAAATTATCGGGAAATTCGCGAAAATTAATTCCCGCAGAATTCGGATTTTTTTTTCATGTTCAGAAAACGATTTCCACTAATTTTTTTCTTCTGATTTACCTAGAACTACATGTATACTAGAACTACATGTATACTAGAACTACATGTATATGCGAATTTTAGTAGCCTTTATTTTATATCTCCTACATAAAAGTCCTTGAAAAATGGTATAGATTGATAAATTACAAATTCTTTTTTTGTAAAATTCGCGAAAATTTCATTCCCGCGAATATTGAAAATTTAAATTTTATATTCTTTTTTTTCACGAAAATTAGTTCGTTGTTGTTGTTGTAGTTTTCTAGCATTTTACATTTTTTTAGGTTTTGATATTATCAATAATCTTTGCGGTGTTTATAAAAGAACCTGAACGAAATTTGCAACATATAGAACAATACGTACTAGATGGGAAATTGCCAAAGGCAAGAGGTAACAGTATTTGTATTGCTCGTTTCACTGACGGTAAAAACCTTTAATACTTAAATTGTCAAATTCTTCTAATAACTAAGTAACTTTTCTACTCCCCTATTTTATTTTATTCGTGTGTATGAAGTCTTATAACCATTGTCAACAACTAGGTAAGACAAAGTGTAATAACGATAAAAATTTATTTATTTATTGTACAGAGTTAACTGAGGAAGAAGAAGAGGAAAAGAAAATGGAATTTCGATTACCAAACGAGAAACGACAGGAAGAAGCACGACATCAAAGAATGAAGGTAGCTAACTTATTTCAATCACTACTTGTTGTTTTTAATGTTTAGTCTTGCCAGTTTTGATATAAGAAAAACGTAGTTACCTTATCGGTAAAAAAAAGTCGGTAAAAAGTGACTAAATCTAATATTTTCTGCCGACTAAAATTTTTGCCGACTTTTTTATTACCGACCAAACTTTTTTGCTGACATTTTTTTTTCGACTTTTTTTCCGACCACCTTTTTGCCGTTTTTTCTTCTTTGTTGCTAATTTTTATCAGTTTTATGCAATTAGTATATGTAATCGCACGTTTACGAGTGCAATTAGGAAATAATCGAACGAGTATTTTTTTTTGCTTTTAATTTTCCGAGTCCGTTAGGACGAGGATAAATTTAAAAAGCAAAAAAAATACGAGTTCGATTATTTCCAATTGCACGAGTAAACGTTCGATTACGAGCTAATCACACAATGAACTATTTTTGTAAGAGTAGCACAGGATGTCAATTTCAATGTTTTGATTTTTTTATTACCCGATTTATAATTAGTTCGATTCATTGTAAAGATATATTTTTTTGACTTATCATAAAACGCGAGAAAATAAAAATTTAAATTATCGGCGCTCCTTAAAGAGTGCAGTTAAGATTCTAGAGTGCAATTAAGAAATAATTGCACTCCGCACAGTGCAATTACGATATAATTTGCACTGTAGAAGAAGCGCCAAACAAGAAAAAATAGGTCATCGTGTGATTATTCTTTATTATTACCCGGGTAAAAGGGCGGCATCGATATTTTCGAAAATCGTGCAATGTGATTGGTTAGAACTTACGTCATAGCGGGCAATATTCCACGGTATTGCCCGCTACCATAGCAACCGTGTTTAAAGTTTAAATATGGTAGCATTAAATGTAAATGAAATACTATTGAAATATGTTGAAATAATGCTATGAAATACTACTTCGAAATTCCCAAAGATGCAAAGAAATTTCCAGGAAACAAACGAATTACTTTACCAACTTCTATAGATCAAGATATCAAAACAACTCTCAAAAATAACCCAACACTCCCTGTTAAGCAATTTACAACAACTGATGACCTTCGCACACTAAAACAGATTGCACAAGATAGAAAACGATGGAGTGATTTATCTAAAGTCATTTGCCTCGCCTAAGATAAATAAAACACTGTTTTTTACAAATCGAAAAGGCATAGAAGAAGAAGAAGAAGAATTAAATGTAAATAAACACGGAAAAAAGTAAACAACACGCGAAACAGAAGTAAGTGAAACAGAAGTGAAACTTACTTTTATCTTTTAAAGAATTCAATGTTGTGGCTGCAATGAAAACCTGCTATGTTTACACGATATTCGATTTAAAAAAACATATTTTTTGTTCGAATGTACGTTCCATATGGGAATAGTTTCTATAAAGACGTGGTTTCTACATCCTGCTTTTATAATGTTATATTTTTTGTTGTAAAATGCAGTACCCGGATAATAATCCGGGTACTGCATAATAATCATAAACAGTTATTATAGGGTTATTAGTGACTAAATTCAAAAAATTAGTCGGCAAAAAGTGACTAAATTCAAAAATTTAATCGGCAAAAAGTGACTAAATTTTGTCCAAGTGACTAATATTTTTGCCGACTTTTTATTTTTGCCGACTAATTTTTTTGCCGACTTTTTTTTCCGATAAGGTACTCGTTTCTAAGCATCTGTATGTCGCGCAATCGTTTCTTTTGCATGGGAAATCAAAGCAGACGTCTCGCTTAAATTTTTTTTTAACTTCTGCAATTTAGGTTTTTGAAAGAAAACAAACTGTAATGTTTTGGTTCAGCACCTGTTAAGTTTTAAAGTACCGCGAGATTTTCTTCTAAAATCGAAATGTCAACGGATTAACCCTTTGTTTTTTTGCAACGGGAGTAAATGAAGAGCACTAGAGCGTATTAGTCTCTTTTAATCAGCAAAACAAACAAATAAACAAGCTCAATCTTACTCTTGTGTTGTTTTGAACTATAGGAAAAAGTACTGAAGGCGATGGTGCGCGAAATCATTGTCCACCTCGCTTACGTCGTGCTCGCATCGGTTGTCTGTTATGCAGCGGTTGACCCGAATTCTTATCAGCTCTACGAGGGAATCCAAAAACTTATGATTGACAACGGCGTCACGAGAGAGTATTTTAACAACAAGGCTTACATGTTGGAAGATATCGAACCTGATGGTAAAACAAAGAGAGATGTCAAGCCAGCAATGGAGGTATGTTGAGTTACTGTATTTTAAGAAGCCACGTGGAGGAGAATAAAAACAACACGGTTTAGTACAAAATGGCGTCTATTCTCCACTTACGTTTTGCTTAACCGTTTTAAAACTTCTTCTTGTGGTCTAAGAGTGTCTTTAATTTCACAGGAATTTTAGTTTCAAACATTTTCTAATGGGTTTCTTAGCTAAATACAATTTAGGTGGAAAAAGTTAAATGTCAATTAATGTGCAGAACCTTTTGCTTTTTTTCAAAGGTTTCTTGTAACAAAGTTCTCTGGTTCCAAAAAAAACATGTATCGGTCAGGCCATTGTTTTCAGGTCTTTTTTTTGTGTAACGTGCTTTACAATGACGAAATTTACGGCAGCGAAAACACAAAAAAGAAGCAAACGGATAGAATAGTTATTTCTGCTTAGGATTCATTTTTTCCGTTTTTACATTCTGGGTGTATTTCCCGGACCCTATTCCCTACAATTAAAACCATTTCGCTAAAATGGATACGCCCAAACGCAGCCATGCTTTGTTAAAAGATGGCTTCTTGTTTTCAAAGATTTGTACTGCTTTTCATTGTATGTTCCTATCACTTTAAATTCTTCATAAACCAAATTGTTAATGTTGCGGGCCACTTTCACACTCAAATTGACAGCCGAGGGTATTGGTCATTTAATTGCTGTAAAGGAGACAGGCAAAAGTTTTGTTTGTTAAAAGCTAAGCTTTCTTCATAAGAAAAGCTGTGTAGTGTGAGTTAGAAGGTGACTCATTTTCGTTTTGTTTCGAATTTTCTTTCAACGTTTTAATTATTTTGCATTTTGGAACCTAAAAATTTCTTGTTTTTCACGAGTGTGCTTAAATTAAAAGTTATATACAGCATATAATATTTTCGACTGATGAGTTTTCTGTTTTTATAATGGTTTGTTTGACTCTTATATTGTTCTTCTTTAGGTGAGTAATCGCTTGGATTGGTTTGACTGGGCGAGGTATTCAGTAATTGAATACTTGTTTCCTACTGGTTGGTATAACGGGAACAAGGACTACAAAGCTGGTTTTGTAGCAGACAATGAAGCATCTAAAATATTGGCTATGGCAAGATTTCGAATGCTTAGAGCAAAAAACAGTAAGTGAGAAGAGGATGAAATTTACTTGAAGCGTACTTAAAACTTGCTCGAAATTTACTCGAAGCTTACTCAAAATGTGTTTCTATCTACCTTTCTTTAGTCCATTTAGACACAGATCACTCTCCATTACAACTAGGACCATTGCAACCTCGATCCCAGGGCCTGTAGCGTTTTTTGATATAAGGGTGAAACATCCTCATATTAAAAAACGCTACAGGCCCTGGGATCTAGTTTGGGACCATTGCTATCCTCCTAGATTATAATAAGAAAATAATCCATCAAGTTAAGCGTTAGACACAGCATTCATTCACCAATGTTTTATGTGTTTTCGTTTTTTAGTGTCTTGCACCAAACACGAAGTATTCGAGCATCTAATCCGGCTGTGTATTGCGGGTTATAGCACTGCGGTGGAAGATACTGAAACTTACAATACTGGTTGGAGACCGCTTAACCCGAATAGTACAGCTCAAGAGATTGAGCGAAAAGCTTTCCGAAAAAATAAACGTGAAGCTATGTATTTGGGTTTAGAGAACCCGTGGCAACATCAATGTAAGTTATGTTGAACCTCGTATTAAAGTATTCGCTGCGGAGGCTGCGTATTTGAGAATTGGTAAATGCGGAAGGCTGCGTATTTGTGAATTGTTTGTGGCGGGAGGCTGCGTATTTGTAGACTTTTAACTGCGGGAGGCCGCGTATTTGTAGACTTTTAACTGCGGGAGGCTGCGTATTTGTGAAGTATTCGCTGCGGGAGGCTGCGTATTTGTGAATTGTTTGTGGCGGGAGGCTGCGTATTTGTAGACTTTTAACTGCGGGAGGGCGCGTATTTGTAGACTTTTAACTGCGGGAGGCTGCGTATTTGTGAAGTATTCGCTGCGGGAGGCTGCGTATCTGTAGACTTTTAACTGCGGGAGGCTGCGTATTTGTGAATTGTTAAACGCGGAAGGCTGCGCGTCTGTATGCTAAGGATGCATGAAATGTGTGCGAAGGCCGAATATCCCCTCCGAAATCATCGACGGCCTAAAAACTAATGTTGAATTATTGCTCTGTTTTATAGCATCCGCTGAACTGAATAACTTCCCACTGTTTGCGAAGTTTGGAACCTACAGTGGCGGTTCATACTCAGTAAGCATTGGACCAACCAAAAAAGTGGCAAAAAAAATTGTACGCAACATGAAAGATCATTTTTGGATCGATCGCTTCACCAGAGCTATAATATTGGAAGCCAATATCTACAACGCAAATACTAACCTTATGCTTATGGTAACTTTCGCTCATGAAATCCTTGCTACAGGTGGTTGGGAATATTTCAGCAATGTAAAAGCCATCCGATTGTACCGATACGTAGGCGGGGTACCAAACTTGATACTGTTATTTGATTTCATATTCGTGTTTGTTACATTTGTGGGATTGTACAAGATGATTCGAGGAATAAAACGAAACGGCTGCGCTAACTACTTGAGCGATTTCTGGAATCTGTTACATACTATAGTTACATGCAGCGCACTCGGTGCGATCTGCCTCACGTTCGGTCGTTTGTTTGCTGTGAAAAGCGCTGTGTATACCTACTCACAGGAACCGGAAAAATTTGTCAGCTTCAGCATGGTGGATCAGATGGAAAACTTTGTCATGGCTTTCCTTGGATTCGTCTTGTTTTTCACTAATCTAGAGTATCTACGCATCATGCGCTTCAACAAAAGCATTGCCAACATGACGAAAACAATGAAAATTCTCGGCACTCCCCTCATGTCGTTCGGTATGACGTTCATCATCATTTTTATGGCGTATGTATCCTTCTGCCACTGTATTTTCGCTGACAAACTACGAGACTTCAACTCGGTCAAAACAAGTTTCGTGGCTCTCACAAACATGTTTATGGGAAGTTTCGACATTTACGCTTATCTTGATAACGCTCCCATCTTTGGGCCGATCATGTTTTTTTCTTACATGCTGGCCATTCAAATGATCATGATAAATATGTTTGTCGGCATCATATGTGACGCGTTTGCCGAAGTAGGAGAGCAGGAGGATAACGAAGAAAAACCAAGCGTCTTATCGTTCATGGCTAATCGAGTCAAAAGTTTGGCCGCTCCTAAAGGTGCTATGAGTAAGTGGCGTTTTATTCTTTTATTTCTTATTATTTCCTTCTACAAAGGATTAGACCACCCGTCGTTCACTCCCACCCTTCTTTTGCGCCTTTTATTCCGCCCAACATTATTTTTATTACCAAACGCCTGCGATTATATTTGCGTTGTCGCGATTTTATATTGTTTTCTTTTTACTTTGCAGCCTCCTCCGGTGTGGATCCGATATACAGTGACTGGAAAGACGAATGGGATGTAATGATGGAAGAGTTCGAAGAGCGCGCTGATAACTGCGTCTATTTAATGAGAAATTTTGAAGGGGAAGAAATCAGACAAATAAAATGGTTTAGTGACGAGGAAGCAGATATTCGAAAGAAGAACGCCTTGACCGCTATTTTGGGCACGGATTTCTACGTATACGACTCAGAGGTGTGTATATAAGTTCACTGGATTTAAGTGTACCATTTAGTGTGGGACAGACCTAACAAACTGCTGATGTAATAGCCGGGGAGATCTGTTGTACTCCTGCACTATTTTACGAAAATATACTGCACAAAAAATACCCTATTTCGTATTTAAAATATGGTTATTGCAAACAGGGTCAGAAATGACAAAAATAAGTTCCGCAAAAATTTTTCCCCAAGGTACCATTATAATTTACAGACAGAATGACTTCTGTTTGCTTGAAAAAAACACAAGTAACAATGGATAAATATCTTCTCAAGAGCGAAATTTCCGCAGCATTAATTGTTGCGATTGTTTAAAGTCAACCTCGTCCCTTGCCTATTTGACAATGAAGTCAGCGGCCGCCAAGAACACTAGCGGTTTTCACATCAGGCAAAAACCTTGGGGACGAGGATGGTTTAAACTTACAAAAGTATGAGAATAAGATAAGAATAATTTCAAACTGAACATGCATGAAAAATAACACCTCAGGCTGCAGTCAAATTTCTCTAGTTCTGATAAGAAAAGTGTTGTGGCGTGTAATAGCCGTTGTCACGACGTGATATTCATGACGTCAGATGATCATGAATCTTTCTCGATTAACGAAAACACAAAACAAGTTTTTCTATCATTGATTTTGATTTTGATGTTTTTATTAAATTCAGTTTTGTGATGGTTTGCATGCATTGGAAACGAAGTTGCGAAATATGTCTCCGGCTGAGACAACAGTGTTTTTGAAAGCAGCGTCCATCAAGAGAAAAGAAGAACGCGAAGAACTGGAACGAATGGAAAACGAAGCTGAAATGTCGGACGTTTCAGAAGATGATGATGACGACGAAATTGAAGATTAATGAATTGTTCTGGCGTATTCAGTTGTCGTAAAAATGTCTTGTGTTGGAGTCAAGATTTGGAACCATTTAACCAAGCATATTATTTTGCATTCATGAACATTTTCTTTTTCTTTTTAAGTAATCTGCGCAGGAGAGTTTGTTCTTTTTACCCCATGTTTGTTTTTCTAGTTTTTTTGTGTTTGAAGTTAAAGTACTGAATTACCTTATCGCTAAAAAAAAAAAAAACTCCATCCCAGGGCTTTTTTCCGCATTTTGATAATGGAGCTTGTTTTTACGCGTAACGTAATAAAAAGAAGAACACGATTATTTCCTTATGACGGCGTATTTTATATGTGAAATTGTATTCTGTATATTACGAAACGGAAACTGTAAAAAAATTATTTGCTCACATAATTGCCCTGCACTGATTTATTAACCTTGTTCCCAGGGCATTTGTAAAAAAGGCTCAGGAGCTAAGAGACCCTGGGGGTCAAGGTATTGCTGTATAAAACACCGATTTAGCTAATAATTATTTATATGGACAAAGTTTAATTATTTTCCTCGTTTTGATTGTATCTAACTTCGTCCACAATCATTCTTTTTTTCGCACCCGGATGGTGTGATTGGCGCGAAACTCAGAAGTCAACTTGAGTACTTGTAAAGAACGCAGTTCTTTTGTTGAGAAAAATAAATACGCGTAAGACGCAAATCAACTCCCAAAAAATAACTGAGATTGGGAGAAATAAATGTTAGCAAAGTTATTTTTTGTAAAAATATACATGTATATTGGTAATAAGGTAAAAAAAATTCCGAAATAATTCTTGTTCTTAACCTAAGAAAGAAATTCAGGTTTAAAACGTTCTTAATGTTCTTGGCAAAGTCAGCCTCCACGACCTGTCTGTCTTTTTTTGTTTATATTCTGCATGAAATTTAGCGTGTTTGATTGGTTAATTAAAAAACATATGTCCGAAAACAATGGTGCAACCTTAGCGCGTGCAATGCAACAAAATCTTTAAGAAACGATATTTTCTATACTATTTCCATCTACGCTGCTTTCTTTGTTTCAACTACCTGGTCAATTTTCCTGACTGCGCACGCATACGCACATTTAGGGGAAGGTTTCCGTTGAATTTAATAATTATTATCAAAAGCAAAATGCTCGTTTAATATTTTTAAACATCTAATAAGTAAGGCATACAGTAGAAAAATTGAAGGACAAAAACAAAGTTAAATTTGAAAATTAAAATAAATAAGAACATACGATAAGAAAAAGAAAAACATCTTAATATTAAAAAAAGTTTGTCATATTCACTGGTCGTGTACATTTTTTCATCAATCTAATCAGCATCATCGAACTGTCCTACAGCAGGGACAAAACGTTGACTCCTTGTTGGAAGTATTTGTTGTGTTACACTTTTGTAAACAAACGAATCGTATTGCGCTGTTCCACTGAACGCTTGCTGAGCCGGTGGATACCTGTTTATCGAGTTTTGAAAAGCGTCTATTGCGCTGGAGTTTTTATATCGCCGTTCATTACAAGTTTCGATAACTTTATTGTATTGAGTCTCTTGTTCGATTTCGTTGTCCCAGTCTTCCTCGCAAGGGTCCGTTTTGTCGTTTGTTTTTGTTTTTGTTGCTATGGGGATATTATATGCTACCCAATCATCATCGTCTAATTGCTCTGGTTGTTCAGTCGCAACATTCTTTCTAACATCAGGACCTAAATATATTTCCATGCATTAAGTGCATCAATTTTTGGACCAAAAAATGCGAACAAAGTATTTTCGGATATATTTTACAAATTTTGCAAACAAGGAAAAATCGAACCACAAGAAAATCTTTAACACTTTACAATGCTTAAACGGTTTCTCTCTTCATAACCATATAAAGTGTTGAAGCAAATGAAAAAGAAAACAAAATGGCGATCATGACGATAAGACGTTATTTGAATGATTGTCAATAATAGTAACAGTGATAATATTTATTTATTTATTTAAAAATATTTATACAGGATGAGGACTTCAGTAATTTGCAAATATATACAATAAATACAAAAAAACTGCTATCAATGTCCGTCCTGTCTGAGAATAAAAATGGAAAAAACTTGAAACTGTTCATAGGCTATATTTTATAAACCAAAAAGAAAATTTGAGGTAATTTCAGACCTTTTCGAACGTTTCTTTTATCCAAAATTTTGTTACCTGAAATTTTTTGCACTTAATGTATAGTTACTTGCGGTATGCATTGTAACATAACGTAATAATTCAAGAGCAAAAACTTTTGCGAGTCTTTCACACTATCCAAACGGCAGACAATGCTGTGAAATAAACAAAATTACAACACATACCAGTATGAGATCTCCACATAGACATTCCACGTTTGACAGCCATCTTTAAAGCTTGCTCATTCCAAGCTTCTTCTTCTTCTTCTCCTTCCTCCTCCTCCTCTTCTTTCTTTTTTTTTTCTTCGATTTCACCATTACAGAGTATATCAATCACGGTAGTCGACTGTAGTTTATCAGGTCTAGTTTTACCACGCCAATTGTTTTTCAATGTTGGATCCCTCTCTGGGTACGAGTTTCCTATATGGTGATGTATAAACTGTTTTCAGTCTGTTACTCACAATAGGTTGTAAACCTATAGCGTGACATTTATATTGCATTTGAGAAAGTTTTTCTAAGTAGAAGCTAGTGTTTAATCAACACCGGTAAGATGCAATCTTTTTTAGGCAGCATCTTATTGACAGCAAATACAAAATGCTGAACTTGGAGGAGTCGAGTAATGCAGCACTTCTGAAAGCATGCCTAAGATATTCGTGTTTTTTGCTACACCTCGTGAAAGCTAAATTCGAACATTATTTCACCTCAAATCAATTTCCTGGTCTTTGTCTATATTTTTGTTCCTTGAGAATTTATTCATTGGCAACATTTTTTGGTATGTTTCATATTGTTGTGGTTAATAGTAACTGTCTTGCAAAATAAGCAAAACAGAGCTTGCAAAGACAAAAAATTCCCTGCAAAACTTCAAAAGGCCCTTTTTAATAATTTTTTTTTAGCTATTACAAAGTTATACAACAAGAAGAACAAAACAAAACAACAAGAAACCATACAGATATATAATATCAATCAAGTAAATAGACCAACCTGGAGTTATCTTTGGTACATTTGATAAATCGAAAGCAAAATCATTCTGATCTAGATCTAAACGTTTTAAGCCACGCAGCTTTTTTAGAAATTTTGGTAACTCAGTTAATTTATTATGGAACAAATCTAGTGACTGTAGATTTCTAATTTTCCCAATTGAATCAGGTACACTTCGCAACAAATTGCTATCTAATCTAAGGTCAATTAATTTGTGCAAATTACCAATGTCTTCAGGTAGTTCCTTTAACAGGTTCTTTGAAAGCTGTAAAAAGGTTAAATTCACCAAACTGCAGAAGGAATCAGGCAAATATTCCAACATATTCTGACCTAAATCCAACCATGACAGTTGTAGAAGCTGTCCAAAGTCCTTTGGTAGTTTTGCTATTTGATTTTCATTTAAGTTCGCTTTTTTAAGATTTTTCAATAAACAAAATGATTCTGGCAAAATGTTAAGCCAATTCCCATTTTGAAAGTTGCTTCGCTCCAATTCTGATATTGTACTTCCAATATGGACAACTTCTAGTTCGCTGAGATGACCAAAATCTTTTGACAACGACGTCATAAAATTGGCACCAACTTCTAATATTTTTAGCCTTTTAGAATGATTGCAAAAGTCATCACCAAATGGTTCACAGTGTAGTAAGTTATCTGACATTAAAAGTTCTGTGATATTGTACAAGTGGCTAAACCAAACCGGGACAGACTTTATTGCATTGTTTTCCAGATAAAGTTTCTCAATAACAAAAGCGCTTTCAAATTTTTCTGGAAGTTCTTCTACCTTGTTGTGAGATAAATCAAGTATGGTAAGACACTGGAGTTTTGAAAAACTTTCAGGAAGGCTTTCAATACAATTTGAATTTAAATTCAAAACTTCTAATGCTTTGCAATCTCTGATATCCTTTGGTAATGCCACAAGTTTGTTGTTACTAATTTCAAAGATATTCAACGCAACCATTTCGTCCCACCCATCGGGAAGTACTTTTATTTCATTCTCGTCCACGTAAAGTTCTTTAAGCGTATGCAACATTGTAATGCTAGATGGAACACTTTGAATATTATTTCCAATTGCTGATAAATACTGTAGAGATTCAAATCTTCCAAGTTTATCAGGCAAATTATAAAGGCAGTTTTCGTTTACAACTAGCTTCTCAAGTTTTGTTAAATCTGTCAGCTCATTAGGTAAATATGTTAATTCATTCCCAATTATACTTAATTCAACAAGATTTTTAAGTTTATTGACTTCACAAGGCAGTTTCTGCAAATCATTATGATCCAGTATAATTATTGTAAGCCGGTCAATTGGTAACTGGAAAACTTGCATAGGAAATTCTTCAATGCTACTTGATGAAAAATCTAATTCGTCATTTTCCATACATGCACAAAATAACGAGCATACTTCATCAATTTCTGAATTGTCCTCCATAACAGTCATATGTGCAGTCTGTAAAGTGAAATATAATGTATTCAAATACATACAATCCTTTATTTTGCAAAGAACAAAGTATATATGTATAAGTATATATAACTGGTTTAAAGTTTAATGTCCTTGGAAATTCCATCCTAATGGCTGGTTCTTTCTCCCCTGACTACAAAATTACATCACAACCGGCATTACTCTAACCTGCTTGCCTGCCACACCAGCTTGTGAACAGTAAATGGCTCAAAATGGGCTGACAACATTATACATTAAAGTGTGCCAGAGTGGGGAGTCAAACCTGCAAATTATGATAAAAATTTGGAATCTATTTTAACCTTTCATCATGTAAAAATCCAATGGCTACCACCTATTGTGGATTATTACACAAGTGAGAGAGTTATACAAAGCTTACAAAATTTTTTAAAAAGTTAGTAGAAGTTCTTTTTTTATAATTTATCACCTTCCTTGGTGCATTTTAATATATCAAATCCATGACTATAGTTTTTATTATACAGGAGTTAACTGCAACCTTGTATTAAAAATTTACCAATGGTAATGTTTGGTCCCTGTTTGTTCTTATGTTGTGTTCTGGTTGCGTCACTTTGTCTTTATCAGGAATGCCACTCTTTTTATAGAGTCAAATGTGATGAAATTTTGAGGAATTTTGATTTGAATTTTTTGAACAACCTTTTTTGAGATGTCAGCGTTTTCATAAAGAAACTAAGGAAAAACTAAGGACATTTTTCATTTTTTTTCAAAAAAAATTGAGAATATTTGAGATTTTAAAGGTGAGGCCATGGGTGAATAACAAATTACAAGAGGGTGCCGACTCGCCGAAAGCGCCGTATATGTGAGGGCCGCTGCGGGCGTTTTTCGGGTTTTTTTTCAAGATTTTCGTTTGTAACGGCCCAGAAAAGCCTGTGCCTGTCCGAAACCGGCTGAATTGCGCCCAAAATGCAACGCGCGCAAGCTCATTGTTCTCATTTAAATTTTGTTGAAAGAAGGAATGTGCTATTTTGTCGTTGCGCTCTCAGTTTATTATTTGTGGGATTTTTTCACATCTATTTATGGAATAAATGATATAAAAAACAGTTTTTTTTCAGAACTCTTCCACTATCACTGATCGACATTAAAAGAATAAACAAGACGTATGATATACGCAAACAACGTCGTGAATAAAGTTTAAAAAAAACTGACTATCAGATTGTGATTTCTGTTATGAAGTTAGACACAACATATTTTGCTATTCAGATAGGCAATAATATTTGTTACGCACTTCTATGCAGTTATTTTTCAAAATTGATTTGTGAGATCTTCTTGAACGGAAAATTCCTCGAAATTTCAATTTTTAATGGGTCAGTCTGGGGTAAACTGACTGACAGGAATAAGAAAGACCAAAGTCCCACCTAAAATTTGCGACATTTAGTAATTCCAGTAGACCCTCCCCCCAAAAAAAACACAACAACAACGGGGTATAAGAGAGTCACTCAGTGAGAAAAAGCAAAATAAAAAAATAATATACGAGTAAATCCTAATTGTTCGAAAAAGGAAATAGCTGTAGTTAAAAAAATATATTAACAGAACTGTCACAACAGCAATCTTTGTTAAGGATTTTCCACGACATTACGTAAGAGAGAAACGAAGACGCCCCACCATATCATTTATTAAATACACCGATTTTACAAAATTTGGTTAAAATGTAAGCAAAAGGCAAATTATATTGTAAATAATGACCAAAACGGAATTCTTTTCGCTACGCTAATGGCACTCCAACCTGGAGAAATATGATTTTGGAAACACTACGAAAGAACGTAAATTTTCTGATTCCGTTATTTGTCTCAGAGCCATAAGTGCACAGAATTTCATTTTTCGCAGACTATACTTTCCAGGCATTTGGGTAGACCTTAATTCTGCCTATTCATTCACTTTTTAAAACTTTGGTGGAAACACCTTTACCTTACCAGTTAGTTAAATGCTTTTGAACACTTATCTTATCTTTTTAAAAAATAAAATTAATAACAGCAAAGAAAAATAAAATAGTTACCAAGATGAGATTCGAACACACGACTACTCCCATGTCGGTGCTCAGAGAGACAAAAATTTCCATTCTTGTGGGACACATTTGCGTTTTAATACAAGCTCACGAGCTTGTAATTATATATACATGGTAATAAATGTTTAAAAAAATGTTGTTTTGGGTTGATTCGGGTTTCTCCGGGCGAAATTTTAAGTTGGAAGTAGTCCGACAGTCCCATGGTTTTTGCTGCGTTTCCGGCGGGGCTGTCGGACGACTTCCGCCGTTTTAAAAAAAAACTAAAATTTCGCCCAAAGAAACCTGAATCAACCCGAAACAACATTTTTTTAAACATTTATTTCCATGTATAACTTATTCTTTTAATGTCGAGCAGTGGTATTGGAAGACTGTTTTTTATATCATTTATTCGATAAATAGCTGTAATAAAATCCCACAAATAATAAACTGTAAGTACGACGACAAAATAGCACCTTCCTTCTTCTCAACAAAATTTAAATGAGAACAATGAGCTCGCCCGCATTCCATTTCGGGCGCAATTCGGGTGTTTTCGGACGGGTCCAGGCTTTTTCGGGCGGTTACAGACGAAAACCCTGAAAAAAAACCCCGAAAAAACGCCCATCGTCGCCCTCACATATACGGCGTTTTCGGCGAGTCGGCACTGTTCTGCCCAGATTGCGAAAACGGCCTGTTTACAACCGGGACAGCCGGATTATGTATGCATGGTCCGATTATGTTTATTTTGCACTGGTTATGTCGTGGTGATCGGATTATGAACGCTGATATAATGGCTGGCCAGGCAGGCTGTGATTGGCATTTTCTTCGAACTTTTGTGAATTAACATTCTCTGGAAGATAGAACACCCCTAAAAACTAGACATGGCGAAAGAAAAAAGTCTCGACGTAATTCTTAGTATAAAGTACTCTTGTAGTAAATACATTTCAACATAATATACTTTGAATTAACTAAATTCCACGGAACCTAAACTATTCTTTTTGCGGGAATTAAGTTTGGTGAAAAGTTATTAAACTTGCGAATCCCAAAATTTAGTATTTGCCACAAAATTTCGTTTCATTTGAGAACAACAACAACTTTGCCACCAGGCTATTTGCTTGTCGGAAGTGATATATGACGAATGATATAAAAGCGGTCGGCCCCGATTATATTTGTTCTATAAGTCTCGAATAATATTTGACTGTCATACATAAGCCAGCCTTCCCTGATTATATGTGCGTTCTATAATAAGTGAGAAATAATATTAGACTGTCGTATATAAACTGGCCTATTCTGATTATGTTCCTTTTATAAGTGCCAAATAATATTTTTTGAGTAATAAGCCGGCCTGTCCTGATTATGTTGCCCTGATTATGTATTTTCTGCCCTGTTCTTAACCGGGGCAAGCTGCCGTACTTAATCAGGGCAGCGTTTATTATCCGGGCAGAACAGCACCTTTGTGTTATGTTGTAGATTCATATTCCTTCTCAAATATTACTTTCCCTTGTTAGGTACATGGTTCATAAAAAAAACAGAGTTTCTTGTATTTAGATCCCAATCTCGTAGGCTTGAATTTTTACCTTTTTTGATTCTATGCGGTAAGCGCATTTATCCTAGCAAAAGTGTGAAATACCTGGGTGTTCATGTTGATGAACATCTTTCTTGGAAGTATCATGTCTCATCTGTGGCTACTAAACTTCAAAGAGCCAATGGGATGTTATCTAAAATTCGTCACTATGTTCCCCTAAAATCCCTGCTAAACATTTACCATGCTATCTTTAGTTCTCACTTAAGCTATGCTTGCCAAGTATGGGGCACTCGAGACACCACAGTAGCCCACAGAATACTTACCCTCCAAAAGGCTGCCCTTAGGCTGATCACCTTCAGTGAACCAAGATCCCCATCTTTGCCTATATTTGCAGAACTTGGAATTCTTAAATTCTTCGACCTAGTTAAAGTCCTTAACATTCAATTTATCCACAAATTCCTAAACTCTAACCTCCCATCTGACACACTTACCTCACTCAAATTTGATCGAATCTCACACTCTCATGAAACTAGATGTAACACAATTGGTTTGCTTATTGAACCAACAGTTAACACATCGACGTTTGGATCTTTTTCATTCTCTAGAATCTCCACATTACAGTGGAACAATCTGCAAAGAAATTATCCTGATACTAACCTCACAAACTGTAAATTAAGCACAATAAAATCCCTAGCTACAAGTTTCTACATGAGTCAATACATCAACTAGCTTTCCTCTTCATTATTTTGTCTCGTTACTTTTTTCTATTTGACTATATGGTACTGAATTTTCATTTATACTAATTATAATCAATAATGTTTTTTCATTTTAATCTTTGTAAACTTACAGTATTTACTGACATATGAAAATATTTCACATTTTTCTTGGTGGCTTTCTCCTTTGTTTAGCCTTGGCTATCGGGAAAGTCTCCTTCCTAATTGCTAATTTATTCTTTTAGTAATGTAAATTGTCATTTCTTAGGTAAATAAATGTTTACTTACTTACTTACTTACTTACTTACTTACTTGACTCAGCAATTTGTTAGAAACCTTGCTTACTTGACCTGAAATTATTTTTTCATTAGTTTAACCTAAATATAATCTTACTCAAATATATAGGTAGCTATAGCTATACACATTCTGAAAATAAAATTAGGGAAAAGAGAAATCAAGCATTGTTATTGTTTTTGTCCTTATTCTTTAGCCATTCCCAACCTCATCTAAAAATTGTTCTATATTTCCATTTCACAAAACTGCAGTTTCGATTATCGCAAAAAAAGATTGACACAAAAATTCATCTATAAGGAGACAACACTAAAATGAAAATGATGAAGTGTTCACAGTTTTAAGTAAAATAGATAGATAGATGTGCATATTTTACATGGCTAGCCTCACAAATATCGAGGGATATACCCTGTCTATTATTTCCAGCAGGGCCATGGCTTAGATGGAAAGTCCTAGAGTATTTAATGCTCATTTTGAGCTACGCAGACTCAATTAGTAGGGCCCACGCTCTACTAGACAACTCCCGGCAACATCCAACGGCCCACACAGTGTGCCATCTCCCCAATTTCCCTCACATGGCTTGGGTTAACCCGGGGCTATGGTAACATTCACTCGCCCATGTTGAATCGCCGTCAAGAGGAATCAAACTCCGGTCTCCCGCACAGAGTACGAAAGCTATAACCACTAATCTACGGCGAAATCTTTCAATGAAAACGAAGTCATCATGAGAACGAAGAGAGGAGGATAAAAACAAAAGAGAAGTGTTTTGACTAAGAAGAGAAGTGTTATTTTTATGAAAAGAAGTAAGGCGTAGGGGCCAGCGTAATTTAAATCGTTACAAGCTATCTGCCCTGCCCGCACAAAACTGCAAAACACACATCCTGCGGGAAATCGTAACACGTGCGCCATTATTTATAAGTCACACTCCGTTACTGATACTTACTTAACAGTGTATCTTCCGTTACTGATACTGTACAGTGTGTGGCTACGCGACATCTATTATCCCGCGGACGGAGAGCATAAAAAAAACCTTCAAAACATCACAAAAACAAGTTTGCAATGGTGGCGCTTCTGAACACATCTATGCTGGCGGATGTATTTCACTCATTTCCCCATGTAGATTTCAATTTCTACAATGCAACACTTTTATTTACCCCAGATGACTTAAGATATCAACAGGTAACGTACTATATTTCTGTTTTTGCTGCAATCATTGCGTTTTGCTTTGCATTCATCTGTTCCAAAAAATGAATAAAATTTCTGTTTTATTTTAGCTACATCAAATTTCCTTGTAGCTAGCTTGCTACAATAATGTTGAAGAAATTATTAGAATAAATGCTTAATTTTAAAGATCATAGCTACCCTCAAGCAATGATTTATGGCATTTCAATATTATTCTCCCAGTCACCAAATGTCACGTGATACTTTTAAACCAATTTACAGGTCCATATTTTTCAGGGTAGCCATTATGACGCGTGACCTTGTGGTTATGGCGTTCGCTTCGTAATCACAAAGTCTGAGGTTCGGTCCACAGCGCGGGCATGTTTAGCAAGTGTCTTTGCACAATGCAGAATGACTTCTACCCCTCTCTTTTATCTAATCTTAATATTTTAAAACTTGCTGATTTGGTTCACATGAAAAATGTAATTTTTCTGTACAATTTATATCACAGAAAACTCCCAGAGGCACTTCTTGATACTTACAAAGTTGACTTTTCTCACTCTTACCGGACTCGTGGATCTATTCTTGGTTTGATAACCATAATACATACAAACACAGGACCCACATTAATAACAGTGTTTCCAACACTCAAGTGGCTATATCCTGTAAAAAAATTCGGAATAATAATATGATTTGAGGGAAAACACGTTAACCACACAGTCACCTCTTAATAAATAGGGGCTAAATTTTTCATAAATTCTTTGTTTTCTAACTTCAAACCTGTCATATTGTGTAGTTTAAAGGTGGGTTTCCACTCAAATGAATGCGGTCGAGTCGATCGAATCGAACGATGGCGTTTTTATAAAAATTGGTTTCCACTACATTCGACCTTGCCTCGATTGATGGCGACTTATTCAAATTTATTTCAAAACAATAACACAAATTTGATATGAAATAATGATATCAAGCATGTACTCAGAATTTCATGACATATAAATACGATAAACAAAAATATTTTTAAATATTCTTCTAAAGTTTCTCAACCATTTCCCTACAAACTCTTTGTTTAGAGAGACTGTCTTTAAAACTTTGTGAGGAATTGTCCCAAGACACTGAAATCCACGAACTTATTCTACATCACATGGGTATAAATCAATCTCATTGGATGAATTTCAATCGATCGACGAAAAAGTAGAAAGCAATCCTACTTTTGTATTATCTTAAACTTGCAAAATGTTTTATGTAATGTGAGATACAGGCTAGAACAAACCATCATGTTACTATTAGCGGGCAAATCAAGGGTCATAAGTTTAAGTTGTCCAAAGCGTTAAAAAAAAATGCAAGCTGGTCAGACTTCAGAATCAGATGCTCGTAAAAAAGTAACCTTTGAATATTAATACTTTAAAACAATACTGCACTACACTTAACATTCATAAGAAAGAAACAAAGACGTTTTGACATATCAATATATTAAATATTTTTGCTTGTGGCGTAGCTAATTTTTGGAAATGTTTTATTATACCTGCGACATGACTAAAATCGTTATGAAGTTTAAGATATCTAAGATTTGACCATAAAGTTGGATCCTACAAGTTTAAAAACAAAAAAAGAAATAGAAGTAGGCGAAAGGAACAAAAAGGTTATGACTACGTTCATTGGTTTAGAATTAACAAAAGAGACTTAATCCAAAATGCAATTATGTGGTATTAATATTTAGACTAGCCAGGGACCCGGAGTCGAAACGCCGGGTTAAGCCACAAGTAACTGTGTTACGTTGCGTTGAACGCCTGGAAGAGCGATTCATAAGAACTGTAAACTGTGTCACACATTTAGGTGGAGCGCTTTAGTATAGTATGTCATAAATCAAGTGAGGCGCAGAACATGGTGTTTCCGGTGTAATATAATTTTTAAAAAGTAGGCGCACAACATTATGGTGTTTCCGGTGTAATATATTTTTCAAAAAATAACTTTCCACAACTTTAGCTGAAATAAAAACACAATTTACAACTTGTTGCTACCCTGTCATAGAGCAAAAACAGTCTGCCAACCTTTAAGGATACGGTAACCCCCTGAGACACATACTCAGTATATTTAAAATATCTCCTCTGCTCGCTATATTAACCCTATATTCTGAAAGCCAAATTAATTATCTCTAGAGTGATGATAAAATATTCCCATAAAAAAAATTCAAAAAGGAGAAAAAAAATTATATACAAAAATTCACCCTTCCAGTTTATTTTGTCGAACACTCCCCTCAGTAAAATTTTTGTTCGTTGAAAAACATATGGTTGCGAAGCTCTTATTCAGCTCTACAAAACTTTGCTTTTTTTACTCAAAACAACAAGTGGTTCCCAAAATATAGCATATTTTGTGTTACAATAGCTGTTTTATGACTGATTTATCTATTTTTAAGCATGATAGATCAATAACTCGATATTTCCTCACTTTCTGCGTTAGAAAAAGATATAATTATCGCAACAAACTTGTTTTCGTACAAATTCGACAAGATGGAGGGGAGTGTTCGACAAAAATATATACCGTTACGACTGAAAATTTTATTTCAAGTAAAAGCAAATCAAAGATCTTTGCTTTTATACCTGCAAAAATCACGATGAAGGAATGTTACACCCATTTAAACGCTATGAATAATTAATAACTCATGAATATTTTATTAAAAATTAAAGGCAAAGTGTTTTCGCAGAACTTTGGGTCTTGTTATTGCTAAACAGACAACAGGATAACATAACATAACAGGATAAAAACGAAAAAAATAAATTAATTAAAAAGGCATAGATAATAACTAATAATAAACTTGTATAGATTATTAAAATGTGAACGTTTCCTATCTTATATGTGGAGATGCAATTTTTTATAACTCTCTTTAATTATCATACAGATAAAATATATTTAAGGAATTTTAAACTTTGAGCACACTATTGAAAACACTAAAAGATAAAAAAAAATTTTCCTCATTTTATCCCTCTTAACAATAAATATTTTTGATTCTTTTTTTAAAAATATCAGGAAAATATGCCAAAGAATCAAAATTAAAAAAAATAATTTTTTTTAAAAAAATGACCCTTAAGGGGGTTACTGTATCCAGGCCATTTCGTGAGAGGCGTGTGATCGCACGCGCACTCCCCCACACACGCGCAGATTT
This sequence comes from Hydractinia echinata, assembly GCA_030067915.1. Taxonomy (NCBI): domain Eukaryota; kingdom Metazoa; phylum Cnidaria; class Hydrozoa; order Anthoathecata; family Hydractiniidae; genus Hydractinia; species Hydractinia echinata. The sequence continues at coordinate 1,553,314 of JASGCC010000065.1, forward strand.
GTTTAGGCTTGCGATTAATCGCACATGCAAATTTTGTTTTCTTTATGTCTGCGATAGCGTTCTGAAATTATTGAAATTACGAAAAAAGCAAAATATGAAGTCAGAGAATGATTTAAGAAGTTTTTACAACCCTTATCGTTAACTTAAATCTTTTTCATGTACGTAGAAAACTGCGTAGTTAAAATGCATAAAAAGAAACAAAATAATGAATTATTACAGATCGTCTGTAACAACGATGTATGGAAGATTCTTTCTCATGTTTTTATAATTTTATTATCTATTTTTATCTTACCAATCATAGTGTGCATAATAAAATGAGTGGCAGTAATGGGGAGGACAAAGTTCCATGTGTCTTATTAATTGTATTTTTAATTTCTTTTTCACATTTTTTGTAGCTACCTGTTGTTTGAAAGTAGCGAATATAAAAAAGAAAAGAAAGAATGATAATCATTCAAACTATAAATTGTTACATTTTTTACTTATTTTTAACAGCATTTATCAATTTAGTCCTGGGCACTAGCTTGTGAAATACATGTCAATAACATCTAAAAATGATACCTGCCATACTGCTCTATTACCAGAAGCAAACCATTTCAATATGCTCAATGTGATTGTGAAGATATAAATAGATTAGAATAACATTCAACACAAAAGAAAAATTGATCTCCAGAATCGTGTTTTAGAGAGAGTGAAAAAATTGTTATTGAGAGAAAAAAATAAAGCACGTAAGTGAAGTAAGGTCATAAGTATTGGATTCTTTTAAAAAACTTTGTTCAGATTAAATTTTAAATGTGCGTTATTTATGTCATTTGTTAAAGGAATACGGCAAATGTTTATATGTTCCGTTCAGTAGCGTTTATATATTTATAATCGTCTTTCGGAGAAATAAAGTTAAAAAATAACTAAAACAAAATAAGTAAAAAATCAAAAAAATCTTTGATAGTAACGAAATATTATTTTAGTAAGGAATTTCATGATCCATCCTTAGCATTGAAATGTTAAATATTGTTATTAGCCACGCTTTAACTTTCCGTAATTTAATTTACACTAAATATTGTTTGTCCCACATGTAGTTACAAAGTTTAATTAATGACTTTACACAATTTTTCTTACCATGTGAACTTTGTTGGAACTTGCTCTTCACTATTGTTTACGTCAAAACAATAGCCTCTGTGCGGCGTAAGGGGGTAAAGGAAATTTGTTCTTACTTTTGCTTCTCAAAAATTTAATTTTTTAAGATCGCACTCGCACCACACGTGCGAAATTATTGAGGCATGCGATTCATCGCACGCCTACTTAAAATCTTACGAAATGGCCTGTGTATCCTTAATATTTTTCAGAGAACGTTCCCACTAAAAGTTCAAAAATAAATACTACTCCGGGCTGAGTGATTAGTACAGGCAAACAATGTCGCATAGGTATAATCCTCTTTTTTGAAAAAAACTTTATTGTAATTTGGTTAAACAGAAACACAGGAAACAGCCATCATTAACATTGGACTGAGCGCTTAGTATATACAGGTAAACTGTGTCGTTTAGGCGTAATACCCTTTTCAAAAAAACTGTGATGTAACTTAGGTTTACATAATAACACAGGATACACACTGTTAACACTTGGCTAAGCGCTTACTACATACAGGTAAACCATGTTGCATATCTATATAGGCGTCAAACCCCTCAAAAAAACTTATCACAGCTTCAATTTAAACAAAACAACAGGAAATAATCTGTTGCTAACAACGGGCTGTGCGCTTAGTACAGGTAAACGGTAATGCACATGTGTATAGGCACGTATAGGTGCAATACCCTTATCCAAAAAAAATTTATTGCAACTTCGGTTTAAATAAAAAACAGGCAACAGCCTGTTGTTACGCCCTCTAGCTAAAAAATCCTCCAGCAATTTTATTTTGTTGAGTAAGTTTTTATAACAGTAATAAAATAAACTGCATTTAGTATAAGAAATATTGATTAAGAATTTTGTTGTGGCTAGCTAGCAAGCCAAACTGCATTTGGCTACTTTTACTCTTCACCCAGGTAGCTAAAGAGCTAGCTAGCCACAACCCCAACATAAAAATAAATAATAATATACCAAACTTTAAAAGAATAAGAATAAATAAGGCTAGGTACAGCTTAAGCAGGATGCTGCCTTGAAATCTACGTTTGTGGCTAGCTAAAATCTTAAAATTGGTTTGTTTCAGATTTACACATGGCTAGAAAACGTGACGATATTTTCATCTTAATATGTGAAAACATAGGCACAATAAAAATAATATCTTAAACGTGTAAGAAGTGTTATGTTGTACGGTAGTGAGACATGGGCAGTGAAGCAGGAAGATCTTGACCGTTTAGAAAGGAATGATATGAGAATGGTTAGGTGGATGTGTAACGCCAGTCTGAGAGACAGAAAGAGTTCAGATGAGCTAAGAAGCAGGCTAAGTATCCGTAGAATTAAAGATGTTATCCAGGTAAGAAGATTGAATTGGCTGGGGCACTTGGAAAGAATGGAGGAGGATAATTGGGTAAGAAAGTGTAGAGACTTGATAGTTCCTGGGGCAAAGCCCAGAGGCAGACAGAGAAAGACTTGGCAGGAGGTTATAAGGACAGACTTGATACAGAGGAAGTTGAGTTTAGATCTAACACAGTCTAGATCAGATTGGAAGAGGGTCATTAATATACCCCGTCCAACCCATGCTAGCATGGAAAACGGACATTAAACCGAGAATGATGATGATGATGATGTTCATAGAACTGAAATTTAGGCAGTTAAATAATTATACTAACCCAACCAAATATTTCTCTTCGCTTCAAAAAACTTCGCTTTGCTTGAACTTGGTCCCTCGAAAGGAACGACTCGTACCTTAACCCCTAGAGCTCGGTTTAGTTAAACAAAATCCGCTTCGTTAGAAACATCTGGAAACGAAAATTTGAAGGAGTATCTAAGCATAGCTCATCAAATAATATTAAAATTACAGTCTACAACAATATTTGTGATCAAATTCGTAGCGCAGTCTTCATTCTTTACGAATATCAAGATACGTACAAAGCTGGCGTAGCGCTAGGTCGCGGTGTCAGGTCGGACTTTAAGTTGTGATGTTACGGCAATCGGTTAAAAAATTGGTCGAAGAAGAAGAAGAAGAAAGAGACTGCCCGTTTTAATAAGATCTCGGATGTAATCCGAAATCTTAAAAATAATAACTTTTTAATTGTAATAAAGCATCAATGCTAAAATCTAAGAACCACACAACTATATCAGAAAAACACAGAGTTTTTTTGTCAAACTACTTGTATAAGAACTAATTGTGTGGGCTATAAACATGCCTTTCCTAGTGACAGGAGTGTGTTCATTAACAGTTTATTAACAGTTTATTAACAGCCCGTACATACTAAAAAGGGTAACACCCTAGAACAAGCTAGAACAACCTGGAACAACCTAAGAACAACCTAGAACAAGCTAGAACAACCTAAGAACAACCCTCAACAACCTAAGAACAACCTGGAACAAACTGGAATAAACTAAGGACAAGCGAGACCTATCTGAAAACATGCTAAAAGATCATGCTGATAGAGTTAAATTTGGGTAATCCCCTTTGCGTGTTTTGTGAGCGATTGAGGTTATAAGCGTGTACCAAAAAAAATTCAAGCCTAAGAAGCGCCGTAGTTGTAACATCTGCTGAATGAATAACGAAAAGATACGTCAGTTGGACCGTCGAGGTAGACAACAAAGTTAATATCTACCTTTAAAGTTTGGCTCCTGTACATAGCTCTTCGACAAAAAATTTAAACGATCTCCTAAGTTTCGTGGAGGCAGAAGGCAGCGATTAATAGCCTGGAATGACAGGGTCACTAATGACGAGGAATAGTCGTAATAGCAACGTGGCCAGAGATTTGCTTTTGGTTGATGATACGTGCCAACGATTGCACCTACCGTATTGATGTAGTCCTTATGTGCACAGAAACGTCTCTACCCACCCCGTTTGTTTGATGCTACAAAAATGCTATTTTCGAAGAACTATTGTAAGGCAGGTGAGGCTATGTGGCACCAGATGTAAAAGACAACGACTGAAGTTTTTTAGGTAATGCCTGAAAAATTAATACAGTGACAGACTTTGTTCACATCTACCTTATAGTCAGAAATTTTCGCGACAACTAATTTTCGCGATTTTCGCGATTTTTGGGCATTTTCGCGAAATTAAAATGCCGCGAAAAAAAATTAATTGACGAAATCGCGAAAATAAAAACCGCGAAATATTTTCTTTTTTTCTTCATTTTTTAGACTCCACAGGGTAGCAGACGTAAAATTTTCGCAACAAAATAATTCTGGTGATACCCAGTTTGATAAAACCCGGGAAAATTAAGGAAGAAATGGACTTTTAAACATAATTTTAGAAGGCGGTTTGCCTGTTAACCTAAATGGCATTTTGTGTTATAAATCATCGCTCTCCTTTTTTATGAAATTTCCTCTTTTTTTAAACTTTCCTGTCTAACTCTTACACCTAAACCTCTTCTGTTTTAATTCTTTTATCCCTAGTGACATTCCTAACCAGATACCAAAAAGGCCAGAAGAGGTCGGAGGACATGGGTCTAAAAGACAGTATGGGATTTCGTTTCGACATTTTCCTATGGAGGTGGGTTTTGACCTTGATTTACAGCCTATTCTGGCTGAAATGAAGAACAAGACCTCTCCTCCCTAGGTAAATGGCGAGACTGATTTTAAAGGTCGGGAAAGTCTTGAATAAAAACATTATATAACATAGGGATGAGATATAATTAAGACAAGACAAGAAATGAAAATTAGTCTATTACTATAACAGATTCTGTAACATGTTGAAAATCAACAGTGTTCTCATCCCCGTTATCACTGTGACCAACATCTACTTTAAAAACTCTTATCGAGAGTATATTTTGTTTGTTGTTTTATGTTACATCATTGAAATTCACTTCAACATTTAACTATGGCAGTGGAGAAGCTTCGATTTTCAACCGGTATAGGCACATTATTAACGTCAATACCATTATTTAGGCAAACGCCGAGGCGAGTTTGAAAGGTTGTACTATCCACGCTTGAACAAAAATAAAGGTTCTTCCACTACCTTATTGATTATAACATTGACCTTTTATGAAAAAAAGCTTCTATTTACAGATGTCATTATTAGAGTAGAAAAACGTACTTAAAAATCATATTTTGTTTTTCCTCAACTCCGTAACTCTATGAAATTCGCGAAAATTAAATGTCGCGGAAAAAATTCAAGGCAACGAATCGCGAAAATAAAAATCGCGAAATTGTCCCAAAATTTTTATCGCGAAATTAAAATGTCGCGAAAATTTCTGACTATAAGGTAGTGTGCATACATAGTTCTTGCGGATACCACGTGGTCGCTCTTTCGGTTCATAATCCTGGGGATTTATTAAAAGAATGTTTATCATGGTTTCAGCAGAGAGATCTCCATCACTGATGGCATCGGGAGCAGTCTTCATGTCACACGAATTTTCGATTTTCTTCATCACTGTCAATTACTAATATCGGTGCATGCGCAATAAGGCTATAAGTAAATAAAAAAATTAGCACAAACGACATAATGTAGAATGAGCATATAATGTTTTTATGACTTACCTTGAAGAATGAAAGAGCAATCAACTTACTTAAAAAGATCTACAAGTTCTTTTTATAAGAACCTATAGTTTGCGATTCTGCGAAAAGTTAAGATCATATTAAGAACGTACGCAACCTGAATTCCCTTTAAATTATAAGAACAAGAAACACTTTTTTTATAAGAACAATTTTATAAGAACAATGAGACTGAGAATTGCTGAAAAATAAGAGCAAAATAAGAACAATGGCAAGGCTGAATAAGTGAAAAAAATAATAACACTTCAGGCCAAAGCCAATTTTCCTGGTTCTTTAAAAAAAGAAAGTGTAAAGCAAGTATAGAATTTCTACTACTATTTTTAGCTACTACACTTTTTTGAGTAGTAAAAGTTTCGCATAGTCACAATAATAAATTTTATGAAAATTTCTGCCTTTTGAAAGATTTACCCATGTGGCAGAGTTAAAGAAATTGAAAGCGCTGTTTTGCATTTCGGGAATAATTCGGGCAAGTTTGGGAATAATTTTGATTTAGAAGTTATCAGACAAAAAGCCAGAATTTTATCAAAACGTCTGCTAAGCTTGGCCTCATATATGTGGGCATTTTTGGGGAGTCGGCACCGTTGTAACAGAACACCCAGGACTTAGGAGCTTAGGTTATTTGGTTCGATCTGATACCTCAAGCTGTGATGATTCTTGCTGATGTCAGCATATTCTTGCTGATGTCAACATGGCCTATGTTCTCAGTTTCCTAGACTGTTTGCAGGTGTGACTAGTCAATGCCCCTCACTGGCCCTACACATTTACCAAAGCAGAACTCTTGCTGCCTTTCAGCTGTAGAGCATTCAATAGGAGATGCTGTTTTGCTTTTTAAGAAGTGTGGTCAAAAACTGCCACTTTTCAAAAATTTATTAACATGATTAGTTAAATATCCAAAGGAATAAATGGTTCTGACGTAAAACAATCATCAATCCGAAGCACCTTATATGCAGGTGATACAATAATTATTCTATCCTGTGAAAACCTCGGATATACCCTAAAGGATTGCAGGTCAAGTGAGGGAGAAATCTTGCAAGTGTATTAACTAATACACTAATAATATAGACAAAATTGAAACCAATTTAGTCCACCGCAGCTGACTAAAAACAAAATTTTTGAAAATTAAACGCTCTAGATTGTTAAAAAATAAACCTTGGGTTTTTATAGCTTGTGGTACAACAGTATTCATAGGTACCTTGCTAAGCTTCTGATGTCTTAGACTTCCCGAAAGGTGGTTGAATGATTTTTCAGAGAATGTTCCATGTCAAATTAACCAATTATTTTCAAAAATATCACCCATCATCTGAGAGATTTGGATGATTTTTGGCAATCTTGATGCCCAATTTTTCCAGCGGTTCTCAAAATATCGATACTAGGTTCCAGTCTCTTTTGGATCATTTTTCTTCAGTCAACTGTTGTTAAATTAATGATAATGCACTAGAAAATATATCGGACTGATAATTCATACACAAATAATTTTGGGAGAAGGGTTTAAAAGTCATAAAACAGGTGGTTTTGAAGATAACTCTCCATGATAAAATATGGGGAGTGGATGGATTTTTGACCCCTCCTCAGTGTATTTAGGTTAATGATTTTAATATATTTTAAACATTTTTGTATTTTTTTTATATATTTTTAAATATATTCTGTTAAGAAACATGTGGTAAAAGAAACATGCACTTACTGATGTTAACCAGCCACCCTAATTTGGCCAACCACACTGTGTCCCTTATGTAGTGATGTTATGCCTTGTTTTTGTTATAAAAGTTTTTTTATTTTTTAGGCACTGTTTTTCAATGGTATCTACGTCATCTTCACAGCAACTGTGTTGTTTTTATTGTTTTCAATCTATTTTTTGGTATGTTCATGTTATTTCTGTGCAAATTGTCGATCACAAGCTTTGAAACCAAGACCAACAAGAAGTAGATGCTTGAGACTGTTGATTGGAGCTTTAGCAGTTTTGTCATGGTATGTATAAGTATTCATTTCTTACACAAACATATTTATAGCTTGCACAAACAAACAAATGTTTTATTTCATAGTTTTGTGTTGCAATTAAACACAAACCGTTTAATGTGACTGCAGATGTGACGGTTGATTATATTCACAGGGGAGTATGTGAGGGGTAGAATATAATATCCATTATTCTCACCAAGAACATAAACAGGAAAGTCACAAGTTTTAAGATGGAAGTGGATGGGGGGAAAAACAATCACGATCCTAAACCACGCCTGTATTGCATAATATTTAAACTTAATGATGGCATTTAGGTAATCCAGGGAAGCTGAGCACTAAACATTGTTCACTCTATTAAACTTGATTATACTGTGAATAATCGCCCTTTTAAAAAAAAGAGAGGGAAGGTTGCAATTGCTGTCACTTTTGAATTTACTGCATTGGTCAACTTCTCATCAAGTTTTAGCATTCTACATCTGCCGTTGATAGCATATCTCAATAATGTTGTGTATGTGAGTGGTGCATGTTTTCACATTCCACTTCTAAGAAAGACAGACGTCACTAACAGAGATACATTGGTTTTTACAAACAGAAAAAGAGTAATTTGTCAATCCATGTTTGAGACTGAAAATTTTATTATTATCCTCACACATTTTTGTAGCTTTCCACTTGGTATTTCATTCTATGGCAATAACAAAGCACAGGATGGTGTCGAAAAATTTGCATCTGGAGCTAAAAAAATATACAATATCTTTGACTTGTATAAATTTAAGGTATGATTCTTGATTTTATAGATATTTGTTGAAAATGTATTAAAAATATTGGTTACACATTAATGCAAAACTTTATCAAAACAACATTTTATGTATAATTGATTCAGTTTTTTGATAGAAGTCTACATTATCCATTAGCCGTAATTGCTAATTTTCCAAATCTATCGATAATTACTGTTTGCAAAAACAGAAATCCCTGATTTTTAAAAAATTTTAAAAAATGAATACATACAAAAACTTATTCTCTCGGGTAAATTTGTTAGAAAACCTTGATAAACTGCATTTTCAATTTGTAACCTTGGTAGCAACCAAACCAGATTATAATCGAGAATATGTTGTATGGTTCTCAGGGATGTTTTCATTTGTGGTTTTGCAAATGATGTTTAACAAGTTATTATTACTTATAATTGTGAAGTATTGTTTAGAACAAAGTACTTGCAAGGTATGTTACACTTGGTTTACAAAACGGTGTTGAAAAACTGGAGAGCACGCTACCATTCAATATCTCTTTACCAGAAGTTAGGCTACTACTTTATAATCTGTCGTCAGTGCAGAAAATATTGCAGCAAAAAGGAAATCTACTAAAAGATGTAAATGTGGATTTAAAGTCCGTTTCAGAAGATTGTTTAACATATGATAGTTTAAGGTATCTCACGACTACGAATGAATTCTTCCTTTTTTGTTTTTTTGTTAAACTAACATTACCACTTCCCTGATGTACTTCCCTAATATTCATTGCTTGGTTGGTCCTAGTCCAATATTTTAGGTCTAGAGACTTTCACCCATGGAAATCCCTAAATAAATAAACATTTTTACTGCTATTGTTACTAAGTGAAAATACATTTTTCTTTTTCTTGTAACAATCTTAATCGTGTGAGGACATTGTGTTGTCACAAGTGTATTAAGAATCCTCTGGAATAGTCATGTTTTTATTCCTAATTTTTATATCAATTGAGCTTTAAACTTGATCAGGGAAAATCAGAGGACTGTTACTAGCTGTTTACATTTTACTGATGCGTTTAAGATCTTATTTTTAGATGGTGGATCACATTATGCATTCTATTGTGGCAGTTGATTCTGATATTAATAACAATTTACTCTGCATTTTCAAGAAGACGATGCCCATTTATTGTGTATGCGAACTATCGTAATTATCACTCCTACTTCTGTAGCTCGTTTCGTTTTGTTTTTCAGCTCCGTAAATGTTTTTCAAATAACTGAAGCAAAACGATAAAATAAGGAAAAGGCATTTGAGAAATTCACATTTTACAAATTTCCCTTTAAAAAAATAAGGGAATGCTAATAATTCATGAATTTTTGTGAAGGTGTTATCAATAAAACTTTTGTTCCAAAAATATTTGATAGCATTTTTACATCATTCGCAAAAATTAATACATGTGAAATGTAATATTTTGTCGACGAAAAATATCTTTCTGTAAAAATTAAGTTACATTTAAATTTATTGAACACTGAGAAATATTGTCTCCAACCAGCAAAAATTGCTTTACTTTAATTATGGAGGTATCCGGTGAAATTATTTTCTTGTTCTTTTTTACTAGATTAACGATAATGGCTGTTATAAGTTTATTTCTAATGATGGCTTCTGTGAGTGTTGAAGTCCCTCTAAGCATTGTAAGTGTTTTTATATAAGATGTTCCTCCTAAAGAAAAAAACATAACATTCTCTTTTTATAGTTTCAGCCAACTAACTTTTCTGCCATTGACAAATCTCTCTTTTGTTTATTAGGGAGCAGCTGATTTATGCACTCATCCAAAACAATCTTTATTACAATACGTAACCAAGCCAGCCGCCAATGGTATGTTACCTGTATTTAAAAGTCTTTAAGTTGTGATTGTATTTATTCACTCACTTTTATTTACTCACTTGTTAAAATTATTTGAGTCGTGGTCTACTTTTGTTTCCTGCACATTGTGGCTAAAATATCGTATTTTAAAAAAAAAATACTGTCAAAATACATTCTCAACTAGCAAAACACTTTCAAAAAAAAGTGAACGAGTGTCAAACATACAGCATCAGGAATAATGGTCTTCCTAACTTTTTTTCTACATCATCATGACTTTATATAAAAAACTATTATAATATAATTATTACGTAATTTTAGATTTGGTTAGATATTACTTAGAATGCTCGAATTCAACAAATCCTTTACAACAGGTGAGACTTTGATTTTTTTAATTTTCACCTCATTTTCTCACCTGACTCTTTCATGGCATTGATGGGAAAGAAGTATGGAGTGGTAAGTTTTGTTGTGTCTTTCAAGCAGATTATATTGCAAAACTGTCTTCTTTCAATTTAGTCTTACAAAGTTATTAGCGAAGAACTTTTAACATCACAAACACTATTGGATATTGTTAAATTGGACCCTCTGATTCATAGTTTGCCTTCTTCACAGGTATGTGAGCTACCTGTTTGGAAAGAAAGTTTCTAGAACATTCTTCGATGAATTACAACACAAATTTGCCAAATAAATTTCTTTTGCGCCTTTGTTAAATGTTGTATGTTTTCTGCTTTTAGTACTAAGCCCTATTGAAGGGAGGGTACCTTGTACCTTGTTCCATTTCCATCGTTATAGAATTTAAAAGGGATCCTTATATATTTAAAAAGAAATCTATAAAACATAAACGCTAAACTACGTGATTTAGGGAATTTTAAGTTAGACCTCCGCTAGGTGGAATTGATTGTCTTGACCACTGATTAAATACAGCTAGGGTTGTACGTGCTCAACTATCACACAATGTACTTTTACGTTTACTGCTGACAGAAAAAAAATCACATAGATACTCAACCACCTCATACTTACCGTGTGATTGATACAACCTCTGAGCCAATTATCCAATAACCAGGGAAGAACCTATGCTAATTTGCACTTGAATTGGAAGTAGTGAAATCACAACTAATTTGGTATACGCATAGTCTTACAAAGACTAACCGGCTCGTCACTTTGTTGCATGTATACATTCAGGGTATGGTAAATCCATCCAATCAGTGTGGCATCAGCAATATTTCCACATCCTCACATCTAGACACTGGTGTGATGTGATGAACTGTTTCCCTAAGTTTGCATCCAACTGCTTGATTTACCACCTAACCTCAAAGATATGCGTAACATGTAATTTATACATCCTTATGGCCTCGTTTTGTTATTGATCCTTGACTTGCTCATTAATTGCCATTAGAAAGTTTTGGCTAGAAACATGGATTCTGAATTGTATCAACAGAGCATTCCCACAGATACTTTATCGTTACCTACATTATTTTGTTAGGGTTTCACTCAAATTGCAGTTTATACTTTGGAGCATGTAGGTCATAATTTGTAGAGGGGTCAGAACTCCCACCTGCAAAAATCAACTCACCTATGAACGAGAATCCCACCTAAAATTCAAGGACCAAACTCAACGGAAGGAAAGAAACCTATCACAAACACGAATGAATGTGTCCATTATGTTTTGCTAATAGCTTTTAGGTACAGCAGACGATTTTAAGATTTGGCCATATCGTCATAATGGGCAGAAATATTGTTATTTTTTTTGGCAGTTAATTACAGTTTTTTTTTTCTCCAGCTAGCCAGACTCTTTTTTCCATTCCATATAGAATATTTTACATACGGTAAATTTTAGTCGTTACTGGCAAAATTTCACAAAAATAATTTGTACTCTTCCTTAAACCTTCGTAGATATATATCGACATAATTCAACAATCATTAACAAGCAGTGAAAATGTTCTTGATCAGTTGATGGAGATACTTGGTTGTGCGGAGTTACATAAAGTAAGTAGCTATATTATCTGTCAAACTTGAGCAACAGAGACAATGTTGTCTTGTTGATCCTAAGGTATATATTGTAAATAATGAGTTTCTAAAAAACCTGGGATAAGCTAGTTTATTTTCCTAAAGTATGGAGAGATCGTTAAAAGTCGAGGAATTAACTTGTACTGAATTAAGATGCCACCAGAATTTCAACAGAGTCACAGAAATTTTGGGAACTTTTGTGTGGCTTAAGGAATGTCAGGGACATATGGTGTGGACATTGTTTTCTTTCTAAAGGCATAAGCATTTTTATGCTGCCAATTTTGTTTATGTTTAACTAACAAATCAGAAAGATTAAGAAACTGTGTATGTGGAGCTATTCTGTGTATTCATTTTATTATATTTTTTTTAGACCGCGTGTTATTTGGTACTAGGACGTAGGTAGATCAGGCCGAGTATAAAAAACGTAGAAAAAAGTTTCCTTTTATTTGACGTAACAACTATATTTCTTTTAGCAATTCGAATCAAGTCTAGCTGCTGTTTGTAACACGTTGTTGTAAGTACATAAACTGCTTTTTTCCTCTAAAACACAAATTTTCGCCAGAATAAATTTTCGCAAATTCGTGAAATTTTGCGATAGGTTAGCCCAATTCGCGAAAATTTCTTCTTGGGAAATTTACTAAGCTATATATAAAGCTTTTCGCGAAAATTAATTTTCTCAATGAAAATTCTCTAATTGGCATTTTCGCGAAAAATTAAAAGTCTTAATAACTGCTTGGAAATTAATAGTTAGGGCGTATTTTCCTATGAGAGATGGGCTCAGAATCGACCTCTTTTCTGAAAGGTAACAACTGACTCACGAAAATTTCTTTCCGCCAAAGTGACTTTTCTTAAAATAAATCATGTCAGTAAAAGTCTCCGGTATATAAGGACATGATGTTTGAAATTCTAACTTTGTTTACTTCCTGTTTTAGGGACGGCTTGGGTTTACTGATGTTATGCAGTATTCTCACAAGCTTGCTGATTATCATCACGCTGTTATGTATCACGCCTATATGGAAAGCTTTGGCTCCTCTCAGGTGTGTATAATCCCTACTACGTTTATGTTATTGATTTCCGATCGATGCGCCCTTGATGCTCATTAAAATTTAGAACCATGGTGTCCTAGAAAGTCCCTCCCCCCTCTTCCTGAAAATTCTCCTCAAACCCTACCCACCCCATGTCAGCTTGCCCCCGTTGGGTTAAAAAAATAATTACCCCCCTCGCAATCTCGGCCTGTCATCATTGCTAACTCCCACTATTTTGCGCACTATCTTTCAATACGCCCACTACTCTGGACTTGAGAAAATAAGAAACTCAAAATTTCAGAAAAAGAATGTCTGATAAAATCTAATACTTCTACTCAACTTAAATATTTTCAAACATGACAGCATATATTACATTTTGGGGAAAATTATACAATTAGGACAACATTCTAGTTTTGTTTAGAAAGCCCACACTAAAAAACAAATGGTCATAAGAATACCACCACATTGCGTCACATTGCGTCATATGGAGAGTTGACCCCCTATAGTTCCTTGCCCGCCCATATCCCCAAAAAAGTCCACTACCTACAAAAATTAATTAATAAATTAAGAGCTCAGTCTCTTTTTATCTGCCTGTGATCTTATGATTATTTTATGTTTTAGGCCGATATTAAAACGCGATAAAGTAGGCGTCCATTTAGTTACTGATAGTTATCAAGGTCCACCTGGAGGGTAGGATACGTTGTTAATAATGTCTGCAGAAAAGTTTTTCGCAGAACCTCTTTGGGGAACATATTGTTGCGGATTTTAACTCAGTCATTTGCAACATTTTCTGTTTGTACTGGAAATAACGCGTTTTTAAAATAAATTCTTGTTGGAGCTTAACTATTAGGTTCTTTGTTTTCCATTTAAAAGTACGTTTATTACTGAAAGTTATGTTTGGCTAAATACTGTTTTGTAGTGTCTGCTAAAATCACTACTACTAGAATTAAGGAATCAGCGTCTTTAAAAATTAATTTCGAAAACTTCCGGAAAATGTACTCACCCACAAAAATAAGTTCTGCAAAAGTGTATTCTCTTAAGGTATACAAAGCCGCAGTTGTAATACTTTATCTGATTTGGCTACCAAAGAAGTTACTACCTTCAAGTTTTCTTTTATTTTAGCTCTGAAAGTTTTCATGGTTCATCGTCTTTTGATGTTTCATACAAGTCAATCGATGATAATGAATTTGAGCATTTACCATTGCTCGCAAAACGTGACAGAGGGCCTCCATCGGTACGATACTTCCCTATTATACTCAATATCTACAGTGTTGTTGTTTTTGGTACTTCAGCTTTTTTGTTAACGTTGTACAATAGAAAAAATCGAACTTCTCTTCAAAACTTTGTGTTGAAATTTTAAAGCGATGCGCCATTTTTTTAGTTCATTACAGGAAGCCTTGTGTTAATAGAGAGGCTGGTATTTGACACTGGAGATAATGGAAATTTTTGATTGCAGCAAAAATAAACAGTTAAATGGTTTTGAAAATAAACTATTTTAACGATGGCGAATAAAATCTTAATCAAGAAACTTTGACAAATAAATCATGTTTGGGATTTTTTTCTTTTTGATTGTGTTCATTTTTATCAAGAAGAGAGAATTTTTATTTTTTTCAACCAATTTTGGCCAGTAAGAACAATATTAGATCAGAATTTTATTGTTACCAGCATTACGTCAATGTGAAGTCGTATTGTTTGTTTACATGACAATATGGCGCAGTGTCAAGTGATGTCACATCATGACATGCCACAAATATGCTTTTGTTTACACGGAATGTCCTTCTTTTGTTGTTGTTGTTGTTGTTGTTGTTGTTGTGTTGTAAACATTTTTTTTTCTTTTAATGCTTGAAATGTATCCTTCTTCTGACATTTTGGTGACAATGCATTTCCATATTTAAAAACAAAACAAATTTTATACATTGTACTGTTTTGTATTACGATATATTAGTGGATTATTATAAGAGACTAGTTTTTAGCCCGTGAAATATCCACGGGAATTCTTTTAAGCAGGGTCCAAAATAAATCTGCGGTGCAACCATGTTGAACAGACAGACATAATACGGCTGTTATTGTAGAGATTACTGGCAGTTTTTAGATTAACAAAAATATAGCTGTATCATAATAGATATCGTTTAGCGTAGCGCAGTGCAGAAGGCGGGTTGCTTAAAGATTCTAAGTAAATAAATTAAACTTCCGTTTCTTTTATAGTACCGTGCCATCCATGGATCGACCGAATTTTTATCGGTGGAGGAAGAAGACAGAAGAGGAAGACGTGGTATGAATATGTGATTTAGTTTATGACCGTATCCCGATAAAATTTCGCGCGGACCTATTTTTGCGTACGGTTTTGCATGAATTTATCTTCGCCACTTAATTCGTTTTTGCGGGCGAAGAAAAGTAAAATTGTTGAGATTTCTTGTTTGCAGGCTTCTGTGTTTCACGCCAAATTTTTCAAAAAAATGTTTGCGCGAAATATATGTCGGAATGTAATTTTCAAAAAATAAAAGTATATATTAAATAATAAATAATTTATTACAATATTGTATAGGAGATTTCTTAATTTTTTACGTAACTATTTTATATTTTGTATATTTTTGGTACAGTATGTGATATATAAATTAGGATGTTACAACAACAAAACGTTCTTGTCTTAAAAATTGTTTTAAATTTTCAAAAAACGTTTTTTAAATCTATTATGTTATTCTTTTTCTTAAAAGTCAATCTTAAATTTACTAATTATAATATGTTTAGTTTCACGTTCTTTGATTTTCCATAATGACTTGTAGGACTACGTTGAAAAACGACACTTGATTAAATTCTTATTTTAAATTGCTAACACAGCTTTGATATACGTCTATAATGATGTTTTGGAGCAGGCAAGTTGCTAGTGTAGCATCAGTAGAATGGAAAATTAAAATGAACAAATATTTCAAAAATATTAACTAGTATTTTTTTTAGTTTAGTTTATTGATTAAAGTTCAAACCATGTCTACCATTAGAAATTCTTGAACAGCAAAATAAAATTACAGTCAGCTCTCCAATTAACGGATACTCTAATTAGCCATCCAGCCATCCAAGGGTCAAGGTCTGGTTCACATTTCTGTGTTGGTAAAATAAAGGTGCTAGGTGCCAAAAACAATTAACTAAGAAACTTGTATTCAGAAAGGCCTTAGCAATTTAATGCTTGACCCAAGAGATAGATTAATCTACTATCACTTAAATGTGTTATATATTGTATAGCATCAGGCCATTCGATAATTACGTAGCACCCAAATTAGTCACTTTTTTTACGACTCCCCACCTCTTGTAACCTCTTGTTTTATGGCGCCGTAGTTTAGTGGTTATCACTCTCGTACTCTGTGCGGGAGACCGGGGTTCGATTCCCCTTGACGGCGATTCAATATGGGCAATTGAATATTACCATAGCCCGGGTTAACCCAAGCCAAGTGAGGGAAATTGGGGAGATGGCGCACTGTGTGGGCCGTTGGATGTTGCAGGGAGTTGTCTAGCAGAGCGCTGACCCCAATTGAGTTTGCGTAGCTCAAAGAGAGCATTAAATACTCCAGGACTCACCATCAAAGCCATGACTCCGCCTAGAAATAATAGACAGGGTATATCCCTCGATATTTGTGAGGCTAGCCATGTAAAATATGCACATCTATTACCCATTTTAACAAATCTAGTACCACACACACCCCTCAGTATGTATGTAGGTAGGTAGGTAGGTAGGTAGGTAGGTAGGTAGGTAGGTAGGTAGGTAGGTAGGTAGGTAGGTAGGTACGTATGTATGTACGTATGTACGTACGTACGTACGTATGTATGTATGTATGTATGTATGTTTACAGCTTTAAATCCTTTTTGTTGTGTTTTCATACACAAATTTTGTTTCGAAACGTGACATTTTTTTAACTATGACTGGTGTGGCTAAATTTTGCACAAGTGTGACGTTTCTGCTTGCTAGTTATACATGATAGACCAACAAAATTTTAAACCTGTTAAGCAGTCACATCAGTTGTTTATAATAATTGGAAGACGCGTTTAACTGGTCTGACTAAAACTATACTTTTGGAAGAGCACTTGCTTTTTTAGGTAGAAAAATGAATAAAAAATAAGATTTTTTTTTATTTAGTAATGGCTTATTATGCCTGCCTATGTACATGGTAGCAAGATTAGCTAGCTAGCTACATGTATGTTTCATCCAGCAGCTAAACTGCCAAAGTCATGTGTTTTACTAAGCTTAAAGAAAAACCTTATTATCATTCAAAATGTCAACAATGGAAATCTGCCAAAATAACATCTTTCTTAAAAATATTTTTTTAGTCAATCTTCTTGAACATCTATATTATAGTACCCGTGTGCGTCTGTCTGTCACGCAAAATGGTACCGTAAGTAGCGAGACGCGCTTAAGTGGTATAAAAAGGATGGGCGGACCCGTGGATTCTTCCACGGGCCATCGACTAGTTTCTCATAATCTTTTAATGTTTTTGTAACAAAATCCGCCATCTTTATAACAAAATGTTGCATATATTATGACGCGCGAATAAAATATCTATGTCGGATGTAAGTCAATCGCATTACAGAACTGACCAGCCTGTACCAGGGGTAATTTCGCCGCCCGCCTCGATGTCAAAAAGGCAAAAAACCCTGGGGACGAGGTTGTCTAATTAGCGAACACCTCAATTTCTTTTGCACCGGCAAAACCAGAGTCAAGATCTCACACGAAACTTTCTAAATAGCGGACAGTCAATTAGCGGACACTAATTAGCGGGCAATTTTATCGATACAAAAATTTTACCACTATTGCATTTATTTGTGAAAAATAATTTTGATATTTTCTATTCATAAGAGTTTCTTAAGGCTAAATAAGGGGAATAGACTTTGGTTCGTTATATCGAGATGTTCACTATGTCGGAGGTTTGTTATATCGAGAGTCCACTGTATACTTTAACATTACTTGGGTTTTGAAAAGGGTATTTTAAATTAATTGTAAAAATATATAACTTAACGACATAGATTTATTTTCGCGTTGATTAATACCCGCGGTGTCTGACAACGGACAATTCTTTCGCACGTGGATTAACACTTCGCGAGCGCAAAATACTGAACACAACGTCCAGGTCATTGACCGAGTGCATTAAAGTTACAAATTTCCCAGCTTCTCAACTTTTTACCAGCCAACGTAAAGGCATAGACGAAGTAAATCAACTCGCCGTATACAGTGAAACCTCCTTATAGCGGACACCTCTCTACAACGGAGACTTTTTTTGGGAACGGATGAAACGACGGTCAAACTCTCATAACAAAACCTCCATGTAGCGGACACCTCTACATAACGGACATTTCAAGGTCCCGATTGACATTACCCCCTGGAACTGACCTCTCTACAGCGGACAGGCTTAAGAATGGGTCATACAAAACAAATCATACTGAAAACGAAGAAGTTGCTTCAGAAGACGACGAAGAAGAAAACATTCCTCTGCAACTTTCTCTATCAAAAGCGTTGCAACATTTGGACGAATTGCTAAATTTTTCAATGAATCAAAATGATGAAATTCTAACTGGCCTAATTTCAGAAGTCATTGACAAAGTGGAAGATATTAAATTGTCTTCGCAAAGAGAAAGCAATATCTCAATGTTTTTTGTCAAGTCTTGAGCTTGTTTTAGTTTTGAAAGAAAGGTAGCATAACTTCAATATATTGTCTTCACTGTCTTTCTTCTCCCAAAACCAGTCTCTTGATACACCTTACGGTCGATTTCAATACACCCTAATAGCCCCGGGATGGTTTTTGAAGAAATTTGGGCTAATTTTGGGAAGAACCTCTATGTAGCGGACACCTCTCTATAGCGGACACTTTTTTGAGGTCCCGATGGTGTCCGCTATAGAGAGGTTTCACTATATAATTTGAAATCTATTACATGGTTTTATGTATAAGAATATCAAAGTTCTAACCAGGCTGGTCATTATTCTTTATTGCTCTTATTATTATTATTATTATTCATATTTATTTACAGGTGTCCTAATCAGGATTCATATAAAAACAATCCTGGTATCAATAAGGTTCCTGTATTGTGTTCCTGTTGTTTAAACAATAGACCTATTTTGTTTAACCCTAAAAACCAGCCTTGTATTCTTATAAAAGAAAACTTGTGTAGCTGTACACTGTTCCCACTTTATTTAAAGCTTCCCTACTTAACCGTTTTCCTCGTTTTGCTTTTTTTAGCAACCCTTAACACTCGTCCGGATAACCACCACCGCGCCTTTGTTTATTTTGGTTATAATGTATCACGCTTTTATAAGAATCTGGTTTATTTGCTGGTGTATTAGAGATAAATGAAAAACAATAGAGAAATAAGAATAATCACTAGCCCGGTTTAAATTTTGATATTCTTATAAAAAAAAGAGTGTGTGCCGTGAATCGTCAAATTTTTGAAATCGTTTCCTCAAAAAATTATTTTTTTAAAAATATTTCTGATCGCCCCATTTAGCTGCTTTAAATGTGTGCAAACTTAGTGGCTACATCTAGACGTCTTAAGTTTTTATTGTGTCCAAAATGTACTTTTAGCAACTGACCAGAGTCATTTAATAGGCTTCAAAACCTAGCATGGTTTGTGGTCACAGGCCAAGTAGCATACACCACTTTGTTTTTCCCAAGTGTAAATTAAACAGCAGAATTGTGAATGTATTGTAGTTGCACCTTTTTAATGCACCTTGTTTAATTTGAATTCCCGCCCTACGCCCTTCTTCACTCACTCGATTGCCTTCTGTGGTCCTCGGAGCGTGTAACAGGAATTTTCAGTCCATATTCTGCCCCTCTGTTCACACGTTCCCAGTGACACTGCAGCGTGCTGTGGAATTGGGGAGTTGTAAGAACTTACAAATTTGCTTTGTTTGAAGAAGTTAAGTGGCATAATGTCCAACTACCTTTTCATTCAAGAGGTCATAGCCATAAACTACTACTGCAAACTCGTCATGTTCATTTTCTTACTCGTGCTTACAGTCTAAACAGTCTTCGACACTTAGAGGAAACCAGACATCTTTATAAGCATGAAATCCTCGCACATAGAGTCGAATAAAAATTCACAAAACGTGTTGACAATCACGATTTCGATTTTGTCTTCTGTGGAACTCAAAAGAGATCTTCAGTATTTCTTGCTTCACCATTTCGCAAGCTGTAAAAAGTCTGTCAAATTAAAACTTTTCTTGAATGAACCAGAAAGCCACTAATAAGAAGATTTGAACGTTAATTAGAAATGTGTTCTAACTTTTCTAATGTTCGATTAAAACTTTTCGAATATTCGAACTTTAATTGTTTGTACAAAAATATACTCGGTAAACCTATACTGCAAACTCGTTTAAAGCGTAATATAAAATTTGTTTACAATATGCTCTGGCCTCAAATAAATAGCCTTATAAATTTATTGTTTTGTTATAACTTTGTTATTCCTATTTCTGAAGCAGATGATAATTTCACCAATTATTCAATTTCTTGTTCGTATATCTTTTGAAACGAAATTCTTTGATATTCCGACAAACCCCTAACAACTCAATATATTTATTCTTCTATAAAGTGAAAAAAACATATCTTGGCAGCAAAAAAGTCCTGCGGCCAAAGCCGGCGTTGCGTAGTGCTTCCGCCGGGCCTGAGAAGAAGTCATACACATCAAGTCATCCTTAGAACAACCTGGGCTAATAGATTTTAAGGCATCGTATGGTTGGCTTGACAAATGGAAATTGACTCATGGTAATCGCAAGAAACAAATATTTGGGGAGTCTCTCGAAATGTCAGAAAATCACCGTAGAATTACGCATAGGCGGTTGAGAGAGCTATGCAGAGGGTATGATTTGAATAACATTTGGAATATAAATGAAAGCGGTTGTTTCTTAGTAAAGGACTTGCCAAAAGAGGCAGCGAATGACTGTCGCATTTTTCGTAAGTACTGATGTGGAAAAGTTGAAAAACCAATCGTCATCTGGAGAAGCAAAAACCCTCATGTTTTCGGCAAGCAAATGCTGCAACAAAACTTACTTACTTAAGTATTTTTCGAACCCAAAGTTCTGGATGCAAGTTGAGATTATGGAAACGATTTTGGGACAACTTAACCGTCAAATGATACATCAGAGTAAAAATGCGATATTGTCCTTGGATAACGCAACAGTGCACCCAGCGAGCTTGATTGAAAAGTACAGCAACATCAAAAATTGTGTTCCTTCAAAGAATGCTACCTCACGCCTGCAACCATTGGATGCTGGCATAATTAAAAGCTTTATAAGCTAAAATACCGAAAGAAGCTTATGCGTTACGTGTTGGCTCGAATCGCAGATGACAGTTTTGCATTGGAGATTGCGAACTGAATTGGCATTCCGCATGCAATCCAATGGGCAGCGAATGCTTGGAAGGAAGTCTCTCACGATACGGTTAAAAATTGCTTTGCAAAATGTAGCATTGTTGAGCAACCGACCAAAAGTGACGATGAGTTGGATGAAAAATTCACCAACCTGTTTAAAAAAGGTCCAGTGAGATGCCAACCGACAGTGAATAAATTTATTGTTTTGTTATAACTTTTGTATATTTCCTATTTCTGAAGCAGATGATAATTTCACCAATTATTCAATTTCTTGTTCGTATATCTTTTTGAAACGAAATTCTTTGATATTCCGACAAACCCCTAACAACCCCTTGTGATTTGTTTATAATAACGCGCATTTTATGTGATGTGTAAAAGAAAAATATTGAAAACAAATTTCCAAAATAAAATTTTGTCAATATTTTATTCTTCTATAAAGTGAAAAAAAACATATCTTGGCAGCAAAAAAGTCCTGCGGCCAAAGCCGGCGTTGCCGTAGTGCTTCCGCCGGGCCTGAGAAGAAGTCATACACATCAAGTCATCCTTAGAACAACCTGGGCTAATAGATTTTAAGGCATCGTATGGTTGGCTTGACAAATGGAAATTGACTCATGGTAATCGCAAGAAACAAATATTTGGGGAGTCTCTCGAAATGTCAGAAATCACCGTAGAATTACGCATAGGCGGTTGAGAGAGCTATGCAGAGGGTATGATTTGAAGAACATTTGGAATATAAATGAAAGCGGTTGTTTCTTAGTAAAGGACTTGCCAAAAGAGGCAGCGAATGACTGTCGCATTTTTCGTAAGTACTGATGGTGGAAAAGTTGAAAAACCAATCGTCATCTGGAGAAGCAAAAACCCTCATGTTTTCGGCAAGCAAATGCTGCAACAAAACTTACTTACTTAAGTATTTTTCGAACCCAAAGTTCTGGATGCAAGTTGAGATTATGGAAACGATTTTGGGACAACTTAACCCTATTCCTACCGGGAAGGTGCTCATTTGGCACCCCCCTGTACATTATCATCTGCCATTTTTTAAGTCTTTTCTCTTGTGTACTGAAATTATTTGACTTTTAATATCTTTTTGTCTCTCAACTTTTGAAATAAAAAAAAATAAAAAAATATTGACTTATTGGTCAATTTCATCATTTCGTCATCAATGGTCATGTGACATAAAAAAATTGAAATGGCCAATATTTTCCTTTCTTCGTGTTATCATCACATGTACCTATTTATTATGTTAACACTTTGAAACACATCATACAGTAAGGCGTAAAACGGTTTTAATTTGACAATTTTGCTCATTTTAAGTACTTTCGGTTTTGTGTCAAATTAAAGTTTCTTTTTTACTATGCATATATGAGGGCTGCAGCAATAGCCGCCATTATAGTTTTTTAACATTTTTTTCTTGAATTTGACAGAACATAAGTAGGACTTAAAATTGACAAAGTTTTAGTATTGTAGCTTTTCTTAAGAAGAAATTACAAGGGGGGGGGGTGCCCTTTAAGCACCTTCCCGGTTCTATCAGGGACAAAAAGTCCCGGTAGGAATAGGGTTAACCGTCAAATGATACATCAGAGTAAAAATGCGATATTGTCCTTGGATAACGCAACAGTGCACCCAGCGAGCTTGATTGAAAAGTACAGCAACATCAAAATTGTGTTCCTTCAAAGAATGCTACCTCACGCCTGCAACCATTGGATGCTGGCATAATTAAAAGCTTTATAAGCTAAAATACCGAAAGAAGCTTATGCGTTACGTGTTGGCTCGAATCGCAGATGACAGTTTTGCATTGGAGATTGCGAACTGAATTGGCATTCCGCATGCAATCCAATGGGCAGCGAATGCTTGGAAGGAAGTCTCTCACGATACGGTTAAAAATTGCTTTGCAAAATGTAGCATTGTTGAGCAACCGACCAAAAGTGACGATGAGTTGGATGAAAAATTCACCAACCTGTTTAAAAAAGGTCCAGTGAGATGCCAACCGACAGTGACATGACAGCTGAAGAATACTCAAATTTCGAAAGAATAGGATCGTGCTTCTAGGCATGCTTGAGATGAAACGAGTTGGGACTTGGGATAGCTAGTAAGCCTTTTTTAGCTACCCAAACATCGCGTGAGCGAGAAAATTAAGGTTGCCTTTTTTTAGTATTGTTTCATTTCAACTCTAACGACAGATTAGCTGATTGTTACCGGAATCTGTGATTTCTTTGTCATAATCAATCAAGCTACTTCACGTTGTCATTACTAAGATATCGTAGTACTGTCAAAGAGAGCTTTTAGTAAAACGCGACGGAGAACTCCACAACTAGATAAGGTAAAAAATCTTGTAATTACTCTCTGGTCTCTAATAATCTCTTTTGTTGTATTTATTATTAAAGTTACCTTATTTCAGGAAATTAACGAAGCACAAATTTACCAAACACGAAATTAACACGAAGATAATTAACGCAAATACCTGTGACAACTTAAAAGGGTTCATTGACAATCAGTTTCTATTGTTTCTTTCAAAACTTTTACAATATTACACATTTTTCTTTTTATAAGCAACTCGGTTGCTAAGGGCTCAGCCCTGAAAATTGCCAAAAACTAAGCAACTGCTTAGCAAGACCCAGCCCTGAATTTAGCCAGGCAGCTTTTTTCCCCAGCAAAATATTTTATAAAATTAACCAGATGATGTTCGGCAAATCTCAAAAAAATGAAAAATAAAATGAAAAAGGCCAGACAATTTATCAAAAATTCAGGGAGTGATAGTGTTTGCGTGATCGCGTGCTTCCTGTCTTTTTCCAGGTCGATTTTTCCTTAGCAACCTACTAAGCAACTTTAGCCCTGAATTTCTAAAATTCCATAGCAACCCCAGCCCTGAACCAAAAAGTGGGGTTGCTTATAAAAAGAACAAGATGCAGGCGCTGCATAAACTATCTCGCTATTAAAAATGCACAACTATGAAACATCCACAATGCGACCCAATTCTAAAATTTCTGCTAACAAAAATACAGCCTATCATCCATGGTTAAAAGTCGCGCGATTGAAACGTTTATGGTCTTAAACGGCATTTAGGTGACAAAAAATCAAAATTTTGATGTCACCATCATGTTCAGCATACTT
Organism: Hydractinia echinata; assembly: GCA_030067915.1. NCBI lineage: Eukaryota > Metazoa > Cnidaria > Hydrozoa > Anthoathecata > Hydractiniidae > Hydractinia > Hydractinia echinata. Next base: position 1,577,949 of record JASGCC010000065.1, read on the forward strand.
TTTTTGTTATCTGTGCCAAATTTTGTCGAAAACAAAGTAGTTTTAATTTCGGACCAATTTTGGCCTAAAATAACATTTAGGTGACAAAAAATCAAAATTTTAATGTCACCATCATGTTCGGCATACTTTTTTTGTTAACTTTGCCAAATTTTGTCTAAAATAATGTAGTTTTAATTTTTGGACCAATTTTGGCCTAAAATGACATTTAGGTGACAAAAATCAAAATTATGATGTCACTATTATGTTCAGCATACCTTTTTTGTTAACTGTGCCAAATTTTGTCGAAAACAAATACCAATTTTGGCCTGAAACGTCATTTAGATGACTTCCAAGTACTTAGAGAGTTTAGGTACGAAGTTTAAATCTGTGACGTTGCAATTGACCATTTGGGACATTTAGTTAGTTACGAGTTGGAAACCTATCCTCGCAGGCGAGATAGTAAAAAGAAAAAAAAAAAGTAAAAATAGTTACCAAGATGAGATTCGAACACACGACTACTCCCGTGTCGGTGCTCAGAGAGCCAAAAATTTCCATTTTGGGACGGACAGCTGTATTTGAATACTCCTCGCAGGCGAGATAGTAAAAAATGTGTAGCTGCCCTGCAGACTTCATGACTTTGGTGCACCGTATTAGGACGATACCACATTTTTTCGCGTCAATCAAGCAGCCATATGTGTGAGCTTTGTATTGCGATTGCTAGAAATATTTTTTTAAAACTGTAATTACAGGTTAACTGTAATTACTTTTTTAACGTCCTGGATATTTACGTCACACTTAAATATCCAATACGCGTTAATTTTGTGACAAAATCTCTACATCGATCATGACACGCAATTTTGCTGCTCGCTACAAAACATGTCTGCTAGTAGTTCGTGTCAAAGGAATTGTTTGTCAAATAAAATTGTGCAAGAAAAACAATCAAATCAATAAAAGTTACTTTTAAGTTAAATTATTAGAGAAACCTATCATTCAGTCATTATTTCAGTCATCCATTTTAACTTTTGAGGAATTCAACATTATACTACTATATACATGCATTAAATACTATATATACAATGATCATGATTCTGAGGGGTGCTATACAGATTTATTTATTTTATGCTCAACGTTTTTTATCTTAACTTCCTCTCCCATCCATCCTTCTCAGCACATATTGAAAAATTTCCTAAATTTTATAATAACAAAGGAGATAAAAAGCATTTTTCATTCATCAATAATATTTTTTAGTGTAGATAGCTTTGTATATACTCTCTTTCGCTTAAGATGCAGCTATAAAAGAAATCAATTTGTATGGCATCCACTCTGCTTGTTTAAAACAGAAAATGTCTGTAACGATTCCAATTATCTTGAAACGTAAAACCAGCTGCATATACAACAACAATACCACATGTGATTATAGCTGCGGTTATCACAGCAACAAAAACCAAAACTGCAGTCAGCCCAAACGCAAATGAAGAAAAAGTTCCGAATATAATAAATGCTCCGCAAAATGTTAATAAAAAGGTCATAACGACAAAAACAAGGAAAAACAATAACGGTAAACTTGCAAGACATGCAATAACCACAATAAAAAGAGACGTGAATGGGTAGTCGGCAATGAATTTAAATATAGGTGTTAAAAGCGGTTCCCAGTTTGTGTTTCTCCATCTCCCCAGTATCCTTTCGATATTTTGACCATATCCATTACCAGGACTACGCAGTGGATTATGATAGTTATCAGATTCCATTACTGATCAATTAGAGTGCAAGTGGGAGTATTTACCCCAATTTCCCGTTAATCACTCATTAAATTCATATAAACTTTTCAGCTTTCACTAACATCAAATATAAATTCCTACCATATTTGTTGTTATTTGCTACACAAAACTACGGCAGCGACAAAAATTTTGCATAACTGCGTTACTGAACTGGTGGATTATCGTTATTTTTAATTAAAAACTCATTTTAAGGGATGCGGCGTCTACTTCGTACCTACTAAAATCCACAGGAAAAGCTCGCAGCAAATCATCTCAGCTTGGTGCAAGCATCCGTCCGCCAGTACGCTTTATCAATCCCATCGGCATACATTTTTGTGAATATAACAAAAAGAAGGAAAATAAGGGACGGAGACAGTGACACAGGCAGGAGTTGTTAGTAAACCCTCATTATGGAGGCCGTTGCGCTTCATGACTTTGTTCCTCAAAGTGCCAATGAAGACGAATTACCTTTTAGAAAAGGCTCGATTTTAAAAGTAAGTATCTAACTTTTCTCGTTTCTTAACCCTGACAAACTTTTCTCAAACTTTTTTTTCTAACTGCTAGCTAGTCTAGCTAGCTATACATCTATATTTTCTCTTGCTTGTCTCTGACTTAGGAAGACTTCAATAATATCTAGTATTAGGAATATTTAAGGACTAAAAATAGGGTTGGTCATTACACTTTAGGTAATTACCTTTTAATTCCTTATATGGCGCCGTAGTAGGGGCCGTCGACAAACAGTTTTCGTCTCTGTTAACGGCAAATTGGCCGCTAGACTCGGACCCCCCTCCCCCCTGCCCCTTAACGGCAAGCCCATTTCCCCTACGTTAGTTTTCGTCTCCGTTAACGGCAAATTTGCCGTTAAATAGAATTTTGCCCCCCCCTCCGCGCTTTACGGAACAATCTTTGTGGAGACTTATACGAACACGAGATACATTTTTTTAACAACCAATTCTAGATTATGGCGGATTTTTACTGTGGAAACATTTTCTAATTTGTTGAATTTTTTTCATTTTCCCTAAAAGAAATAAAAAAGGTGAGAAAGTGAAATTCGTCTCCATTTTTATATTTTTAACGGACAATGCATTACCCCCTCCCCCCTAACGGCCAATTTGCCGTTAACGGAGACGAAAACTGTTTGTCGACGGCCCCTTAGTGGTTATCACTCTCGTGCTTTGTGCGGGAGACTGGGGTTCGATTCCCCTTGGCGGCGATTCAATATGGGCAATTGAATATTACCATAGCCCCGGGTTAACCCAAGCCATGTGAGGGAAATTGGGGAGATGGTTACTGTGTGGGCCGTTGGATGTGGCAGGGAGTTGTCTGGCAGAGCGCTGACCCTAATTGAGTTTGCGTTTCTCAAAGAGAGCATTAAATACTCCAGGACTCCCCATCCAAAGCCATGGCCCCTCTTGGAAATAATAGACAGGGTATATCCCTCGATATTTGTGAGGCTAGCCATGTAAAATATGCTAATATCTATCTATCTATCTTACGCTGCCAACACGAGTATGTTGTACATCAAAAACTCTGATTGATAACATTTTTATTTCCCCCAATAACATGAAATCTTTATCTGGTAATTTCACTATTGGCATATCAGACCATCTCGCTCAATTTACTATTTTACAAAATGAACATTTTCCTTAAGAAAGCATTGAGTGAAAAATTATACAAGGTTTGGAAAAAGTTTGACAGTATTAATTTTAAACAAATATTTAATTCAACTGACTGGGAGAAGGTGCTAAGTCTTAACAATAAAAATCTTAGCCTTTCTTTTGATTCTTTCTATAATCATTGACTGAACTGATAGATCTGTGCACACCCACAAGAAAGTTGTCCAAAAAACAGGCTAAAAATAATATGAAACCATGGATAACCAAAGGAATTAAAAAATCCATACTCAGAAGAGATTCTTCATTAAAAAAAATTATAAATACTAAAAATGAAGTAATTAAGGACATTTTACACAGTCAATATAAATTATATAGAAATGAAATTGTTACTCTTATTAAACTCAGTAAATATAACTTCTATAAAAAGTTCTTTAAAGAAAACATTAAAAACTCTAAAGCCACTTGGAAGGGTATAAATGAAATTATTAATAAATCAAATAAAAATCAACCTAAGATCTTTCTAAATAAAGCAAATTTTCAGTTCTATTGCCACTAAACTTCAAGAAAAATACCCAAATTTGGCAATTACGAGAACTTCATCTCAAGGAACCCCTCAACTAAATCATTTTTTTTAAAGCTGTAACTCCAGATGAAATGCTCAAAACAATCCAATCTTTAAACCATAATAAAAGCAGTGGTGAATTCAGTATTCCAAAAGCTATTTTTGTTTCTGTATCACATGAACTATCTCCTATTTTAACGAAAATTATCAATTCTTCTTTTGAAACAGGGATTTTTCCATCGTCCCTTAAAGTTAGTAAAGTAATCCCAATTTTTAAAAACAAAGGATCAAACCAAGATGTGAACAATTATCGTCCTATCACTCTACTTTCAAATATAGATAAATTTTTTGAAAAACTAGTTCATAAAAGGCTTACATCCTTTTTAATTAAGCATAATATATTTTTTAAAAGACAATTTGGTTTTAGAAGTATGCATTCTACTAATCATGCTCTGATTACTTTAACTGAAGATTTACGTAGGGCACTTGATGATGGACAGTTTTCTTGTGGTGTGTTCATAGATCTCCAAAAAGCTTTCGATACTGTTAGTCATAATATACTACTTCGAAAGCTGGAACTATATAGTATAAGAGTATTGCTTATAATTGGTTCAGATCTTACCTTACTGAAAGATCTATTTGCTGATGATACATGTCTACTTTTTTTCAAGTCCCTCCCTAAAAAGGATCAACAAATGTGTCAATATTGGTCTCAAGAGGCTCTTAAAAAGGTTATGTGCAAATAAGATATCCTTAAATGTTTCAAAAACTGAGGTTATCCTTTTTCGTAGTCCCAATAAAAAAATCAATATATCAATGAGTCAGTAAGATACCTTGGAATTTTATTAGACTGTTTCTTAACCTGGAGTCCTCATATACAAAATTTATCTACTAAACTTCGAAATGCTAATGGTATCATCTCCAAACTACGTTATTTTGTTCCGAAAGCTACTCTTCTTTGTATCTATTATGCTCTTTTTAATTCTCATTTAAGATTTAAGGTTTGGGCCCAAAACCCTAATCCCAATACCAACAGAACTTTCCTTCTTCAGAAACAATGTGTAAGGCTTTTGACATTTTCTGATTTTAATTCACATACTTCTCCTTTATTTAATGAACTCCGCATTCTAAAGCTTACTGACCTTATTAAATCCTTAAATGTTTTAACGATTTATCAAATTTTAAACAGACAAAATTCTTCTCTAAGTAATACTTTTGATTCTAATACTCACATCACTGGGGGGAAATCAAAGGGTTTATTAGCTAAAAGTCACTGTAAAACCTCTAAATATGGTATTAATTCTATTGTTTATCAGTCAGTTGTTCACTGAAATGAGCTGCAGTCTCTGTGTCCTGAACTAGATCTTGCTATTCTATCAAAATCTAATCTAACTAAATTGCAAAATAGCATCTTTCTAAGTAATTACATTGCCTAATTTATCACAAATGATTTACTTGTTTTCATTGGTAGTTATTTTGATATTAATTATCTACTAAACACTGGTGGCCTCCTTCAGAATAGTCTGACTAATAGGTGTGTCTCCTATCAATTAGTCATTTTTGTAACAAAATATTTATTATTATTTATTGATTTCCGCCACCAGCGAAGGCGGAATCTTTAAAATCGCCTGAGGAGATAGATAGATAGATAGATAGATAGAGACAGCGCAGCTAGGCTGGACGCCATAACTTATCCAGGCTAAAGCCTAAATCCTCGTTTTGACAGATTTTTTTTTGAGAACGAGGCTAAAATGAGTTTTAACCCAATAAGAATCCTAACAGTGCAACAAATTGTTTTATTATCCAATGAACAATACTTTAAAGTTTATATGCTATCGAAAAAGTTCAGAGAGTTACTTCCTTTATTGACTAGCAGAGTCCTGTCAATTGAGGTAAAAGGTAGGTTGTATGAGGCCTGTGTAAGAAGTGTTATGTTGTACGGTAGTGAGACATGGGCAGTGAAGCAGGAAGATCTTGACCGTTTAGAAAGGAATGATATGAGAATGGTTAGGTGGATGTGTAACGCCAGTCTGAGAGACAGAAAGAGTTCAGATGAGCTAAGAAGCAGGCTAAGTCTCCGTAGAATTAAAGATGTTATCCAGATAAGAAGATTGAATTGGCTGGGGCACTTGGAAAGAATGGAGGAGGATAATTGGGTAAGAAAGTGTAGAGACTTGATAGTTCCTGGGGCAAAGCCCAGAGGCAGATCGAGAAAGACTTGGCAGGAGGTTATAAGGAGAGACTTGATACAGAGGAAGTTGAGTTTAGATCTAACACAGTCTAGATCAGATTGGAAGAGGGTCATTAATATACCCCGTCCAACCCATGCTAGCATGGAAAACGGACGTTAAGCCGAGAATGATGAATGATGATGAAAGTTAAAGCTCGTGCAGTGTAGCATAATGAAGATCGTCTTATAATGCGCCATCTTTGATGTTATTAACGTTTCCCTTTAATAATTACGTCATTTCCTTCTGTACAATTTTGCAAGCACGTATACTAAAGCTATATTCAGCAGAACTAATTAATTATTCATGAATTTTATTTTTTATTTATTGAGTTGATTTTTAACATTGCAGGTTAGTTACAATAATAATTGAGAATACTAGTCGTTAGCCCGTTGGAAAATCCACAGGTTCGCCCGTCCTTTTTATACTGCATTGGGTGCATCTCGCTACTCGTGCATCTAAGCTACCATTTTGCGTGACAGACAGACGTATACGGGTATTTTAATGATTTGTTTACCCATAATTCTCCTTTTTCAAGGTCTACTTCAAATTTTAAAATCTTTCAGGCTAATGGCGGAAATCTTTAAGCCCCTGGGCTTCTTGTTTAGTTTTACATTGTACATGACGTATTGATAAATAAATATTACTACTACTACTACTACTACATAATTTTGGACCATTGGGGTGGACCAAAATCCCAATTGGATATAAGATTTGCAGAAGGGAAAATTTACTGCACTGTCTTACTTTTGCTATGTAGCTAGCTATAGATGAGTCAAAAGAACTTACGGCTGAAAAGTAAGGAAATGACATCATAGGGAATTTATCTATTGGAGCTTTGAGGAAAGAAATGACAAGAAGAAACTGCACTTTTCATTCTATTCTCCCCGTTTGGAATGTCACGTGGTACCACTTTTGGTTGAGGGAAAACACAACTTTTTACAGTTAAACTCTTCCAGAAGAAGCTTTGATTAAACAAGAACTACAAGTATCTGAAGTAAAGTAAAGCTAAATTAGGAAAAACTCACCTTAAACTACACAATGTCTGGTTTGAAGTTAGAAAACAAAGATCTTATAAGGAATTCACCCCTGATTTATGAAGAGATCATAATGGCTCAAATGCAGATCTGTAATTGGTTAAAGTATCATGTGATATTTGCAAACCGGGAGAATTGAAACAAATCGCTAGGCTCTGGCAAAAATCTAGCTATGTAGAAACTGAATAACTGACACTCTGATTCTTCTGGAATTAAAAACAAAACATTTAAAGTATATATACAAAAAAGTTGTTTCTCCCTGTGTTTTTTTCTGTTGTGAATACATTCTCCAACTTGACTGTGATGCAAACAAATTAGCTATAATTTGTTACACTTGTCTACAGTTTAATTAGCAATTGTGTCTAATAAAACTTCATATAGGAGCATCATCCCAATCAAGTGAAATTATGTATATCTTGATTGGGGTATTTTTTCAATCGGGTTGGGTCACCCATTATTTAAATATCTCAGACTTTTTGCATACCAATGTGACGTTTTTAGCACATATGTACAGGTTTTGAGTAAAAATCTAAATTTTTTATCCTAATAGAATTGGAATGTAACTCCCCTACATTTTGTCGAAATATGACGCAACAAACACTGTTGTGTCGCTAATACCCACACCTACAACACTTTGCTTTTTCTAATGCTAAAAATAAGTCCTTAACAAGATATTAGACATCACCATTAAACCTCCACTTCCAAACTACATGTGTGGCATCGTAAGTATGGATAGCAGGCCTTAGTGTTTTATTTTTTATGGTATACCCATACTATACCCTGTCGCCCTGTCACTTGTTTTCAGGAGGACCAGAAATTTATAGGAGGGATCCAGTAAAAAAAAAAAAAATTGTTTTTGTTAAAAATCTTTAACTTTGAAGAATTTTTCAAGGTTGTGTAAACTCAAGAAGATTAGAGGTACTAGCAAACTGTTTAATGTCACATTGTGCAATAAGTCTAATATATCTGGATATAAGTTATTTAAATTTTTTTGTTTTCATTGATGAATGTCCTGTACTATTGCAGAAGACAATAACTTTACTAATAGTTTAAATTTCCATATGTTATATAATTTTTAAAAATGACTTTACAATGGACCTACAGTGGCCTGAATATTGATAACAAATGTTTTACTAGTGCTTATATTTTAAGTGTTATTTCTCCGTAATCTGAACATGTTTTTTTCACATTTCTTGTTAGATTCTCTTCGAATAAGATGATGTATAATAGATATAATTTTAAAGGTTTTGAGCATGGAATAAGCTTCAACTGCTATAGTATATCCCAGGGTGCTACATTGTTACTAGTGAATAATTTTTACAAAAACGTTGCCCCAAAATTAGGCAAAGAAGTTCGATTGTGCGGACACATGTCCATAATTCCCAGTTGTTACATGATGACAGTTTCTATTTATTAATGTTGGTAAACATCAGTGCTTTGGAATTAGTTAGTTTCTTTAATATTAAAGAATTACAGTAGTTGAAAAGTATATGAGAAGTGGAAGGTAGGACTAGAAGAGAATGCAGCAAAGTGTAAAGTTATGATTAGCATTGAAACCCAGTGTAACCTTGTAGTTGGAAAGTGACCTTGTGAAGTTTGCAAAAATAAGGGGTTGGTAGTAACTCAAATTTTTTTAGACTTTTGAGCATTGGGTACATAAGAAGTGTTATGGTATTGCAGGATAGTTACAGCTGACATTGAGCATTGTGAAGGGGAGTTTAAATACAACAAAGTTTTTCAAGTTTTAATGATTGACAACAGTGGCGTTTTGTAAACTTATGTGATATTTTGAGGGATTTTACTTGCAAGATAAGATCTGCCTGGAAAAAGTTTAGACTTCCTTTTTTAACTGAGTCTTGTCCATCGAAATAGAAGGTGGGTTATATGAGGCCTGCATAAGCAGTGATACGTTTTCCATCTTGAATAAGAGCTCCCACATAATCATCATAATAATCATCAAGCTTTAAAGTAATTTTGTCGTCATCATGTTGCTTGTCAGCAGAATGAGTTTGACAAGAGAACAAAACAAGTTTACAGATCAAAGTTTTAATATGAAACTAAACACCTATTTATTTTTTTACATATATTATTACCAACTTCAGTGGTTGAAAAAGGACATTATCAGTCAGGGATAATTGTAACTTCACCAAATTAAGGTAGTAGCTCGATTTTCGGATTTAGGGATTAGGGAATTTTATAGGATTTTAATGGCATTCAATAAATCCTTTTGTGTCTATTATCTCTCAATCATGTTTGTTGCCCCATGTTTTATACACTTCTCACGTTTAAGAAATGATGATAAACAGTATACCTATAATTTTAAACAGAGGAATGGACAAGATTTTAATTTTCTGATTATTTAAAAATTATTTAAAAAAAGTTATGAATCGAACATGTAAAGTGAGTGTAATAAGCTAGGAGATAAATAAAAGTCATTCCAAACCTTCAAATGAGTCTGTCGAGATACAATTCAAAAGAAAATCTGTACGAAAGTTTGTCAACCATTATCTGACTAATATTTTATTTGGTCATAAGGTTGACGAATCGTTTTTTTATGGTGTATGTATTTGTAAACATCTTATTCATTAGAGTAAACATAGCCAGGAAACTCTCTTATTGCTTTGCTTCTTCTCTTCAACTGACCATCAATTTAATTTTAATCGGATGCACTAACACACAAATATCGGTGTTTTCTTTGTTGGTTCTCCCTGATCTCTCCCAAGTGTTCAATGAAAAGGCTGCAATATTTTTTTATACCTTTTATACCAATGTCAGACTGTAATGTGACCTGACGCTAACGCTTTAGTTTGTGCAAAGAAGCATAGCAAGAGAAGCGTTTCCTGGCTAGGTAATACATGGAAGATTGTGTGGGAAAAATAGAATAAAGAGTAAGTGAACAGTAACAATACTCACAAAAAAGATGATCGTCAAACAATAATTGTAAGGACATGTTCAAAAAACATAGTCAAGGATAACTTAAAAATTATTTCCTTGATTTCCATGAAACTTTGTATAAAAAATGATAATCATGTAACAAATCTGATGCATTATTTTTTTTCTTCCAAAATCTCAGCTACACAAGGAATTTGACAAAAAAGTAACTTTGTTACTTTAATATCTCTTTTGTTGTTTTGAGATTATTTGTAGCACTATAACATCCAAAACTACTTGCTTTGATCCTATTTGAAGCTAAAAATAGCATCAGACAAGAAAAGTAACACTATTCCCAGAAAGATATGTGATAACAAAGTAACAAGGGCAATATTATGAGTGTGTTACTTTTTGGACTCAAAATTTGTAGTTGTAACCTAATAATTAGTCATAATTTGATTAGTAATTTATGGGAAAACTATATACATTGTAATAATTATTTTGGTGAATTTTATTCAAATTAGGGATAAAAACGTAACATGTAGGGTAAATTTTTTTAGGATTTTTATTAAATTAATTTTTGTCATTAAAGGTAAAAACATTTTAATTCTATTTCTTGGGCTACCATATTTTTTTAAATCAGAAGAAAACTAGAAGATTGTATTGGGATAAAAGAGTAACATAACTAATGCATAAGAAATATATAACAGACATATTCAACTAATTCTGACAGCTGATTTTCCTTTCTTTTTTCATAAAAATCGACAAATAAGTAGACTTAAGTCATGTTACTTTTTTATCACACAAGTTTCAAATTATAAAGGCCATTAACACCCAGGATTGTCTTTTAGGTTCAGCAACTTAGTAAGAAAGAAGATTTTTGCTAAATTTTCTTCTGTATCAATATACAGATAAAACTGAGAATGCAATCAAGGTTACATTTTTATCAATTATACATAATGTTACAGGTTTATCACCAATATTTATTCTTAGAAACCATTTTAAAGCTTACCCAGTTAATTTCTTAAAAGGATGATTTTCTAGAAGCATTTCTTCATTAAATTATTGATCAATAAAGTAACATATTTAACGTAGGGTATAGAACAATAACTTTATTTTAGTTACATATTTATCATTTTTTTGTCTTTAAATCTGAAGAATTTTTATTTCGTGTTGTAGCATGTTTTCCAAATGAAAAAAATAAACAATCGCAATCTTCAGATAAAAACCTAACATTTTAAATATGTTTTCTGTTACAGATTTATCATTTTGCTTGCTTCATAAAAAAATAACCAAGAAATTGTGATCGTATTTATCAAAACTATGCCTGTACCAAGTTTCAAGTCATAAAGATAAATTTTCAAACATTTATAGAGCTTTTTATCATTTTTTAAAAAATACACTTACATCATTTCTCTTGTTTGAGTTTGAAAAGCTATATCTCATAGTGTACACAAACTACAAGGATGGAAACTTCACTGTTACAAAATTTTGTTATTCTATTTTTCAAATATGTATTCAAGATTTGTATTGGAAATACCAAATCAGCCACGGAGATAAAAATGTAACATGGTATACAAATGTTCACAATTAGCCAAAAACCTGCCTATGTTTTTGAACATGTCCGTAACCTAATTCGATCAATCAATACTTTGTCTTTCCTGATAGTAGAAGTTGTTTTTACAATTTGTCACTTTGAAGAATCTTATTCTTATCCTATTGAAATTGAAATTATTTATTTACCCAGGATAGCCTCTTCAGTTCCTATTGGTACTGCTATCAACGAGGGTCCTGCGAAGGGGGTCCTAGCGCATTTAAAGCTCCCATTTGAGCTACGAAAGTCGTGCAAGCACAGCAATCGCTCAACTAGACAACCGCCTAAGATATCAATCCTATTCTCATGCTGAGCACTAAGCAGAAAGGATAGATTCACACTTTTATAGTCTCTGGCATGACTCGGCCAGGGTTTGAACCCAAGACCTCCCGCACTGGAAGCGAACCCTCTACCGCAAGGCTCTAACCAGTTTATGCAGACAACACTTGAAATTTTGTGTGTTACTATTTTTTGAATTTTATTTCAGGTATTGAATATGACAGATGATAAAAACTGGTTTAAAGCTGAACAAAATGGAAAAGAAGGCTTTGTCCCTAAAAATTATATACAAATGAAGCCGCATGGGTATGATATAGTTTTATTTTTTTTGTTGTTTTGTTTTTGTTATGTGAAGATTTTTTCGCTGAAAAACGTTTTACATTTCTTTATTCTATTTCAGTTGGTATTATGGAAAAATTCGAAGAGCAGAAGCAGAGCAGTTGTTACTGCAAGAACAGAATGATGGAGCATTCTTGGTTAGAGATAGCGAAAGTACTGCAGGTAGATGTTTTACACATGCCGCTATGACAGTCTCAAAAATTTTTATAATTGAGTGTTTGTTTGTTGTTTATTCTTATTTTTTGTTTATTCTTATTTTTTGTTTATTCTTATTTTTTGTTTATTCTTATTTTTTGTATAATTTGTTCGTTTGTTGTTTATTTGTATTTATTTGTTATTTTAGGTGACTTCTCTCTTTCTGTCAAGTAAGTTTGATTTTTCATTTTATTTTTTTGCTTTATTTAGTTTTTACAGGTTTTTACAATCTGAATTGTTAATGGTGAATTTAGTGGGGAGAGGTACACACAAGCATTAAAATTTATTTAAATTTGTTTCAAAAAACCCCAAAAAAACTCTCTGTGAAAATACACACATGCAAATCCGTTCCGATTGGTTGAAGATTTGCTACAACATCTACCTAGTAGGGGGTATGGCCTTTCTACCCTATATGTTTAGAAAATAAAACGAAATAAATTATTTACAAATTACAATTTGTAATCAAATAGCCGTCGGATATGGCCTTTCTACTCTATATGTTTCAAAAACAAAACAAAATGAAATATTTTACAAATTACAAGTTGTTATCAAATAGCCATCAAATTTATTTCATCGAAATTGTTATAATAATGAGTCCAGGTGAAACAAAAACTGATTGTACCTAGTCTGTGTTGTAGAGGTACAAATGTATTAGGGGCTGTTCCTATGGAGGCAAGCTGACCAGGCTGCCTCACTTAGGCGAGATCTCTTCATGCTTTAGAAAACCTAATAAAAAATGCATGGGTTCATATGAGAAGCGAGCCAGCCCGCCATGCCGAAATCTCGGTTGTTTCTACCGAGATCACGGCAAGGCGGAATGGAATTTTTCCATATGAACACACCAGCCCGGCTAATCGAGCTGACCCGCTTTATTTTTGAGCATGATCAAAATTATTTTATTTGTAGAAAGTATTTTTGTTCTGTACAGAAATGCCAAAAAATATTGAAGGTTACCTTTTTTGTCAACTATTGGTGAACAATAATTATATAAAAACGCTTCAGAAGAAAAACATTATTATCAAATTTTATTGTTGTGTATTTATCGTTGTTTTGACAAATTAATCATTATTTGTAGCTTTTTCATGGATTACATTTTTTGAAGAATCCCTGTAATTTAAATTTCTTTTAGAAAGCGATATAAAATATATGAACAAACTTTCGTGACTATTTTCAGCCCGCCTAACCGGGGAAGCTCGCCTCATATGAACAGCCCCTTAGTTATATGTGGAGTTATTGTTTTTTTATAAATATTGCACTCAATACTTGAAATATTAACTAATTCAACTTCCCCACATCCCTATCTCCCTTGACTAAATGTCAGGTTAATATGTAGCATTCCATTTTTTAGTAAGTCTTCCCTAACCTCATGCAGAATGTGGGGTATGGTAGTAAATATTTTACAAAACATATTTTAGATTCAATAATCAAGTTCAACATTTTAAAGTTTTACGTGATGGTGCTGGAAAGTATTTCTTATGGGTAGTCAAATTTAACTCTCTCAATCAACTTGTTGAATATCACCGAGCAGCCTCAGTTAGCCGTTCACAAACTATATATTTAAAAGACATGACCAACGCACATGAGGTATGAATCATTTCTTCTAAATTTAAAACTCTTATTACAGTGTCTGTACTGTCTATTTAATAAACCCTTCTCGAGTTTCATATTTTTTAAATCTTTGGGTTGGTGATTTTTTATCTTTGAATTGAGCGTAGCTATATTAACATGCGTGTAAATTTTGAACTCATTTAAACATTGAAAACAGAACGTTTGGTTATTTATTTTCAGTATGATTTAGAAATTTATAGACTTCGTCAATATTTCATCCATGTTTTTAAAAAAAGCTGCGACGCATCACAAAAAATTTAATTTTCTTCCCCTTACCGTAAATATGCTCAATTAACTTTTAGGGTGGACGTTTATTGCAGAGGGGCAGTAAATGGAGAGGGGCGCTTATTTAAAAAATCTCATTCTTGTGTTATGTTTGGGAAACTGATTGGTCGCACAATGTATAAAAAAAAATGTTATATATGCAACAGGTATAAATAACATCCCTGAGTGTAAATATTTACGGTTGCTCTGTTTTGTCCAATTCCACAATATTTCAGTAAGAGTCCCTTGTAGCTCTGTTGATATATTCACATAGCGTTTATTCGAGAGATGCGTTTAAAAATAATTAAAAAAGAGGGTGGGCGCTTTTCGAATATGGACGCTTAATTGAGGGTTTACGATACGGTATTCTACTTCTTCTGTGATATACTATTGCCCCTACAAGCTACTTGTTCCGGGAACAGTTAAAGACGTAATGCAAAACAAGTAATCTATATTTTGAGTTAATCGTATTTAGGTTGGTCGTGCATTGTTCGACTTCGTGGCGCAGGAAGAAAACGAGCTATCTTTCAGTCGAGGTGATCTTATTAAAGTTTCTGACAACACTGACCAACATTGGTGGAACGGGAAAGTGAACGACCGAGAAGGTATGTTTCCAGCAAATTACATTCAGCTGATCACGACAAGATGATACGATCAAGAGAGCGTTTCTTTATTCGTTTTGTGAAAACATAAATATGACTTGGTGTAAGTAAATGTAGAAAACAAAAGAACTTATATAAAACTTTCACCCACCGCTATCAACTTGTATTTATCACATTCGCACGAACTCTAGTGTTGTCTTTTGTTCGGCTTACGCACGAACTCTGTATTTAATGAGGCAGTCAAATCTAGAACAAAGCACTTCGTCGTAAGTCGTACATATTTAAAATAAAATAATATTAGTACCTTATTAGCTCTTTTAACGGCAGCCAGTTGTGAAGTCAATTTTTCGGCAACGCCTTGTCTATCCGTCGTGAGTTAGTCCAAACTGTTGAAAAATCACGGCAAGTCAGCATGATTTAGTCTAAACTTTTAAAAACAATGTCAGTCGGCGTGACTTGGTCCGAACTTTTGAAAAATGACGTCAGTTCAACGTGAGTTGTTCCGAATAAAGAAAGAGCAGATAATGTAAATGATTTTGTGCCAAATTGTATATTTAAATTTTCTCTGTCGCATAATTTGCGTTCTGTTTTTTCTTGTAAATAGGTTTTTTAGTAATTTCATAGATGATTTTTATTTTTTCTGCAAGTTATCTAGAGCTTTTTTTTGTGAAGTTCTTAAACTGTTCTCCATTTTCTCAGCTTTTTTCATTAGAGGCATACCATTCCTTGTGTTTGATCTTCGTGCTGGTGGTGATTAGTTTCGGTGTTTTTAGCCAAATATGGTTAGAAATGTGTTGGTGGATTTAATGACGTCACTCTTATTTTTGTAAAAAAATTATTTAAAAAAAAACAGTCGTAATTTGTGACCCAATTACTAAGAAATAATCCTTACGGTTTTAGCGCTCCTCCCAAAAAGATTCTGGAATCAGGTAAATGCGGGGCAAACTTTTTTTAACAGTTTTTTCAAATACACGGTTTTTTTATAAGCAACTCGTCTAATAAGCAACTGAACTCGATTTAAAAAATTATCAAGCAACTTAAGTACTGTACAATTGTGAGTATAAAATACCTCCACCAGACGGCGTTGGATATGGCCCAGTTGATGTTTGACCTGAATCAGGCAACGAAGACGGAGAGAGTGAAGATATATGTTCTTTTTTATTAATTTTCTTCCAAACAGCGATAGAAACACTGAAAATTTAATCGAAGAAAATAACGCTACCATTAAGCAACTTTGGATCTAGATATTAGCCGAAAAACAAGCAACTAAAATGCGACCAAAATTCTAAGTTGCTTATCAAAACAAATCGTGTATGCAAATCCAACCCCATGAAGAATCGCATTTTTTGTTCCACAGAAAACGAAAAAAAACCGCGCTTAAAACGAATTCACTCATTCTGTAAATATAGGGCCGGCGATTTGCATAAATATTTCGTCGCACCGATTCATATAAGTTAATTATTAACTTCGTTTCACAATTCGCCGTTCCCGTAATTCTCAAGATTCGCAATGCATTACGGTAGTTGTATTCATCGCCTAAAATTAGATGTAAACAATTATGGCTGCAGTGTAATGAATATCACAGAAAGTAACGAAGAAAATCCACTAAATTCTACAACTATATATAATAAAAACTGGCAGTATCACTGGAACTTCTAGTTCTGTTTCTTTACCTTATCAGATGTACAAGCAGCTAATACAACCGACATTGGCTCGAACAAGAGCTGCAGCGGCGAAACTATTGCACAACGCGACGTTGCTCTCTTCTGACTAAATAAGTTCGTGAGTTGGTGGTCTCAGCCATGTTAGGATTTTGGGAAATATTTTGAAATTGTAGAGGATGGGATAGTTATTAATGCTTAACATTAAAATTAGCAAATAGACCTCACCACGACAGGCTTGTTATTTGGTAAATATTTGAGTCTGGAAACGTTCTGAAGTAAGAAACTTCCCATGAACATATAATGTTAATGTTTTTATTCAATTTCTGTGCTCTGCGGGGGGAAATTGTTTGATTTCCAAATTCTACCGTCCATGATTTCTTGCAAAACTCAATAAAGCAAAGACCTATTATCATTTTTTTATTATTTTTATTTTTTGACATACAGTTGGCTCTCTCTATCTTGAACTCGCAAGGGACCAAAAAATTTGTTTGGGATAGAAAAAATTCTCATAAAAATTGAATTTTTTGTTAACATAGCAAAAGGTTGATCGAAGGTGCATTTGACTTCACGTTCAAATTATTATTTTTCTTATATTTATGAAATCTGTAATATTTCTTTGATTGGTAGATTTTATTCTCTTGTTTTCACATAGCCGTTCCAAGCTAAAAACAAGTCTTTTCGTCTGCCCACCTTCGTATTTAAACATTGCAGTATTGTTTAACACATCTAAGGGGCTGTTCATATGAGGCTAGCTGGCCTGGTTAACCGGGCTGATATTCTTTTCGTCCATATGAGGCGAGCTGGCCCGGCTAGGCGGCTGAAAAAAGTCAAGAAAGATTATTTATATATTTTACAGCGCGTGCTAAAGTAAAGCAGATTCAATTTCTGATTTTGACGGGTTTTTAACCAGTATCTTCATGGCTTTCAAAATTGAAATATTTGAAAAGGCATAGCAAACATACAACCCTCCCTTTATAATGTGTTTTAAGGCTGCGTATGACACCTTGGTCAATTGGTTGAAGTATAGATGGTGTATTTTGTGAACACAAGCTTATTGGTTAAATTTGCGATTAAAGGGCGGGCTGGACAATTGTCAATGATTCGCACAATTTTGCGAAATATCGAAAACAATGACGATAATTAGGAGGAGAGACATTTAGAGCATATAGAGCAATTTTAATTTATACTTTATGTGAAATTTATAAGGGTAATACACATCATTGAACAAAATTATTTAGCTATTCTTTCGTTTTGCCTTGCACTTTTTTATACTCGATTATAAGCGCACCCGTGAATTTTGCGCACCCTCAGATAAGCGCACCAAAGTCTTACTATCACCGCTAATTATGCGCTGCGCTTTATTACGTCATTTTACGGTATTCGAGTCTCGCTATATCGAACTCTCAATGAAAAGGACAAAAAGTGCGATTTTCGAAATAGCGCGACATCGGAATAACGAGGTTACACACCGCGGGTGAAGTTCGAGATTTTTTAAACGAGTTGCGGAGATAACTTAAAGAAAAAGGATAGCAAAAGAATACCCTACCTTTGAAAGATTAAAAACATTCGAAAACTCAAAAAGTTAAATACAGTTTGGACCACACAAACACAAAATGTTCATAATGGTTTATGAGCAACATTTTCGGTCGTTGCTAGGGAGCAATAATTAGTTCGAGACAGCAGCGGAGTTTGAGATATAAGGGGACAAATATTGGTTTGCAAGGCTGTAAATGCTGACGAGAGCAAGGTTTTTGTTCTAGATAGCGGGAGGCTTGAGATAACGATAGTAAACTTATTATTGCAACCGTGAAAATGACGCGATAACGTAACAATAATAATTAAAAAAGAATAGAAAGGTCATTAGTGCATTTTTTCAACTCTTTCTTTTTACCTTTTACATCCTTTTTTGAATACCATTGTAAAAATTTTTGCTAATGAATTATACTACAAAGTAACTTAAAGTAAGTAACGGAAATTTACGGTATTGTATTTCTGGTCACCCTGGTCAACCAATCTCGTTCCAGGGCATCTTGTATTCTTTTTCAAGTCAGAAAAGATACAAGATGCGCTGGGGACAAGGTTTCCTGTTTACGCTGTCTTCTCACTTATGAAAAAAGCAGAAATCTCTGGGAACTAAGGTGTTCTTGTGTAACAAGTTACTTTGAGAAGAAGTTTGGTAGAAGTGAAAAAGGGGATACTTCTTTATTTATTTCTTAATCCGGAACCCACTTAGAGCTTACTTCACTTACCCACTCTCGTTTTTGCCTTTTCGATATGAGAGAAGACAACGAAAATTATTTAGCGACAACTGTTATGATGCTAAAATTGTGAAAATTAAAGGAATATGCCTAGAGAGAGGGGTTTTCCAAACAGTGTTCGTTCTTTAGATAGAGGAGAGGAGAAAGCAAACACTCCGGCCGCGACGACCAGGAGGAGGAGGGGCGCGGGGCGGCGAATCTCTTTAATTTCGAAAACGCGGAAAAGAGAAACTCTAACACTTCCGCTATGCAAAAAAGTTCGGTTAATAGCTACGGGGATTGGGGCTAGCGCGACCTTTCCCATAATTCTTTACAAAAACAAGATAAACACAACGTTTGGGTCAGTGAGTAACTAATTTCCCTCTGTGTTGAATTCACTCGAATTCATCATTCAACAATTTCAGCATCATGGACGACCATCATAATCATAAGCCTGATGATACATTTTTCGATCCGTGGTCCCTTTTCTCGTCAGGAGAAAGAGAATGTATTCGTGATATTGAAGGAGGGGACGACTTAGTTAATCGACTGCAAGATCAGAGAGAAGCAGCAATAGAACGACTTTGGTCAACTTTTCAAGTAGCTGCATCTTCTCTAGCACAATTATATAAAGGCAAGGGATAATTTTCTTTCTTTATATATATATATATATCAATTATGAATTTATCATGTTTCAGGAGCTTGTATGTACCTAGCTAGCTAGCGTTACCGTCCTTATTATAGCTAGCGTGATTATTTAAACTGATGATAGCTGTGGTGCAATATAGTAACTTCCTTCACTGCATAACATTCTATAAAACAACTTTAAAAAATGCCAGTAAACGAGGTGCAATTGCACAGGTTTGAGCATGATTTACTGCCTTTCTGTGATGTGTCAAAATCAGCCTAAAAACCCCCAATGTCAGTAAAGTGGTGGCCAACGGCAAAGTGGTTTGTGTCAGCATTCAGCATGCAATAATTTGTTGTATTAAATAATATTTAAATAAGTCTGCAATAAAACTATAGCTACAAATCTGGTTGTTAAGAAGCCATCATCAAAAAACTTGCCTCACTTAAAACGGACTTTGTCTGTTTTAGGATTGGGGTTAGGCCATTCTGTTATGGCATGATGGAAATCTCATTAAAGATATTTCAATGACTATTTTTCATAATAAATTTGAACTTACCAAGTTGTGGCGCTAAAGCAGGCTATTAAGCTAACTTTTGGAATGTGACATATTGGAGTATTGGGAAGGAAACAAAGCTCCTAGAAATATTGTGATGCAACTGTATTCTTCTGAATAAAAACCCATGAGTTTTTTTTATGTAAAACCTTGCTAACTTTGCACTTCTCATGCTGAAATCGTCAGATTGCTTTTTCTCAGTTCTGAATATTTCCTATCGTCTTTTATATATAAACTGAATTATCAAGTTTTTAAAAAAAATAATTTTCACATGGACAATGAATATTCTACCCAAGTTGAATTTTTGGTTTTGTGCGCTTGTTTTTTATACAATCTGCCATATTTGCTTTGTTTTTACCTATATTACCAGCTGAATGGTCCAGTGAAAATATCCACTTAATTAGGAAAGCCAACATCTAACCCTATTAAAAGTGCCCATGGCCTCTTTAACACTTTTGTTCAGCATGTAATCGAGTGCTGATATATTGTGACTTCTGACAAGCATGATTGTTCTGTCCAGTACCAGCTTTTCTTAAAATTAGATCATTAGCTTTTTCTGAACTTTTGCACAATGATAGATCCTCGAATTGACGAAGTCAGTTTTCTGGAAAAAACATCACTTGAAAAGTATTATGTGCAAAATGAGAGAATATGGTTTTATGGAAATTTCTCAGGATTAAATCATTACTTTCTTTTGATATTTTGCACTAAAATTGACACTAAAATTGACACTAAAATGTGACAAAGTATTTTTTTTGAGAATTATTGGCAAAACAAGTCATAATGTTCAAAAAATGGATTTTAGAACTTACAACTGCGATTTAAGTTGTTTTAATATATAATAACTAGTACTGACACTATTCATTATTTTTTTGATAAAAATGTGTTGTTCAAAATCGAGTTAATTAATAAATCCAGGTTGGTCTATTGAAATTTCATTTGTTTACATAAAATCCATTTATATTTGGACCTTCTACAAGTATGCAAGTTTTTTAACCGAAGCATAAGTAGTACTGGATTTATGGCCTGCAGGCACTTTTTGGGTAGTTTGACCAAGCTTTGGCGAATGGGTTTAATTTTGGTGTACGTTACACTAGTTACCCACAAAGGAGTTTATATTTTTCAGCCAGTTCCATCTTATTGACCCCAAGAAGGTTATTTTCATTGCTTTTATGGCTTCAATAATCTTGTATTATCCATTGGCATCAGTTTTCCTGATTAATGTAATTACACAATTTTCAAACAGTTATATAATTTGATGTTTAGCACATGAGATAATATCATCCTCCTTGTAATTATCACATATGTCTGTCTATAAGCCAAAACAGTAGATGCAAGTAGCAATCAGCAGGTTCCCATGGATTTTTCACAGGCTAACGACTAGTTTTATAAACAACGCTGTAGAAATCTGTTCCTGCTACAATATTTTGCTTGGCATGTAAAGACCCAATTAGGCTCAGCGCTACCAGGCAACTCCAAACACCCACACAGTCTGCATCTCTCCCATTTCTCTTGCATGGCTGGAGTTATCCTGGGACTATAGTAACATTCACCCATATTGAATCTCTGTCAGACTTGTTGCGTTACACACATATTCGCGTATAAATATAATAGAAGATCCAATGTGATTAGTACCCCTTAACAAAATTTGTTAGTCGACCATAAACTTAAGATGAAAATTTATTCATTTCAGATATAAAAATCTGTAGGTACAGAAATTAATCTATTTTGTGTTTAATATTGTTATAATATTATAGAACGTGCTTCATGCGAGTGCTGTGAGCGTTGTATCTACAGACACAACAACCACGACCGCTGGTTACCATTTCAAGGTGCTGCTAACAAAGTGACTATGCTGTACAAAGGTAGGGAGTTTCAATGTAGTAATAAGAAGCAAGATATTCATGTTGTAATGTTATTGCAACTTGCCAGCATAAATTAAGAGCTTTTATCCATTTGAATAGTTAGTTACAATAAAGGGACTCTTTGAATTCCAGGATTATGAGGGCGGATCATATGGAAACAAGCTCGCTTGTCAGGCTGTTGTTTGGATTGTGTTTATATGCAAAAAAAAGGTGGACTCGCTCTGAAACATTTATAACAATGCAAAACGAAAAATATTTTAATAACCAAATTGATTATGTGGGCATAAAAACCCATCTCACATACTCAGAAAAATTTATTGGAGGCTGACTTTGCCCAATCGATTAGGCTAGCCGAGTAGGCTAGCCAAGCCAGTTCGGTCAGTTTGACCAGCTTGTCTCGTAACGTCCCGTAGCTAAGAAAGTATCAAATATGGCTAAGCATTGGTGGTAACGTTTTACCTATAATCAGCTGGAGCTAACTTCAACCTTTGTGGAAGCTTTATTAAAATAAAATACGATTACATAGTTTTTATTTTACCTGCTCCATACCTGCTAAAGTTGAATATTTAGTTACAAAACGTAAGTGTGTGCCTTTGTGTGTATTGTTGGTCAATTTGTGTCAATTTGTGTTAGACGTCTTGAACATAATACATTTGGTTTATTCTGACTTTCGTCAGAAAGTGGAATTGTTTCTTGTATTACATTGTATTCTTTATACTTTTTAAGACTTGTGGACATATTCTTTATCCTTAAAAAATGGACCTTATCCAGGTATATTGTGTGAACCTATTGTGATTGTGGGAAAAATAATAACTTTCACCTTTCTTTAGATGGAAATGATGCTCTGTGCGCTGGAATAGAACTAGGTTTTCGAGCAGGCTACCAAAAAAGAAATAAAGACATTACGAATTGGGTGAAAAAAAAACGACGAAATATTCGCCGTGAAGATATATTATCGAACTTATCAGGCAGATCACCTCCGCGAAGGAGAGTGAATGATAAAGGGAACTCAATTTCATTGTCGCCAAAGCCAATGTCGCCAACAAATGACCATATCAGTTTTCCAGATACAAGAGAATTCGATTTCAATGCATTTGTAGAGGGAAGAAATCCATATGGTAGCGAAAACCGAAAACGTCTCGGTGAGTTGAATTCTATGGATTCACCTCACAAAAGAGGGAAATTTTGTTAAAATACACACCCACGAAATATTTTACGCGCAAAATGTTCTTTGTTGTGACTGGATTTTGTATAGTATCTATGTTTTCATCTTTCTTTTCAAATTGAAGTATGCCCTTGATACCAGTATTCTGTTGAATTAACTTTCGCAAGTAAGAACTCGCATGTAGATGATAACTTTTGGTGCGATGTTGTTGCTAAGGTTCAAACAATTGCTAGCATAAAGCACGATACTTTTTGTCTCATTTTTTACAAGTATACTCGTAGACTATATCATGTTTTGTATGTATATAAATATGTCCTATGTGCTACCTATCATTTTGAAATAGTAGATGTAACTTTTTCAGTTTTAATTGAATTGCCTCGCACTGAATTCCGTTTTTCCAATGAAATAGTCCAGTATTTTTAATGGATTCCGTGAATAAATGGGGTGTCATTTTTGCCCTTCCTGGCTTTCTTTTTTCGTTACATTTTCTAAATGTCATATAAAAAAATAATGGTACCGTGTTTGCATCGGTTTTCAGTTGTCGCCATATTTCATTATGCTTCTACTGTCGCTTCTACTGTCCCATATTGAGTCCCATATTGGTCGACGTGTCATTATTGCTGTTCCGTTTGTCATTATCCAACTTCTCTCCCACTCCTTTGTGAATGTTGTTATGTCTAAGAGGTGTATTAATACCGCGTGCATTCAGCGAAAAAACGCATGGAAAGTAAGATTTTTGTCGAAGTAACAGGGAAATACAGTACGATTCCAACGCGGCCTCATTCAAACTAACCAAAATGAGTTAAAAGAACTAAGTATTTCGAAAAGGGAAATTCATGTTTGGCTAACTTTGCTTGACTTAAATTTTGATCAATAAATAAATGCTGTGAATGCTCGATTTAGCGCCCGGTCGCTTATTTAAAATTATGACTAAGTTCATTCGAAAGGCGCTTAGGGGTCACCCATAAAGGACGTCTGCATCTTTAGGGAGGGATGGGGGTTAGCAAAAATTTTAAAAAAAGCGGAAAGGTGGAGGAAGTGTGTTCACTTTTAAGCGGACCTTCTTTACAGATAATCTTTTTTGTATTTCTTTTGTTTTGTTGTCTTTTCAGAGAGAAGAGAGCATTTATACAAGTCGTTTTGTTTTCATTTTATTTAAATGAGAAGCATTTTGACAGAGAATCTTTAGTAGTTATTTTTGTCTAGGGAATTTTCTGCTTTTGTTGTTCAAGTATTGAAGGATCACAATATGTGACCGCACAAACATAGGGAGAAGGGGGTGTTTAGAAAAAATCGGACCGACAAGTGGGGGAGAGGGGGTAAAATCGACAAAATTGTGCGGACTTTCTTTGGAGGTGGTTCTCTATTTCGCACTACTTGATTATACTGACGTGGGTGTACACTTCTAGACTTGATTTATCCCTATACTACGCCTATGTGGCACGCAGACGAGCAATGGTATACGTACCTCTAGTATTAATATGCACCCCAATTGGAGAGGGGAAGAAGACCGTTAGGATGAAATCCTCGAGAGGACGGGTAAACTAACCGTGTTCGCATATTTTTTTTTGTAATAAGAACCAGCGCACGAAGTCACTCTATTCCCAAACTCTGAAAGAAAGAGCTCTGGGGTCGGGAATTGGGTAGAAATTAAACCTCGTGCCAGCCCTAAACAGGAACCCGAGGTATAAAATGATGTTGGACTTATATTAAAGAGCTTAAAAAGTTAGTCAACAAGTCTTTTTTCGTTCTCAAGATATTCACATTTAAAGAATTTCAGATTTTATTATGCTGCTTAATGATGTCATATTAAGTATTGTTAACCGTCTGGATTTTGCAAGCGGGCAATACGGGTTTTTAGGCATTCTGATTGGCTTAGCGCTCTTGACGACGGGCCGATATTTTGCGGTATTGCCCGTCGTCAAGAAAAATGGTACCTTAAAATGTAAACAAGCACGAAAAACAAGTCATTGCACCGACGGTCGGCACTTAGACCTCGGGCGATATTTTGCGGTACAACCCGGGGTAATCGGTTATTATTGTATTAATAGCGAATTTTGACATTTTCTGTCATCAGTAATTTTAGACCTATGAGGGATGTGCATTCAAACTTTATTAATGCATAGATATTATAAAGGTGAATTGCATGTTTCCTCGTCCCAGGCCTCCTAATTTTTTGCTGACGACCCCATAACTTGGGATCTGCACGTCGATTTCTTCCTCCAAGCTGAAATATGACATCATAAGGTATGCGAGCTTTTTAAAAAAATTAAAAAAATACTTTTAACCAACTTTTTAAGCTCTATAATATAAGTCCAACATCGTTTTATAGCTTGGGTTCCCTATAAGGCTGAAAACGAAATTAGTAAGAACTCACCTAGGTAGAATTAGCAAAGTGTATATGCACATTACATGAAGAAATTGATGTTTCAATGGACTTAATTACCGTTAGCGAAAAAGAAGAGTAAGAGAAAAAAGCGCTGCAAGCCCTGGGATTGAAGGTTGTGCTCATTGTAACATTTCTACGTACAGCTACCGACTTTGCAGACCGTTTCATTTTATTAGTGTATTTTTAAATAAAGTGGCTAATTACAGCCATAAAGGTGAGAAAAATGCCTGAAATGTAGCGAAAAGAAATAGATTTTACCTTAGGTTAATGGTAAAGAAACTTAAGAATATTTCTATTGCCAAGTGTTCTAAATATTGAAAGTTAACTGCAAAGTACGAAACTGCTGTGAGCTGTCAAAATCATCATTTGTTTTTCGCAGACTGTCTTGTGATATCGTACTTGCAAGCGTTGGAAGAATCCGTACAGTTAAAGTACCACACTCCGTATTTAACATTCTCTGGAAATGAAGTATTGTGTAGTAAAAAGTACAAAATCATGAAAAGATGAAGTACACAGAGCGGACTTACTTAAAGAACCACATTTACCATACGGGAAGAAATTGTTTGGGAAATTGATCACCAGAGTTGTAAAAACGCAGGATAAAACATTGCGAAGTCGCACATTTTTGATTGAAATTTGCGGAATTAGTAACTGCCAATACTCTATTCGGATTGTCCACCCTCGTTTAAAAAATGCGGGATTTAAGTTTACAAATACAAGGGAAGTTCGTAAACATTAATTCCGCATTCCTTTCTTTCGAAGTTCTTTCTTTCCTGGAGGTAACTCCCGCGAAAATAGTTGGTCCATGGTTGGTCATATTTGTCCCATCATGGGCATTGAAACCTGTAAGATGTGTACGAAGTAAAGATATGATTTACTTTATTCCAGGGAATTAACGACGCACAAATTAAAAAGTATAATAAAAATAAAAATATATTTTTCTCGCAATTGCGCACGCACGCATACTTCGTTTTTCGTTTGATTGACGAAAATAAAATTAGTATCGTCCTGGTACGGTTCACTCACTTAATGTGTTTAATCACGCTGCAGGGCATCTGGCATCATACATTTTTTAATAGAAACAGGTTGTTAATGAATCCATTTTCAAAATAAAGATAAACATATATCCTGATTCACGTCATTCAAATGCTTTTTGTAAAGTCCGTCGAGCTAAATGGAGTTAATTAAATTCTTTTCAAGTTGTTATAGACACTTGCGATAATTTTCTTCGTGTTAATTCCGTGATCGTTAATTTTGTGCTTCGTTTATTTCCTGGAATAAGGTATCCAGGACGGAAATAACTGCGTTTAATAATAACTTGCGCAAGAAGAACATTACTGAAAACAAAACATTTCTCAATAAATAAAATTTACATTAATTCTATGTTTGAATCGACATCAGTCTTGGATACAACTTTGGAGCTGGATATAACTTCAGGACTGGATGTAGCCTTGTAACTTGACATGCTTTCCGTCATGTCTTTTTCGCTGTGTCGCAGTGCAACTTCATCGCTGTTGATAACTTCAGTACTGCACATAACTTCAATATCTTCATCAACATCTTCCACAGGATGTTGTTTCCAAAAGTCCTCAACACGAAACATAATATGGTATGAACTCTAAATAAATTTCAGCAGTAGGTAATAGTTGCCATGGTAACAATATTGTCATGGTAACATTGTTGACAGGGTAATATGAAAAACCAACCGGACTTTAAAATAGTCCAAAGACGTTTATTCGCCTTAGGGACATATTGAAGAAAACTTTTTTATATTTATGTATTGTGTGAATATAAAAAAACAAAATAATATTTACAACAAATTAATTCAGCTTGTTACCACAGAGACTGCCGGTTAATGATGATAATTAACAACATCAGCAGGCAAACTTGAAGGCAAAGTCGCAAATAGGAAACATTACAGAGAATGTTTGAAAAGAAGTCTTTTTTGCTGATAGGGATTAACATATAGAATTAGCCAATGCGAATAAAATTTGACGTTATTATCAAGAAACAATTCACATATGCAAATATTGTTTTACTAGTTGACTTTTGATTTGTGGTTAGGTTAAGATAGGTTACACACCTCTCGCATGTCTTGTTGATATTGTCTCAACTCTTGAACTTCTGGCTCCTTTCTAACCTGACAACAAAAACATTGCGTGAGATTAACATGTCATTGTGCAAAAAGTGACCCTCTTTACTTTTAATTAGATGCATCAGTTTATTTTATAAGCAACAGAAGGCTCAACAGAAGGTTTCTTCCAAAAAAAACAAGCAACTTTTGAGCAAACGCCAGCCTGAAGTGAAAAAAAGAAAGAAAAAACAGGGCAAACAACATGAATTTTGGACTTCCTAAGTAGATGGCTAATAAGCAATAAGTATAAGCAACATTTGAGCCTGAAGACTGCAGAAACTTAAGTACCATTTATCCTTAGTCGAAATTGTAAAAAAATGTAGGAATTCAATGTAGGAATTATAAAGTATATACTGCTGTTGCGATAGTATTAAATACTTATATCCTTTCCCAGTATAACTCTATGCCAGGTGCCTTCCCCCTCTCTCTAGAGTAAGGGTATCTTCTGGTTTTTTATTTACGCTAAAGTGAAATTTACTCCACTCTAACTTCCGTTTCACAAAACAAACAAACAAACAAACAAACAAACAAACAAACAAACAAACAAACAAACAAAACAAACAAACAAACAAACAAAACAAACAAACAAACAAACAAACAAACAAACAAACAAACAAACAAACAAACAAACAAACAAACAAACAAACAAACAAACAAACAAACAAACAAACAAACAAACAAACAAACAAACAAACAAACAAACAAACAAACAAACAAACAAACAAACAAACAAACAAACAAACAAACAAACAAACAAACAAACAAACAAACAAACAAACAAACAAACAAACAAACAAACAAACAAACAAACAAACAAACAAACAAACAAACCAACAAACAAACAAACAAACAAACAAACAAACAAACAAACAAACAAACAAACAAACAAACAAACAAACAAACAAACAAACAAACAAACAAACAAACAAACAAACAAACAAACAAACAAACAAACAAACAAACAAACAAACAAACAAACAAACAACAAACAAACAAACAAACAAACAAACAAACAAACAAACAAACAAACAAAACAAACAACAAACAAACAAACAAACAAACAAACAAACAAACAAACAAACAAACAAACAAACAAACAAACAAACAAACAAACAAACAAACAAACAAACAAACAAACAAACAAACAAACAAACAAACAAACAAACAAACAAACAAACAAACAAACAAACAAAATGAACAAAATTCTATACCTTACTTGTATTAATATTAGCGCTGTATTAGAATTCGCGCAGACCTTGGGTGCGCGAAATTAAGATTGAGCGAAAAATAATACGCGCGAATAGCTTTCGGGTTGGAAATTCTTAATAGTTAACTTTTGTCCGTATTTTGGGGACCAAATTTTTCTATACTCGTGAAATCCCCTGGATGCACAATCAATTGATAGTGTATGTTCATCGGAAGTCCCCATAACTTGTTCCTGCTGTTCCTTGTCTGTAGTTTCGTCTTGCTTGTGTACTCCCTCATCGGTCGAGTTTTGAAATTCGAAGTCAACAGTGTAGTTGCAGGCAAATACACCACATTTTAAGCAAAGATATTTGGTAATACCATCACAACCGACGCAATTTCCTTCAGCCATTTCAACTACACTAAAGAAACGCTGTACATAGCATGCAAACATTTATCAACTGTTTTTAATTATTATTTTAAAAATTATTATTTTAATTATGTTTAATTTCTCTTCTCACCTGCATCAGATAACGTGAATAATTATTTTTGCAACAATACGTCTTGTTTTTTTTCTTTCAAAGCGACACGTGCTGTCTCATAGGATCTTTTGACATAATAAATAGAACCAGGTGTGATAACATTGCAATGTAGTAAATTGAACACTCCACCGTCGTTAAAATTTGTTTTATTATTGATTGAGTTTTTATTTACAATTCTTTTATTTTTTTTCAAGGTGTTCCTACGTTTGTGTCAAGTTTGGTGGTGGGGAGTTCTTTTGTATCATGTCACTTTTTAAGTATTTTAGAGGACTGAAGATGTTTTCTCGGAAAGTGCGCAAGCCAGTGGACTAAAAGAAGCTGAGGAAAAAGAAGTTCATAAGCAGTTGAACCACAGCCAAGAAACGACGACAGCAGTATGGGAATTATGACAAGCTTCAACGTGCAGAGATTGCTAAATGGGGCATTGGGGCAAGACCTGCAGCAAGAAAATTTGGGGTCCCCGAATCTACAGTACGTGGAATCATTAAAAACTACAAAGAAGCTAAGAAAAATCAAGAGGAAGTTGGAGAACTACCAAGAAAACACCGTGGCGCTAAACCCTTCTTCCTTCAGAATTAGAAGACAAAGTTCTTGAGATGATTAAAAATATGAGGAAAGCCGGATGTGCAGTGAATTACAACATCGCTATTGCTATTGGTAAAGGGATTGTTATGGCGAATGACCGTTATCTATTGAAAAAAAAGGCGGTACCCTAACATTAGATTTTTCGTGGTGTCAGTCAATTTTTCGAAGGATAGGATTCACAAAACGACGTGCAACAACAGCTAAACAGCCAGTATCTCCCGGTTTTTTGAAAGAAATGGGATTTTCCTTTCATCGAGCTATTAAAGAATTTGTTGATGCACACGATATACCTGATGAACTTGTGTTAAACATAGATCAAACACCCCTGCCATTTATTTTACTGAGCAAGTTTACAATGGATAAAAAGAACGAAAAACTAGTGCCAATAGCTAACTCCGCTGATTACCGCCAAGGTACAGGAACTTTCTCAATCACTCTTTCTGGTGATTTTCTGCCATTGCAAATCATCTATCAGGGCAAAACTGCTCGTTGCCATCCCAAGTTCAAATTTCCAGTAGAGTTCAATATTACTCACAGCGACAATCATTGGTCCAATGAAGAAAAATCAATTGAACTGATGATGAAAGTTTTTGTTCCGTATGTCAGAAGCAAGAAGGAGGAACTGGGTCTTCGTTCAACAAAGAAATGGTTTTTGATTGCTGACGTCTTTAAAGCACAGTGGACAGAGAAAGTGAAGAGTTTGGTTGAAAAACATCATGGAAAAATGGTAGCGGTTCCCCATAATATGACAAACTACTTTCAACCGCTTGATTTGACTGTAAACCGATCATGCAAACATTTTTACGGGATAAAGCTGAAGCATGGTACGCAGAACAAGTACAAGCCCAGATTTATAAAGGAGTTTTGGCAGAAAATGTTACCCTTGACTTGAAAATCAGCATTCTCATGCCTCTACATGCTTGATGGGTGACCGAGTACTACGACCACATTCGCACAAACAAAGATGTTGTGAAAAACGGGTGGAAAAGATCGGGAATTACCGATGCTCTTACAATAAAAAGTCCTAGAGAGGATCCATTTGAAAACTGAGATACGATTTCATCAATGATTTATTTTATCCCTTTGTAAGACAAAAAAGCCCGAATAAGAAAAACGAGTCATTTCATGTACCTTAACCCTATGTCGGTTTTTTTTTAATAACTCTTTAATGCTATGTTGCATGGCTACAATACTTACTGAGTTTCAATATTTATCAATTAGACACCTGCATGCAAATTTTTTAGGTCCCATACCTTTCAGAGGCTTTGATATTCGCTATTACTCGAAACTACCCCTAAAAATCTCTGAAACCCTTATAATAGGGAAAATATAATAACTCTTGTTAGGATCATGTATGGAACTTGAAACTTACAACACAACTTTGTTTCGTCAAGAAGAATATTTTTGCATGTTTTGGTCATGTGATTAATCAGATTTCCCGATTTTTTCGGATTAAACCCGAAAATCGGAAAAAGGCGGATTTTCGGGCAATATTTGGCAATTTTTCATACGATTTATGTAAAAACCGGAAAATATGTTAAATAACTTTTATTTAGCTTTCAGAAACTTCAAACAGAATGTAAAAATTCGCTCTAGAACTAAAGTAATTGAATTTTAAGCAGATAGTGGCATTTTGAACAAATTTCAAGCTTTTGATGACGTCACAGAAAATGTGCTGACGCAAGCAAAAATTTATTGCTACCATTTTGTTCCTTTTGTGACGTACTATAAGTGTGCCAAGTTTGATTCAATTTGGACAAGCCTATCAAAAGTTATTGAGGGGGGGGGGGGGGGGGGGGGGCGGATTCGCCCCCCCTCCCGGTCATAATATGTTTGAAAAACCCCGGACCGATTAGGGTTAAGAGAATGAATTATTACGGAATTTTTTCGAATATTTCGCGGGAAAAAAGGGATTTATTTTCGCGGATTTTGAAAGAGGTTTACTGTCCTACTGTCTCTCTGTTTGTTTGTTCAATTTTTGTGCCAATTATCTCCTTGGAGAAAGGAAGAATTGTGTTCTTTTATATGAGCATATTCTTTAGAGGAGCAAACCTCTAGACTTTAAATTTTAAGACTTAACTGGTCGAGTGCGTGCACTTTGTAACTTTCATTCTTCTTAGTTATTGACTGCGTAAAACCAATAAAAACGATCGTTAAACTGTAAGATAACAAATGTTATCTAAAAAGTGACGAATTTGTTTTAATTCCAACGTTTATTTAATTTCGAACCTTTAATAAGATTTTTGAGAATTTGGGATAATTCCCGGGAACAAATTTTATTTTCGCGGATCAAGGGCTTTTTGATTTTTCGAGAAAATAGGGATAATAATTTCGCCCTCTCAATTTCGTATCGCTTTTAATGGAATTATTGAATAATATTGTTCTACGAAGATAAATGAATTTACATCAAAGGTTTCTAACAACGTTAAAGGAGAAAATTGTTGAGTAACTGAGTAAATGCGTAATTTTCGGGCGCGCGAATTTAAAACTGAGCGAATATCTCCACTTTGGGGTGCGCGAATTAAAATCGCGCGAATTTAAAACTGAGCGAAAAATAGTACGACTCCAATTCAAATACAAGTAAGGTATTTTCTTTTTTTTTTAAATAATTTCCATATTTTCTTTTTTTTTTAAATAATTTCTATATTTTCTTTTTTTTTAAAATAATTCGAGCACCGAACAGCGAGAGTTTTTTACTTCAGTTACGCGTAACACTCCAACTTCCATCCGCCTTCTAAGAAGCGAATTAACAAAGATAAAAAAACATTCCACAAGCTTTAATTAGTGCTACATTTCACTTACAATATACCCTCTCCATCCTGACTGAATAACAGTTGCTGCTTCCTCTTCACTCCACACCAACGATAACGGCAGAGGGGGTCTGGGTCTAAAACAAAAGTTAGAAGCATGAGTACTCGTAGACGGGAGTGTGTTATTAAGCAATGTAAAACATTCAACACAAAGCGAGAATTTGAGTACATCGATCCCTCGTCCACAAAGTGAAGCCGAATATGTTTTTAATCTTTCTGTTATTGCGAAACAAAAAAGATTCTTTTGTTATACTTACTTTCTTTTTGAAATTTCTTGGACAAACGGGATATCCCAAAGAGAGCAATTTTCACGTTCTTTTTTATATGGATTATAACTAAAATAAACATTGTCGACTACTTCCAAAATTGAATGCAAGTATACCGCAATTTTAATCCAAGATAACCTCTCCCTTTGGTACTGCCTTGGAATCCTTTCTCCAAGATACTGCTATTAAAGAGTGCATGTGAGGGCAGATCGCCCTCACATGCACTCTTTAATAGCAGTATCTTAGTTCACTGTCAGTTTGCGTAGGAGGTATTGGAGTTGTGAGAGCACAACACACACTCAACTAGAGGTTTAAAAGCTACCTAAAAACGAACTATTTTTTTTGAAAAATAATAAAAAGATAAAAGCCGTCTCTTAACAAATGCTGAAACGGTTTAAAGAAGCTACCTATTTTGTTACATAAATATAAATATAAAATATATAAAAAAACACAATAATTATTCCTACTTGTATAAATATTCTGTCAAGAAGTCGCATGGGTTAAATTTAGTCCTTTTCCTCTAGAAAAAACAAACAGAAATAGTATAATAGCAGACATTTGCAATAACGTATTCAGTTTATGTGAAAACAGCAACTCATTGACCACTGGAACAACGTTTCAAATTTAAAAAAAATATATTTAACTTTTAATGAGGTCACATGTATCAAAATTTATAAATGTATTAGCATTCATGTTAATCTTTTTGGTAGCTACTTAAACAAATCGAATCACAAAATGTACACACACTTAAAACAATATTGTATGTATTTTGTAAAAAAAGGGTCTACCTTATATGTACAAGAATTGTTGCGGACAAAAAATATTGCAACATAAATGATTGCGATTTAAAGGCGAAAAAAAATTTGATTTAGCGACATATATGATTGCGGTTTCAATGCTTACTATATATTTTCAGACGTTTTTTTTCAATAAAAATTTTTTTCATGACTACCCCTGCATTCTGTGTATGAAATTTATACTGTTTTTATAGATACGAGTTTATGTAAGAAAGGATTTATATTATCGCTATTTCCATAAAATAAGGGAGTAAAAAAACTTTTGTTTTTACATTGTGCGACATTAATTATTGCGTTTCGGCATGTTTTCAATCATTTCGTGACATTAATTATTATTGCGATTCACGATGATAGATTGCATTTTGTAACACAAATTATTGCAATCTTGAGCAAAAAAACGCAGAAACTTATGTCCGCAATACTTTATGTCTGCCACAACTTAAGTCCTTAAGGTACACACAGCTATAACCAATATATATATACAGTACCTCAAAAACCAAATTGTCTTTTGCTGATGTCAGCATTTTATTCAATGCAGGAAGAAGAACAGGGAATATATAATATTCAACATATTCTCTTGCTGAACCTAAATTAATAACAAAAACGTAAGTGCAGATATAATTCACGTTAGCCAGTTAGATTAATGTACATAAACTTTGTGACAAAAATGGTCGCAAGACCTAAATTTGGATTTTATATGAAGTCTACAGCCACTAAAAAATCCACAAGCTATTTTCAATTCAGCGGTATCTTAATTTTATGTCTTTATCTCTGGTCTGCTAAAATAACCTATGCTTAGATTGATGTTTGTAAGATGTTGGAAACAAAATTTAAACAAAAAAGAAAAAGGTGAAATCATCCTCACTTACATTTTTGTGGGTTTGGGGCAACATCACATAATTGAGATGACGAGACACCTAAATATTGCAAAAGTTCTTCATATTCAGCATCTTCACCAACACACAGTTTTACATCACCAACATTTTCTATTTCCTCATCAATTTGTGTTTCTTCTAGTTGCATCTTACATTTTTAAATAACCAAAATCTATAAAGTTATAAAACATGCAATCACTATAAGCTTTACAGATTTACAGTGCAGGTCGTCCTGATAGCTTAAGCCAAGGAAAGTTAGTTACACTTTTTTTTATAAACAATGCAAAGTTTAAACAATCGAGATAAATTCGAGACAAACAAGTTCAAAAGAGCTGATAATCCAGTTTTCTTGGCCTCATGTCGACTTTCCCATTCACATTCTTAAATTTCAGTTTTACAACTTTATACAATGATTAAGAGAGACACGGAAGAAAATACAATGTCAGCCCCAACATGTTTTTAAAGTATATAAGATTGAAAATAATTTATAATATACAGCATTAAAAATATTGTACAAATATATACTATTTTTACCATAAAACCACTGTGTAAAAATATATATAAATAATGATTTGCAGAGGAATATAATTAAGATTGTAGCAAATTCTAAACACAAAAACATATGACAGGAAAAAGCGGAGATTGATCATAAAAAAGGTGTTAAATATGAATGTTTTTTTATACTATTAACGAAAGTATGATGTCTCTCCTAAGCTGGATTTCCACTCTAATAATATTCTTGTTAGAAAACTGAAATTTTAAAAACCTGATTGGTTGATATGCTTTTGTTTTCATGCACAGAATTTTTTTTTATTACGACAAGAAAATAATTAGCAGTAGAATGACCAACAAAATTTCATCAGCAGTTCTGGCAGATGTTTTGTTTTAGCAAATTAATATAACCACAGAAGTTTAAAATGAAGACTATTTGTTACAAAAAAAATTAAATTTTTTAATTTTCGACACTTCATTTGGGAAACAGGCGAATTACAAATTCTTCTCAAATTTAAAATATTATTTTCCATTATTAATCAAAGCATCTCGAGCTGCTACAAGTATTTTAAAAGCATCCTCGCTGTCTGGAATTTCACATTTATCAGGATGTAACAGTTTTGCAAGCTTGCGATAACTTTTATTGATATCTTCTTGTGAAGCGCCATAGGAAAGACCAAGTCGGCTGTAATTATCTTTACATGTTTTTAATTTTTGAATAGCATCCATCTGTTCCTTAGTATAACCTATAGTAGTTAGAAAAATTAAAGAATATAAATCAGAATTCAGAATTTTATTTCAAATTGTAAGAGAATATTTAAATATTTGTGACTAAAGTATTATCGTTTCATTAAAGCTGTCTGAGATGTGTTTGTTTAATCTATTTGCTTGGCCTTGAAATACAGCCTATGCCTAATAAATGGAAAATATCAAAACCTTATCAATATGCCTATAGTCTTTATGCTTTTAAAAAGATTCAGATACCTAAAGTAGCAGCAACATTTTTTGGTCTCTCTCCAGTTTCAATGACTTGAGTGAGTCCTTTAAACAACATTTGAAAAGCTTCATTTATCCCATCTCCTGTTTGTGATGACGTTTCAAAATAATAAAATCCATGTTTTTGTGCCCACTCACGGCCTTTCACAAAATCAACAGTCCTAAAGTTCTTTTTGTCAATCTTATTTGCACATAATATAAACACAATACGATTTATGTCAGTCGGATCATGGATATACTGTTTAACTTCTTTAAACCAACTATCAAGAGCTTCAAATGATGCCTTGTTAGTGACATCATAAACTAGCAAGACGCCTTGAGTGTCTTTGTAGAACTCGTTTCTCACCTAAAAATTGTGAAACACAAAGTAGTAATACTTTAGAGCAGAGAAAGTGGCCAGACTCTTGAAAGTTTAAAAAAATTACGAAATGTTATCATTTCTTGATCACAATCATTGATAATTTCTTAAAATATAATAACTAAAAATACAGCCCAGTTAGTATTGGAGTTGCTTAGTATAATTATTTAAATCAAGTACAGTCAGGTAACATATGCCAACCTTATTACATGATTATCTAAACAAACAACTCTTGCAATTCTTGTGGAAAAGATTATCTACTTGTGGAAAAGATTATCTTGAACAAAGTTGAAAGCAGCCTACAGACAAGTGTGTATCAAAGTGGAGGAAAAAAGGGGATGTCTACAAGTGACAACTGGATTATACTCATGGCAATTATGGATAATAATAGACGATTAAAGAAAAACACGTATATATTAATGGTTGATGCAGAAAAGTGCTTTGACAAGTTATGGCTTCAGGACTGTCTGATAGATATGAGAGATGCAGGAATGAGGGAGAAAGAAATCAAACTCATCTATGAAATGAACAAAGAAGCCAGAATTGTGGTGGATACTCCAGCTGGTTTGACAAAAGAGGTACGAGTGGAAAAAATAGTGAAGCAAGAAACTGTGTTTGGCCCGGTATAGTGTTGATAAATGCAGAGAAAGTGAATGATATGGAAGAAGAAACAATAACAGTGATTTCACCAACGTTAGCAGTGAAAGCACTTGGATACGTGGATGACATAATGGGAGCAGGCAGCAAAAATCACATAGAAAGAGTAGGGAGAAATCTGAGGGCAATGGAGATGAAGAAGAAATACATGTTCAATAATGCTAATGGGAAAAGCCATTACATAGTGATCAAAACAGGAAAAGAGTCGGTAGAAGAAGTTAAAGTGGAAGTTGAAAAGGGACGAATAGAGGAAACAAAAGAGTATAAATATTTGGGAAATTACATAACAACTACTGGGACAATGGAAAGACAACTAGAAGAGGCTGAGAGGAAAAGTAAAGCGATGGTTGAAGAGGCAAAGAGAAAGCAGACGAAGGGAAATGTGGAGAAAAAAGCACAGATGGAATAATTCTCATATACGAGAAAACAATAGTACCAGGAATCCTGTATAATTTGGAAACATGGACAAAATGGCGAAAAAGTGTGACTGGGAAAAACTGGATAAGATACAGGCTTGTGCACTGAAGAATATGTTGTGAATGCCAATTTCAACACCATACTGGGGAATTATTAATGAATTGGGAATCATCATCATCATCATCATTCTCGGCTTAACGCCCGTTTTCCATGCTAGCATGGGTTGGACGGGGTATATTAATGACCCTCTTCCAATCTGATCTAGACTGTGTTAGATTCAAACTCAACTTCCTCTGTATCAAGTCTGTCCTTATAACCTCCTGCCAAGTCTTTCTTGGTCTGCCTCTGGGCTTTGCCCCAGGAACTATCAAGTCTTTACACTTTCTTACCCAATTATCCTCCTCCATTCTTTCCAAGTGCCCCAGCCAATTCAATCTTCTTATCTGGATAACATCTTTAATTCTACGGATACTTAGCCTGCCTCTTAGCTCATCTGAACTCTTTCTGTCTCTCAGACTGGCGTTACACATCCACCTAACCATTCTCATATCATTCCTTTCTAAACGGTCAAGATATTCCTGCTTCACTGCCCATGTCTCACTACCGTACAACATAACACTTCTTACACAGGCCTCATACAACCTACCTTTTACCTCAATTGAATAGACTCTGCTAGTCAACAAAGGCAGTAACTCTCTGAACTTTTTCCAAGCAGAACCTATCCTGCAAGTAACACTTCTTCAAACACCCCCCTCACTGCCCAACATATCACCTAAGTAACAGAAGTTCTCAACTATCTCTAACGAGCCACTGTTGTACATCATTAAAGCTGGAAATACTTCATTCTCTATAATCTCACCTTTGCAACACTTGCATACAAACTGAATGTCAGCTCTTAACCTTCCACCAATACTACTGCACTTCTTATGTACCCAATGCTTGCAAGTCTGACAAAAATTGAGTTACTACCAACCCCTTTCCTGCAAACTCCACAAGGCCACTTTCCAGCTACAAGGTCACACTTGGCTCCAATGCTACTAATCATGACTTTAGATTTTGCTGTGTTCATCCTTAGCCCTTTCTCTTCTAGTCCTTTCTTCCACTTCTCAAACTTTTCAACTAATTCTTCCATCGACTCTGCTATGAGAACCAAATCATCTGCATACAATAACTCCCATGGACAACCTGTTCTGAACTCCATCGACAGCGCTTCTAAGACTAGAACAAACAACAAAGGACTAAGTACAGAACCCTGATGTACACCAACATTTACACTAAATTCATCACTAAGTGAATCTTTAATCCTGACACGACTTCTAGCATTGCTGTACATAGACTGTACCACCGTAACTAGCCACTCATCCACACCTAATTTTCTCATAGCCCACCAAATAACTTTACGTGGCACTCTATCAAAAGCTTTCTCTAAATCTACAAAGGCAAAATAGAGATTCTTTCTCTTTCCTAAATACTTTTCCTGAAGCTGTCTGAGTAAAAATATTGCATCTGTAGTGCCACGCCCTGGAACAAAACCAAATTGCATCTTATCTATATCAATTCTTTCTCTAAGTAACTTATCAATCACTCTTTCATTACTTGATCAACCAACTTCAAACCTCTATAGTTACCTCTTTCTAATGCATCACCCTTGCCCTTGAAACAATTCACTATTACACTTGACTGCCACTCACTCGGAATAACACCATCCTTTATAATCTGATTAGCAAGACTTGTAATAAGCTCAACTGTGAATGTGGACAATAAAAGTGAGGGTTGTGTATAAAAGAATGATGCTGCTGCAGAACGTCATGAGCTCAAATGAACAAGAAAGAGTATGCAAGAGAGTAATATTAGAACAGAAAAAACAAGGATGGAAAGATAACTGGTATGGAGAAATAGAACAGGATGGAAATGAATATGGAATGGATGTACAGCATGTTGAGAAATAAAAGAAATCGGAGTGGAAGAAAATGGTAAAGGAACAGATCCAGAGAAAGATGGAAAAAGAATCAGAGGAGAAAAAAATAGTAAGCTGAAAAGTCAGATAGGGCAAAAATATGAAAAACAAGGGTACATAATAAAAAAGGGGATACAAGAGGTAACAGATAGAATGAAAACAAAACTGAGAATGTGGAATATAGGAAAAGATATGGGAGCTGAAAGAGTATGCTTTGGATGTAGAAAAAGTGAGGAAACATGGGAGCACATACTAACATGCAAAGGGGTAATAGAAGAGATGAGATGGAAAGGGATGGTAAATACGACGGACACCAGAAGTGAGAAAAACTGGAACGAAGTGACACAATTTGCGAAACGTTTCATCAACAGGAAAAATGAAAACATTGTAAAAAGAGCCTTGCACACCAAGATAAAGACTTTGGAGAGTGCTTGCCGACAAAGGCAAAAAGGGCGTTGCGAGATCCAAAGAGTTATTGGGAAAACTTGGTGAAGCAAATTAATAATAGGGCATGACATTTTAATTGCTAGGCATTGTTTGGGCTATATATATATTGCAAATTACACAAGTTTTGGTACCAGTGAAAATATGAAATCCTAGCTAGAACTGCAGCTGAAGATTT
The DNA here is from genome assembly GCA_030067915.1 of Hydractinia echinata. NCBI lineage: Eukaryota > Metazoa > Cnidaria > Hydrozoa > Anthoathecata > Hydractiniidae > Hydractinia > Hydractinia echinata. The sequence goes on from JASGCC010000065.1 coordinate 1,618,077, forward strand.
TGATATGAAGAAACTTGATAAGAAATTGAAATCATGTATAATTTAGATGTTTATATACGTAATACAGACAACGCTCTAGGTTCGCTCAAACAGCTGTATAAGAAAATTGGAAATTGTTTACCTAAAGCTAACACTCCAAATATTTACCTAGCTAAGTTACACTTTATTGACACTATGAAATGCATTGCTTCAAAAAATTTAGATTGTCTCCAAGTAAGAAATTAGCTATATTGGCCTACCTAGCTATATGTGCAATATAGCTAGTTATAGTATAGCTAGAGGGTAGGCCACTCTTTAGATAAAAAACCTTACCTCTTTAAAAGCTGGATGTCCAGATAAATCAAATAAATTAACTTTCAGCTCCAGGTCATCAACAACAACTTTCGTCACTCCAAAGTCAACACCAACAGTTGGCATATATTTGGTAACAAACCTTTTTTCACAATATCTTTTTATGACACATGATTTTCCTGATTCAGTGCTACCTAAACTTATTACTTTAACACGTGATGATTTTTTGTGCTTCTTGCTCATGGCAAACGACTTTAAATTTCCGTTGCTACAGAAAAATTAACATTATTTCTTTACTCCAAGTATCAATTCAAACGATCAACAAAATTTGCTAGCTAGCAGAGAGCAGATTACTCCGTCGATGCCGCCATTATATGTAAACAAAGCAAAGTGTACATGAGTGAGCCAGTTTTTATGTATTTTTTTTGTGCAAAAAAATTTGATACATCTTTTTGTTAAAATTTTTCTTATTTTAAAGTAAGAATGAAAAGATAGTATCGACCTGTAGGAAAAAAATAAAAACATAGCTATAATAATTTTAACATTACATACTCCACTAGATCCAATTTAGTCCATTTCAGTTTATTCCTGTTTTAGTCGAACGAATTTGTTTTGATGACGACATGTTTTCAATATGGAGGATGACAGAAGTGAATGATCTTTGAGTTGGTTGTTTCAGGGGGCACTGTGGAGAGGAAAAAGACATTAGAAGTGCCTTCCAGGCAATGAGAGTCAAGCAATACCAGGTTTACAGACTAATGCCAAACTAACTTGTTATTTTAAATATTCATTTATTTTTTAATATAGCTTTAGCTAGCTAGCTAGCTAAGCTAGCCAACTAAAAAGATATGCATATTTTGATTGCATATCTAGTTCCACCACAAATACCTAGCTAAGGATATACCCTGTCTCTATCTAATGTCTCTTCAACATTAAACAACTTCCTTCAACATCCAGCATCTACCCGAAAACTCTCTGCAACATCCAACAACCCACAAATGTTCCATCGCCCCAATTTGCCTCACATTAACTCGGGTTGGCCTGGGGTGATGGTAGCATTTACTTGCCCATTTTGAATCGCCTCAATGCAAATCAAACCCCAAACCAGTCTCATGCACAAAGCATTTCCCCAACCTTCTATAATTTTGTTAAACGTGGATATTCTGCCGGTACTGGCAGGATAAGTGTGGTATTTATTCTGCTGGCTGGCAGACTAGCTACAGTACCGCTTAAATGTAACTTTACATGTGCACGATATTTATCACTTTCACACGAACCTTCGGTAGCGTCAGAACTTTTGTTGGTATTGTAGTGGCCCCCAGTGGAAACAATCCACTAACTATAGGTTTTTGTGATTTTCTGGGCTAGCCACTTTAAATATTTATTATTATTATTATTATTATTGTTAACCTATTGTTAAATACATGAGCTATTTTTGCATGTTGAAACCAATAGAGTTCATGTGTCACATGCAAACTTTAATTAGCTCATGTAAACTTCGCGTAACTCATTGTTGTATTTAATTGCTATAACCGTCAAGGGATCAACGGAAAAAAAATATAAAATTTAACAAAGCTTTTTATTGTTTCTACTCATGAACGGCAACATATTATCTTTTTTACATGCGATTTATTATGATACTTTGATAAAATCTCGTGTTTTGCGCACAATTTTATTGTTTTTACACAAACCTAAATGTGGTATTTTATTTTTAGGGACTGTCTCCACCATCGTTTTACATTTTATACGAATTGAAACAATCATTTCTACTATCCCGTTTTCATGATTTTTAAACGATCTATGGCGATCTTTTCGCTTTCTACAATCTTGTTTTCATGATTTTTAAACGATCTACGGCGATGTTTTTGCTTTCTACAATCCCATTTTCATGATTTTTAAACAATCTACGGCGATCTTTTCGCTTTCTACGATCCTGTTTTTATGATTTTTAAATGATCTACGGCGATATTTTCGCTTTTTACGATGGCGTGGAGACGCACCCTAAAGACCTTAGATAATAAGTCCAATTAAAATAAACGAAGTTCGTATAACGAAACAAACTTTATAATTGTTGAAAAAATTTCAAAATAAAGACTACAGATAATAGTCCAATTATAGCTAATAAACAAACTTTGTATAAGCAAATTTTTATACGAACTTCTTTGAAATGATACGAACTACATATACGAACTTTATTTTAAATGATACGAAATTTATACGAACTTGTAATTTTGATAATGCGAAAAAGTTCGTATTAAAAATAAAATGATACGAAAGATTTAATAAATTGAAACGGAGTTTTTGATACGAATTATACGAACTACGTACAAACATTTTGAGACGATCCCTAAAGAAGGCTTGAAAAACAGCCAGCTTTAGGTCAGAATGTACTGGTTCTTTTAGAAAAAAGATACGTTAACCTCAACGACAGCTAAGCGCGACAGCGATGCATCTTGAAAATCATTTCTTAAAATATTTTTCCATTATTGTCAAAAATGCTTTTATTTGTTTATACTTAATTTATTTTTCTACAAAAGACGACCATCCCAGTGCTTATAATAATTATTTATAATGGTATATATATTTTCGAAATCCTTGCAGTCATATTTTTCTAACAAACATGATGACCACGCACACCAGAAGTAATAATCGGTTCTGTTGTGAAGAAATAAATCAACAAAAGCCTATTCAAAGCCAACCTCATAGTTAATCCACCGACTCCTAGCCCAGATAAAGAATTTCTTAGCCTAAGATACTAACACAACCCCTTTGTAGTTGGTTACTACGGATTGCAGCTCATACCTAGCCATGTGTTTCTTCACTGGTGCCGAGGTGAACATCAACAAGAGGCAAAAGATACAAGTCTGCATAGTTCAAAAATCTATCACTCAGCTAGCCAAACTTTTTGTGGAACTCGGGGAGCAATTATTAACTCAGCTGATATCTCATTTTTCCTGAAATCAATCAAAACATTAAAGCCACTTTGAAAAAAAAATTAGATTTATTATGTTTGTCCAGGAATATTTTTGTATTTTTAAAAATTTTATTAGTTCTCAAGATTTTTTTGTTAATGCTAATAAATGCATGACATCATGTATTTGAAATATATAAAGTGCTGTTTTACAGGCTTATCAAGATATGTGGTGATGTATATAATTATGTTTTTACCTATCCAGTTTCATATTTTGAACATATTTACATGAGTATTAATATTTAGTTGTCCTGATTATCATTACCAGCTGTTGTTTTTCAGCATCTAAGTTACCGTAAAAGATCGATTAAGCCCCAGTGAGCTTATTTGTAAAAATTATTTTTAGGGAAGTGGGCTTATTCGGGGAGGGGGGTTAACGGGAGGGGGGGCTTATAAAATTATGCAAAAGTCTAGTGTGCAAAAAAAGACAATTTCATTAAACACAACATATCTTTCTACAATTAATGAAAACAAACACTAATTGATCTCAAGATCACCTTCGTCCTGGTCTAAGACCGTCTCTAAGGGAGCCGCATCAATCATTTCTTCGACATCTAGGATAAATGGATTGTCTTCCGTCTCATTTACCAGTTGTAAAAAAAAACAACCTAACTTTGAATTAGACGTTACAACCACGAGTGTTATTAAAACCTCAACCTGCAAAATAAATACCATTTATATAATCAATTGTTTATAGTAGTATTTTCTTAGTCCCTATCAACTATATAGAAATTACTGTGTATTCGAATTGGGGCTTTTTTGTCAAAATGGGTTTTGGAGGAAGGGGGTTATTCAGGAGTGGGGGCTTAATCGATCATTTATGGTATGTTGTCATTATTCCACATAATTAGCTGAAACAATATTAAAGATTTTACCAAAAGGTAAAAAGATTTATAGACAGCTTTTAAAGCTCTTTTGTGTGAAACAAACTTGTTTTTTCATAGGAAGTAAGCTTTAAGCTTGACAAACATTATTATATAGCTAACACACATTTGTTTTGTGAGTTGCATCGGATTTATTTATTACAACCAATGATAGCCGAGCATTCCAAATACTAAAACTAGAACATATTTATGACAGCCGAGCTTAGTTCGAACTTGTACACCATAAAAAAAGGTTCCTCAATTGCTGTAGCCAAAAATAACAAAAAAAATGCCTGAATCATGAGATCTCCGGTTTGTATGTTAAAGGGAACCCAAGGTATAAAATGATGTTGGACTTATATTATAGAGCTTAAAAAGTTGGTTAACAAGTCTTTTTAAATTTTTTAAAAAGCTCTTTTCATTCTCAAGATATTCACATTTAAAGAATTTTAGATTTAATTATGTTGCATAAAATGATGTCATATTTAAGTAATGGCAAATTTTGACATTTTCTGTCATCAGTAATTTTAAACCTGTTAAGGGATGTGCATTCAAACTTTATAAATGCATAGATATTATAAAGGTGAATTAATTAACATAATTTTTTTTACCAAAATGATACTTTTGTGCTCGTCCCAGGCCTCTTAATTTTTTGGCTGATGGCCCCATAACTTGGGATCTGCATGTCGGTTTGCAACCTTGTCTAGCTTTGTCTAACTTCATTAACAATATATTTATAAAGAAAATTGTATCAAATACAGCCTTATTGAGAGATCGTCTTTAAGATTGTTTCGTTTTTTATATGAATTGAATCAATTTTCTTTGTATGGATATCTTTTATATTTTTTGCATTGTTTCGTACTCATGAGACAAATTAAGTGTTTCATATAATTTAGTTGCTGAACTTGCATCACCCAATAGTGTTACCACTATAGTCTCTGACGTGCATTAGCCCTTGTCTCTTTATTTTTTTTAGGATTAAAATATATATTATATAGTATAATATCTTGGAAAGAATTTGGTCATGGATTATGAATATGAACTTGATCCAAGGTATGGTAACTATTTAGAGATTCCCAATGTATTACCTATTAACAGACAATGTTTGAAACAATGTCACAGACTACCATATGCTTAACTATAAAAAAAATGTGTTATTTACAATGTTTTTATTTTTAATTTTTTTATGGTTTATTAGAACATATTACTTTTTTATTCAGGTCCTTAGGTGGTAAACCAGGCAGTGTGACTTTAAAAAAAGATAAACAAAACTTAATTGGCATAAGTATAGGTGGTGGTGCTCCGTTATGTCCTTGTCTGTATGTTGTTCAAGTGTTTGATAATACACCAGCTGCCAAAGAAGGTACATTGCAAGCTGGTGATGAGATTGTTGGAGTTAATGGAAAATCTATGAGAGGAAAGACAAAAGTAGATGTAGCAAGGGCTATACAGGCTATAAAGGTATGAAACTTATTACTTTTACTTCACCAACTTTGTAAGGAAAACATGGGATAAACTACTGACCAGAATACAAAAAAATCTGACATGTCTTTTTTGTACACAAAGTATAGACTGTACTTCTGCAATGGTAGCTTTTTTTTGAAAAATAAAGGATCTCATCGTTTAGCAACTGCCATATGGGTATCATATGATCCTTGTAATTTTCATTTATTTCTTTATCAAATCAGACACTTATTTTATTTCTCTACAAAGACTCTCTGTTTTCTCTCTGTTTTCTCTCTGTCAGCAGTTTTCAAATTGTGGTTGTGTGAGGAATATGAATTATGCCAACAATCCTGGAATTTGCACACAACTGCATGTTGGACCCCAAATTATTTATTCTGCAAACAAAAGAATCTTTTTTGTTTGTCCAATAAGAAGTAAAAGTCTGTTTCAAGCCATTGTTGTTGTCGATAAGAATCAACTATAAATATGGTCTCAAATATATTTCCTATGGGTGTACATAAGTGAAAATCCTTTTTCTCTGCCTTTCTACGCAAGTCCTTTATTTATCTTTGACTTAAGTAAAAATAAACATATTTTACATAACCTTTTTTTAACAGATAATAAAAACACAGTAATAAAATTAAGGTTGCTTAAATTCTGTGTTTTCTGTGCCCACGTTGCCTTGTCATGTATTTTGTGTATTGATGATGTGGTTTAGTGTTTATGTTTTGATTTCTTTTTTGCAGGAGAGTGTGACCATTCAGTACGTGAAACTTCATGCTGACCCGAAAGAAGGAAAATCTTTAGACATTGGTAGGTTTGATTGGTTTATTTTGTTTAAAACACAAGCATGATAATGCTTGAAGTTAGGTAATGTTAGAAAGGTGGCTGTCTTTATAAAGGTGCGCTGGACGGCAGGATTTGACTGTATTGTGATGATGTCTTTGTTAAATAAACTTTATTAATTTACCAGATTAAAAGAATCGGCAAATTTAGGTAAACATGTATATCCTATTATGCATGTATTCTATCAATAAAAAAGGAAAAAAAAATAATGTTGATTCCATTTTTTGAACGAATGAAAATGCGAAGTATACAATGTAGATTTTATGGTCAAAACAATCCAGAAGCTTGTACAAAGTTTTACCGAAGTACAAAAAATATATACACGATACAAAATCCACAATTCAATAATATTGTATACTAAAAATAGGCTTTTAGATCTATAACAAATATGAACTAATTCAAATTTTCTAATTTATGTCAGCACTAGCACTTGCTGACTTGTATGCCGACATGTTATACAAGCAGGCAAGTAAATAACATACCAATATGAAAAAATTGAATTAGAAAGATTATAATTTCTCACAAGTCTATTAGTTGCTACTTGTACTTAATATTGGACCAATATTAAATACAATTTGTTCCTTTGCTTACATGCATACTTGTACTCTGCAGTAAAAATATTTATGTACTAGTCGGTGGCCAGTGGAAAAATCCATAAGTTTGCCCGGCCTTTTTATTTCACATTGTGTTTCGCTACTTGCAGTACCATTTTGCGTGACAGACGTAACAGGTATTATAATATATATATTTTCTTTTAGTGATGAAGAAGTTAAAACACAAAGTGGTTGAAACGATGAGCTCAGGCACTGCAGATGCTCTTGGACTGAGTCGTGCAATTCTTTGCAATGGTATGGATCTTAGTTTCCTAAAAATTTGTACCCCTTTGCACTATTTTTGAAAGTATGCCAAATTTTTAAAGTAAAGCAAATAGGATAGTTTTTTTGAGAGAAGTTATAACAAACGAGTTTTCAGGCGTCCAAAAATCCTTTCTTCGTACAAATCCTGGACATCACTATTTCTTGCATTTCCAGCACAAAGTAGGAAATTGAACAGACTGCAGGTGTAATAGGCTGTACCATACTAAAACAGTCTTCTTGGGAAATAAGAAATTTAAAATGTTTTGCACTAAACAGTTTATTCACATAGGCAAACGTCTGTCTATTTTGACATCCAAATTAGATACCCCCAAAATAGGTATACCATGTCTATAAAATTAGCCTGGTTTTCCCCTGACCATGGCAAGATATAGACAGAATGTACTTTGTGATTATAAAATTAATTCACAGCTGTTGCTTACTTGAATTTTAAAGAATATAAAGATGTACTTAATTGGAATATCTGTCATCTTGTATTTTGAATATCTTTTTTTTTCTATATTTAAATTACTAAGTCATACAATAGTAATTATATTTGTATTTATTATTATTATTTATAGCTATATTTATATTATGGGCACTAGGTTGTAACACATATCAATATCACCTGAAAATCAACTACATAAATTAATATTCGAAAAAATGTTGCCAAATTGTGTTGCAGAGTGTTAAGGAGATCATGGCAATGAAATCAGCTAATTTTAAATGGAATCACTTGTGAAACTGTTGCAACCTAAATTATCCATCACTGTGGAGATTGTTTACAGAGCTTGAAGCAGTAGATATTTCCTGCACTATAGATTTGTTGTTTTTGTTTTATAGATGGGCTAGTCAAGAAATTAGAAGAACTTGAACAGAACTCCTTTATATACAAAGGTAATATCTTCTGATATGGCTGAACCTAGTGAAAAAGATATATAGTCTATACTGGTAATAGAAAAACAATGAGTTTGTAATTTATTGTTATGTTTTCTAATTTTTAGGTCTCGTAGAACATACGAAACGTCTCTTGCAAAGTTTTTTCCAAATGGCAAACTTGCACAAAGGTATATTTCCCCATTTAGCACTCAGTATGTGCATGATTCTTTTACAACCTCTTTACCTTGGATAAGCTTTGAATGCAGCAGGAACTATTTCACAGGACGTTCATTAAAACCAGGTTCCCACAGCTCCTGCTACAGATTTTTTTTAATAAATGTTTGTCTAGAAAGGTTTTAAAATATTTCCAAAACTTTCCTTAGGGTCATATTGGAATAAAAAATTGAAATTTTTAATATTTTTTGTATCTTTTTCTAATGTCAATGGTTGATTTTTTTATCTATCCTATTTCAATTTTTATTGTTTTTACCCTAAGTACTAGATTAAGCCCCCTCTTTCCCATAAACCCCCACATCAAATAAGCCCCCACTGTAAATAAACTCACTATATAACCAATTAACCCTTGAATAAGTCACCATGGGAATTTACCTAAGTTGAGTAAAATATTTGTGTTAGAGTAAAAAAACATATTATATAGTAACACTTAGCAAATATACTATGTATTAACTAACTACAATATGTTTCAAAAATCTCATGAACATAAGAAAGTTTCTCCTTAGGATTTAATTTTGGTTTTATATTAAATAATTTTTTCACCAGGATTTCACAATCTCTTTTTTCTATTTAAGCATTGTAATTTTTGTTTTCCTCATCAAAAAGCAAGCTATAATACATACTTTTCTTCAACGTGGATGAGGTGTTTTGCTATAAGATACAAAGAAAAGTAGAAGATAGGGCACCAGTGATCAACAAAGATCTTACAACAACAAAATTTACTGCTTATACCTGAAAAATGTCGATCCAGGCATCTGTCTATTTTATCTGGTGCCCACAGCTTTAAATTTCAAGGATTGTATTGAAATGAATGGGTTATTTGTAAATGTACACTGATTGTCTGGTATCTTTTTTCCTTTTTTATTCAAAATGTTAAAATAATGTGGTAGAGAGTATTACTTAATGGACACAAAATTATAGTGAATAAAAATTATGTGGAAAAAGAGGCAACATTAATTTGATGGGAGATATAAAAAATCACCAAAAAAATGTCCCGTACTTTCCATGATGGGAAACCCCATTTTTGCATAGTGGCAGATACCATTCGAAAGATAATTTAATACTGTTTGAGATTCTAAAGAACTATAGACTAAAAATGTAATTGATGTGAGTAATTGCCCTTTAACACCATAAGATATTGACGTCATCAGAATTATATCAAAATAATATAATACCTGTTTTTTCGGAAGTTTCTCTATGGTTCACACACAGATATTATTTACAAACAAACAAAAGGTTTATTGCAGAAAAGAATCTACGAAACAGAGCTTTTATGAAAAGAATTGCATTATAATTTTTTATGGTTAGTGAGGATGATGGTGTTTCTTTTGCTATACAGATGTATTGTCAAGCAGCCTTTTTTTAAATATGTAACTTATTAAAATCAACTAGCTATTTTGAAGAAGCTTCCAGACAAATTTATTGTCACTTTATCCCAGTACTTAAACAGTGAAACTTGACATTGTTGTTGTTTCTATCCTATGAAAAGTTTTAGCAATAAATATGTTGTAGGAATATATTGTAGGGCTGTTGTCAAGAGTTTTAAGCCAATCAGAATGCCTAAAAACCTGTATTGCCCACTTGTAAAATCCAGACGATTAACACCACTCATTATCACTGTTTTCATCATACAAAGCTATCATTCTCCGCAAGCTTAGTCTTTACACATGTGGCTTTGTATTTTACATTCAAAACTTGTATTATGTTTTTAGAACTTGGTGATATATTTGCTTCTGTGGGGGTTCGTGAGTTACAACCTAATGCAAGTGAATCATTTGCTATTTTTGCTGAATGCCATCGGTATGTTTTGTTCTTTAAATCTTGTTAGTTTGGTCATCTTAATTCATACTAACAGTTTTTTACATTAGGCAGGCCTGATTATCAGAGGAAGTTAAAAGTAACAGCAGTTTCAGGTGGTTAGAGAAAATGCCATGCTAGACTAACTGGAACCATGCTAGACTAACTGGAACCATGCTAGACCTATACAGTCTTGTCAATCTAGATAATACTCGCATGCCTTCACACACATCTGATAGCCTTTTCTTCATTGACAAGACTGAAATAAGTTCCCTGAATCCAATTTGCTTTAACTTTGTTTTACTATATTTATTCTTTCTTTTACTGAATTTACTCTTTCTTTAATTCTAGAGGATTTAACAAATCTGGAATCGACTTTTTGAAAAAGATTAAGCCTATGCTAAGTGATCTAAACACTTACTTGACAAAGGTAATGCATTGAATGCATGTTATGAAAATTCCGTCCTTTTTTAAAGGGAATTATTGGTCGTAATTTGTCTTTTTTTTATCTTTAGGCTATACCAGATACCAAGTTAACAATCAAAAAGTATCTTGATGCAAAGTTTGAATATTTAGTAGGTGTTATGATTATATTTTAGTTGTCAGAATAAACTAAAAGTATTTTGTACAAGTGCTGCAAGTCCTTAACTGCTGAAGAAGAAGAAGAAAGAAAAGAAAGTAAAGAACATCCTTCTTCAAAAAAACAAACAATAAAATGACGAAACTGGTGTTGTTACTTCTCTTTAAAACATCCTTTTGTTTAACTTTTCTTTCATAATTATTTAGTCATACTGTCTAAAAGTTAAAGAAATGGATGATGAAGAATATGGCTATGCTGTGAGTTTATACCAATGATTTAACTGATTTTTATATAAGCTACTTTCATCAAACCCGGCTTTGTTAAACACTGCATTAGTCAGATTATTCAGTATGTTAATAAAAACAATACATTACTAGATGTTATCTTTTTACACACTTGATTAAGACGCCAGTATTGACCAATTAACTGCAAAACAACCACACTTAGGTAGCCTTTACATGAACCTGCAAAAGATGTCTTAAAATCATACAGAAATAACAACAATTCATTTGCGTTTCCTCAATGTTGGTCTGCATGAAGAAAATTTGTTTGCTTAATTTCTAGCAGCTAAGTTGTAAGCATACGCATTAAATTGAATGAGGTGTTTGCTGAGATTAACATGTTTATTTTAGCAATCACTAGCGATTTTTGAACTCACAAATCTGTACAAACCAAACAGAATTAAAATATGCTTAAAATACGTTCAAAAAGTAAACTTCTTTAGAGTCATGATAAAGATAACAAAAACGTGATAAACTTGTGTTGCCTCTTTCTACGTTACTATGGAGAAATGAGATCTGCGTCGCTGGAGAACAAGACTGTGCTATGTCCATTTTTGTGAAAATTGAGATTTCAGTGGGAAAATTTTCTCTGCATTGAAAACAGTATTCTGAACAATGCTATGTCCACAATAGGCTATTAAACATTGCTAAATGCCCTAATAACTGGTCTTACTTGCTATAACTTTATAGTAAATTTCTGGACACCAAAACAGTCCTAGGTCCAAGTAGTTGGACATAGGACAGTTTCATGCCTTTACTAGCTCAGACTAGACTCAATACTTCCGGCAAACAAAAAAATCCTAATGGCTTTATATTGCCAAAATTATGATGAAGTAGACAAACACCTGAAAACCCAATAAAAGTGATGACTGAAGTCAGTGAAATTCCTATAATTAAGTTACCTAACAAATAGAAACTTTTTTTGTGGCTAAACAAAATATTTAATGTGATTTTTCTCATTTTTGTATTTTCGGACATAGCATAATCTTGTTCTCCAGCAACGTGATAATCGCTTGTGTTGCTAGGGTTTATTAATGTTTAGGGTTTAAGCCGCAATCACATGAACGTGATTTTTTACGTAAGCTCTTACGAAATATTTTACGTAACAAATGTCAGCTTACGGGTGGTTTTGTTCACATGCACGAATACTTTTGTTCACATGAACGTAAAATGTTACATAAAATGTTACGTAAAGTCAAAAGAAATGTTTCATTCATTTTGACTGGCAAAGTTATTTTCAAATATGGATTTCCATGCATTTTTCTTTATGTCTTTTCGATGAAAATCTCCATGACTCTTGTCATACAATACTCCATATTTGTACACAATCGTGGACAGTTCTTCGTCGTTGCACGCCATGTTGATGTTTGTCGTTTTATCAAACCAAACATGTTGAACAACTAATTTCGAATGTTTTCTAGTTCGAAATGCTATTCGAACGTGATTGCATAATTTTTTTCCTTCTTTTTTCCTTCTTTTTGCTTACGTACAGTTTCTTATGTGCAAAAAGTTTTGCACGCAAGGAAATCCACGTAAGCGCTTACGGAATTCCGGAAGGGTTTACGTAATTTTCGTAAGACATGTCACATGTACGTAAATCTTTTACGTAACGTAAGAGAATGAATGAACACAATCTTCTTACGTAAAAAATTACGTTCATGTGAATGCGGCTTTAATATTTGTTTGCACATTCAAGCACCTCGTTGTATAGGACCTGAGAAAATTCATTTTTAAATTGTTATTCAATAACGACTTTAATAACAGAAATATTTTTACTGCCACATAAAAATCAGTATTATAGTGTTTGGTGGCAACTTGCCTATTTTTCAGAAATGTTAAACATATTTCAATTATTATTTCAGGGTTGTTATTGCGTTCCCATTATAGTTTAAAAATGCATTACGTACAGACAAAAATCTTTTCTAGCTCATAGATATATAATGAGAAGTTCGTTTTATCAAGGTCAATTTCATCTTAAGTAGAAGTCTTTGCAAGACTTTTTCCTTGGTTTCACGATACTGACTTCTCGATATGTCAAAAAGACATTTACATATTCTGTGTGATTGTGCATGCTTTTAAATTAAATTCTCCTTTTATTCAAACTGAGCTATGATAATTGGTGATATATTTCTATTAGAATTATTTATGTGTGTTAGCTGTCATTTTAACCAAAACAACCATTTGTTTATATTAGATCTGTGTTTTTAGGCTTTACATGAATCTCTGTACAGAGTTGAAACTGGTAATTATGATTACAGGTAGGAGCATATGAAGACTTTTGTATGTGGACATCATACAAACGTTTCTTCATTAAAATCATGCTCTTCAGATTATTCTCCTTTTGTGTTTAAGGATTGTGTTACGTTGCAGACAGCTAGCTCGAGAAAGATTTGCAAAGCTTCGATCTGACGTACTTGTCAAGTTGGAACTGCTAGACAATAAGCATGGTAAGGAGAGAAATTTCAGTATCAACTGTTCTTTTACTTTTCAAATAGGTGTCTTTTTTGTAATATTTCAACAAAAAATGGGTTTTTGAGAACGTGGATATAAAATATAAATGATCATTTTTATAGGTCAAGTTCCGTAAAATCAGATAGTTGTATTCAAAACTTTTTCATTTTTTATTTCAGTACAAGACCTGGTGTATCAGCTGCAAAGATTTTTAGAAGCCATGACAATGTTTCATAACGAGTGTGAAACAGAACTGGACAAAGCTAATGTTTTTCCGATTGAAGTAGATTTGTGTAGCGGTTCACTTGGGTCAACATTGGATAAGTAGAGGAAAACAAGGGATAGTCATGTTTGACGTGATGATATGCGACCAATGTTACATGTATCATATGTTCACTTCACGACTTTTGTAAAAGACTGAAATATGGAACGTTGATGATAGATGTGGTCTGTTTTTTTAATCTTTTTGACAGTAAAATGCAAAACGCATTCTTTTTAATAACTACGTAAGGGATAATATTTTTCAAGTCAATATTTTCTTGTCCTTTATAATCTACACTCTTACGAAACTTCATTTATTTTAGATTGTTAAAAAAATTAATGGGATTTGCTTTTCTTCAGGAATCGAGATTTTGTTCTTTTTTGTCAACTATCTAAATGATATAAAATACAGACCAGTGATTTAAGAAAAAAAACAGACCAGTGGTCGAAGTTTTCAAGAAAGAAAAATCGTAAGGTTGCTCTTTGTTTAAATAACAAATGAATAACAAATGCAAATATTCGTTCCCTACAAATAAACAATAGAACAGAAAGTGACCAGGGAATTTTTTAACTTATTTTTGTTGGTAACACTTCTTAAAAATTTTAATTTGCTTTTGGCAAAATTTTTATCCAAGATGTTTGAAAATGTTGACAAAAACATAAAGAGGAGAGTTAGTTTCTTATTGTATGCGTCTTGTTTATGCTACTATTGTAGATTTTATCAGTATGTGGCTGGAATAAGTGCTTTTATGCGCTCAAGACATATATTTATCTTTATTTTCTCACCGATATCCAAACAATATCAGATGTAGTTTTTATTTAATAATTTTTTTTAAGAATATAAATATATCAGGATTGGTGGGAACATCTGTTCACATGTGTGAATAATTTTTCAAATTTTTGTTTTGTTTTCTTATTTGTTTTGGTGAATGTTAAACAACAAATAAACATTTTTTGCAAGCAATAAAAACAAAAACAATTGTGTATAGACTAATGATGAACTATATTTACTCTTTTAAAGATTTACATTTTTAAAGAGGCTATAGAATGTTCTTGTACCGAGGATTATGTAAGAAATTATATTTATTGAGGTAAAATTATATTTATTCATAGATAGCTTCTGCTGTTTTGTTTTTTTCCCATTGACTGTATTTTGATTTCCTTTGTAGACATCTTCGTAATCAAGTGAGCTAACTGCTAACTGTTTTGAACCTAAGGTTACTGTACCATAAAGGGGAAAATGCAGTGAAGTTGAACATCTTTAAACCCACATCAACTCAATGGTTTTATCAACGAATAAATGTTAGACCATTTATATAGCCAATTCCCTAGCGAACACAATTTTCTAAATGATAAGATTAACCAACCATGAAGCCTCAGTAATGGCGGTGCAAATCCAAAACAAATATATTTGCAGAATTAATATTAATATATTTTTATCTGATATTAGTATGAACTCATGAATACATTTTACTAGATATTAACTGTCATTTTCAAGTAAGACAATAATAAACCAGATTCACGAGGCCATTTTATAATTTGATCAAAATTTTAAATGTTATTTTATACGCTTACACAATCCTCATTTTTTTGATGTAGTCTGATAATTCTTTCAAAAGTAATCCTTTGTTTTCATCTTTTACCCAGTAATTATGGTTAATGAGGAAAGCTGTTTTTTTTATTCTAACTAATTTTTGTTTCCGTGTTTAGATTATTTTAATTAATAATTTTAATTTCGTGGCTATGAAGAAGTTAGAAAGTTGTTTTGCTGGAAGAATATGAACAACAACACAGAAGATGGTAGGAATTGATTCCATACTGTAGTATGTTTTATACTACACTTATCTTATAGATTTCGACTCCTGTGCTAGAAAAGTAAATTTTTAATGTTTTATGATTCTCGAAGTCACAAAAAATAGCTTACTTTGAGATTATAAGGTTATTGGGACTGATTTAGAACATGTATTCTAGGCCTTATACTTTAAGAACATGTATTCTAGGCCTTATACATTGTGAACATTTATTCTAGGCCTTATACTTTGAGAACATGTATTCTAGGCCTTATACATTGTGAACATGTATTCTAGGCCTTATACTTTGAGAACATGCATTCTAGGCCTTATACATTGAGAACATGTATTCTAGGCCTTATACATTGTGAACATGTATTCTAGGCCTTATACATTGTGAACATGTATTCTAGGCCTTATTCTTTGAGAACATGTATTATAGGCCTTATACATTGAGAACATGTATTCTAGGCCTCATACATTGAGAACATGTATTATAGGCCTTATACTTTGAGAACATGTATTCTAGGCCTTATACTTTAAGAACATGTATTCTAGGCCTTATACTTTAAGAACATGTATTCTAGGCCTTATACCTTGAGAAGATGTATTCTAGGCCTTTTCCCTTGAGAACATGTATTCTAGGCTTTATACATTGAGAACATGTATTCTAGGCCTTATACTTTGAGAACATGAATTCTAGGCCTTAGACATAGAGAACATGTATTCTAGGCCTTATTCTTTGAGAACATGTATTCTAGGCCCTATACCTTGAGAACATGTATTCTAGGCTTTTTATACATTGAAAACATGTATTCTAGGCCTTATACATTGAGAACATGTATTCTAGGCCTTATATATTTAGAACATGTATTCTAGGCCTTATACTTTGAGATCATGTATTCTAGGCCTTATACATTGAAACGTATAGAAAGAAAAAATTGTGAATAAAACTTTGTCTGTTATATTCCCAGAAATAACCTTTCACGGGCGAGCGAATTTGTGAAACACTTAAATTATTTTTAACAAGATTCCTTTAAATTATTATTCAATCCTTTCTTTTTTTGTTTTCTTTTGTAACTGTATGATGGGTAAAAAAACAAAAAGAGAGAAAGGAAACAAGAAAACCTGATACTTTCATGTTTGCTATAACGATTTGATTTAATGTAAACTCATGGTATCAAGTGTCAGCAGTGTATTACTATGTTTACCATGTTATGGTTTTGTGAAAAATTATTTATGGAAAAATCAAGAAAGTTCATCCAGGTAATGTTCAGGTTATTTGCCATGTGATCTGTCAAAATGCCTCTATGTTCATTTTTATTCTGTTGATTGGTTTGAACAGACCACGTGGCAAATAACCACTTTTCGTGGTGAAATTGCATGTTTTTATTCAGTACAGAAAACAGTGTGTTAGAAAGAACGTGACCACGGCCGTAATTTGAGAAAATTTGAATGAAAAAAATTTCTAAAATCCATCAGCAAAAGGATTTAGTCTACACCACCTCCCCCCTCCTACCCCTTACTCGTCGTAGAGTCTGTTTAAAACACTGCGAAACTTTAACTAAAACTCAAGGTTCGGTTATTAATGGTTATCCATTGATTTCTCTGTCAGCAGATTTCTATTTAGAATGAAAATAATTTTTGTCATGGAATTAAAGGCGAATTATTAAGTACTCTCAGCAAATTTTTTGAAAGTTGAATGGACTCTGAATTTTGTTATGCATTGCTTGATTTCAATCCTCTATGATGTATATTAACCACACATGATCTTGCAGGCTATGACCTATAGTATGAGTCTATAAATATCTATGATTTTCTGTTTTTTATGTGCCATACTTTGCTGTAAGTTGTACGGTACTATGTTCAATAAGAATTCACAGTGGAGTTTCTTTTTATATTCTATCACAACTTTTACTATAAGAAATATGTTCTTTTTAAGATATTCTTTCGAACCAGATGTCAGTACAAAAGTGAGAAAAATATAGTTTTTTTAAAAGCTATATAAAAAAAGAAATCTGTCAAACTTAGTTTAGGTCTTTTCCGGCTTGAATAAATTAGCGTTATAGGTTTTACAAAATGGAAGTGGCTGTTAATAATTTATGCAGACTTAATCTGCATAATTAGGGAGAATGTTAACATGAGTTTTCATAAATTATGCATGCTGCTCAACTTGGAGAATTTGTACCCATTATGAGCTCTGTTTTTTTTAAACATGCAATGAAAACTTTTCTTTTGTGAATTTTTCTTTTAAATAAGAGTAATTTGAATTTGCTTAAAATTTTCTGGCTATTATGGTCAAACTGACTTCATAATTATTACTCTTTTGGTGTGGTTGGGTGTCGTTTCAGCATGTCTTTTTTAACAGAAAAAAGCATCTTGTTTGATAGATTCAGTGGTAAGGTCTCGTTACAATAATACATTTTTTTAATAAATTATTTACATGCGATTAGCCAAGTTACAAAATGTTGCTTATGTTGTTGTTGTTGTTGTTGTTGTTGTTGTTGTTGTTGTTGTTGTTGTTGTTGTTGTTGTTGTTGTTGTTGTTGTTGTTGTTGTTGTTGTTGTTGTTGTTGTTGTTGTTATTAATTCTTGTTGTTGTTGTTGTTTTTATCAGCTATCCGAAGAGTAGTTTATTTTTAGTGCTAATAACAATGAAAATTCTTTATCAGGGAATTTAGAATGATCTCACTACTCAAACTCAATTTGTCACTCGCTTCTTATATGTTATTAGTCTGGATACCTGCATTAATTGTTAGCAATGTTTTCAGTATCCAGAATTATTCACCGATCAGAGGAGGGGTGTCAAGTAACTGTCGTCACGCTTCGCAGACTTTCCGCGCAACCTAGACTTTGTTAAGTTTCTGTTCCATTTGACTGCATTTTCCGCTGTAGCGCAAATAGTTCACAAATTTTTTTATTAGCGTATGCGCAAATTGACAAAATTAGATATTTAAAAAAAATAACGTTAACATCTGTTGTTACTGCGTTAAACTTTCTTTTAAGTAAAACATGTTCATTTTGTTGAATTTTTTTATGTGCCACTTCTACTAACGATGTTGTGTTCTCGGCTTAACATCCCTAGCATGAGTTTAACGTGGGGATTAATGACCTTTCAATCTGATCTAGATGATGTTATTTCTAAACTCAAACCCCTCTGCATCTAGTCTGCCCTTATTATCTCCTGCCAAGTCTTTCTCAATCTACCTAGCTTTGTCTAAGGAATAATTACTTATTATCAATTCCTTCTCAATGTCTCAACTAACTCAATCTTCTTATTTGGATAATATCTTTAAAGCTATGAATAATTGCCTGCTTCGTAGCTCATTTGAACTCTCTCTCTCTGTTTTTCAAACTGTTGTTACATAGCTACCACCTGACCATTCTCATATCATTCCTTACTAAAGGATGAAGATCTTCTTGCTTCACTGTCCATCTCTCACTACCGTACAACATAGCACCAGTACATTAATGCTATGTTGACGTTGATATTGTTATTGTTCTTATCAGCTATCCGAAGAGTAGTTTATTTATAGTGCTATTAACAATGAAAATTCTTTATCAGGGAATTCAGAATGATCTCACTACACTGTGGCAAGAATTAGCCAAAGTTTTCTAACACTTAACTGTGTAATGTTTTTAATGTTTTTGATGCTAAGCTGTGTTCTTCATCGAACTGATAATTTTTTTATTTTTAGCTGCTACATCGACACTTCAGGAACACGATGACGTCATAACAGATGCAAGTGAAGTGTTGCCAGCATTCTGTCAGTCACTGGAAGCCATCTTGAGACAGGGTTTGAAACGTAAGTATTAGTGTCGCTCGTTTCGTCTGCTCGTTTATCAGTGTTGGATAAGCTTCAGTTTCCACAATCAGTTAATAATGCCCATAGTGCGCAACACTCGATTTATAAAAGCTCGGGAAAAGCGCGTTTTGGCAATTGGCAGTACATGAAACGCAGGAAACAACATTTTTCTGCGTCTTGCAACTTTGTTAACATAATAAACCTAAACACACCAACACCTCAGGTTTTCATGATGATGTCATTATTCTCTACACGAACTTTATAGGGTCGCACCATAAGTCACCTGAGTAGCGTTGTCCTTGTTTTTAAAGCAGGAGATGTTTATAAAGTATCTAATTACAGACCAATTTCAATACTCCCCTGCTTCTCGAATATTTTAGAAAGAATCATGTACAACAGAGTTTATTCTTTTCTGAACAATAACAATATTTTGTATAATAAACAATCTGAATTTTTATATTGCTAAACACACTTTGTAAGAAATGTTTTTATAAGAACCGTCAAGGCTCGATATGAAAGATTTTAGGAATATTTTAAGAATAATACTGTCGGTCGTCCGGCACCAATTTTATGTGAGAAATTGTAATGTAAGTGTAAAACATTCATTTCTACAACATTCTGCTGAGAAGAAATTGTCGTGTTACACATTTGTTCTTTTATTGACTAGTACCTTTTTTCTCGTGATAGTTAGTGCTGGTCAATTTTTCAACAATTGTTTGAGAATCAAATTTGAGAATTATCGAGGCTAAAACATCAATGAAAAGTAGGAACAGTCAGATAAAATTAAAATTTTGAGACTGTCTGGAGGAAAGTTAGGTGTAATGGACCTGTCTTAGGTGTGGCGTTACTGTAGTGTTTAGAGGTATGGTGATATTCTGTTGTATGTCACCAAAGAACAATACATTCAATTGGTGAGCAAATCAAGGGAATGTTTTTTTGGGAAGTTGTTAGGCACTCGACACTATATCTGGTTTCAAATTCGGACATCTGGTTTCTAATTCGGACATCTGGTGTTGTTTTTTATTCTTAGCAATTTGCGGATGCTGTTCTCTCTCATATCTTGCTTTTAGAATCTTAATTCGGTCATGTTAATTATTAGCTAAACTCTTTCTTTATAAAAAAATGATTTTTTTCACTCGACTACAAAAATTGTTTAACCATTGTTCATCTCGATATGTTCATATAGGCAGCTTTTTTATATTCGAAGTATTTTATAAGCAACTAAACTGGATATGAAAAAATATTAAAGGACTTCAGTTCTGTATTTTTACAGTACTGAAGTTGCAGATAAGCACGCGCAGCACAAAAATTTATTTCTTGCGAGAATAGAAAGAAACGCTCTTTTAAAAAGAATAAAACTTCAAGAAAAGGAAACTACGATAACGTCTTTGTTGCGCACTTCCGTTTATGTTCAAGAACATTCTTTCACGAAAATATAACTTCTTTTCTCTTCTAGCATAAATTACGAAAATTAGTTAAATTAAAATAAGCAACGATTAAGTAACTTCAGATCTAGATATTGACTAAAAAATAAGCATCTTGAGATTTGATCAAAATCTTAAGTTGCTTTTAAAAAAAACTTGTATCCATTTACTATTTTGACCACTTCTTTGCTCCAGCCAAATTGTTTATTAATTATTTTAAATTTTTGCAAGGTTGGGATGATTGTTAAAATGTTTTATTATTTATATAAAGAAACGAATGTATATCAGTGTGTCTGAGTTTCTCAATTTAAAATCTCTCTTATAGGTGGGCTTGGTGTTATTAGATTAGCTGATCGAGACTATTGGAACTGTATAGAAGGATTGACGACTTCTTCCAAAGTATTAAATCGGTATGTAGTTATTTTTTCAGAGTTGCCACGCCTTCTTAAAACTTTTCAATTCATCTCAATTTTTAAGTCGCTTCAAAACTCCTCATTTCTTCTCAATTTCAAAAAGCTTCCTCAAAACTCCTAATTCTCCTCTATTTCAAAAATCCTCCTCAAGACTCCTAATTCTCCTCAATTTTGAAAAGCTTTCCTAAAAATCCCCAGTTTGCTCCTAATTTATTCTTCACTTCAAATAATTTAATTTAAAAGTTTAAGATATAAAAATGTCCTCAAATTTCATCAATTTCTTTTATGAAAACGCTGTCTTCTGAAAAAAAGTTGAATCATTTTCTGCTAATTCTAAACATCTACCAAAATATAACAAAAAGAGATAATTTGACACAGTTCTTATCCAGACTTCTTGGTTAGACAGACACACGCAGCTTCCTTCTTAAAGTTGTCAAAAACATCAAAAAACTTATGACAAAAGGCAGCCTTTGTAGAGATGTTTTGTTATATTTTTTTAGCGTTACGCCGTCCATCTCTCACGTTATATCTGTGGTGCAACAATGCCCCAGGGTAAGTGGTAAATTCTTGCAGTGTTTTTTTTCAAGTGATAAATTTTACAAGTTATCTTGGAAACCGCATGAACCAGAAAATTCTTTGTGATCACCTGATTGATGTGTTTTAGCCATCCAGATTTGCAAGCACAATGTATTGCAAATATGTGTTAAAACTTCAAACGCATCATTTTTTTCCCTACCGCATTTCGTAGGATTTCTTGAACATTTAGTTTTCTTGCAGTGGTTTGTTTTGATTTCTCGAGTAGTGTACATTCGTAGGCAATGGAAAACTACTAACCGTTAGCCCGTTAAAAAATTGCGGAACCGCTAAAGATATATCGCATTTGCTATTTTGGTGTAATATATTTAGTAGGTAGGTAATATAAACACAAACATGGTAAATAATTTAACCATTGCATAATGCACCCCTACCTGCAATTATTTTTGCCTTTTACCCCTTAAACCCTAAACCCTATTAACCTTTATTCAGGTTTGTACGTCACTGAGTCGAGGTCGGCTGTTTCTTCGCCTCGCTTTAGTGAAAGGTGTTTTGGTGCAAGCAATAAAATCACTTGTGGATAATCAAGTCTACGTCAAGGTATTTTATTTGTGTTTAATTAAAAACACCTTGGTACTTAAACCTTTCCCCGTTCTATTGTTATTAATTAACAGACTGCTTCTATTATTTTCAGTATTGGTACAAAGATTACTCAGTGTTGGTAGATTACCGCGAGAAAGGTATGTTTCATGACGTCACCTTTTATGACGTCACCTTTCACGGCGTCACCTTTTTATGCAGTTTTTAAGTGTTTTTATACAAGCGGTTGAAACATGTGCCTTATTGTTCTCCGTTCTCCTCCGCAGAGCTTATCACAAGGCTGTTCTGGATGTTTCCAAGGTGTAAATAAAATAGGGTATTTCTAAATTTTCGATAACCTTTTTCCAAAACAAGCTTTGTCAAAACTTGTTTTGGAATTGTGTGTCCGCCCTACTTTTTGGTTTGTTACCTTAATTCTCGCAAGAGCCGCTGCACGAACAATTGGTTGCGCGAAATTACTAATTTTTTGCGCATTTGGCTGCGCGAAAATTGATGTCAGTGGAATATTACTTTTAAAAAAATTGCGAAATTGGAAAAGAATGAGATTTGAAGTATAGTAATACATTTTTTCACAACAAATTATAAAACTGTCCAATACTGTGCAAGATGTGCAAAAATTGATGTTTATGAAGTTTTAATTTACTTTTATGAAGCGAAAATTTAATGCGCGAATAAAGACGCGCGAAATTTATATGACTTTAGGTATTCTGCGAATTATTATTTTGCGTAGATAACAATTAAAAAACTGATTTTAACTGTCACTTTCAAAAGCATTTACTTTTTAAAGAAAGTTTAAGAAATTACGATTTTTATCGTACTTTACTCTCGGTTTCTTTTTTATCTTAGGTGTGGTTATCGATATATTAAAATCGCTCAAGAAAAAGACTTACAAGTTGAATATAAATGTATGTGAAAAAATTTTGGCTTCGTTTTTACACGACGTTTTTTTTTGTCATTGTACTCTAAACTGTCATCATTACGCCGTCGTTGTTGTTCTGTCGTTTGCTGTCGTTGTCGCTCTGATTATTGTCGTCGTCGTTGTCATCCTAGTCGTCGTTATCGTTGTTAGTGATGTTCTCTTTTGTTTAAAATCAACTATTTTTATCATAGGATTGTACTTTTCTTGACGAAACGTGGTTAATACCAGTAAGTACTTGAATACAGAAGTTTTTTAACATAATGTTAACCGCCCTCAACCCCCCTCCTACGATATCATACTGTTATTTTATAGTACTAGTCGGCGAACCCGTTAATAAATCCACGGGTTCGCCGTCCTTTATTTACCGCAATTTGTGTGTCTCGCTACTGTGGTTACCATTTTGCGTAACAGATAGACGTATACGGGTATTATAGATAGTTTTTGTTAAAACTGTGATTTCTTTTTAGACGTATCAAAGATTTGAGTTCGTACCATGCGCATTTTTAGGAATGACATTGTTGTGTTTTTTGTTAAAACTGTGATTTCTTTTTAGACGTATCAAAGATTTGAGTTCGTACCATGCGCATTTTTAGGAATGACATTGTTGTGAGTGCTTTCGAGTTTTGCAAGCATCTTTTAAGAATTGACGATAAAACTATTTTGTAACTTTTCTAACTAATAACGTGTTTACAAGATTACTAATCATTATTGCATTAATTTTCTATTAACTAATTAAATTCTAATGCTCTGACAAAATTGATTCCATGTTTTTTAATTATTTTGCCAAAGTTAGGGAAGATAATGTTTTTTTCTCACTATATTGGTCAGGAAGAATAACCTTTCTCTCCTCTAAAACTCTATGTATACAAAAATGATAAGCGTTAATCTATACAAAAGGGAAACAACAAATATTAACACAAATATTGTCAATGATCTTAAACACCCCCCTTCTCTCTCTAAAATTATGAGTTTACAAGAACAGGGTTCATAACTCCTCAAATCTTCTCAAATTAAAAGATCTCCTCAGTTCTCCTCAAATGTCCTAAATTTAGGTTTTCTTCTCAAATCTCCTCAATTTTGTTAACAAAAGCTCCTCAAAAATCTCCTCAAAAGTCCTCAAATCTTTTCAAATTTTGTTTTGAAAAAAGAGTGGGAACCCTGCAGAATGGAACTAATCAAAAACAGCTTATTTAGGTATATGCTCCATTCACACTGCCTGTTTAAAAAAAGCGGTCCTCAAGATGTTTTTGAAGCTAATCTTTTTGTACACACCTTCGCATCTGTTTGTTTTAGTACTTGGGAAGGTAAATGCATAATCATTGATGTGGCGGTTGGTAGTGCAGCTGACGAGGTAAGTTAACGAAAGCTGGAATAAACAGGTAGACATTATATAGACATTATTACATTATACGCCCACTCCCCTATATTATACGCCCACTCCCCTATATTATACGCCCACTCTCCTATATTATACGCCCACCCCTCTATATTATATGCCCACTCCTCTATATTATATGCCCACCTAAACCCTTTCACAAAGACGTCCTGAAATCTTGTTGATAACGTAATGATGATAAATTTCGTGTTTTGGGAATTTTTTCCCATTCAGGTCTAACCTGCCCCAAAAAATAAATATCCTAAAATTCTCCTCGTGTTCTTCAATATTAATCCATACCACATGTGGCAAAGACTTGCCATGCTGCAAATATTTCTTTCTATTTCCCAGAATGCTGTTCAACCTGGAGATTGTCTCGATGAATTGCATGGACAGTTAATAGATGAACGTTGGTCATGTAGGATAGGCGAGTTAAAAAGGAAAAATCGTGGAAAGCCTATCACAGCTACCATTGTTAAAGTAAATTTGCTTCATATTTTTTACAGTTTATACAACGGATCGAATGTCGCCCATTTCGCAAGTATTCGCAAAGTATTAGCGACCAGTACCGTTCTACTGAAAAGCCGTAAATGTTGGAATATCGTGTTAACCATTTATTTACGAATTTAAAAATTCTTAGTATTAAAATATAACGAGTTTAAGATGAAGTAATAAGGAAACAAGTTATAGTAAAGAGTAGGCTTTTTTATTTAGGGTCGTTTTCCAGACGGCCGCTGGTTTTCGCCGCTTTATAGAAGATTTGCAGCTCTGTGCTCAGCCGGTAAATGCTCCATGGTCACACAGAAAGAACAACCTAAAGAGAATTATGATCCAAACAATCAAGAAAATGAGTATGATTAACTTTTCTATTTTTGTTTTTTGTTTGTTTATATGTAATAGCAATCATTCGGTATAAGTTCTACCCAGACTTTTTGTGTAGTACCCTGACCTCATTTTTTGTATTCATATTTCTAAGAGCATAGTTTTTGTGTTATTTGTGAATAAAATGTGAAAGAGAAAACACGTATTTCGTTTCATTTTTAAATATTTTTCATCGTGTTTAAACAGAAAAGGTTATCTCAAATTTTAAACAGCATTAATAGAGCTTTTTATGGAATTCTTGCGCCATAAAATCAGATTTTCTTCTATTTTAGGAGATTACTTCATACGTTTTACGTGAATTATCATGGTTCTTCTGATGTCGGAAGTGTTAGTGAATTTATTTTTGATGTTAAACTTTTCGACAATAAATAATCCATCCAATGCGTTCTTAGGAGTAGCTTAATCGTCAATTTTAACGAGCATGACAA
Source organism: Hydractinia echinata (assembly GCA_030067915.1). Classification (NCBI taxonomy): domain Eukaryota; kingdom Metazoa; phylum Cnidaria; class Hydrozoa; order Anthoathecata; family Hydractiniidae; genus Hydractinia; species Hydractinia echinata. The sequence continues at coordinate 1,644,002 of JASGCC010000065.1, forward strand.
CAACGACGACAAGAACAAATACAGAAACAGTTTCGCCGCCATTTTTTTTTTTTTTTATATGTGATTTAGAATTTTTTTTCGTTGCTATAGAATGGCAGTTGCATTTTTGTTCAAGACGGAGTCAAAAAGCTTTTACAAACAGAATACAAAAGTGTAAGTATTATATACATACTGTGTTGCGTTGTCTAGTATTTGTAGACATAGAGGATACTTTCATAGTTTTTTACTAATCTGGGGTGTGAACACCAAAAATGTCAAATATTTCTGTTTTTTATGAAATAAACCTTTAGGTTTTTCGACTGCTTTTTTAAACTGAGTTTTGCACTTATGCGCCATCATGGTTTTCAATTGTGCGCCATTATGTTTTTGTTTTTTAATGAATTCGCATGCGTACTTCGTAGCAAACCATCTTTTAATACGGGAAGTTGGTTGATAAATTAGCAACGCCTATTTTTGTAAGCGCTAGATAAAATTTGAAGGTAAAAAAAATAGATAACCCAAGACTTTATTCTGCGTTTAAATAATTCTGCTTTCGAGCTTTCAAAACCACATTTCAGAGAAATTTGCATAACGCCTTTTATCCAAATGGAAGGCGTAAGTACAGCGCCATGTTCTTGTAACCTTGTTCCCTTTAGTGTAAATATTCTGGACTCGGCGTACGAGAGTATTTTCTCCATTGTAGATGTTTTTTTACTTGTAGGTACGACTAAAATTGCAACTAATGGAGAGAGATATTGTCTTAACCAAAGAAGATGGAGAGGTACGAAAAATATTAGAAGGCTTAGTTTACACTGCCATATAAACGTCCAATCAGAGCTATAGAAACTAACAGAAATATACTTTATTGTCAGAAATTTTCGCAATTAAAGATTTTGTACTTTTTTGCAACTATAAATCGAAGGGTTTGTAGATATAAAACCTAGGATTTAAGAATATTGCAAAATTAATTTTAGAAAACAGGGAAGTTTTCTTTCCACGAAAATTTCTGATAGTAAAGTAGCGTACACTTTATGTTCCTCTCTTGCAATAAACGTACCTCGAGCAAGTACTACTTCTGCAAAAACAGGAAATACAGCTGCTATAATGAACACCCCTGTAATAAACCCAACCTTCAAATACCGCTCTAATGAGAGAATGTAAGTAGACCCTTGCTACAGGAAGTATCATTTGTATGTTTAGGTCTTTAAAAGATATTCATATACCGAAACTTCTTCATGCGCAGTCTATGACACTGATCCGAGTTTCTTTGGTTTTATGGTTGGGTAAGTGTTTTTACGTACTAAAGTAGCGAACCTATTTTCACAGGGAACACCATTGAATATGTTTTTACGTAGCTACGTACCTGTATTTAAGTATGTATTTTAATTTTGTGATTGATTAAGTTTTTTACGTGCAGAAGTAGCGAACCAATTTTTTGCAGGGTTGACCATTCGATATGTTTTTACGTAGCTACGTACCTGTATTTAAGTATTCCAGTTTTGTGGTTGGTTAAGTGTTTTTACGTACAGAAGTAGCGAACCTATTTTCACAGGGAACACTATTTGATATGTTTTTACGTAGCTACGTACCTGTATTTAAATATTCCAGTTTTGTGGTTGGTTAAGTGTTTTACGTACAGAAGTAGCGAACCAATTTTGTCACAGGTTACACCATTGGATATGTTTTTACGTAGCTTGGTTAGTTGAAAATAGTTAGTTGAACACTATATTTTCACGCGCGGTTTAGGCAAGTGCAGCTCAAATGAGTAAAAACTTGTGATAGTCACGTGTTTTTGTCTTCTTTTTAGAAACACCACGTGTTCATTTGCAGATAAATTCGAATGTTGTGTTTTTTCGAGTGATACGTCTTTTATGGTGAGTTATCCTGGTAAAAACTTCCATGCAGAACATTTACATTTGTTTTACTTAAGAATTTCTTATTTAATTTTTAGTCGAAGAAGATTATCGAAGGGATAGGTAGGAATCTTTTTGTTTAGTTGTTCTCTGTTTTCCTTCTCGTAAGTAAGTTAAAAAGAAGTTTATCACTTGAAAAAAACATTTTTTTATATACGCCATGCGAACAGGACAAACAGATCAACTGATTTACTATCTTTTGTTGTTTCTTCTTTGTAGGAAAAGGATTCGATCGAACGGTGTATTGTGTATAAACCAATCACACAGCAGTCCGAAGATCGCTTAGCAACGATCTGATACCGAACCTTGTTGAGATGACAGGCGATGCGATAATTTTTCTTTCTTGTTATGTTAAATGTTTGCATCTGCGATTTCAAAATGGCGCCGACCGCAATTAGTCGTTGCTATGTTGTACGACTTACTTATAATCTGTCATTTTTTTGTAAAATAATATTTATTTAACTTCAGGGAAGAGACGAATGCCGAAGTGAAGAATGCGGAAAAAAATATGAAAAATTGTTTGCGAATTTGCTTCGTATTTGCATTTTACCTTAGTTCCGACTGGTTTCAAATTTTCCTGTAAATTTCGCATATTCCTTCCCTGAATGTATCTTTTTGTTTATTTATCGTTTTGCGTGATATCCTGTACTTGCATATATTTATATATTTATATATCGCGCCATTTTTTTAGTCACATCTAAATAACGACAAAAAATCAATCAATCAATTAATCGTGCAGTATGTCAGATTTTTCGCGGGTAATTTGAAAGTGAGGGGGGGGAGGGATTAAATTACTTTTCCCCAAAAACAAAAACAAAAACACGTTCGAATTAACATGCCCACGTGACTCACACTTCAAAACAGGCAGAGAATGGCGATTTTTTTTCTGATTGATGACCGAGTTGATTCAGAAAAAAAAATCTGCCTAACTTACGTAAGAACGAAAGACAATGTGGTTGTAACCTAAAGCTTGTATAGGCTTGGAGAAAGTGTGGCAAAATAAGATATTTGTGTTTGTTTCAACATACCTATTTTTTTTATCTTCGTTTACAATTTTTAATTCGCACCACCGTTTGTGTGCTTCCGCAAGTAATTATGTTGACGTCTTCTTGCCGACAATCTGACGTGATTTATGCGTGCGTTCGTTGAATATGTTATTCCATAAGGGTTGTAGGTACCATTTATAGGTAAAATGTATAGTTGTGAACGTGGACTGTTATTTACGTATTTACTTAAAATATTTTGTGTTACTGTAAATAGTTATTTTGACTTATATTTTTATAGAATATAGCAACTTATAAAGATACATACAGGGTAATCAAGCATAAACAATTTAGTTGTGATTGAAGCAAATTGATTGATCCATTTTGAATTTACACGTATTTCTGCAACCGAAGAGAAATATCTGGCCTAGCCGAGCTTGCATGAATTGGGACAGTATACTTCCGTTAAGAGCAGTCGCTCAAATAGACAACCCTAAGATATTGATCCTATTCTCATGCTGAATGCTAAGCAGAAAGGATCGATTCACACTTATATAGTCTTTGGCAGACTCTCCGCACTGGAGGCGAACACTGTACCACAAGGCCTCCAGTCGGTTAAATCGAAAGTTCACTATATCTGAGGTTCGTTGTATAGAAAGGAGGTTTTCTGAGGCCAAATCCAAGGAGGGATGGACTTTGGTTCGTTACGAGATGTTTACTATATCTGGGGTTCGTTATATCGAGATTCACTGCAATTTAATTTCACGGAACAGGTCAATTTTGTAAAATTTGGGGCATTTTATCAAAAACGCGAAGTTTATTTCCCGCAAAAATTTGTTCCCAAATTATATGATAATAAGCCTGTTTGCAAATTTTCATTTGCTTATAATGTGTACCGTCATTGAGAGCCTAACATTTTCTGATCTGCTTTTGGCAGCCTGTCACAACGGAGTACAGCGTCCCATATTTACACAGGGGAAAGTTGGCGTAATATTGCGAATTTTTTTAAAATTTACGAAATTAAGGCCAGCGAAATATATATTTTTGACGCAGATACAACCAACTTTGATGTCATGTTAAGTTGGAAAATCAACCAACTTACATTCCTGTATATTTTATGTCAGATAAAAAATCTGATCCGAGGAATCAGTCCATGGGAAATTAAAGAAGAATTCGCAGTGGGTCTCAACAGCGAAAATTTCTCACAATTAGGTTCGTCAGAGAATAACAAATCGTTTGTTTATAAAATTTTAATTTAACAGTTTATTTCTTATATTTCAAAAAAAATTATATATTTATTTACAAAACAGTAACAAAACAACACTATTTTCTTGCTTTTATGACGACAAAAAAGTCTCCTCGCTTTTTCTTTACTAAATTCAGAACTTAAAACAATGACAAAAGATGACGGACCCGTCAACGACATTCAAAAAAAAGAAAGAAGAAATCTTGTTTGGTCTAGCTAAAGTAATTCAAACTTGAAACAACACAAAGCTAAAATTATCAAGCTCCATGGTGAAGCAACTGCTACAGTAAGGTTTTGTGGATATCATCGGCGATATGTATTTCCCCGAAATTCTAATTGGAGCCGCTGTACAACAGTTGCTACAGAATTTCAGTTTGCACAATTTTAAGATTCAGTCGTTTTACATTTTTTTGTAAGATACCTGCCATGTGGACATTACTATGGTTTCGGCACAACAGCAGTAACAATGATAGCAATCAACAGAAGTACAACGATAATCATCAACACTAAACCAAAGAAAAAACAACTTATGGTAATAAGACATTGCATGTTAGAACTCAGAAGTGTAACTGAAGAATTAATTTTTAAAAACTTTTTGATTATCTGTTCTAAAGTAGAATTTTTTTTAAAAAATAAAGAAAATGAAAGATTTATACTTTTATGACAGTGGCTGTGGCGGAAAGTGAAATGTAAAAAGTAGATAAAAGTTTAAAATCTTTGGCGTTATAAAAGATTTTTGGGACAATTTATTTATTGCAAGTTTTAAATCGAAAAGACAGAGCTGATGTCAGCTGAATCGTGCAAACTCTGCTAGAAAATAATTCTTCAATAACACTGTAATATATAAAGAAATATTTATAATTAAAAAGGTTTCGACTGAAGCTACAGATCTTTATAATATGATAAGATTGCCCTCAGGAGAGGTGGGGGCGATCACCATTCCAACAGAACTTTATTTGACAGTGTTTTTTTAATTAAACTGCAAAAAATTGTTTAATGTCAAAATGTGTCACCTTAATTCTTAATATTTTGATCAATTTTACTTTATTTTGATCAATTTTAGTTATATGGGAGTTCGCTCCAGGCAATATACCAAAAACTACTGAACAAGCACCTAGTTTTAAATACTTCACTCTTGAGTATCTACGGTCATAATCGCTGTTAAATAAATATATTGTTTATCTCAAATAAAATATAAACACGAGAACTTTCTAAAAGTTATGTGTGATAAAAAACATACCGCAGCTTCCTGTTTTCTTCGTCACTTTTTTAGTATGTGCATCTGTTTTGATTAATTTTTGATTCGTATTCTGCACACCGTCTGTTATTTCATCAATTAAATCTAAAAATAAAAAAAGATAACACCATTGCGTATCTTCAATTTTGTAGAAAATTATTCAACGCTATATCAAAGACAAGCTGTCGCCAATTTCTCATTCGACCTTCAGCTAAAAAATGAACACTCATTTTAACTTTTAAAATTCGTACAGTGAAAAATTTTACATGCATAGAACTTCTGTTAAATTGATATGACAAACATTGTAAGACATGGCTATACAAATGGTCAAAACAGATTTCGTCTGCCGAATTAAGTTTTTTACTTCCATGGAAAAACATATTACGAAGACAATCACAATAAATGGCATTGTGTTACCGAGAAAGATGGTAAGGTAAACGATAAGTAGGTAAGTTAGTAAGAAAGTAATTACTAGGAATTTTTACGTCATCGGGGATTCTATCCTTACGGTTGGCTCTTCCTCCCCTGTGACTTTTACTACACTACATTATCGCCAGAAATAAGTATATCATTGCTATAACTTGCTTGCCTGCCACACAAGCCGCCGGTGAACCGGCAGATGGCACCAAATGGGCTGATAACACTATATTTAAAGTGCCTGTGTTGAAAAAAGCCTCCATTTTGGCTGTTTTGGAAGAAGCCTTCATTTTGGCTGTTTTGGAAGAAGCCTCCAGTTTGGCTGTTTTGGAAGAAGCCTTCATTTTGTCTGTTTCCAAAGAAGCCTCTAGTTTGTTTGTTTTGGAAGAAGCTTCTAGTTTGGATGTTTTGGAAGAATATATCCCTATGTGCTTCTATCTTTCCCAAAGTGTTAAAAGCGCCTCGGTGCTTTAATACTACCCAAAAAATTCATTAGCTGAAACCCACTCAACAGACTCGCAATATTTATAGGCTTATCATTGACAAAAGTTCGTGATTAATCACATTTCTGAATTGTCTCACACCTTTTTGTTCAAGATCCTAGATGTGAAGATTTTTACGTTAGTCTACATAAAAGTTTTCGTTCCAACAGTAAACATGTTAACGCATTAACTTATTCTTGGTTTGATTCTAATACTGCCAGACTACACCAATGGAATGATCATCATTCCGAAATGGAGTATAGAAAGGCAATAACAGAAAATATTCGCCCAACTTGATCTGTTTACCTATTATATCTCAGGGCTACTTCAGTACAATTCTGTGAAAACAGAATTCCAGAAAATTGAATGTTTTTGAACATTTTCATGAAGTGATTTCTTAAAATCGGCACGCGAAAACAAAAACTACAACACAGAAATCAATGAACAGAAAGGTTACCATTTTGATAGTCAATTTCATTTCCAATTTCCTGACCCATCAACTTCTGTCTTTTTATGACTTGAGAAAGTGCATCGAGGCCTTTGTCTTGTTCTAAAAAAACAGAGAAAAAAAATTTGACACATAGAAATGACTTTAAACTAGATTTTATTTTTAACGGTTATTATCAAACTGTTACAACCAATCAACGACTTTCTTTTAGGCTGTGTTGGAAAAATAAACAATGTCCGAACAATTAGAAAAGTTAGCAATAAAAATGCTGTATATGATTTTCGCTAACATGTAATATTGACGCTTTTTAACCGTCTGGATTTTGCAGGCGGGCAATACGGGTTTTTGGGCAATACGGGTTTTTGGGCATTCTGATTGGCTTAGCGCTCTTGACGACGAGCCGATATGGAGCGGTATTGCCCGTCGTCAAGAAAAACTGGTAGCTTAAAATGTAAACGTAAACAAGCACGAATAAAAGTTTTAAGAAGCATTGGAAATGATTATTTATCTAACTCCTACAATACATTTATCGATAAAAACATTTGCATAGGATAAAAACAACAAAAATGTCAAGTTTAACAGTTAAAATAACCATATTCAGCAACATTCTGTCTGGATGCTTCTTCAACATGGCTAGTTAACTAGCTACATTGTCCATTAAAAACGATGATCTAATATCCAGTTTTATCAAAAATACTAAATACAGGACGACGAAAATACAACAAATACGTCTCCTCCCATTTTCAGGCTCACTCCTTCAGCTTTTTGGTTACTTAGTCAATATAAAACTCGTTAAAGCCCGTGTTATTCTTGGCTAGCTAGCGTAGCTAGTTAAAACATTTACTTCAATATTCGCTGTAACTAAATTTTAGTTGAACATTCAACTTTTCACATTCTTCTGAAGTGTCGAACATCGTAATGTTTTGTTTACAAAGATTTATTCTATAGGGACTTCCGAATTCTGCATAGAATGTTTGTTCTTGGACAGGACTGTTTCGAATTTTGACCTCGAGTGTTAACGAAGGTAGTGCTAGTGGATTATATTATTATAAGAACATTAAACCGAAATTCTTATTTTTTATTTTTATCTAACTTAGACGGTTAACAAGTCATTGCATCGACCTCGCAAGCTCGGTCGGCACTTAGACCTCGGGCGATATTTTGCGCTACAGCCCGGGGTAATCGGTTGTTATTGTATTAATACATATCTTTTTATCTGATCTTACCTTACCCATTGTTTAGAGTGATTGTGCACCTCTAAGCAAGCGAAAATTTGAAATCATGCTGGGATATGATTATACGAAAAACACAATCAGGCTTAGAGTATACTTACGTCATTTTTATTGAACAGAAAAATTAAGAAATTAATATTTTTTTTTCTTTAGTTTTAATAAAACTGTGACAAGACTAATGGTATATTTACACGAGGCCAAGTTTGGACTCCATGGTGTTAATGAAATCTTTAAGAAAAAACACACATAAGAACGATTCGCAAAGCCTGAGCAATACGCTTAGCACATGCTTAAAAAAATTCCCTACCTGAGCATGAATATGTTTATAAATGTTATGCTTATCAAAGAAAAAAATATTTAGTTGTTGTGCAAACAACTGGTTCCGAGAAATGGACGTGGACAGAAGATTTCGTTTTAGAACGCGCGCTAAAAATAGATTCCGCGAAACTGAGCAAATTTATTTTTTTCGTAACTGCATGTATAATTTCACTCGCGCAAATATAAGATCGATAAAACTTTTGAGTACAAAACAATATGTTGGTTTATATCAAACAAAAGTTTTATAAACTTTATATTTTTAAGAAGTGCAATACACAAAAAGGCTTTAAATTATTCGTAGTGCGAAAATTAAAATAAAATGAGTGTTGAAACTGGCTCGCAACATTTAAGTACGTGAGTTTAACCGTAAGGTTAACTCGCACGACAATTTCATGGATGAAGATGAAATCAAATTGTCGTTCCATCATCCACAAGATGTCAATTCTTGTGGGAGCTTTGGCCGTCTTGTTTTGTGATAGGACAGCTTATACATCTTACGTTACAAGAAAAGCAAAAGCAACTTTGTTTCTAAAATTTTAGAGAAAGTGATAAAAACAAAAAAGCAAAGTCGAGGAGTTTTTTAGGAGTATTCCACACTTTTCCAGGCTTTGTTTCCGATTTTTCCCTAGAAGTAATCTGATATGAGAAAACCCAAAAATCTTAATGTGAAAAAAGAAACGTAAACAGTTCCCACGACCTGATGACTAAAAAAACGGACCTAAACAAAACAGATACAGAAAAATTATTTTCAAGAACGTTTTCCTATTACAAGGAGTTTTATAGACTTTCCAGTAGTAATAGCCAGCCTGTTAAATAGTGTAAAGTATTTACCAGCTATTATTTGTTGTTGTTGTGTCCGAAATTTGTCCGGAGTAATATCATCCGCCCTGTCATCACGTGACGTGGCACCAAATGGATTATTCCTTTCGCGATCGAATCCTTCATTTAACAGACCAGATCTAAATGGTAAGACAAACATTCAAATGAATAATGGTAACAAAACTAATTTTTACCCATAACCGCGAAACTTTGTCCGTGCGAAAATTTTTCGCACGGTCAATTCGTGAAAACAAGGCTAACTTGACCACAGAATATTTTAAATGTAAACGTCAAATGTTAATTTATTAGAGCAAAAATTAATTCAGAATATGAGTGTAATCATAATCTGGTCTAGGAAATTAATGCGGAGAGGAAAATAGCATAACACAAAAATAGAATTCTTTTTAACTTAAATGTCTTCATTGCCATAGTAACACCAGCAGTAGTTTGGACTTTTTTTGGGAGTTGACAAATGTTTGTTATACAAATCTAAGTTATATGCCGTAGAATTAATACAGGTGGAAAGTTACCAAACTAATTATTTAATGATAACAAAAAATTAATGTGGATGACAAACCAATTCGATTTTATGACTTATTAATTGCCCTGTCACAGAGCCATTCTAAAAGCAGTCAAAGTCGAAAAATTAATTCAATGAAATAAAAGAACATTATAAACCAGAACAAAAGAAACAATTACCGCCCAAAGTCATTGTTATAATTTGCAGATGGCTTGAAGGCTTCATTTAATTGTTTTTCCCTAAATTGTCAAGCAACAAGTTAATATTATCATTAACACATGATGTATATGTGAGTACAATCCACAAATAACACGGTTGTTGGGCACAAATTTCAAAAGTCTCTCTACCACCCTTTTTGTAGAGTCAAATTAAAAGTTGCCTTGTTGGGCACAAATTTCAAAAGTCTCTCTACCACCCTTTTTGTAGAGTCAAATTAAAGGAGTTTTAATAAGAATTTTCAGCCTTTCTTTGAAAACATGAAATTGCGATTTAAGAATAATAGATTCAAGACATAAAAAGTCTTTGTGGACTTCTTATCTATAGTTAAAAAAAAAATTAGAAATCTGTAAATACAGATGCAATTTTAGATGAGTATGCTATCTATGGTTTTAGTCTGTGCAAAATAATTTATACATCTCAGAAAGAACAAGATTGTTTTCGAGGAAAAACAAGGCCATTTTTACTGAGAAATTCAATTTACCAGCAGTACAGTTAAATATGCCTACCTAGATATAAGTAGATCAAGTTGATTCTGTCTCCGTGTGGCTTCTTGACTAGTGCTAATGTGTGTGTTAAGGTGCACCTAAAGTCATTTTCTTTCAAAAAATTTAAACACCACAAGAGATTCTCTATCTGTCTAGCCAAGAAGACAGGTTTGAAGAAAGACTGTAAAAATTTATTGTTTGAACATAAAAAAACAGCTTAAAAATAATATAATAGAAAATATATCACACATCAGAATAACTCTCTAACTATATTGAAAACGAAGTAATTATAAATTTGGTTACAGCATAAAAATCATTCTTAGCTAATGAATTTTCTTGTTTGCATTTAAACGTCCGACAACTTGTTAAGAAATAAAAAAAAAAAAGATTATATTCATGAAATTAAAATTGGGAAGAAAAATATCAAAACGTTTTCCTCTTATTGCTTATACATTATTTTTAATTTTTCCATTAAAGCCATATGGGCCCTACTAATATCTTTTATAATACATTTAACAAAATATTTATACAAAATATCGTGCTAGCTAGCTATCTAATTTGAATTTTCAAACAATGTAATTTGAAGAACAATGTTATGCAAATATCAAATAACATCATCTTTCTAAAAACATGTAAGGGTTATATACATTGTGTAAGACTTTAGGTTTTTATAAAAGGAAATGTCATCCACACCAGCAGATCGAAACAAAACAAGTTTTTTGATTTTAGCATGAAATCATATCGAAATTAATAACTTTTTCAATCAAGTAAAAAAAAACTTAAACTGATTTTGGGTGCGGGTGGAGAAAGGTGTGGAGGCGCGCTGGTGTGACTGCGCGCCTTAAAATAAAAAGATCGACAGAGTCCCATATTTGTGTATATTGCCATCAACAGATATTACATCAATGTGTCACAAGGTAAAAGATAATGTTGACCATGGTATGACAAAAATTGATTTGACTATAATATTTATATACGTTATAGCTTTGTGCCTTGATTGACATTTAAGATGAAAAGATACATTTGAGAAGATGATGAGGTACGCATTAATCCATCCTTTAAATCTTTTATACTTCTTGAAAATTGCTGTAATTTGCTTCGAATTGTGGACTGAATCTACAGCATAAATGAAACAGATTATTACAAAATAGTACACCAATAATGGAAAGCACAAAATTTTCAAAGATTTTGACATACACACCCTAGCTGAATTGGATCCAGTTCTCTGTAATGAGTTACGCTCATTTATTAACTCCATTATTTCTTGACCAAGTTGCTCGGCATCTCGGTAATTGCGCATCCTAAAATAAAATCACAAAAACTCTGGTAGGGCCAGTGATGACAAATTACACTCTTAAAGGGTTATTACAAGTGTATCTATGAAAAATGTCTTCAATTAAATTCATGACAAATCTACAAGTAAAAATAGAAAAGTAGTTACTATCTTAGTTGTAACAAGGCTTTTCCAGAAAATGTTTGACACAGGTGATGTAAAAAGCCTAATTTCAAAACTCTGGCATTCTGCATGTACTGTTGATAGCATTTTTAAGCAATTTTGCGTGTGTGACCTACCTCGCTGTTGGTGTGTCACGTATATGTTAAGCGTGATTAGTCAAGAATTTTCAAATTTATTTTTCTACATTCAGCCAGTCAAGTCAATTTTTTTAGCAGTCAAAAAATCGAAATTGTTGCAGAGATTTATTGTAAAGTGATTTTGTGTTTATATTATAAACACATCATGAAAACAGGAGTCTGTAATTAAACTTTGCAGCTACAAAAATGCTATTAAATATATGGAAATTCCATGCAAAGAAACATGCACACATTTTGACAATAATATACATACAACAAAATATATTATTCCCCTTTGCTACCAAATTCAAGATAAACTTAAAAAAGTAATGTTTGCAGACATTTTTGTTATCAAGTGTGTAAGAAGTGTTATGTCCTACAGTAGTGAGACATGGCCAGGAAAGCAGGAAGATCTTGACTGTTTAGAAACAGGGTGTAATCCAGAAATGTACAATCAGGGCGGCTAAATCCCAAATGGGAATTTCATCAAGGTGGTCTTAGGTAAAATTGAAATCTTATTCCGTCACAACTTGTATAAAATGGACTATAAGTCCCATATTTTGTAGTGAATATAATAGCTCCTCTAATAAATTGGAACATTTTGGATAAATTTCAATTGGGAAATAACTGTTTAATGGCCACCGAGAACGTTGGATTAACCCAGAGAAATGAATGATATGTGAATGGTTAGGTGGATGTATAATGGCAGTCTCAGAGATAGAAAGAGTTCAGATGAGCTAAGAAGCAGACTAGGTATCTGTAGCATTAAAGATGTTATCCAGATAAGAAGATTGAGATGGTTCAGACACTTGGAAAAAAATGGAGGGCGATAATTGGGTGAGAAAGTCTAGAAACTTATAGTTCCTGGGGCAAAGCGGAGAGGTAGACAGAGAAAGGACTAAGCAGGAGGTAATAAAAACAGATTTGATGCATTTAGATTTAACACAGTCTAGGTCAGATTGAAAGAGGGTTATTAACATATACTGTCCAACCCTTGATAGCATGGAAAACGGACGTTAAGCTGAGAATGATGATGATGATGATGATGATGGTGATAAAGCATATTATATCTAAAGTTTTTATTTTTCTCTTCGTGAAATGGTGATTTTTTATGCTTTAGCTACCCCCTATTTTTAAACGAAATCAAAAAAGCAGGATAGCTTTTTACTTCTGTAATAAAATAAAAAGTATTTTACATGATTTTATAAAAAAAACATTTTTTTTAATTATATATATATAAAAGAAGAAATATTTTAACCACTGGGGAGAAAAACAGCATAAAATGCATCCACAAAGTGAAATGATTCAATAATAATTTTTTATCCACTAACAGATGTTTCTTTACTGCTTAAATTTCCGTTGCTGGCCAATTTTACTTTTTTATTATTTTCTAGTGGTCAATGTCAAATTCCAGCAGTCAGTGACCATTGACTGGCCGTTATTTAACCACTGTTAATATCATGATAAACCTTGAAACATTAAGTCACAGTTCCCTGGCTATTTTTATGATGATAAAATTCCCAGATCTGGTTACTTATTATTTTAGCACAAAGAATTGTGTTTTTGTACGTTTGTTTGTGTGACCTATAAACAGCCTGAATTGAATTGAATTGAAAAACAATTTATTTGGAAATCAAAAACCCTAACATAATTACATAATAAATATTCTACTGCTAGATAAAATAAAATAAAGAAATTTCCTGAAAGTTAAGATGGAGTGTAAGCAGTATTTCCAGGAGATACTGTTGTTAGAAATGCAGTGGGACCAGAAGTATAGCAAAAACCATGTTTCAACAGAAGCATGCAATATCCATAAAGTCCAGGGGAGAAGAGAGTGACATTGTTATTCACTGGTTTCACAAGACAAAAATGGACACACAAAAAAAAATCGACTGAACATAGTATGTGAGCGAAATTTGAGCGAACAGAAAACTGTCTTATAATTCAGATAATAATAGTGTATAACAATATCAGATATATATATATTAAATAAAAAAGAAAAGATATTCAAGGCAGAAGCTTAAGGTAATATTGGAGATTGATGATATTAGAGATCAAAATTCAGACAGATAAAAATCCAAAAGATGCAAAGAGGTGTTTGCCAGGATAGAGTTCCAAAATAGAATAAATTGGTAGCAAATGGAGTTTTGTCCAACTTTACGTGTTGAATAGAGAGGTGTATTTAATAGACCCTTGGTTTGACCTGTTCAAATGACCAGCCTGGAAATCTCATTCACAAATTCCTGATTAAAATTTAGAGCAGTATAGACATGTATCCTATAATTGTTTGGTCTCTTTGTCAGTGGTAACCAAGACTACTGTAACAAAATTAATCCGGTTCGTTATAATATACATTAGTAAATTTCAACAAAGCACAGATTGCACAAGTCTGCAAAATTGCAGACCTGCCAATATCAGCCCTCGAAATAATTTTTGGAGACTCGTCGGACAAAATGTCCGCTACATCTCCAGCTTGGTCGGACATGTCCGTAGCTCGTTTCGAACTTTCGTCGGACAAAACGTCCGATAGATTTCCGTCTTCCGACACACTTTTAGATCTCAGAATTATTGAATAGTCCTTTTAATCCATAAGCAAGCCTATTCATAGCCAACCTGACCATCCTAGCTAATTCACCGACTCCTGACTTAGTTAAAAGAACTACGTAGACATGAATCTCTATTGCCTGGCCCCTTCGTCGCTGGTAACCAGGTCTTACACAAGAAATCCAGCCATGCGGTTCTTAACTAATGTGGAGGTAAACGCCGACGGAGCACGGATGAAGCAAGTCTGCAAAACTGCACTTACAGGCGGAACAGACATTATTATATCATGGATTTAATTGTAGATAATTTCTTCATTTGACAAAAAATTGGAAACCATAGCAGGTCCCATGTAATTGATTTTATTCTTTATGCCCCAAGTATTATTTTCATTCACACAATTTTAAAAACGAAACCCACGTGCGGTATAATTTTTTTTCTGTATAAATTTTGTTAAAATGTAGCTGAACTTTCTGAATGAATTTTGAAGTTTTATTTGAGCCACGTGGATAAAGATTTTTTTTAATTTGAAAACGAAGCATATTTTTCCCATTCGCTTGTGATGAGTTTACAAATAATAATAATAATAATAATACAAACTTAAAAACTTATTCTATTTTATATGTTTTAAGTTTTCTTTAGCGACGGCATTTTTTTGCGATTTAATTGGCTTATTAAAATGCGCAGCCTTACTTTGTTTTTTAACGGAGCCGCCCAACACATTTTTTATTTGTGGTATGTGTGATCATGATTAAGAAACTTCCATGATGGCACATGGCAGATGAAAACAAAACGAAAGAGATGCGGAACGAAGATTGATTAAAAGATACAAGATTATATTTGAATTATCTCATTATTTTTGCATGTTTTAATTTTTTATTTTTGAAGTTATAATAGGGGAGATGTAGCTACAGAAACGTGCCGGACAAAATGACAGGCCAGAACTGATTTTCATCGGACATATTTGCATCTGGGTCGGACAATGTCCGATGTCCGACCGCTATTTCGAGGGCTGAATATATTGTATGTAATTATGGTAAGAGAAAGGGGGTAGGATGTAAATGTAAAGGTAAATAAACAAGTGTAGCAAATTTGATTGGTGAAGTCGTACTTGAGCTCGTATGCTTCACCCTTGTGGTATATGTTGCAAGGTGGTATGTAACAAAGAGGTGGTATCCTTGCCTCATATACTACATATGCTAGGAATATATAGGATCAGATTGGCATGGTAAACAATTAATGACATCACCACCTCATTTCCAAGTTATTTGGCCTTAAAATTATAAATGCATTAGAATGGCTTCATTAGTTCCAGTTAAGCTATTGACGAAAAATTAATGTTATTGATGTTGTGACATTTAATTTGTGAATTAACATTTGAGACGTATTTTTCGGCAGCTATAAAGTAAAATAAACACATCCACCTTGCCTGTTTCATAATATTAAAAGAGACATCAACTTTGATATATCTTAAATTTTTATATCACAGCAAAAAAATTAGGCACATGTTTGGCAACAGGAAGGTTTGAAATTCAGTTGCTGCCATGTGACAATTGATGTGTGACTAAGTCATATGACCAATCGATTTTCAGTACCCCCACAATATTTAAAATTAAGCAGGATGAAAACAAAACTAGTGTGTAAGGGAAAAAATGGTAAATATGAGAAAACAGTGTAACAATTAGCTAACTGAAGGTCATAATAAAAATCTCATGAAATGATGCTTATCGCTATCCATGTCAAATCAACAAAGTGTTTTTTTAAGGAAGAAATATTTCTTAACTAGCTAGCATGTAGACTGTACTAATATGTACGAAATATCTAAGGGTGCACCTGCACCACATGTAGCAACTAGTTTGTATCCTAAAAGTTCTGTACAACATTAGAGAAAAACATGTCTCTATTGAAAATATGTTAAGGTTTTGGGGAATTTCGTTTGTTTGCATTTCAGGAATAATTTGAGTGACTTCCTAGCCCTCAAATATGCAGCATTTTTGGCGCCGTAGATTAGTGGTTATAGCTTTCGTACTCTGTGCGGGAGACCGGGGTTCAATTCCTCTTGACGGCGATTCAACATGGGCGAGTGAATGTTACCATAGCCCCAGGTTAACCCAAGCCATGTGAGGGAAATTGGGGAGATGGCACACTGTGTGGGCCGTTGGATGTTGCCGGGAGTTGTCTAGTAGAACGTGGGCCCTACTAATTGGGTCTGCGTTGCTCAAAATGAGCATTAAATACTCTAGGACTCTCCATCTAAGCCATGGCCCCTCCTGGAAATAATAGACAGGGTATATCCCTCGATATTTGTGAGGCTAGCCATGTAAAATATGCACATCTATCTATCTATCTATCTATTCAAAAAGGTAGATTAAAATGATGTCATACCCCCACTGCGTGAAATATTTTCATCCTGTCGGTGAGCAAGACATTGGCTTACAATTTTCCTGTGGGATAGATGTCAGCCAGAACAGCACTTGTTGCAACTATATGCTATTAATGTGTGAAAATAGTGTTTTTTTTGGGGGGCAGAGCATTTGGTCAAGAATATTTTATGAACAGTTCACAACTGGCTTCTTGTATATATATACAGATAATAAAAAATTCTTGACATGGTAAGGAAATTCACATAATTTTGTTTAGATAAACTCTTACTTAGTTTACGACCTAGTGCTGATAAATAACAGTAGTTGAAAGATAAAAAAAAATTACCATGACTCTGGAGGCGCCATGTTTAATGCTTCTATTAGGTAATGGATTGCAAGTTTTACGGATTACGAATTGACTGTCTCTGCCACCAGGTCTTGCTTTTTACAGAGGCAAAAAACCCTCAACCTCGTCCCCAGGGTCTTGTGACCCCTGAGCCGTTATTACGACTTCATCAACAAGGCAAAATGCCCTGGGAACGAGGTTGAAAACCCCCAAAATAGGGCGGGGTTGCCTTTTTAGGACCTATTAAAGTTGTTCTTGAAAAAACTGTTTTTTTTAACCGTCGGTTAACACTTACTGGATTAATACATCGATCACAAGTATTTTATATACTTGTGACCGAAGTAAAAAGTTGCTGGAAATAGAAAATGCTTTAATTTTTAACTAATATTTCGAGGTAGAAATAATTATTGACAAGGTATTTCCCTCGGAATTATAAAATTAACCACATAATATATAAAGCGTCAGTAAAAAGTCGAAGTTTGGATCGGTATTGCAATATTACTTCTTTGGTGGACAAATCTAAAGAAAAAGTGTTAAAAAAATGTGATGCGTTGTATTGAAAGTCTAATATCGTCGGTGCATAAAGATATACGGATATATTGTCGGCCTTTGCATTTACCGATCACAATAAGATTATATAATACATAACTTGCATTTTTTCTACATTATCTGAACTTGTCTACCTCTACCTTCCTCCCCCCCCCCTGATTTTGCTACAGGGCTTTCCTTCTTTGTTGACATTAATTATTATGCTGTCAAACTTATTGATGTCCTTATATATGATTGGTAGAACAGCAAAATAAATTGGGTGTTTTACATGTATCTGAACCTGGAACGGGTTTTTAAAGGAGGCACAGAAAAATATCGGTAAGGGAACAAAAGCGGGTAGTCATTTCCTTTCATTTGTCTTAAAACAAATTTCACGGGATTATGAAGTTTCATCCTTTGAAAATTTTGCCCCATGCTAGATTAACGTGATGTCTCGTTAGTGTTATAACATTCTTTTTTTGTTTCGGGCACGCTATGTTCTGTATAAAAGCGAGACAAAGCATTCCATTTTCGTCTCGTGTTGGCATTCGTTTTGTTTCTCCTCCATATGAACAGCCCGTGTTTGTTGGTTCGCTCAATACATGTTTTCCGAATTGCATGTATTTTAAAATTTTAGAATTTTGATGTTTTGACTTTAAGATCATATTTAGCATCATTGAATTGGTGTGCGTATAAATTTTCAACTTAATCCGACATGTAAGAATGCTGTTTTAGTGGTGATAATGTTACGGTCAAGGTCAAGAAGTTTGTTTCAAGCAGAGGTGAATTAGTACAAAATTAAAAAAAAATGTTTTAACAGGTTGTTTGTTTGCTGTATGAATCTAAAGATTTCACATTTTATCAATTTTTAGGTGAGGATTTTAAAAATCACATTCATTTGTTTGACAAAGTTGAGAAATAGCAGCGGTACATCAAAGAAAACTAATTCTGGAAAGGTGCATTCTATTTATAACTAAAGTCTTGTAGAATATGCATACTAAAGAAAAAACCCAAGAATATTCAAACGTGTCAAGTGTCAAGAAACATATTGGACAAATTCTACAAAAAACGAAACAGATATTTATTCAGTTACAAAAATGAGGATCATATTGCACCTTTTTGCAGAAATTTTTATGCGGACAGATGTTTAAAAAACCTGCTATAATTGACACTGTTTGCTCTTCTTCTGTGTTGGCGTTTCACTAAAGTGTTACTTTAAAACAGATGCATAGAAGCTATTAAAAAAGTTTAAAATAAACAGTCTTTTAAATTTCCAAGTTTGTACACGGAATAAGGTAAGCATTATAAAGGTCATTTTTATTAATTTTTATTATAATTTTTTATTAACGTTGTCTATAAGCATAATTTCAAAGGATGACCAGCTGAGATTTCCTGGTTTACATTACCTTCAATATTAAAATAAATTTTAACTTCAGTAAGAATGACAAAAATATCGACCCTATAACATCGTTAATAATACTTCATCGAGGAAATTAATGAGACACAAAATTTACACGAATTTTGAAAATTCGCGTAAATTAAATGCCCCTTATCAAAGTGTAACGTAAATACCCAGGACGTTAAAAACGTGACTAGTTAATTTAAAACCCGTAAATAAAGTTTAAAAATATATTTTTCTAGCAATCGCATTACAAAGTTCTTTCACACATATGCTCCATTTATTTGATTAACACCAAAAAAATTATACAGTTCACTCACCTAATGTGATTACAGCAGGCTTCAGGGCAGCAAATATTGTAAAAATTTTGAAGAAAACAAGAGAAACTGGTTGTTAATTCTTTGGCATTCTCTAAAAACGAAAACTAAAAGATGAACCATATTTTCGTCGACTTATTTGTTACCCGTCTCAATTTTCGCCAAATCCTCAAAATAATGTAACTTTAAACTGACAAAAATTATTACACTGCTCCATGGTAATAATACCCGTTGTCTCTCTCTCTGTGCTACGGATTCACGAAATGCGATATATAACATATGGACGAACCCGTGAGTTTATGCACGAATTACCGACTAGTCTGTATTATAGTAGAAAATGGTAGCCGAATCGCTACTTGATGCACCAAATAGTGATGTCTGAGACATATATGACTGATGATACCTTGAGTACCAATTTATTTAGCACGGGAAAACAGATTTTTCAACGACTAATCTCTTTAATAGCCGTATTTCGTCTGTCTGTCCGCGAAAGCCGCGTCCTGTTACGGAAACACGAAATGTGATATATAAAGGACGGGCGACCCCGTGGATTCTTCCACGGGTTAACGGCTAGTCTCTATAATAATAGCCGTATTCTGTCTGTCTCGGCGGAAAATGGTACCTCAAGTGGTGAGACACACAAAATGCGGTACCTATAGGACGGGCGAACCCGCGGATTTATCCACGGGCCACTGACTAGTCTATTATAATTCTTATCATCCGGCCTGTTTGTTTTTTAAGCCTAGTAGCTGCAAGTAGCAATGGGTGATGGGTTTTTGCGTAATTTTCACATATAACTTTAAATGCTATAATAATGCAATCTTTGACAACTGCAAAGAAGACGATATATTTGATAGTGTCGAAATCTGCCATAAAATCTCCTTGGAAACCATTGTGGAGAACAACATGTGTATAAAAAAAGTTTTATTGTTATTTACGGCAATTTGAATGATTTGACAAAATTTTTGTGTCTTAACGACACGTGCGTAATCTTGAGCACGTGTTTATAGTTGAAATTATAACTCGCCAACTTTTCTTAACCAGTGGAAAATTGATTGGATAAAGACTTGATATAAATGTATTGTGAGTAATAGGGAACCTACCCAAACTGGTATTTTGACGGATAGCGGTAAGTACAATGGCTAATTGAAAAACTGTTATCAAAATAAACGGAATGCCCAACTTTCTGACTTCGTATAATCTTTATAATAATGCCGTTTAATTGTATGGTTGAGTTTTGGCAAATTTACACGAAAAATATGCTATATTTTTATTTTCTGCCGAGTGAATTTTTTTTTTTTTATCCCGCTTTTTTTAAGTTCTTTTTTTTGCTTTTATTTTTAACCTTATTCGCTGAAATAGCGTGAAAAGCTTATAATTATATTTTATAAAAGTTATTATTTTCTTAATAAACGATAACTTGTCGGGAAATTCATTTTGAATTCTTCTTCTCAAATCAAAACATAATTTTTAACAAACATAAATATTCACAATTACTTTTTTTCCCCGCATATCATGTTTATTGTATATTTCCGCTGTGAGCCCATTGAGATTTATAACACATTGAACGAGACTTGCGTTTAATTTGATTATTCAAAGTAAGGAAGTTTATCACGTATACTATCTTGAAATAACTTTACTCACTGTTGAACAAACAACTTTATGTACCACTATTCTACCGAGTATACTAAATACACTGATTTATGCTCGGTTTTTTTAGTCTCGTATATTTCACTTGCCTAAAGGCTCTTGAATGACAACATAAAAAACCTCCGATATTTTTCTCGGCATTGTGCGATAACTACACTACATAATACACGTTCAAAATGGTTGTGCTGCAACTTTGAACCGTCATCAAAATGGACCCCAGCAGAGTAATTGAATTACTTCATGCTAACAGGCGAACAAAAATGCACGAAATGTCGTTATGGGTAATAAGTACGACGGCTAAAATCTGAGGACTGGTTAACCCGTGAATAATATTCGTTAGCGCGAGAAAACATCCACTGGAATTCACCCCATATTTCCACCATGAAGTAATGAAATTAATCTGAACAGACTAGTTATAGAACAGATTATTATAAGGACCAGTTGGTAGCCCGTGGATAAATTCACTGGTTCGCCCGTCCTTAAAATATCGCATTTCGTGTTTCCTTAGCACGACGTTTTTCTTGTGGACAGACGAATTCTACCTTTTGCACTACAGACCTAAAACTGGAAATTTTGCCCTACAAACTACTTTGCAACTACTTTGAAATTTCAACAGATGATTACTATAGCTTTGCAACGTTGATCTCAGGAACGGGAGGCTTTTTAATAAAGGATGTAGCCTCATGACGCTGGCACAAGAAACATAAGGGTTGCTCACAGTTGGAAATAAAGAGAAAAAAACATTTATGTATTTTTTTTTATCTCATAGGTAAAAAAGTGGGTATAAAAGGTCGATAAGAAATTTAAGTCAGTAAAAATATTAGCCACGTGCACACATTTTACCAAAATTTTACCGACTATAATTTAAAATTACTTGTTTGAGTTTGTAAAGTAAAAAGTAGATACACTATAACGAATTCTCACGATTTTAACTTAAAATATCCGAGTGTCTCCTTCTCTTTTAAAAGCAAGAATCGAAAAAAATATGCGTTCGTTGTCGGTGAAAAAACATGTTGGTAAAAATTTTTTTCCGTACAAACATGGAGGTACCTCCATGGTACAAAGAATTAACCTCTCTCCCAATTTTTGATAAGGAGGGCCGGGTGAAGTAAGGGCTAGCGATGCTGAGGGACGAGGATGTACAAAATATTAGTCATTGAAAATTGGTCATTTTTACCGACTTTATTTATGTGATAAGGTATTGTATTACACCTTTATTTTTGGAAATACTGCAGGGCGGGACTTACAGGCCACCCATTGTGAAAGCATATTTTTATGATTGTTTTTATTACTACTCATCACCATTGCTTCATAGCAATAAAAAAGATAAAAAAAACAGTAAATTTCGACACATTTTTTTCAAATAAGAAAACCGAGTTAAAAAACCAAAACCAAAATATTATAACCTGGTGTATTGTTTTTAGATTTTTAAGTAGGAATATTTGTTGTAAATGAAAAAATTCTAGAAATAAAAAAATTTATAAATTTTATTTTTATTTTTTAAGTCTGCCGTAAGTATAACACAACATTTACATTATTCAAATTTCTCATAAGAAAATTGGGGTCTGATGGTCGAGCATTATTCTTTAAATTTTTTTGGAAATCGAGCCGTAATGATTCTTACAAAATAATTCTTATAAAAAACATTGTGTAAATATATGGCTAACACAGAAGCGATGACCTCGAAAAAAACCTCGAAAAATATAGCTAGGAAGCATCTGTTGGAGAGAAACCACGGTAACTTTGATAAAAAAAGGTTTTTTAGTGAATATTACAGATAATTATCTTGGTAAAAAATTATCAGAAAAAGTAACGATAGGAGAATCATAAGATTTAGTAGATATAATGAGACATATAGAGATAAAGAAACTAAAAAAAATGAATTAAAAAAATGTTTTTCCAGACTGCTTGAATGAATATTTGAAAAACAACAACAAAATATTTCGTTTAAGGAGAGTAAACGATAATAGATATGGCAAAACATCTTCTCAGTTTTTATTGACTTCTTCTAATTGTATAACACACAAGATTTAAGGAACTCACGTAGGTTTTAAGAAATTATTTTATTAATATTCCTCAAGTAAGTTGTGAGACACGCGATATGTATCGTCCAGTACACCTTCACACATCCCACGGATTCCGTTTAAAGATTTTACCTCAATGGCTTGTTGAGAGTTGACGTAATTTTACGGCGATTCTTTAAGTTTCCTGTGCTTGTTTTGCCTCAAATTTTTGCTCATCATTATAATGTAAGTTAATTCTTTTTAAGGTTTCACTCTGCTTTGATCGACAATGTCACAATATTATAATATATTGTACAAGTATGTCTCTCCTACGATTGGCACACTTATCGTTCTGATAAATGCATTGGAGATTGGTTTAATATACAAGGATTCCAAACTAAAACGACCAATGGCCATTGTGTACAGCCTTAATCTTGCGATATCTGATGTTGTTGTTGGTGTTTTGATCGTGTTGTTAAAATCCATGCATCCAGTCGTTTCAACAACATGGAAGAAAGTAGAGATCGTGCAGGACGTTTACAGCATCTTTCAGTTCTGCTTCATCAGAATTTCCTTATTTGTGTCTGTCTTCAATTTAATTGCATTGACGTTGGACAGACTTTGGGCAATAACAAGACCCTTATCCCATCGAAGGCTGAGCAAAAAAAGCGCCGTCAAGATTTGTATTGGTGTATGGCTGTTATCGTCCGTGTGTGTGGTAATTCTTTACTGCTTGTCCCGTTTTTATCCTGAGAATACAGCGCTGTATAAAAACCTGGTGTTTCCCATTCCAACATATACAGCGATCATCATATTCGTGATATGCTACGTGAAGATCTATCTAACCATACGTAGTAGCTTGCACGTGAAATCATCCATATCAAGATCGAGTCAAAGGGAAGGAAAATCAGTGCAGAGATCGTCTATGCATGAGGTATTAATCTATTTAGATTTTGTTATGTACTTGTGAACGCGAATTAAAAAGAGGTCCGGAATGTAAGACTAGAAGTGCAACATGACGTCATTGCGTATTTTAAATTGACGTCACTTTTAATCATTACGCGCGAATTTCCATCATTTTTAATTTATAAGGAATAGTGTCACTTTTAAACATTTTATAATGAGCTCTGCTGCTTTTATCATATGGTTGATTTTTGTCGCAATGTGATAAGCACGACATATATGCTACAAATGCCATATTTTACAAGTGCAATTTTTACTTTTTTTTCAATTCTACAGTGCAAAAAGTTCATATTCTGATTTTTTTATATTTCATCTATATCTAATCTAAATTTGGATTTTTTTAGGTGAAGTTTGTCGCGTTAGCAGCAAAAACAGTTGGTGTGTTCATCATATGTTGGACACCAGTTGCGACATGCAGTTTGATCAAAGCCATGGGCTATTGGTGTGGAACCAAAGATGTGAGTGGGTCATTCTTCACTCTTGCTTTACTCAATTCGCTGCTGAATCCATTTGTTTACCTTGCGCATATGAGCAAATCATTGAAGAATCACTTGAAATCATTCGCTTCACTTAAATCCCTTCGAGGTGAAAGCACAAAAACGGACTCCTGTAGCATCAATACGGCTGAAACGGCTTCATAAAGTGAACAGAATCATAATTCATTGTACTATCTACTTAATGTTGTACAGCTTTTCTTTCATACACGGGCAAGGTTTTATTTCTTTTTATGAATAATCATTGAATAAAAACATGAGAAAAGACCGAAAGGGAATTGGCAAAGTTGTTAATGAAAAGGACGTGCAAATGACGACGTTTTCATCTTTAATTTCTGTTTGCTTATTAAAGTTTGTGTTAGCTATATTGTTTAACAATATTAGAAATTGTTATAGCACAAAATCACGTTTGTACGCTGCTAAAATGTCTTATCAATTCGGTTTACGATACTGAAGCTAGACACTGCCAATTTATTACTGTTCCCTTTTCAAATTCTTATATGGTCAAACACTTGATGTAGAACACTTGATGTCGTCTTGCAACAATATCACATCAATTGTCAAAAGTTTATCCTGCAATTTTAAATCTTTTAAAACCATTATTCTCTCTTTTATCATTTTATTTTATTTTAATCCTAAAGTATGTAGTACACATCGATCAATTGGAATGCAGTTAATTCGAAAATCCGTTATTTTGAACAGAATTTCTGGTCCCTTGCTTTATGATTTTTCAGATTACTGCTGCTTAATTCGAACGTTCGTTTATTCGAACATACTTTCCGATCTATTGGGTATTCGAATTTTTGGATGTGTACTTCTTCATAATGGAAATGTGTATTATGACTTTTTGTAAATAGTGTATACTGATATATTATGGTAAATCGAGTGTTCAAAATATATGACTTGTAGCTTTAAAAGAAACTCACTCATTACTTGATTTCATTTGTCTGCTTTCTGGCTCATTTTGTGCTATTTTTACACATAGACGATATTTCTAAACCAATTTAGAACGCACGTTCACAAATAGGATCTCAAACACAATGGTGGGTGTGTAGCTAAAATGTTATAGATAAAAAGTATGTTGAAGTTAAGTGACTCTTTCTAGAGTACATAACTGAATAGATGCGATGCCAGACGCATGCGATAACCTTATAACTAACGTAGCAGTTTACTTACGAGTAACGGTTAAAGTAGGAGTTTAGTCGTGACTAACGACTAGCATCGCAGTTTACTTGTGACTAACGACTAACGTAGCAGTTTACTTGTGACTAACGACTAACGTAGCAGTTTACTTGTGACTAACGACTAACGTAGCAGTTTACTTGTGACTAACGACTAACGTAGCAGTTTACTTGTGATTAACGCCTAACGGAGCAGTTTACTTGTGATTAACGACTAACGGAGCAGTTTACTTGTGATTAACGACTAACGTAGCAGTTTACTTGTGATTAACGATTATTGAGCAGTTTACTTGTGATTAACGGTTATTGAGCAGTTTACTTGTGATTGACGATTATTGAGCAGTTTACTTGTGATTAACGACTAACGTAGCAGTTTACTTGTGATTAACGCCTAACGGAGCAGTTTACTTGTGATTAACGACTAACGGAGCAGTTTACTTGTGATTAACGATTATTGAGCAGTTAATTTGTGATTAACGACTAACGTAGCAGTTTACTTGTGATTAACGACTAACGGAGCAGTTTACTTGTGATTAACGATTATTGAGCAGTTTACTTGTGACTAACGAATAACAGTGCAGTTTACTTGTGATTAACGATTATTGAGCAGTTTACTTGTGATTAACGACTAACGTAGCAGTTTACTTGTGATTAACGACTAACGGAGCAGTTTACTTGTGATTAACGATTATTGAGCAGTTTACTTGTGACTAACGAATAACGGTGCAGTTTACTTGTGATTAACGATTATTGAGCAGTTTACTTGTGACTAACGACTAACGTAGCAGTTTACTTGTGACTAACGACTAACGTAGCAGTTTACTTGTGACTAACGACTAACGTAGCAGTTTACTTGTGACTAACGACTAACGTAGCAGTTTACTTGTGACTAACGACTAACGTAGCAGTTTACTTGTGACTAACGACTAACGGAGCAGTTTACTTGTGACTAACGACTAACGTAGCAGTTTACTTGTGATTAACGACTAACGTAGCAGTTTACTTGTGACTAACGCCTAACGTAGCAGTGTACTTGTAATTAACACAACAGTTTTTCATGTCATTAGCGACTGAACTGCTAGTTATAATGCTGTATAGTGTTGACCCGCATGGAAAGGTATTGTAGATTGTGGTCCACATACTAACTGTTGCTTTACAGTGCTGTCATAGATAACAGTACTGCAAAGAGGAGAAGTTTTACTGGATACTACATGAAAAACTGAAGAAATAATTGATTTACAAAAAAACAGACAACAATTTTACTTAATCTAATAAATAGCTAAAAAGTGTCAATTTATAAACAAAATATAATTAAAACCAAATGAATAAAAAACGAGCCTATTTCAGGCTTGTGTCTATATCGTCTTCCAGGTAGAACGATTACGTGCTTATGTAAGGTCTCAATCCCGTAAGCTTACAAACCCTACTTTTGATGGGTCTTAATGCCGTGGAGAATTTATTATTTTTGAGGAAAATATTGCAAATTAAAAAATAAGAATTTTTTTATCTATCCTTATGAAGCTGGGTTTGGTGCAGACTAAAAAAAAAAAAAATGGAAGAAACGTAATTTTTGTAAAAATCATAATATGGGTATCATCTTTTATGAAATACAATTTAATGTTGTTATAGTTATAAATAATTAAAATAATTATGAGTAATTTAGCTAAACATACTTGTCCAGTTGCATCTAGGCACTTTCTGTAATAAACTGCCTTTCACTTTTTTAAAAAAAATGGTCTCAAATTCAAACTAAGGGCCCAAACAGAATAACAAGAAACTGTAATTAATTGAAGCTACAACCCCACACAGAAATATTGAAACAATAACATTTTTTCGGTATTTGTCTCGCCAATTCGCCGCAGTTGGTAGGCTGCGGAAGTGCTACTTTTCCAGATGCATAGGTTAGGTAGATAGCGTTTAAAG
Organism: Hydractinia echinata; assembly: GCA_030067915.1. Lineage (NCBI taxonomy): Eukaryota > Metazoa > Cnidaria > Hydrozoa > Anthoathecata > Hydractiniidae > Hydractinia > Hydractinia echinata. Next base: position 1,671,580 of record JASGCC010000065.1, read on the forward strand.
TGAGCTAGTCGCAGTTTAACACGTCCGCTTTACGGAATAATCCAGGTTAGGGTCCACAAAGGCTCCGAGAGGTGAGAAAAATAACAATGCTCATGTCAGCAGCAATTAGCACATTTTGCGAGTAGAGATTTAACCAAATAACCAAATATCCTAAGTCCGAAACCCGCTGTACACGTTGACAAATGAACTTTGGCAAGTTCAAGTATAGAAATGGTCTCCATTTATGTGGACAAACTTCGAATTTTGCCATCTAGTCTCAATATATTCTGTGGAGGATTGTAGGTGAAGATTGCATAGAATTGTATAAAATTGGTTAATAAATATGAAGCTAACCTATTTTACATTTTCTAACACAAACACCCAAGCTTTATTACTAGGCAATTCTCCTGCTGGAATTTGATGCAGGTCAATTTTTAGTCCAGGATTTTGTTTCTCCCATTTGACGTCACCATCATACCCTAACAACTTTACCTTTGTTATTGATGTTACTATTGGTGAACGTATTCGTAAATATCGGTTTTTCGGCCACCGGCACATGTGAGCATAAACTCGATTGAATTTAGTAGTGTACCTAAATGAAAAAAATGGAATGTTTTAAACGAAGTTTTACTATCCAGGAGAGATACAGTTTTGCTCGCCATAATTAAAATATTAATAAATAAATTAATAAATAAATTGGAAAATAAGAGGCAGAGCGCGCTTTAGACGCTAAATAGGGCGTTGGGGCGCGGCAATACTCATAGGTGATAAAACAGCGTAATAATGAAACCTCATAAAGATGGTATTATACCGAATTCCATAACTGCAAAAGAATCATTTTATTTTTTTTAGAATCTAACTAACTGGCAAAAGAAATTATATCTCAGGCACTCTGGAACTATATTGATCAACTGACAACACATTTCAATAATATGAAAAAACTCTTTTTGTTATTGATATTGGAAGACTTTCTTATTGCTTATCCTTACCATACTTTCCAACCGGTTGGATCTTTTTGTATCCTCCATGGTCTTGTACCATATATAGCTTCACCATTTATTTTCAGCCATTTACCCATATCTCTCAACCTTTCTTCATAGATAGGAATTATTCTACCATCAGCAGTAGGTCCAATATTCATTAACAGGTTGCCCCCGCAACTGAAATAAAATATAATGAAATAAATAATTCCACTCAACCTACCCCCAGTTTGTTTCCATCCTTTCCTATCCACTCGATGCTCTAGATAGGCGAAAAAAGTCTTAATTCAAAGAATATTTCCAAATTACGTGCAAGGACCAACATATCAAATATTGTCGTATGTCTCAAATGAAATTTCGCGAAAGTAATGGTGTCAAATGCTTATTTTAATCCTAAATTTCATGATATCAATAAATATTGTTTAAATGGATGAATCGTTGTAACATGAAAATACCGTGTTACTACAACTGACTTTTGTTAAGGATTTCAAAACCGCAATGCGAACTAATATCGTTATAGGTAGTTTGACGTTTCCATGCGATTAAGAACTAACATAAAGGTTTGTATACGACTAAATAATACTTTATCGGTGAAAAAATTGTGGTCGGTAAAAATATTAGTCACTTGTTTAAAATGTAGTTACTCTTTACGAACTAAATTTTACAAACAGACTCTTAGCCGACTAATTCTTTGCAGGTACAAAGAAATTGAAAAAACGATTTTAATGTTAAATTGAAAATATTCATAAGTTTGAATTTTCATTTTTATGAAGGCGTTCGAATTCTTAACTCATTAAAAAAAGAATAAGCAAAAATCAACAACAACGCTATCTACAAAAATAAAGATGGTAAAATGAGTTGTCGCTAAATTAAAACCGAAAAAAAACATTGACCGGAGGAGGATAGATTTATTTAAAGGAAATAGACACACCCTACCTGACCGTCTCTATAAGAGTTTCAATTAATTTAGCAGATGATATATATGCACTTGAGTTAGCTTCGCTACGATATCCCCAACTTTCTCTGTCGATTGTCATTGCATTTTCCCATTTGAATGGTAACTTCTTGCCTATAAATGAAAAAGAATATCTTGCAACGACAGTAAACAATGTATCTCATCTTCATTTCATCCTTGTCAAGCCTGCACAATGAACTTGACTACATGGTTTTTCACGTAAAAAACTTATTGGATATTTTTTTTCTAAATTTAGGGCCGCCTTCATTTAATGTTTTGGTCAATTATTTGAAAATAGGCGCCGTTTTAATTTGGCAAAAATTGACAATTACCCTTTATCTTATACGATATATAATTTTTTTTCTAGAAGAATAAAAATAATTTAAGAAAGTGTAACTACAATTACGTGAAAGCCAAATTTCTAAATGCAAAATTTAATCTCAGATTTTTGTTCAAACAACGTTACAACTTAATTTTATGTAGTTAACAACATGTGATGTACAAAATCAAATAAGTTTTCCTACTGCGAAATGTGCCACATGCGTCTTAAACATAATTTTCGAAAGTTTCACGTACGCTAGAGAACCGTCGACGCCCCCTTATTTGTTTTGCCCGATAATTTCTTTGAGGTATCACAGTGGCATAAAATTGATAGTTTAACTATGTTGAAATTTAATCTATAGTCCATAAGATGTGTGTTATATATACTGTCAACATTGTCATCAACATTGGTATCAAAATGCATAAAAATAAACATCTTACCCTTTACTTACCGTTTATTGTTACATAAAAGGCGGGAAAGGTCATTATTTTGTATTCTTTTAACAAAATTTTTTGAGACGTCGGACCAAACCTCCTACGTCAATAAAAAACGGCCTCTCTACTTTTATTTTTTCGTCGACGACCCTGTGTAATGACATGAGTGATCGTGAAAAACATGATACCTGGGTTATATCTGTCCTTGCATGTTTTGACGTCTCCATGAACACAATTTGCATCTTTTCCCCATCTATCATTCACCACAATGTCATCTTTGACAGGACTAAATATAAATATAAATATAAATATAAATATAAATATAAATATAAATATAAATATAAATATAAATATAAATATAAATATAAATATAAATATAAATATAAATATAAATATAAATATAAATATAAATATAAATATAAATATAAATATAAATATAAATATAAATATAAATATAAATATAAATATAAATATAAATATAAATATAAATATAAATATAAATATAAATATAAATATAAATATAAATATAAATATAAATATAAATATAAATATAAATATAAATATAAATATAAATATAAATATAAATATAAATATAAATATAAATATAAATATAAATATAAATATAAATATAAATATAAATATAAATATAAATATAAATATAAATATAAATATAAATATAAATATAAATATAAATATAAATATAAATATAAATATAAATATAAATATAAATATAAATATATAACTGAGGTTGTATGTCCTTTCTAAAACGTAAAAAAAGCGATATATTGTTCATAATAAGGAGAGACATAAACTTGTTAAGTTTGGGGAGAATTAACATCTGCTGAAATTTCGAAGCAATGCAGTTACAATCAATTTTTGTCTGACGATTTCATACTAACAAACCCAATTGAATAAGGACACCTAGAATTCCAATTTTTTTATCATCATTTCTTTGAACTAAAAAAGGGTTGAATTTTGAAGTTCGTCCCACAAGCAAATATGAACACTGTTTCTGTAAACGACATCCACATTGTTCGTAAACATACTTACAACACACTTACAACATACTTATTACTTTGGTTATTTGGTTAGATAGAAATTGTTAAAAAATATTAATTTTTCCTGACGCCAGCATGCCCCGTTTTTCCGATTACTCGGTCGTTAGGAGGCCTTCGTATAAGTTGTTCTTTAATGCGAACCTTGCAGAAAATGCTAGTGACACACTTTCGACAATGTGTACCTGACCTACACATCTGCTAAAGCAAAGCTTTGGCAGCCTGCCAGCTGCGGAGTTTGGGCAATTCTGTTTGGTTTTGAAAAAATGGCTAATAACGGTCATCTGCGTCCAGGATTGTAGTTCTGCTGGATAAGAACGACAACATATGGAGTAGCGTTTCACTTATGTTTATCGATTTTCTTAAAATAATTTTTTTTATGTAAATAGGGTTGTTTTTTTGCTACAGCGCAAAAAGGTCACGAGTTTTCTCGTTACCGCATGCGCACTATAATAAAATTAGAGATTTGTTTAAGTGAGCTTTTTGCAAACGGAGACGAGTCATAAGTAGAAAGTAATAAGCGATTGAAATGCGTCGTGTTTACAACATGATGACGAAATACCACGATGTACAATCGATTTTATCATTATTATTTTTCTAACATAGAGATGTTGTAACTCGCAATGCTTGCTGCGCAAAAATGCATTTTAGACTTCAATAAAACGGTAAACACATCAACCTAAGTGATAATACTCATGAAATTAGGCTTTAAAAATCTTATAGAGTTGCGTACGCAATAGATCATGGTTTACCTTTCGTTGTACAGCCAGGCTAAAAAGTTGGTACTATTCCAATATTCCGACTGCGCTTCCCAATCACCATCCGACCATATATATAAAGGTTTATATTTCTCCACAATATGCCGCAATTGAGGTCGAATTTTTTTCTAAGCAATAAACGTAAATTCAGAATTTAGTTTGCAGAAAAATCAAGAACCTAAAGGTAAATTAAAACTTTAAGAAAAAATTGCCCAATTTAACGGAAACACATAATCAATGATGCTATAAGAAAAATAAGTCAATGACGACAGAGATTACAGTTTAAATTCTTATTAATATATAGAGAGCAATTTTTTCATAAAACTCAGGCAAATCTGCTTGAGTAAAAATAATAGTGTGAGAAATCCTGCAAAAAATAAAGCCTAGCTCCTGTATCGTTGGGAAGAGAAGTAATTTAATGTTGCAAAGAACTTCAATAGGTGCTGCATGTAGTGATAGGCAAGATCAATGTGGTTAATTATGATTGTATTTTTAACATACCTCTACAAATTCTTGAGTTGTAAATTCGTTTTTTTTGTCCCTCTTATACCAAGGATTAAACCATTCATACAGTGAAAAATACAATCCAAAAGTCACGTTAGTTTGCGCGAATGCACCTTTTAATTCATCTGAAAAACAAAGGTGTAAAAATGATTTGACATAATATCTTTTCCAAAATGTTTGAATGATTTCTTCTGAGCAATTTAGCTCACTCAAGAAGAACATTTAACCACACAGGCCATGAATTTTGCAGATTACATCTTAAAGGCTAGTGATAAGTAATAGTAAACCAAGCTTTTATTTGAAGGTAAGTAGGTAAGATAATTTAACTGAAACAAGAGTCTTTTATTCTAACTGGAAAAAAGGAAATTTTTTGTCAAATAATTGGTGTTGAAAAATATTAAAACTTGTGTTTTTCTTAATCTGCATTATTTGTGATTTAGTTAAGACTGGAAAGTTATATAAATAAAAAATAGGAAAAAAAAGTTCAAAAGGAAAATACGAGAGTATCAATTCATAACAGTGCTAATACGGACTGAACGTTACAAATTCATCTATATTATACCCACAACCTACCGATTATATCGCGTTTGGGACCAATATCAACAGAGTTCCAATTCCATGACTCTTCTGATTTCCAATGTGTAAACCCTTCATGATGCTTACTTGTAAAAACAAAATACCTAAAACGCGGGAAAAGGTTAAACTGTACCTTATAGATCAATATATTGCAGCATTTCGTCACGTTGGAACAATTTCCCCTTACTCTTAAGACAATCGTCTGCCGAGCAAATTATCGTAGGTTTAAGTTCCATCAGGTCCACTTTGGAAGTACATGTGCTGGTTTACTTACGTAGCCTTTACATGTACCCAAAATGAGATTTAGCTGATGAGATTTTAAACCGCTATGAAATTGCGTCAGTTTTACATTCTAGGGTTGTGCAAACATAAATGCGCAACAACTTTGTACGCATACGCAACAGTTTTGTACACATGCGCAATGAATTCATCCCAGGTAGGTCGTGTTTACATGAATATATTTAAAGGACGAATTGCAATTAATTTCCATTCTTTTGACGGAAAAAAATCAATACGAAAATTTGAGTTTCATTTTGCCTGAAACCATGTAAACGCCAATAACAACTAAACAAGAGACCGAAATAAAAATTCTCATTTCAACCCAGCAATGAAACTTGTTGTTCCTTTTCGTTTTTTCTCTCTCTTAATCAATAGATAAATAAGGTTAGTATGGATCAAAAAATATTCTGACTATAATAATAGCCGTATTCTGTCTCTCTCTGCGCAAAATGGTACAGCAAGTAGCGCGACACGCGAAATGCGGTAAATAAAGGACGGACGATCCCGTGGATTTATCCACAGGCCACCAAGCAGTTTCTATAATTATATGCGTCGTCTGTCTGTCTCTGCGCAAAATGGTAACCGCAGCAGCGAGACCCATGAAATGCGTTATAAAAAGGACAGACGTGGATTTATCAACGGGCCACCTACTAGTGTTATAATACCCGTATACGTCTGTCTGTCACGCAAAATGGTGCCGCAAGTAGCGAGACGCACGCATAAAAGGACGGGCGAAACCGTGGATGTTTCCACAGGCCACCGAATAGTTTTATGTATTGAACTTCAAGCTTTATCCTATAATTTAGTTTAATGATACTTACTTAGCGCCAGAATCCTCAACTAATGATGCGATTTCATCAGGGTTAAAGTGTTTTCCAGTCAGTTTAGGCGCCAGATCTTGATATGAGTATGTAGGGAAGTTTTCTTTCATGTATTGACTGTACTCACTCTTGTGATCGCCTGAGAAGAAGAAGTTATTTTAGTATTTGAAGTTCGTTTTGAACGAGTTGTAACGTTAACGACATATATTTAAGTTAAAAATAAGACAGAGATCGAAGGAGGGATTTACGTCAAAATCAACATGCTGTTTTTTAAATATTTTGAAAATATCGTTGACTGTAAGGTAACTTTCCAAATTTTATTTTGAAAATATCGTTGACTGTAAGGTAACTTTCCAAATTTTAGCTTCATTTTGTCAATTTTCGTCAAATTTTCAGAAAATGTGAATTATGTATTATAAAATATTATTGTTAGTTGTGATTGTTAAACCGGACAAAAAAGAAATTAACGAAATTATTGGGCGTGTGGGCAATTACCCTCTCTGCCCACCGGCTGCTACGGGCATGAAAAATGAAGATTCAGGTAAGTTCAAAGGATTGTTTGTCATTCAACCTTTCTATTCAACCTGATTATTTAACCTTATCATTTGAATCAGAACTTTTAGAACGGTTTGTTTTAGAAAGTTTTTAGAGAGGACGTCAGAGATTTAGAAATATAGAAATGCTTTGATCGTATGATTTTATTTTCGGTCGTTTAAATCTTTACGTTACCAGAGTTTTATTTTGACGTTAATTCTTCTTTAAAAGAAATAACAGAAAAAACTTTGTACAGAAGTAATAATAAATGTAGCTAACAAAAAGAAAGACAAAAACGAAATAAGAAAATAAAAACAGTTGTGTGGAATTTTAAAGATATGAGCTGCTGCTTATAAAGATAAGTGACATTTTTTCAGGTTTCCTAATTTTTGTATATCTCTTACCTTTCCAGTACCACCAGAACCATTCTGATTTAAAAGCTGGCACTGAATAAACACCCCAATGCATAAAAATTCCAAATTTCGCATCTTCATACCAGCTCGGTAGCGTTCGTTTATCAAGAGATTCCCATGTTGGCTCAAACGGTTTCTCTGAAACAGGACAAAAAGAAGGTTATGTTTTCAACAATTCATTTTCATAAATTTTGGATTGTGGCGTTTGCTTAAATTTATAGTAAAGAAAGCCGCATGATTTTTGATCAGAATAAAGAAAATATTAGCTTATAAAACAAACCAATACTTTCAGTCAAGATAAGATTTCCAAAAGAAAAGAGGAAATGAGTAAGCAAATATTCCAACCTACCTACGACTGTTCTTGAAGTGAGTTCATCTTTGACAACTTGTACAACATCAGAGTCAACCAAATTATCCCAAAGAGGAAGTTGACTGTTTGCTTTCAAAATCAAACCGCTGAAGCAAATCTAAGTGAAATATAAAGGTTGTGTTACAACGTACAACAAGGAAGCTAGCTAGTTAGTTACACTCCATTTGAGTTGTCATTAAATCTCTTCCATATTACGTCTGATGTTGTGTAAGACTGTGGGGAAGATGTTAAGATATGGTATAGGATGTTAGGCACATAAAGCTTGTGACCTTTCCATGACGCGGGAAGAATTGTCGCTGTAAAAGGAAATATAATAAGCCATGCAAAAATGAAGCTATGTTACAAGTTTTTTTATGCCGAAAACAAGAAAAGTGCTTCAAGATTAGGTTCATCAGAAGCTACTGTAAGAACTTTAAAGTTAGATAACCATCTGGTATCCCAACAATGGCTAGAGTAACTTGCAAATTGAAATGCAAAGTTATTTAAAAGGTTATCAGAAAATATTAACTTACCAATGTATGTAACACCCTTATGCTCACCATTTTCGTTGGTGCTGCAGCAATACTGAATATGTGGTGTAGAGCTGTTTGAAATTTTTCATTTTTTGCATGAAACAGAAAGTGAGGAACACATTGTTTTCATGCCGAATGAGGACCTAGCGTATAGCTATCTTTGAATTATAGAGATGAAGAGTTGCCTTAGATGATGGTAAGGCTTCGCTTTTCGTCGTTGTTACGAAATGCAGAATGCAATAACGTAGAAAGGATTTTCTGATTTTCTATTATCAAAAATTTTTTTTTCAGAGCCTACTGTACCGTGAACAAACTATTTAAAAATTGGTTTTAAACAAACATTTTCGTGTTAATTAATCGCTTGACTACCCTCCGCCTAGGGAAACATATTAAGAATTTAAGAACTGAAGATTTGCTTTTGAAGTAAAGTACTCTTTAAACGTTTATGTATTTTTTTAAGAAAATCTTCGCCGCAAATGACCACACGGTAACTGCGGAACGATGTAATATGGTAAGCCGCAGAATCCAAGCAGGTTAGATACGACATCTTTATATAATTAAGTGAAATATGCGGGGGCTTGGTCAGGGAGGGTTGAAGAAAGTGTAGAAAAATAATAATTAAGTGGGAGGGGGTATAAATATTTCGGGGGTAAGTATTAAAAAAGCAAAAATAATAATTATAAAGGAATCTGGCTACCAAATTTTTCCTTTTATTGACCAAAACTCTGATACTTTTACGCCAGTGAGTTTTTACGCCATTGAATGCAATCCTAAAAGTTAAATTTTCCTCCTCTCCAATTTAGGGTAAATTACTTGTTAGGCCAGTCTCACAAGCCGTTGTCATGCAGTCGAAAATGAACACACAATATTAGGTGTTTAAAGGGCACTAATATGGTATTCGAAAATTTACTTTATGACTACAAGCCGAATCTGTAAGGTGTAAACAACCTCCCAACCATGTGTGACTTGACGATGTTTTTATGTTCAAACGAATGACGACATGCCTGATTAAGAGCATGCATGAGTAAAATAAATGCTTAAACTGGAAGAATTAAATCTTTAACTTTATTTAGGAATTTGCATTTTTGAGTATCGCTATTTTAAGTCTTTTTTGTTACAACCAAAAAAAAGTGAATGCCATATAAATATAATTTAAAAAATAACTAATTAGCACAGAAATTGCGAAATCTGAAATGTAATGATAAGTGATGCGTAAATAACGCGTGCCATTTTTTTTTAAGTACGATAAATATCAAATATCAAATGAATTAACCAAAATAGGTTTTGGCGTTCAAAATCTGCTCAAAATCTTTTACTTTTGTGACACTAATTTTCAGACCAAAGTTGACCTTTTTAGACCAATCCAAAGTCTATATAATTGACTTTCGTAACTTAACAAAACAATGTATTTGCAACTAACAAAACAAGTTGTGACGCCCGTAGAAATATCCAATGGTAGTTCTTGGTGCCTAATAATAGAAGGGGTGTAGAGAGAGAGGGAGGGGGCTGTAATAATAAGCAGGAAGTTTTAATTGTTATAGGGGCTGGAAATTTTTTAAAAATTTAATAGAAAGGGGTTGGAAATACATATTGGCTATACATTTTTATACGTTGAATTAGACCACAAAGGGAGTTACTAGCACCTTGGAGGAAGAAATACAGTGATGATGTTTTTGTTATTTTTAAAAAAAATTGAAAAAATATTTATCAGGGAACATCTACTTGGCACGAAAAAGTAGGCAGCCATAATTAAACTTCATTGGATTGAATTCCAAACACAACCTAGTCCTCAGAATCCCTTGCCTTTTTTACGTTGTAGCAGAAAAAGCGATCCCTGGAACAAGGCTATTTCAAACGCAGATAAAAAGGAATTAGGTAACTGATGATAACAGTAACATTTTTTTTCACACACAGACAAATAAAAACCAAAGCTGACTCGTCGGATAACTGTACCTGAGCTCTGGCCCCTGGAGTTCTATCTATTTAAAAGATCTGCCTTATTGATTTAATTAAGTGGAATATTCAATTAAGTGGAATATTCAATTTAGTGGAATATTCAATTAAATGTAACATAACAAATATTTGATTATTACGGTTCATGACAACATTTCTGCGAGGTCTGTTTATATATTCACGCATCTCTGCGGCCTGTACGCAGACTGATATATTTGCGGCGGTACAGCAATCGCTTTAAAAATCGGTCAAAAAAGAAGCAGAAGAAAAAGTCCGCCCGTTTTAATAAGAGCTCGGATTTAATCGGTGTCCGAATTTAGCCTAATATGTATCCGTTTTCAGTACAAATGTCCGTCTTATATACCTGTACGCTTGATTTTGACCACGTACTTGAGTTGATTTGAAAATCGGTGATTTTCAAAAAAGAAGAGTTACAGAAAGAAGGAATAAGAAAAGGATTGTTCCAAATTGCGATAAGATTTCGGGAAATAGTAAGCAAATATTCCAACCTACCTACGACTGTTCTTGAAGTGAGTTCATCTTTGACAACTTGTACAACATCAGAGTCAACCAAATTATCCCAAAGAGGAAGTTGACTGTTTGCTTTCAAATCAAACCGCTGAAGCAAATCTAAGTGAAATATAAAGGTTGTGTTACAACGTACAACAAGGAAGCTAGCTAGTTAGTTACACTCCATTTGAGTTGTCATTAAATCTCTTCCATATTACGTCTGATGTTGTGTAAGACTGTGGGGAAGATGTTAAGATATGGTATAGGATGTTAGGCACATAAAGCTTGTGACCTTTCCATGACGCGGGAAGAATTGTCGCTGTAAAAGGAAATATAATAAGCCATGCAAAAATGAAGCTATGTTACAAGTTTTTTTATGCCGAAAACAAGAAAAGTGCTTCAAGATTAGGTTCATCAGAAGCTAATGTAAGAACTTTAAAGTTAGATAACCATCTGGTATCCCAACAATGGCTAGAGTAACTTGCAAATTGAAATGCAAAGTTATTTAAAAGGTTATCAGAAAATATTAACTTACCAATGTATGTAACACCCTTATGCTCACCATTTTCGTTGGTGCTGCAGCAATACTGAATATGTGGTGTAGAGCTGTTTGAAATTTTTCATTTTTTGCATGAAACAGAAAGTGAGGAACACATTGTTTTCATGCCGAATGAGGACCTAGCGTATAGCTATCTTTGAATTATAGAGATGAAGAGTTGCCTTAGATGATGGTAAGGCTTCGCTTTTCGTCGTTGTTACGAAATGCAGAATGCAATAACGTAGAAAGGATTTTCTGATTTTCTATTATCAAAATTTTTTTTTTCAGAGCCTACTGTACCGTGAACAAACTATTTAAAAATTGGTTTTAAACAAACATTTTCGTGTTAATTAATCGCTTGACTACCCTCCGCCTAGGGAAACATATTAAGAATTTAAGAACTGAAGATTTGCTTTTGAAGTAAAGTACTCTTTAAACGTTTATGTATTTTTTTAAGAAAATCTTCGCCGCAAATGACCACACGGTAACTGCGGAACGATGTAATATGGTAAGCCGCAGAATCCAAGCAGGTTAGATACGACATCTTTATATAATTAAGTGAAATATGCGGAGCTTGGTCAGGGAGGGTTGAAGAAAGTGTAGAAAAATAATAATTAAGTGGGAGGGGGGTATAAATATTTCGGGGTAAGTATTAAAAAAGCAAAAATAATAATTATAAAGGAATCTGGCTACCAAATTTTTCCTTTTATTGACCAAAACTCTGATACTTTTACGCCAGTGAGTTTTACGCCATTGAATGCAATCCTAAAAGTTAAATTTTCCTCCTCTCCAATTTAGGGTAAATTACTTGTTAGGCCAGTCTCACAAGCCGTTGTCATGCAGTCGAAAATGAACACACAATATTAGGTGTTTAAAGGGCACTAATATGGTATTCGAAAATTTACTTTATGACTACAAGCCGAATCTGTAAGGTGTAAACAACCTCCCAACCATGTGTGACTTGACGATGTTTTTATGTTCAAACGAATGACGACATGCCTGATTAAGAGCATGCATGAGTAAAATAAATGCTTAAACTGGAAGAATTAAATCTTTAACTTTATTTAAGAATTTGCATTTTTGAGTATCGCTATTTTAAGTCTTTTTTGTGACAACCAAAAAAAAGTGAATGCCATATAAATATAATTTAAAAAATAACTAATTAGCACAGAAATTGCGAAATCTGAAATGTAATGATAATTGATGCGTAAATAACGCGTGCCATTTTTTTTTAAGTACGATAAATATCAAATATCAAATGAATTAACCAAAATAGGTTTTGGCGTTCAAAATCTGTTAAAAATCTTTTACTTTTGTGACACTAATTTTCAGACCAAAGTTGACCTTTTTAGACCAATCCAAAGTCTATATAATTGACTTTCGTAACTTAACAAAACAATGTATTTGCAACTAACAAAACAAGTTGTGACGCCCGTAGAAATATCCAATGGTAGTTCTTGGTGCCTAATAATAGAAGGGGTGTAGAGAGAGAGGGAGGGGGCTGTAATAATAAGCAGGAAGTTTTAATTGTTAGGGGCTGGAAATTTTTTAAAAATTTAATAGAAAGGGGTTGGAAATACATATTAGCTATACATTTTTATACGTTGAATTAGACCACAAAGGGAGTTACTAGCACCTTGGAGGAAGAAATACAGTGATGATGTTTTTGTTATTTTTAAAAAAAATTGAAAAAATATTTATCAGGGAACATCTACTTGGCACGAAAAAGTAGGCAGCCATAATTAAACTTCATTGGATTGAATTCCAAACACAACCTAGTCCTCAGAATCCCTTGCCTTTTTTACGTTGTAGCAGAAAAAGCGATCCCTGGAACAAGGCTATTTCAAACGCAGATAAAAAGGAATTAGGTAACTGATGATAACAGTAACATTTTTTTTCACACACAGACAAATAAAAACCAAAGCTGACTCGTCGGATAACTGTACCTGAGCTCTGGCCCCTGGAGTTCTATCTATTTAAAAGATCTGCCTTATTGATTTAATTAAGTGGAATATTCAATTAAGTGGAATATTCAATTTAGTGGAATATTCAATTAAATGTAACACAACAAATATTTGATTATTACGGTTCATGACAACATTTCTGCGATGTCTGTTTATATATTCACGCATCTCTGCGGCCTGTACGCCGACTGATATATTTGCGGCGGTACAGCAATCGCTTTAAAAATCGGTCAAAAAAGAAGCAGAAGAAAAAGTCCGCCCGTTTTAATAAGAGCTCGGATGTAATCGGTGTCCGAATTTAGCCTAATATGTATCCGTTTTCAGTACAAATGTCCGTCTTATATACCTGTACGCTTGATTTTGACCACGTACTTGAGTTGATTTGAAAATCGGTGATTTTCAAAAAAGAAGAGTTACAGAAAGAAGGAATAAGAAAAGGATTGTTCCATAATTGCGTATAAGCGATTATCGGGCTCAACCTACCTAGCTCATCTGATATTGCAAATATTAAAGTTGTTAGATCTTGCAGATTTTAGTACAGTGGTTATCAACTGGTTGAAGAAGATAAGGTCTATATATGGTGTGTTTGTCTTACGTCATTTTTGTCTATCATTTCAACTTAAATGAAATGATACTAATACAGTACGGATTTTGTGGAGAGGTTATTGTTGAACGTCTGTGCAGACAAAAATATAGGACAAACATCCGGGAAAGTTCCATTTCTTCGTTAGAAATATATTTTCAAGTTGTATCACTTAATCCTAGACTAAGAAATGCTTAACTGTTTCTCTTCTACCTTTAGGCTAAGCGGAGTGTTGTAAAATGGTCCCTAATAATGATTATTTTGTGAAAATTGATTTTTGTTAATAGTGACTGTTTTTCGGGTTAAACAAACTAAGTAAAGGTTTTCGTTTTCTGCTACATAGTTAGATAAGAGTAAGTAACAGAGAGTTTTAATGTCCTCAGGGATTCTATCCCAATGTTACATTGTCGCCAGAGATACGTGTAACATCGCTTACCTGTCACAAAAGCCGGTTAGCGGCCAGTAGATGGTACCAAATGGGCCGACAACAGTACAGTTAAACTGCGCCGAAGTGGGGACTCGAACCTAAAACCAGAGGATTATAAGCTGAATGCGCTAACACGACACCATCTCCGCATAAATATCAATTCACTTAGAAATATTTAGCTTGATGAGATTGTAAAGCCGGATTTCCCCTTTAAAAATGGTTCGTACCGAAATGAGTTGATCTTATTGGACAAGCTAGATCTTTTGGTCGGTATGTGTCGATACGTTGGATTTTATTGACCTTTTGTCTTTTGTAATACGCGTATCAAAAATTAAACAAACGAAAGAATAATTAAGAATAGTTATCTTTTGAACCAATCATTAAAACCAAAATAAAATGTGGAAATCAGGTTTAAAGAGAGAAAGACTTGTATTTAGATGACGTCATTCATTTCAAGATGACGTCATTATATATTTCTAAACCTGAAAAATAACTGAAACGGCGGAATGTTCGGTATTGCAAACGTTTTTACTTGATAAAAACATGAAAAAATTGAAATATGACTTCGGAACTATTAATAAGGATATTAGAAGAAATAAAAAATTTGCTCAACTTTTTCATGACCGTTTATTGGTCAGGAAACGATGACGAGGCAGCATGACAACAGATGTGACGTCATACCATTTTTTTTACTATTCTGAAGTTAAATAAATAAAGATGGAAATTTTAACCTTAAAACGATACGCTTTAGAAGTTATTATAATTGGAAGGGAGAGTTGACTTTTAAGTCCAATCCGAATTGGGTTAAAACATTGCCATTCCAAATCCGTCACATAGCTAATAAAGGCAAAACTAAATGCTTAATAAAAATAATATAATATAGTATGTAATAAGGATAAATGTAAAATAATGTTCGTTCATACTTACAAAAATAACATGTAAAATTTTGCAATAATATTAGTTTTATTTTACTCATTTATTTTACTCCAAAGCCTTTTACCAACCATTATTAATTCAAATGATAACTGTGCAGTTTTTTTGCAAAATCAACCTACACTCATGGATAAAATACATGGAAACAGGACAGCTTAAGTTTTCGCCACAAGTAATTATATAGACCATTTCTATTCTAGATTCACGCATTTCGAACCTGTCAAGGTTACTTTGTTCAGAGGGTGCTTTTTGAATAATGCCATTTTTTTATTTTTTTATGATTTCCGGATATTCGAAAGTTCTCCGGTTGATATTTTTTAAATGAACGTGCGAGAGAATACCGCTAGAAAATTTAAACGCAGGCCACCTGGCCCATGCGCGCTCAAAATAGCCGTTTTGCAACCT
Organism: Hydractinia echinata; assembly: GCA_030067915.1. NCBI lineage: Eukaryota > Metazoa > Cnidaria > Hydrozoa > Anthoathecata > Hydractiniidae > Hydractinia > Hydractinia echinata. The sequence continues at coordinate 1,687,385 of JASGCC010000065.1, forward strand.
GTAGAGCAAATCCTGAATTCAAATTTGCATATAACATTAAGGAGGTTGTTTTTCCCTGATACTGACCACGTGTGCGAAGCGAAGTAAACAATTGTCAACATTTTTACCGCAAAAAACTCAAGGTGATCATAAAAATTATTTTCCAATTACTTTTTAAATTTCCCTCTTGTTCTTAATGTTCTTAGTAAGAAGAATGAACACTGGGTGTCCTAGCTATTCTAAATCACGCAAAATGTGAAAAGATGCAACAACAGACTATTTTTGTAGATGACCTCCGCGAAATGTTAGCTAGGGTAACATACCAACACATCAACAACTAAAGATAAACTTACACAAATGCTAAGTTTAAAAAATATCAATAAACTTACATTGCTGCGTTTTCTGTGGCATCTAAAAACAAGAAACAATAAAACGAATAAATGAAGGGATTAGTAAAGTATTAGTGGAAATACTTACTGCAAGAGATTTAGCTAAATTGAGACTAAGCAACTACTTTATAGGTTTTTCTGTTGCGCTACATTTGGATAAACATTTTTGTTATCAAAACAAACACAGAGGCTGTCATGGGTCAAGTATTTAGAATTACAAAGGCACATTGTAGGATTTAAATCAGCTTTCTATCCAATAGTAGTAATAACAAAACTGTTTTGTCAAATCTTTACAACAAAACTTGGTAACTCGTAGTGCTGCAATAAAGAGTCATCTGATTCCTTACATATAATGTGCTTCCAACAATCTTAAACACAACTGAAGACTTCTTAAAAGTTCAATGTTCTTAGAAAAATCTGTATTTCTTACCTTTTCCAAATTAGTACTGCAATAATAAGAAAGAGAAGAAATGTTGCTGCAGCAATTCCAATAATGAGAGGTAATGTAAATATGTTTGAATCTTCTTTTTGCTGCTCAAGAATAGTGTTGTTTATTTGTGGTGTAGGATTTGATATGGCAGGTACAGTCGTCGTAGGATTGGGCCTGTTTGCCGACTTTGTTGTTGTGGTTGTAGTAGATGTTGTTGTTGTTGTTGTTTTTGTTGTTAGTGGTGTCGTAGTTGTTGTTGTTGTTGTTGTTGTTGGTGTTGTTGTTGTTGGTGGCGACGTCGTCGTAGTTGTTGTTGCCAATGTCGTGGATGTCGTTCCAGTTACCGTAGGTGTGGTAGTAATAAAAAGGTTCTTGTAGTTTAGATTTAAAATATTCTCTAAGTACAAGAATAAAATAAACAATATTAGTTTTTAAATGTCATTCGCCTCAAGATCAGTAAATAACTTCATAAGGAAAAATCTATCTACATTTCAATATCAAGAATTCTAGTGTTATGTGCTATTAACTAACATATTTTTACCTTTCCCATCAAATTTAACAAGCAAGCAGTCATTACATCCATTTTCGTTAAAGTCTAGATTCATTACTGCGCCGAACAAGCTTTCCAAATTGAGGCTATTTTGTGCAAACTAAAAAAAAGCATTCCATTTCTTTGCGACTATACTGCAAATAAGCACAATAAATCGAAGCAATGTCATCCTTTCACCATATCTTGGAGCAAAGTTAAAGTCAGATCGGCTTGTTCAACACTCTCTTATTAATTATCGGTTGTATTTTTGATTTTAAAGTAAATAACGTTTGACCAAGAGTGAGTTTACTGCTGATGTTTACCAAAATCCAAAAGAATTGGACCCGTAAAAAACAAAACAGATTCATTTTCATTCAAATTAAAAGTTACTTTCTAACTCGAGAGGTTTAATGCAAAAAGCTGGATTTAATGTTTTTATAAAAAGAACTTTAAAGCTGCTGTGTGGAAATTTTTCTCGAATTTGGCTCGAAGTGTTTTTGCAAATGGCAGTTTGTTTTAGACTATTTGTCGAATTAACTAAACAGAATCACCTTACCAAAACTTCCCAGAAGACAGGCTGCGAAAGCCTTGCTTTTCGCACGTAAAGGGGGTTGATTAGGTGCTATATTTTTTTTTGAAATTTTGTATTATGGAAAAATCCACACGACGGACGGATAAGGTCCGAAAATTGGCAATGTAATGGCAGCAGAATTAGTATTTTTCAAAATTAAACATTTACGAGTTCTTAATGAGTATGTCTTTTATAGAACTACCGTAATGCTTCGAATAAACGCCCCCCTTCTATTAAACGCCCCACGTTTTCAGTCATTTTTTAAATAAACGCCCCGCTCTAATAGACGACCCTCCCTCATAAGGGGGCGTTTATTCGAGGCGATATTAAAAGTATATGAAAACATCAATAACTGTTATTGTTTTGCTCTTTTAATTAAAAGACAATTTTAATGGTGCTATTATAATATAGAAATTTATAGAAATACAACTAAATAGAAATACAACTAAACACAATCTCACACATTTGATACATCGGTAAAATAAGGAAATTATCTATAAAGACCTTTTTTCCTAAATCTTAGGTTTAAGGTTGGAAATATATTAGTAGATTACGCTCAAAATTTTAAGCTGCTAGCTACAATTAGTGGCAAAAAACTTGGCACAAAGAAAGTTTCTTGAGCACGTTTCCAACATTACAAAAAGCATCAAATCGCCAATACTTATGTGTAGGAATGCTAAACGGCGTTTAGCATGCCGCTCTAAGCGTCATAGCTACCACGTTCTACATCTTTTGTCAATGTGTTCAAAATGGCCAACAAATCAGTTTTTTGGCTCAGACAGCCCAAACCTGATAGTAGCTAAGCCCGTGGAAAAATCCACTTAGGCAGAAGAAAAATTGAAAAGATCTGTCATTTGAATTTTGATGACGTCAGAAGTGGCCCGGTTATATACATAAAAGTTATTCTTAGAATTTTAGTAACCCATTGCAAAATTTTATTAAAGTACAATTTTCTTCATTATATAGAACTTGAAATGCTGATCAAAAAATGTATAGAACCATGTGCTATTGAAGAACGGTTGAGGAACTTTCAGGGTTTAAAATTATGTTAACAATGACTACTCGATCGACAGAAATTTTAGACAATTGTTTACCCGTTACCTTTAATATGTAGAACTTGAAACGCTGATGAAGAAAATGTATACGATCACGTACTTTTGACGAACTGTAGATGATAAGACCGCATAGTCTTCTACTTATTCCTGCCATTTTATTCTATGTACCTGATACGTATATATATATATCACACTGTAAGAGCTTATGCTTGATACGTATATATATATATCACACTGTAAGACCTTATGCTTATACTTATGTTTATGTAGAACCTTCATCTATAATTTTGAAATAGTTGTATGTAATTTTTTGGCGAAAGAAAAAGAAGAAGAGATAATGGTTAAATTGATGACGTCAATAACCCGTCCATTCTGAAACAAATTAAAGACTCAGTTTTAGACCCAAATTGGTCTCAGGTCGTCCGTAGTTACCTGAGCGGTGAGCCGCTTCCAAGTTATTTGGCCTTAACGTTTTAAGCGCATTAGAAATAGCTTTATTCATTTAAATTAGGCTATTGACGTTAAATTAATGTTATTGAGCCGTCACATTTAATATGTCGATTGACATTTCAGACATGCAATATATTTTTGTACATCGGTGGGTTATTGCTGACATCATCAAAAATTTTAAACCCTTATATATAGCACTTCAACCGTTTGTCAAAAAACACATGATCCTGCACATGATCTTGATCAAAATAGACCTATTTCCATATCCATTTGGTTCCGCGAAATATACATACTCAAAATGCAGAATAACATGAAAACGAGATTAGTTATGAGCAAATTTTGAGATGCTGGTTGTTTACATGTAAGTTTGAAGAATGTATCAACAAAATGTTGACTTTTACAGCTTTTAACTGGCAGTTTCACATAATCGTAGTTAACACAGTTATAAAGAGGGTTTTGGTAGTGGTAGTGTGACAAAAAAATTTAAAATATTGCAGATTTTAAGGGCGTATCTTTTGGTATATGTTAGCTAGCTAGCTAGCTAACTCTCTAAAACCTCCTAGCCACGTTAAACCTAGCCCTGTTTTTAGAATGATGTGAATACATTTTTATTTACTGTTTCCAAGTAAATTTAGAACTAAAACTCAATATACAGTTTACTAACGCTCAGTGGCACATATTACTTCTGATCAGTTCAAAAAATTAAAATTAGCTTGCTAGTAGCTAAGCCAAAAAGTAGCCAGCGGCTAAGCTAAAACCCTGGAAAAACATATTGTAAATATCATTTTGAGCTCTCCATTCCCCCAAAATCAATATTGAATATGCTTGACTGATGCTAACAGAAGTATTCCAGAAACCTAAAGAAAAATAACATTGACTTCGGGGGAAAGGGGATGGCACAGTAAAGAGATTTCAATGGCTGGATTTTCTTATAGCATTTTCACAAGTATTTTTTCCAGGGTTGTAGCTATAGCTCAGCTGCATGAGTTACCAACAAATCATTTTTCAACATTTGTTGCGTAAAATGATAATTAAAATTAATATTTTCGGTATTGGTTGTTGTGATTATGTGACTGTCACACTTCCTCTGTCACTACTCCCTCTCTTACTGACTGTCAATAATCGTACATTTGTATCAAGCATTGTGATGGTTAACCTTAATACTTACAGTTTGTAAGTAATATGAATTGATAGAGCATAGAGCTTATCATAAATCCCCATATGTAGAAAAAGTAAAGTCTTTTTTTAAAATTTTTTAGGTTTTTATGAAAAAAAAATGAAAATAAAATAATATACTTTTTCTTATAAGAATTTCTGGGTTTCAGCTGTAAACGTGCTTAATATTTATCAAAATCTCAGTCTCAATGTTCTTAAAAACCAGGTCCTTATGTATTTTTTTTTCTTGCTTTTTTGAAATCTTGAAAATTAATCTTGCAGAATTATTCCAATTGTTTATTTACAGAAAATAATCTCAATGAAATATTTCCAAAGTGTCGATTTGTGAAAATACAAAACCAAAAATTTTTGACATCACAAAAAAATTTCACATCGTTTCCACTTATTAAAGTTAATTGTTTTCACTTATTAAAGTTCGATATGACAAGCATTTTGTGGACAAAATTTTAAAGAAATTTCTTTAATTCTAGACAGTATGTCAGTAAATGTTTTGTGTTTTTTTAAGCAACAATTTTTTAATTATTTTGTGAAGTGATCCTCTCAAGGAAAAATTTGTTTCTGACCGATCACTGGACAATTTCATTTGCCTGAAAAAATACCAAGATGGTAACTCTCTGAATACGAAATTTAAGAATTAGGATATCATCCTTTTAGTCAACCTTATATTTTGAAATTTTTGATAATTTTTTTAACCAAATTCAATCTATGGTAGAGGTTTAAAATTTAACACAAATAAGCAAGAACATTCCAAGAAAGGTTTAGAGTCCAACTTTTCCCACCAAGTCAAATTAGTATCCTAATTCTGAAATCACAAATGTGTAAAATGTGAGTTATAAATACTTCCCAAGCTACCCTCACATGAAAAAAAAATTAACAACTTAAGGCAAGGTCAACTCAACTACTATTTTAAAACCACAGTCAGTAAGCATGGCTAATGTTATTTCACAGATGTTGTTTAAAAAACAAGGTACACTCAATAAGTGGAGACACAGGATATATACCAGCAACATCCCCAATTTTGGTAAACAGCTTGAAATTTCACGGTTGTTTGGAACAAGTCAGTCAGCCAAATAGTTAGCTACTCATATCATATTCAAAGCTAGCTAATACCTAGCTCATTTACCACCAAGAATAATAAACAAAAGCATTAGAACGACCCAATGATACATGTTATTATCCCATATTATCACCAAATGTTAATAACAATCTGTATGACAAATTAATTTTGCAAATATTGCAAGTAAACAAACGATATCTGCACTACTTCGCTGCAAACTAAAATTTTGCTCATAACTAATCTCGTTTTCATGTTATTCTGCATTTTGAGTATGCATATTTCGCGGAACCAAATGGATATGGAAATAGGTCTATTTCAAGCTCTATCCAATGGAAGAAATTGCTCAACAAATGTATCAACAAAATGTTTTTAAATATTCATTTCTAAAGTCATTAAAATTTCTATAAATAACCTTCATTCTTCGTCAAAAGAACTTGATCACATCACGATCGCGTATTTAAGCTCCACAAAATGGAATAACGGGTAAACGATTTTCTAAAAAACGTTTTTGTCGATCGACTGGTCATTGCTGACGTCAGCAAAATTTTAAAATCCTTATATCTCCTTTACCGTTCGTCAAAAATCCTGATCAAAATAATGTATAAAATAAAAGGTAAATTTCCGAACACAATATCTTTGTGTATTGACAGGTCTATATTGACGTCATCGAAATTTAAGTCACGCTTCTTTTTCATTTTTCTTGTCCTTGATTTATTTTTTTCTTGGCCTTATCGACTAGTTATTATATAAGTAGGACAATCGTTTAGATCAATAAAGAAATAAAAAACAAGTTCAGTTTAGTTTGAATTTGGATATTTTTATTAAAAAAGCTTGTGTTTGAACATATAACTTTTTATCGCTGACAATGCTCTCCATTCTATATACTCTGATTTAATAAAAGCTTAAGGGTTACCTTTATTATTTGTTCTTCATTGAAGTATTCGGCAAAAATCACCGCCGTACTTTTCCACATGTGATTAGTGTAATTTCGTCGTGTTAAAAATGCTGTGCTGTTTTTCTTACAAGATAATTTTTCCATCAAATCTATTGTCGTTTTCGTCAACAAAGAGACTCCAGTCTTTTGAGGTATTTTAATTCGACATTCTAGAAAAGTAAATACTGTTATGATGAAATGAAAATTTATGTTAAACATTATTTAAATTTGAGCTAGGTTGTTCAGGTTACTTTTTAACTATATTTATTCAAGAAGATTTAGAAAGAGAAGGAGAGACATCTCAGTAGTTTCTATTGAAGCCATCCGTTGCTAATCGGCAGATGGGTGCATTTTGTTCAAATTCAATTTTGTAAACAAAATTTTGGAACCTTGTGTGTAAAATTAACCGTTTCTCATTGTTAATTCTGCATAAATTATAAATTATTTTTATAACGGTAAAAATTCGTTTGTTTTGTAATTTGATCGTTTAACAGTCAGTTTTTGAGAATATTGTTGGTGCTATATGCGAAAATAATATTTTTGGGAAATTATGGTAAGAAAACAAAGCAAAACAAAAGTAAATCATCACCCAACGAACAAAGCATAATTAGGGATAGAAATGAATAATTAATATTTTCTTTTGTTCTGTTAGCCTAGATAACTGAGCTTTCTACAAGGTATCAAATTCAGTTTCTCTCATACGAAAGCTTAGACGCAAATGAACGTTTCACAAAAAAACCCCTAAAATCCAAAGCCACTAATTATCACAAAAAAAATTTCTCAGAGCAAACCCTGAATTAAAATCAACCAATGAGCACAAAGCCAGTAGGAAAATCAATTATATTTGTTCGGGTGAGTGAGGCCATTCTTAATCAAAAACAAAGGATTTCCCCGATAATGATCACGCGAGTAAAGAACAATAGAAGTAACCAATTAAAGAGCGCGGTCAGTAAATCTGACCATAGGAAATTCGTTTGCGACCAAGCGTAATTTCTCCCATAAGGAGAGGCGAACAGAAAACTTTTTTGTGGCAGCCACAAAATAAATTTTAGGCGAGGTAGCAAAAATTAAGGAACGTCTAAATCCCAAAATCTAATAAAATAACTACTATAACGACACACAAATAACTGTGTTTCATAAATAAATATCCATATTCCTTCCTAGCAAAGTTTTTATGGCTGTGTGGGTAAAAAAGAAGCAAGTTTGAGATGTAATAAACATTAAAAATAAGACCTTTAACTCAAGATAACCAAGAAAGAATATTTTACATACAATCGTAGTGCCAGCATTTTATAACCTTCGTTAATACTTCTCGGAACTTTATAAACATCTTTCACAGCCAATAATAATATTCTTTTCGTAATTTCGTTCGCTTTTTCACAACATACATCCAACTTCGAACGATGAAGTTTGTTGTGATGAGATGGCGCCAAATTTGATAAATACACAGACCGGAAACTTTCAAAAACAAATCGAACGTGCAATATGGCGGTTTCAGCTTTGTTTACAAATCTTTATTTTCTTTATCTTTACTCATGAATTAGTTTACTAAGTTTAGTAATAAAAATAAAAATATTTTCGTCGTGTTATTCAACTAATAGCATATTTGCTATTTTGATCTTCAACTTGTGTATTATTTTAAAAAAAACAGTGTGATCATCGAAGCGTGGCCATCACTGTAGAGAAAGATCTAATATTGTTTCTGAATAACCACCAGCTTGGCAAATGTGTAAAAATACTGAACCATAAAATGAATGATTCAGCATTCAAGGATAAAAGTAAAAACTGGTATTTTGTAATAAACTTCTAATGAAGAGATTTTCTGGGTATAATCTCTATAATAATAAGCCAGTTCCGTGTGTCTGTAACAGGCAAAGTTGATATCGTCATTTTTCTTTGATGTCGCCGAAAAAAATCTTTGATGTTGCCGAAAAAATTATGTCCATTTTGCTAGCGGGTTTACTTTGTTTACATCACGTGATGAAAAAGACTCAATTTGATTTGCTGAAATAAATTTAACGGCTAACTTTCCAAAAATGGTGTCCCTCGACACCGAAAAAAACACAAAAGAAAGGTCCCTTCGTCTTGAAAAAAGTGCAAAAAGTGATTCAGAGAAAGAAAACTCTAAGTAAAGAAGTAGAAGTAGAAAAATAAAGTTGAAAGCCACAAGAAGTTACTTCGGGAGTGAGGAGTGGAGCTAGGAATTAGTAAAGTAAAGTTAGAAGTACAAAATGAATGCTTGAGTTTCAAGTTCAAGTGACTTGGAATTCAGAAATAGTAAGAACTTTTATATTTTTAGACGTTCCGTTTTTATATGTAGCACACTTAAAATTGTCAAGGAGAATCGTATTCTCAAAAAGAATCCATTAGAGCTTCAAATTCTTAAAGTTTACCGCGTTTTTTATAAAGAAGCTAGCATATTTGTTTTGTTTTTTTTGCATAATTAATGTATCTCCTGGTGCGTAACTAATGTATTTGTCCTAAAATTCAAAATGCTACATAAAGCTGTTAGCTGGGGGCTACAATGTGCTGGCGAAATAGAAAATTCTGGTTTGTTGAACTAACTGCAAATGTCATAATTTTTACATAGCTATTGTTTTCCTTTATATGTTAGCTTCAAGAAGGCTCCATCCCATAGTTAGCTCTAACCTATAAGTTATGTTGTTATTCCTCTTTTTTTTTAGGTATTTATAGCTAGTCAAACTTTTCTTCTTTTTTGAACACGAATTATGATGTAGCAAGCTAGCTACAAAATCCTTTTTGAACTTTTAGGATAGTGTGACTCATGTTACCTGCAAACTTTACAAGGGGACCACATGCAATATCACAAGTGGAACAAATTTTGTAGAATTTAAAGTGTGGTGTGTGTTAAGTTATTTTTTATTGTTTTGTTTCTGACATCCTGTTAAACTTTTGTCAGGCTACGTGTAAAATGCCAAGTTATTTTTACAGGGGTTATTGAAATTACATTACAAATTTACGTGGGTTTATGACTTTGAGTTAAAAAAATGTATGTTGTCCGTTTTTATTGTTTGTGTTGCAAAATGCTGTTTTTTGAAATTTTGTGTAAACTTTTGTGGAAATAGACCACATGCAATATATACTGAAAGAACAAATTTTTGTAGAATCGGACTTCACTGTAAGCTGTTGTATAAGCTGATGTCTTAAACTATTGTTGGGGAGAACTAACTGTATGGGATGTCATTATCGACTAGTCTCTTATAATAATACAGAGACTGTGTCTGTTTGTAACAGGCAAAGTGGATGAGTTCATTTTCCTTTTGATGTAGCCGAAAAATGCATGTCTAATATGTTAAATTTTCTGACGTTACGGCGCGACATCAATAACACTACTTTAACGACAATATCCTATATTAAATTGATGAAGCCATTACAATGCACTTAAAACTTTGAGCCCAAATAACTTGGATACGAGGTGGTGACGTCAATGTTTCGGAATGCACGGGTTTATGACGTCATCAAAAAACCTTTAAACCACAATATTTCCGTAACCGTTTGTCAAAAGTAAATGGTCCTATACATTTTCTTGATCAGCGTTTCAAGATCTATAAGATGAAGGCAACGGGTATACAAATTTTGAAAGAAAAACTTTTTGTACTTTTATTAGGGACTTTGCTGACGTCAGCAAAATGTTTAAACCCTTATATCTTATTAACCATTCATCAAAAGCACGTGATTACATACATTTTCTTGATCAGCAGTTTAAGCTCTACACAATAGAGGCAACGTGAAAACAAGGTTCCTATTTTATTTTTTTGTGGATGGGTTGCTGACGTCATCAAATTTCAAATGACGCTTCTTTTTCATTTTTTCTCTGTCTAAGTGGATTTTTCCACGGGCCTTATCGACTAGTGTGAGTATAATAACGTGTTGTTGTGTGCTGCAAAGTTTTAAGCCACAAATTCACCTTTTTTAAACAAGCAGCTTTAATTTATTACCCCCTATAAAAACAGCAAATCTTTCAGCAAAACCATTTTTTACCTGATTTGATGCTAACTAAATATTACAAAAACTAAACAATTGTCAAGATTTTACGGGATTTTCCAGACCAGCGGATCTGGTCTTTGAAATTATCTCAGGCATCATGAATTTTCAATCAGCAGCCGTGCCACGGCTGTTCGCCTCTCCTTTAACTATTTCAATTTCCCGGTGTAAGGAAAATTATGCTGGGTCTCCTGGCTATTGTTTTAAATAATAGCCGCCGAACACCGATTCCGTTCTGAACATTATATAGGGACCAAACAAAAATATCTTCTACAAGATATAATATTATATCACTTACCAGGGCAACAATTCAGACAATAAAAGCTTTAAACACCAACTAAATCGTTTTGCAAGTAGGAAAATAAACTTTACCAGCATTAATTATTAAACTTGAACAGAGCCATGTATTTTATTTATGTTCATTATAGTTCTTAATATTTTTTTCTGAAAGTTCTGCTTGGTCGTTAAAAGGGTTTTAAAGAATCCTCAGGGACGTCTCCTAGCTAGCTTACATTTGACTTGTGGGGGAGGTTTTAATTAGATTTTATTATCAATTTTATTCCTGTGTCTGTTAGCACAGAATAAACAGAATAAATTTTGCACAAGTGCGATGTGCCTGCTAATGTGTCAACAAAATGTTTAACTTGTTGTTGAGTAGTCCAACAGTTGTTGAAAATTGGAAGATGCATTTAGCTGACCCGACTAAAATTACACTTTTAAAAGTGTACTGGTTTCTTTAAGTAGAAAAATGAATCAAAATGAGATTTATTTTTATTTAGTGATAGCTTATTACGCCTGTAATTATTTATTACACCTTCCTATGTACATGTTAGCAAGATAGCTAACTAGCTAACTAGCTCTCTAGTTACATGTGTGAAAGATCAAAAGACGAATGTTGTTGGTCACGTGATTTTTTTTGTATTATGTTCCGTATATATTTTTTTGTTCAGTATGTAAATAAATCGCATAGCAAAAGCACGTGTCTCCTCATTTTCAAGTTGTTACAGATTTTTCACAACATGTCTTTTACCACCTAGCTATGTTTTTTACAAAGCTTTAAAATGAACCTTTAGTTTCATTTAAAAAGTCAACAATAAAAAAACTGCTAAAATAACATCTTTCATTAAAATATTTACTGTTTGACTGACCAATTTTTGGACAAATATTTTGAGCATTTGTCTTATTAAGGTCCTGATAGTAAGAAATACTCTCATGTTTCGATGTTTTTATAAAAAAATCCGCCATACATTATAACATACATTATGTCGCTTTAATATATCCCCTATGTCGGATGTAAACCAATCGCATTACAGAACTCACCAGTCTGTACCAGGGGTTTCTTCGCCGCTGGCCTCGATGTCAAAAAGCAAGAATCGCTGTGGCTTTAAAAGGGCGCATAAACAATTAGTTCAGCTGGCCAAAGTCTCTTCTCATAGACCTACATTTTTATTTCGACATTTGTACACAACATTTATTTGGTACATGCAGAATGATGTAATTCAAAACACTTAAACAGCAAATGAAATATCTTCTTTTTGTTAATTTTTTTTCACATAATTTATAATGCAAGCATAATTATGGAAATAAAAATGGCTGGATTTACATATATACAATTGTTGTATTGGTATGGTCACACTTCTTAAAACAATATGCAATTAAACCACCTGCCACCACCTACGTCCCTAGGGATTTTTTGCCTCTTTTACTATGAAAGATGAAGGCAAAAAAATACCCTGGTATCGGTTACCGGATTCTGAAGTATGATTGGCTTTTCGCATAATTATGTTTTTTAGCAAAATTGTCAAATATTTGCAAAAATATGTATGAAAAGATTTTTTGGCACCCAATCCGCAAAGATAAATTTAACAAAATAAAGACAAAAACTTGAATTCTTTATTCCAACGTGCGATTTTCTAAAAAACATAAAATCACATAGTATATGTGTGAAATTGAATTTACGAAAAGGATAAGTCCCACATTATTTCTGGGGGCCCTAATCGCCAAAGTTAATCTAATTTTTTCTATACATTAATGAAAAGGGAATATAGTTAAAAAAATATTTTGGATCTAACGTCTCTGCATCCTCGTTCCCAGGGTTTGTTACCTATGTCAAAGCCGCCACCGCTTACATGATGGCTAAACAAGACCCTGGTACAGGCTGCTTTTTATAACCAGTATATTGTTACTATAAATAATCAATGATTTGTCTCGCTGTTACAGTTTCTGCGGCTAGTAAAAGCAACTTGATCGAGCTCTTAACTTGCACATGGCGAAGACGATGTCTTTTGGTTGTTTATATTCAACGCTTGACTTTAGAAAGCTTATTTTTCAAACCAAGTTATTATTTGTTCATCCTGAAACTATATTTTATAGTGATGAAATCTTTTAAGAAACATTATTTATCAACAAAATGTGGTAACGTGTGATTAGATAAAGATGATTTTGTTGGGATATACTGATACTTAACATAACTAGTTAGTCTAGCACCTCTTTGGGAAAAAGTGTAAGTCTTAGATTGTGGCATCTAGCTAGTTATATATTCAATAAGGAAACAAAAGCAAAGCTAGCTTAGATAACTGTCTAGCTAAGTATAAAATATGTTTTCCATGTTGGCTGAATAATTTTTTATAAGCAACCCAGTTGATAGTACTAGGTTTAAAATTGGGTCAAAATTAGCATATTGCAACCTTCAATCCTTATATCTACGCTACGCTACGACCCATTCCCTTCCATCAGCTAGTAACCTTTCCAGCTGAATTATGGCTGAAGGTTTTCTCAGAAGCAATATATACTGCGTTTAAAATGCAATATGAATGTGCTTTAGCATGATAGATTCGCTACTGATGAACATGATCCGAAGGGTCAAGGTCTGGTTCACATTACCGAACTGTGTTGGTAAAATAAAGGTGCTAGGTGCTAAAAACAACCAGCTAAGAAACTTGTGATAACGAAAGGCCTTAGCGATTTATTGCCTGACCTAAGAGAGAGATTAATTTACTTTTTTATCACTTAAATGTGTTATATATTGTATGGCTAGGGGCCATTCAATAATTACGTAACACCCAAGTTAGCCACATTTTACCACCACAGATAATCAGGCAAACTAGTGCTCTATTATAAGCAAAAAATATAACAGGGCCATATATTTAGCACACAAGATGACATTTATGGTACTTCTGTGTAAGTCCAGAGGCAAGAAACAAATGCAAGATGTAGACCATACACTAAAACAACTAAAATATCCCCCCTCCCCTAAATTTTTATAACAGTGCGTAACAAAAATGATCATACCCCCTCAATGGCCCCTAGCTACATATTTTTTGTTTGTTTGTGCGTTTTCAGCTGTAAATCCTCTTTGTGGTGTTTTCGGACACAAATTTGACATTTTTCTAGCTAGCTTACATGTGACTGGTGTGGCTAAATTTTGCACAAGTGTGATGTGTCTGCTAGCTGACTAACAACATTTTAAACTTTTCGATGCATTTAGCTGGTCTGACTAAAACTATACTTTTGGAAGAGCACTTGTTTTTTTAAGTAGAAAAATGAATAAAAAATAAGATTTATTTTTATTTAGTAATGGCTTATTACGCCTGCCTATGTACATGTTAGCAAGATAGCCAGCTTGCTAACTACATACATGTTTTTTCTCATTCAGCTAAATTGCTGAAAGTCATGTTTTTACAAAGCTTTAAAAAGAACCTTTATTTTCATCCAAAATGTCAACAATGTCAACATCTTCCATAAAAATATTTACTGTTTGGCTCACCGTTTTTTAGTCAATCTTTTCGAACATTTCTTATCTTCCTCTTATCTTTCAAAGTTTTTGTAACAAAATCCGCCATCTTTATAGTAAATTGTTGCATATATTATGACGCGCGAATAAATTATCTATGTCGAATGTAAACCAATCGCATTACAGAACTCACCAGCCTGTACCAGGGCTTTTTTTGCCGCCGTCCTTGATGTCAAAAAGTCCCTGGAGACAAGGTTGACGTCTCTGGGAAATCATAATTTTTATTAATGCCTTATTCATGCAGAGGCGGGTAAAATCAACCTACCCGATGCCTAAAAATGCGTTGTATGTTAAAATTAACCTGTTCAAACCGGAATTTGGTGACTTTTCTTCAAGACAGTGATATGTCATGAAATTCTGTATTCCATCATGAGGAGCCCAGGTGTAGATTATTTTTTGACTCAATTTCATCGAACCGGTCTAAGAACATGCCAAGTTTCAATTTTTACCGAAATTACACGAATTTTATTTATAACATAAAAGTATGATTTTGAGCGAAAGGTACGTTTTTTATAGCGTTGACTTTGTAAGGCACTTTTAACTTACACCCATTACGGTAAATGTACTGACATTTTTTTGTTAATGTATCCGAATAAACAGACAAAACAATTTTTTAATTTTGGAACATCGTACAAAATTTGGTTTGCTGTCTATCAGAAAGCTCGTACATAAAAGCCTGTAAAAATGGTACAAATTTATAAAAAAATGATGTATTCATTCCTTTTTCTGCAAAATTGCAAAGTTTAAGTCTCAAGAAATATTAGGACTTGCTAACATTTCAAAAATTAGTTCTCATAAAAATTTAACTTTTTTGAAAATTGTTTTTGCAAAAATGAATTCCCTCAAGATAATCCTTATGGTACTACTTTTTTACATTATAGAATGGGCGTGTATGTACAAACATATTTGTAAACTATCTGGAACCTTTCGTGAACAAAAATAAGTTTTTTACTATTTTAGCGCATCTGTTATCATAAATTAAAAATTACTGATTATCCATGGACTTCATCAATCATACTAGCTATTATAAACTACATAATTCTTGATAACAAAAAGTAGCTACTTCAGTTCCATCCTAAATTTTAAGGCAGGCTTTCATAATCTGAAGCTGTCACTACATATATCCATATATTATTCTGCCCTTCTCCTTACGCCCTTACAGTAAAAACTTATTCCACAAGCTTGATTTAAAATCTAACAATAGACCATCAGTTGGGCAAACAATATTTCTATTCCTTTAAGTTTTTTTGTAAAACAACACAACATTTTTCCACACTTTAAAGACATTTATCGTAGTTACTAAGATAGTTTTTCTTGTATATTTTAGTCGTGACAATATGTTTACATTTTATTTTGCTTGTACATAAAATTTGTTCCGCTAAAGTTCTGCCATTGCTGATCGCATAAATTAACGTATGACGTGTTCGAATAATCTGGCCATATATTGGCCAAAATTGCTCAACGATACCAGTGTATTTTTCGCCGTCGTCCCTCGTATCCGAAAGACAAAAATCTCTGGAAGAGGGTGCAATGAAACGATACTTAGCTCTGGCAGTCAACCAAGGTCAACCAAGTAATTTATGCGATTTTCTCGAAGTAGAGCGCGCGGATTGTACAATCATCGCTTGTATCCGACGGTCATATCTTTTAATTTATTTCTCAACTATCGATATCGAAAAGATATGTGCCGAGACTCCTGACTAGTAAATATCAGAAATTTGAATAAAATTTAAATAGAATTATTTAATATGTCCTTTAGCACTCATTAAGTAACAAGAACTTAGTTACTGTAAAAAGCACTTGGTCACTTCCACTTAACGATAGGTTTGCTGCAGTTTATCTCTTTTAGTGCTTCCTTTATATATAATACTCATTCTCGTGCAAATATCTGTTTTGTATAACTGTATATTGGCTAAAACATAGTATGTACTCATTATTACTCATGCTTCTTCAGCCTTGATTTTATTCTTTCAAAAATGTTTCAAAATTAAAATAGTTTTTAAAAAATGCTGTTAAAGTCTATCATTAAATGTTTAAACAATTTTTTAATATTATTTTGTTCTTAATAATCTATCTAAAAATTTAAGTAAAATCTCAACCTCAACGTTCTTATAAACCATTTTCTTCAAAAAATTGTAACATAATTTTCCAATCTTACCTTTTATTTCATCTGCGGAATAACAACCGAACTTGTCATTGCTGGTAGAGTAAAAAGTTGCATAGTTTGTCTTACAACGACAATCGCTTCCCATCCATTCAGTTTGTTTAAATCTGTTACATATTTCTTCGCTTGGTACATCTAAAATAATGTCGCCATCTTGTTTTCTTTCTATTTTCAGCGTCGAACTTGATAAAATAAAAGCGAAATATATGAATAAGGTGTTCATGTTGTAATTTTTTTGAAACTGTTATTTTCAATCTTATTTTGTTCTCAGCTTGCATTGTCATTAATTTTTTTGTTTCTTTCTAATTAATGACGTTAATGATGTCATTTAGTGTTAATTAGAATTTGCGTTGGACGAGTGAGTAATTTTCTTTTTTTAATTGATCACACTGCTGCGCATGGTCAAGAAGCATGGCTGAGGATGTGGTTCCACATGACTGGTTTCCTAAATTGCATGATTCTAAGTTACGTTAAGAGAGCTTTACTGTAAAAGCTTTCTATAGTAGACACTTTTGGTACATAGTGATCGCTACAGAGAAGTGTCCATTAGGTGAAGGTTCTTTTCATATAGTTTCGGAATGGGTTCATGACGTCATCACAAAACCTTTAAACCGCAATATCTCTTCAACTCTTCGTCAAAAGCACATGATTCTATACATTTTCTTGATGAGCGTGCCAGGTTACGAAAAAAATTATGAAATACATTTTTAAGTATCGACGGGCCATTGCTGACGTCATAAAAGTTCAAATGACGGTTCTTTTCCATTGATCTTCATCTGCTTTAGCTGGTTTCCCATGGGCTTATCGACTTGTACAGGCTGATATTACTTCAAAAACCTGCTCTAGGGTGTTAAGTTATAGATATTTAGAGGCTGGTTTGTAGAGCAGGTAGAGCTTAAAGAAAATATACTGTACCTGTCACGCGTGGCAGGGATGCGAACTTCATGGGCCTAGTAAAAGAGCAATCAGCTGGCTAAAAAATAAAATAACAAAAACTGAAAAGAAAAACTAACGAAAATGTAAAATATTTTTTTAATTAAAGATAAACTTCGTATAACAATTGTTTCAAATGACCCATCGTGGGCGTGTATACCACAGAGATGTCAGTTCTAAGCAGAAATGCAATTTATTACCTTGAAATAACGCCCGCTGTGGTGTTGTTTCCGTTTTAAAGTATCCGCTATACAAAGGTCTTGTTCCAAATGTTTTTTCGTCACTTCACCTTTTCCTGATAAAAATTTCCGTTGTGTGTCCGCTATATGGTATGTCCGCTATGTAGCAGTTTTAATGTAATTTCCTTTTTGACGGATAAACGGAACAAAAAGACAAGTGATGCGTTAACATACGTATGCTAAAACAAATCCCTTTCAAACTGCAATATAATGTAATCATCCTTTAAAGTCTCTCTCTCTGTGTTACAATGATTATCCCTTAGTTAAGCAAAATCAATATTTTCTGTTAGTGCAATCACCCGACAAAAAAAAAGTATAGATGAATCGCTTTTTTATCTATGATTTATATGACATAGACAGATCCAAAAAAAAAGTCTTTCTCACAACAATACATCCTTTTTTTTCCCCCTTTTTTTTTGGATAGAGTTTTTTCAACCAGATCCACCTAGAGATAGGTTAAAAAATTAATGATTTTAACATCTTTCTTTTTGCAAGAGATGTGGAAAAGCATTACGTTACTGAAACCAAAGTGACGTTTTTGTATATTTTGTTGGAACTGGTGGGAAAATTTTGTAAATTGAAAGGGAAAAGGGGAATAAAAATGGAAATAAGGAAAAAAATGTTAAAAACAGCAAAAATGATGACGTCAGCCAAAATATGTTCCTTATTTTGGCTAGGTACTGTGCCAAGTAAATAGTCAGAATCCTATTGTACTTATGTACTTCCCAGAATCCTATTGTACTTATGTACTTCCCAGAATCCTATTGACGACCGAGCAACGCTTTTTGTCGTCTCGTTGTTGTTGTTTAATTTTACAATGATTCAGTAGTTAACGTGTTGTGTAATGATCCAAACCAGTAACAATTTGCTTAATCGTGATATAATTTTAAATAATAATAAAATCTATAGATATAAAACATTACTTACTAAGTTATTAAAGCAGAACATGAGTGAACTTTCGTAAGGTAACAAGGAAGTCTTATTTTTGATTACTTTGATTACCTTTCGTTGTGTTTAATTTTAGAGAATGTCAATTCATTTTTCAGTTAGACTTTCGAGGCTGGTTCTTCCTCATTTACCACTTTATTTTTCTTCACATTTGAGTTTCACGTTGTTCAAGACGTTACAATTATTAAAAAAATATGTTCTCTATGGAATGCACGATATATTTAAATTCTAAGTAAGCTCTAGGACGAGTAATGATTTGAATAGGTATAAGGTTTATTCAGTATGTTAGAATCATATGTGAGTGATGCATTGCCACATCACATATCTCTGCTTTGTCTAGTTACTTTTTTTATAGTAAACAAGCCACTACTATAAAATAAAATATAGAATTAAGCAAGGCTCATGGCATCTGAAATTCAACGAATGCTCAAAGTTTTTGTATCAAGTAGTTTTTGTATCACAGCTACTTAACATATTGTAACATTGTCTGGGCTAGCACTAATCATTCTAAGCTTACAAAAATTTACAGTAGCACGCATGTCGCATAATATTTGGGATGGGTATACTGTGAGCACCAAGGCAAAACTGTTCCAGTGCATTCTTATTACTGAACACTGTTAACGCTGAGGTATAGAGTGGGGCTATTTAAAATGTATTTACGAACGATTGTTCCACAGCCACATAGAATAATCTTCATTTGTGAGCTGCAGCATAACTGGAATAGTATCGACTTGTAGCACGAACCTATTGTATCCATCTCCAAAAACATCTTCAAGAACATCGATTGTACGCCATAATGGTGGTACAACTGCAACAACTTAACCGCCACAATAAATGTTTTATCAAAATTCTATTTTTTAATTCACACAATCCGCAGGTACACGAAGCCAGCTTTGATCCGTCCATACGTGAATATCCTGGCATAGTTTTTTATTTCCTTGAATTAACTTTCCTGAAACTTTTTTATTTCCATTGACTGGCGAAGTATCGTTTACTGCGAGGCTATGTTTTGTTCGAAAATCAACAAAAAACTTGAAGAAAGTCGAAAAGACAACACAAGTGAGGTGAGGTAAGAATATGCTTTATTTATTCTTTTACCGTAGAGCTAGTTAGCAAATAAATAATGTTGACATATAGTTTGTTAAGCGAGTGAAATGTTTTTGTATTTTTTTACTAGTAGCTAGCTAGCCTATCTAGCTAGCTTTTTTGAACTATATCCACTAGCCTGCTTAAGCTAGATTTTGTTGACTTTCTGAGTTCTGAGTTAACAAGCTATAGCTGGCTATAGTGTAAGAGTTAAAGCAAAATAGAAACAGTAAGTGTTTGACACAGGACACAGGTGGAGCATCTGCATGGACCCACTGATATCAGTTAGAGGAGAAAACTAACTAAGCGAACACTGCTAAGTAAACGTACTGTTCCTAATTAGCAAAATTATCTAGCCTAGTGGATGATCAATGCCTAATTAAGCTAACAAATATAAAATCATGGAATCCTAATTTAGCGAATTACATCATTCGTTTTCCACCATTTTTAAAGCGTACAGGTGTATATAGCCACTACAGAGGCTAGCCTTATATTTACAAAAATACAAAAATGATAGCTTTCGTATTTCATCAAAAAGGAATGAGCTGGAATCTTAAAAAATTATTATATATAGCCTAAATATTTCTTCGTCTTACTCTTAATTTAGAGAATCGCTCAATTAGCGGCACCTGCTTAGCTAACAGTTTCCCCTGACTGCATGTCAAATAGGTGTGTGTGGCCATCATTGGAATAAAGTCCTAGATCCTCAATCGACATTCTTGTTGCTGTCGTTACAGGGCATATATTTTCAAATTATTTTGTAGACCCATTTTGCAGACCAATATTTTTTCCTAAGAATTTATTAGCTAGCTATCTGCTTTATAGCTTCTAGTCAAGTTTGTGTTTTTTTGTTTTAGGAGAAGAAATGGTGATGTGTTGGATTGGATGCTAGCTAGGAACTTTAGTTTCCACAATTAAATCTTTTATATGCTGAAGAAAGTGTATTACATTCCCTGTACCGAGAATGTGTACAGAACCTTGTGTTAATCAATAAAACTTACAAGGTGTAATTGATACCATGGAATTTATTGTTAAACTATTTCAAGAGAAACTGAAAGGCACATGTGATAGTGACTTTTAACCATTTAAGAAGCTTTGAAAGTTCTTGTGTGAAAAACGATGAACAAGAAGAAAAAAGTTGCGACGTGTATTGATTATCTCTTGATACATTTGGAAATCTGATGTGAAGTTGAAATTACACCAAAGAGTCCTGCTAACTTATTTAGCTAAATTTAGAAGTAATAGAATCATACATGTGTATATATAGCTATCCTTTTATATTGAACATAGCTTTAAACAAGTTTTGGTTTACATCTGTAATAGCAGGACCATATAGTGTAAATTCCTTATTTATAGATTATTTTTTAACTGTTTTTTTTGTCAATCTGATGATCTGTTGTTTATATTTTCTGTTTGTGCGAAAGTACGCAAATAGTATATAGATATGAATCCATTAAAATAATGCCTGAGTAGTTCTTATACAGTGTTGTTGAAATGGTATTATATATAAAATTATAAATTTTGAAATTAACTTCTGTCGTTTTACAAGCTATTTGTACCAATAAGTACCTTTTCGCCACATAAAAGAATGCTTGAAATGAACAGAAGTTTTTGCTGCTCATTTATTTCTAATATACATAAAGTTATAATAAGAAAAAATGTTGTATTTATTATAGTGTATTAATAATTGTTTATCTTATAAAGTCTATTTTATATTCTTAAAAAAGTTCTTTTTCTTGCATCGACAAATTTTCATGAACATGTTCGATAAGCTTATCAGACGGATATGTCTAAAAGGCAAAAAACACTTAAGTTCTAACTTATGGCTTTAATCTATCTTTACACTAATAGAAAAAAAGAAAAAGCAAAATCTCTTAGAAAAGGCAGGACAGAGTTTTGAGAGACTTCGTTAGACCTATTTTTACTGTATCGCAAATTTACCGGATGACAAGTCGGGTTCAATTATAAACATTGACTAAGTAAATGATAGCAAGTCCATTTGTCTGAATATTTTTATTTTTTGCATGTCTATAGGCCTAGGAATAATTATTTCACCAAAACACTTTGATGAAATACTATTATTTGCCAAAAATTTAAATATTTTTCTAAAAAGGATTATTATTTACGTAATTCGTCAAGATTTGGAAGCATTAAAAGTATATCTAACACGAAATTATTTGGGGTTAGCATAACCTCAAATAATTGGCCTAAAATTAATCCATAACAAATTGATAAGAACACCAACTGGTTTCGTCGTGGCCAGTGAGTTTCAGAATTTCTAGAAATAATAACCGTATTTTGATCAAAATGGTAGCCAAAATGCCACTTTGTGCTAAGCATTCACGAAATAGTGATTCACAAAGTATGTACGAGGGGCAGCTAAACTAAAAGTTCTACTTTAGAAGAGATGTAGACCAACCGACTAATAAACTTCAAAAATGCGCTAGCTAACTTTCCGCAATGTCCGTATTATATTTTTTTTTACCATGGGTTTTACATATGTACAAGAACTTTCAACTAAAGTTTTAATAGTTACTATCTCGCTACTCTATAGTATTATAAAAGTTTTTTTCTTGCATGCCTAAACTACCGTTTGTTTTTATTTTGCAGTAGTTTTTGAATGCATCTTCATTCAGTGGTAGATTTTCATCTTTTTTTAAACCACTTGCTTTACTTGGAATAATATGGGTGGAATCTAAGCTGAAATTAAATTTGTAATTTTTATTTGCTTTGTCTTCTAGACGTTTTACTAGACATTTTATGACGAGATAGTATTAATAATTCCATAGTACATAATTATGTTTCAACTCATTGCACAAAATAGAGTCGATCAATAGTGAGAAATAGTATTGCAACGAACCCCCTAGTGCTTATTAAGCTCATCGTATCGCGTTTATTATCCATTCAAAGATAAAACATCGGGTAGCTAATATTTGTTCCAAAGAAAAAGTCAATATTTCACTTGCTGAAGATCTTTGGTGGTATTGTGGACCCACAATATCCCTTCCCCTGAAATAGGGTTACGTTGCTAACTGGAGTTGTTTGATCATTCGGGTTTTTTTTCGTATTTTTTGACTTGGTGGAAATAAATATATGGATATTAATTCATACAATATATTTTTAAAAAATTATTTTTACATCTTTGCATTTTTTTTATTATCAAAAAATGATTAATAACAGGACTTTCTAAAATTCTTTAAATAATGTACAAGAGGATAAAAACAAATTTTAAAGACTTAAATTTCTAATTACAATTTGTTACCTGTACAAATGCATCATTTAGTCATACCAATACTATCCTTATTTTTTCTGATATTCCCTTAGATGATTAAAATTTAGAGTATATAGGGATAGGTCATCCATTTATTTTTAAGTTTTAAGGTCTCGTTGTGTATTAGGGAGTGGCTGAATAATTAAAAAAAAAAAAGAAAAGAAAAATGCAACTAAAAACTTGAAATTAAATAAAAAAAAAAAAAATGCGTCGATAAAAAGTAATAAATTTAACAATATAACGCAGAACTATAAACCTAGGACATATTAACAATAAAAATAATCCCTGGTACTTTTTCTTTAGCCTTTCAAAACACTTACCACAAATTCAGCCTCAATCGCCATAAAGACATCACGTGTTTAACAAGTATTTCCAGGATATTTTGTTTTTCCCAAGACAAGACGTTTATCGTTTAAAAGAGAAATTACGACTTTCGATTTTCAGTTTAGTTTCTACATTTTATTATCTGTTTCTTTTCCTTGGTTGCTCACATCACTCTAAAAATTTTTTTATCATTAGGAACTAAACAAAAGGTTTAGATTTAAAGATGTTTAAAAGAAATATATTCCTTCACAAAAATTAAAAACAAAACAATGACTATCAACTAGATTCCAAAACAGCTTCAGTGCCTTCCAACTGCTTCTTGACTTTCCTAGAAAATAAAAAGATGAGAAAAAATGAGGTTCTCATTTCATAGATATTTATCCTCATGGATATATTTGAGGCATGCAGCAATACGACCTACAAATACGATCAATTTGATATCGTTTTACGGTCAGTGTGAGAAAACGTTTGTTGCTTGTGGAACAAAAAAAAAAGCAGAAAACAATTTTTAAAGACATTTGAAATTAGCTCCCTAAAATGTACTTTTATTGATGCTGTCAATGTTTTTACTTTCAAGTTAATGTCTGATTTTAAGTTTCTATTTTGTTATTTCTTTATTATTATTATTTTTATATTTTATTATTTTTGTGCAGTTATAAGCAAGAAGAAAACTTAATTTATGTTGACGATACATTTTCACCTATGTTTACGAAGGAGCTCTCAGTTAGATTTAATAAAATCGGTTACCGTAAATGTCGTCATGTCTTTCCGTCGTTGTAGCTATGTCGTCTTTCGTTTATACAAAACATGTTTGTGCTTAAATGCGTTTGGTGTTATGACATGATGAAGTATTTCTGCTAGAAAGTTAGTCTGGGTTTTTCAAATAATATGCTGTATCAAGCAATACACAAAATATTATTATATCAAAATATTATAATAGAAATAGCCTGGCACTAGTGAAAAATAGACTGGGACTAGTGAAAGAGAAAAAAGCATAGAGCTCTTTGTCCTGCTGCTGACCAGATAAGAAAAGAAAAAAAGCCTTGAAAATGAGGTTTGAAAGTAGAAAATGTTATCAAGTGTTGCGAAAAGACATTTCATGCGACAATCATGTTTTATCTTAAAGCATGGGTTCATCTTTATAAAAAGTGGTGGGTGCAAGTGGTGGGTGGTGGAAAGTCACTACCAGGACAGGACAAAGAAAGAAAAGAAGCGACTGTTAGGCTAGGCGGAAGTCATTGAAAAATTGAATCCATCTAAAATAATAATTCAAGTTTAAAACTATTGTTGGAACGGCTCTCTGTTTTTAATATCCTCTGAACTTCTTGTATAAATGGATATATATAAATGGATAAATAGATAAATGGATAGTTTCTTCTAGTTATGTCTAGAAATCCAAAAAACAAAGAAAAGATACAATAGAAAAAAAACAGAAAAAAACCCCAGAAAAAAGAATCGAGTGGACCTAACATTAAAACCAGATAACTAAAACAACTAAAAGAGAATCTGAACAATAAAAAGAATCAACGAAGAATATCATAATTACAAAATAACCATTTCTTAACATAGACAAATTATATATAAAAATATACACAAAATATAATGTATAAAGCACTGATTATATACATTAAAAAAGAACTTAAATTGCATTTATTTACAAATATATATTAATATAAAAAACCTTGTCAAAAACACACTAAAAATTTATAAAAACCTATAATGTAATGTAAAAATAATAATTTAATGCATTATTCTGTAATAATGTCATAATTCTTAGCTGGAAATTATTCATGTGTATTCAATTTTTTAAATTTAGTTGCTATTGATGGGAGTGAAGACTAAAATACAGTAACGCAGCTTTATGTACTTCTTGATAAAACAGTTGGAGCTATGAACGTTCGATTTGTAACAATTTATCAATCCCTATTTTGTTTACGTTAGCAATTTCTAATTTAACGGAATTTGTGGAAAAAAATGATACATTTTAATTAAATGGAATTGTGTTACTGTTTTATATTCTATTTTGCCCACTTTTTCAGATGAGCAACATTGTTTATAAACGTCAACTAGAAATCATTGAAATTTCAAGTCACTCTACAGCAAATCATCCTTATGTTCTTTTTTTAAAATCAAATGGATATACGGAATTTCAAAATTGAGTAAGTAGTTGATTTTTTTACAAACACAAAACACTCACGAACTTTATATGTGCTTTCATCGTTGACATCATCAAATTGTTAGATTTAAATTTATTTTAAACATTTCGTTGAATTTTTTTCCAGCAGTAATTTCAACTAGTTTAACCCTATTAACACCGGGATTTTTTTTATCTATTGTGGCATCGGGAGACAAAGTTGTAGAAAGTCTAAATACAAACAGATTCCAGGCTAAAAATAATTTGATTACGTCATTGGGATCAGCAACGTCACATATGCCTAAAATTGATCATGTTCCCAAATTTGCAATAAATTTAAATTTCTCAAATTGTACAATGCGGCCTTAATTCTTGGTAGATTTCTCCACCGGTTAGAAAAAAAAATTTCCACGTAAAAAAAAATTTCCACGTAAAAAAAAGGAATTTTAATTACTAGCTACCTTGGGATCGAAAATGACGTCATATTTGTAAGAAAGTTTCTCATTTTAACTATAAAGGCAAAAACATGTTTTTTTTTTAAATATTGATGTTCAGGTTATTAAAATTGGCTTTGACGTAATTTTAGTGGAACATTATTTCCCTCAAATACCCCCACACCCCACCAGCGCAACCCAGTGCTACTAGGGTTATAATCGATTATCCACATTCAATAAAATCATAACCAATAGTAAGCGAGAGCTAAATAAGCGTTGCTTTAAATAACTATGCATTACTACACTAGTGTTTTAATGAGTTGTTTGAATGAGTTTCTTGTATGATAGGCAGTAATTTGTTGAGAAAGTTTTTCAGTTTCGAGTCTAAGTAATTACAAAAAAATACTCTGCTGTAATGGTCAAGCATGTCAGTAACAATTGTCGTACAAAGTAAGATATATTTGCATTTTATGCAAAAGCAAAAAAAAAAAAGATTTCCTCTAAATATGGTCTAACCATAGACCAAAGTCAAGGGAAAATATTCTCAGACTATTTTTTATACACCTAAATTTATCGTCAACATGACCGGCAAGTGCCACTTTAAAGTTTAATAAAGGAAGGAAGAAAGGAAAGAAATTTTTTTTGATGTAAGAAGTTTAGCTTTTGTTGGAAGGTATAGAAGGCCGCCAAAGCAGGCCTTTATCGGTTAGAGCGTTTTGTATATCTTCGGTCTGTGTACAAGTCATAAGATGCGTAAAACTTGGAAAATAAGAACTTAATATCGTTCAATACCTTCTTACACGCTTTCTCCTAGGTCCAATTCCGGACGACAAACCTGGATTATTTAATTTGAAGACCCAGTCCAGTCTCCAGCTTATGTATCTCTTTAAACCATTTGGTAAAGGCAGACTGGCTAAAGCTTGTGGCGTTGAAGGGATATTTTTACTAATTTCTTTACAGCAGAGATATTGAAGTGAAAAGCTAGTCTTATAGCTGCATAATAATTTCATTTTAGTGCGCGCAGCTGTCGAGGATATCATTGGGTACAAACTTTTACCAAGTAGTCCCTCAAATGCGACACCCAGAGGTTCTCCGTTCTTATAAAATGATAAAGTTCCTTTCCAGAGGTCAAGATGGCAACCAATTATAGCACCGCGTTCGAATTTTTTGGTGTATTCTCTTGTTTTGCCATTGTGATGTAACGTACCAAAGTAGCTTATGCCCCAACTATCTGTGTTTTTACCAATAATACTACAGAATTGAGATTTATATTTATTTAGATCAACTGATGATGATCCAACACCAATCATCTAAAGACAACCAAAAAAACAAATATTGTTAAAGTGCTTATTACTCGAGCGTTTGACCACACCAACACGTCTATAACACAGAGCTAGGATAACATATACTTGCATGGACTCACTTTGAAGTGAGAAACAAATGGCAGCAAAACAAAGAAATATAAATATCAAAAAGCATGATCTACTTACCATGTCTGTACCATAAACAGCACTTGACATTTTGATCTCCCAATAGTGTTCTTCACCTTCCCGCAGTTGTCTAAGTCCCCGAATTGCAGCTGTCCCGCAGCTATAATCAGGGTGGAAGTATACTTCTGTATATGTTGACTGTACAACCACGTCATTCGATTTATTGTTTTCATCCCATAACCAACAGTAATCTAAAGTTTGCAATAACCCAAGTTATAAGAAAACGTGTTTACTAAACTATGTAGCTAAATAAAAAAGCGATATTGAATTTTTGATATCGCCGTTTCTGATCATTTGACAGCGAAAGAAAACCAAATCTTCAAAATCTTAAAGACATATAAATACGCGAAAATTGATTTGCGAAACATTAATATTGTGGAAGTGAAAAACGCAAACAATTGAGATGATGATGTTTCACAAAATGTCAACAAAAACAACAAAACATTGTTAATAAGATTACTCTGAAATTGACATTTTGTTTTTTACCTTTAATAGGAATATAATTATGAGGGAATTGTTCCAGAAAGGGAAAAGTCGTGTTAGGGCCGCCCACAATGTGAGGCCAGGGGGTCATGACTCCCACTCTTTAATCCAATCAAGTTGTAGGTATAATAGGTATACTAATACACTTCAATTGATTTAAAATGAAAATTTTATATATGTCGCTAAAATGGTTAATAAATTGTCATCAAAATTGTCAAAATTGTTAAAAAAAAACATTTCCTTCTCTTCACTATATTTATATGTGTATTTTATTCAAGATCTCGTGGTTTTGGTTTTGCCGATTCTGAAACTTTGGAAGATGCAGAATCTGATAGTAATGATATTGATATTTAAAACTATTCACAGTTCTCACCCTTTCAGACTTGACGGAAAAAATGCGCTTATTCTTGTCATGTGTGCATTTAGTACCTCCGTCTAAACATCCGCGTATACACACATCTGAGCTTAAATGTTCTTGTGAACAAGGCCTGTAAAGTGTAAGTTTAAAGAACACAATCGGAGTAAATATTCGGCTTAAACTCGCTGATTTTTGGGCTATTTACAGACTCTTAATCTTTTTTTATGTGCTCGATTCTTTACATCGTTTTTTATTGGCAAGACGGGAAGTCTATTCCAGAAGAAGGTAAAAAATGTCCTGGAAACAAGAAAGATCAGTAAATAGAATTCATCTGACTTTTTTTTTACCAACATTTTTAAGAAAATATTAAGAACTAGGTTAGCCCGTGGAAAAATTCACAAGAATTTGACGGTCGTACGCCTTTTTCGCGTCCATATTTCGTGCGGATTTAACAAATTTCGTGCGTTCCGTAGCACAACTTCATTATGGCGCACGAACGGGTCAAATGGTTAGCAATATATATAACACAGTTGAAAATGATACCCTGGACCTATCCCTAACCCGTGTGTTAAGGTAAGGGTTATGGCCAGGGTATCCTTTTCGGCTAACCAAGTCAAATACGGCTCTTATTATAGAGAAGAGGTTCATCCCATTTCTTTTATAAACAGCCTTTCTCCTGATTTTTTATGTAAAAAGTTTCATTGGGACAGCCTTCTTTCAAGGTCTCAGCAAACATGCTTTGGAGGGCGTCAAAGAAAACTTATTTAAATTAGAATTTTTCAGAGTCATTGAAACTCAATCACGATTACACATTAAACACAGCATGATATGCCTAAGAAACTAGAACAACTATTTGAATCCATTTTTTCTTGTTTTGGAATCTCTCAAAATATGCAACAATGGAAGCGTACCTTCACTATTTACTTCTTCCAATTCTTCCTCTTCTTCAGTATTAGTTTTATTTGATGTATGTATTTCATTTAGTCTTTCTATTTCATCTGGTCTTCTTCCAAATATATCTACTGAAAACTGTCTCTGATTCCGTTGCCTGATAGGAGAAGAATGCCTCCCACCTTGAAGATCATTACGGGGTCTTTCCTCGAAAATATCTTCTTTGTCAAGCGAACGACGTGACGATTTTCTACCTCGTAGTTCATTTTTGCGCAACTCCATACTGTGAAGTGAAGCACAAAATATGGATTGCAAATAAACTACCAGAGTTCCTTCCTGATGAAGAATGATTTAAGTGCAGTAGTGATAAGATTTGCATTTATTTATTTTGCCATAGTCAACTTTCGTTTTCTACTATATTGTTTTCATATCATGCCCAAGATGAAGAAGATATTTTTTTATTCTACAGCAAGTGTGTTGAATTTTTTTCTTGCGTTTTGTTTACAAGCGAACATCTACCATTTTCACATTGTTTGCAGACTCCGGTACCTGCGCAACAAACCGAGTTGGTAATAACACTAAAAGTTAACAACGCTTTATGAGAATGAGCAATGAAGATTAGGACATTACTTATTTATTATACATTTGATAAAGAAAAAAATAAGTTAAAATTTAAAAATAAAATTAATTATAATTATTGTCCTTATTTTTAATACTTGCTAACTATCAACAAATGTTGATTGATATATGTTCATGCAACTCAAGATTTTAGTAGTTGATTTATGTTTACAAATAAAAAAAATAAAAAATGACTTCGTTGTCAAAATTCCCGCCCTTCCACTTAATATCATCGACATTAATAAAATGCCAACCTCGTACCCAGTTTCCCTGTTATGTTAAGATAAGTACAGTCGAGTGTTGATAGCTTGAATCCTGGACATTTAAAAGTTCGTGATATCAAGATTTTACTATGTTTTGTTCCAGAGAGGGTAATGTTTCTTATTCAGTAACCCGTCCTAAGAATCTTTGGACGTGCCGAAGAAATTCGAAGAAACTTTTGTGACTACATAAAATAAAAACGACTTTTTATAAGAAACAAAAAGAGATCGTCCACAGCGCAATTGGTACTTTTTCATTTTTTTTACTATCAGAGAGCGATGTCTTTATAATGTATGTAAGGCTTCTAATATGGTCTCTAAAAAAACAATTTTCGTAAAATTAAGGCAGAAAAATTTATAATATTTCAATATACTGCCGGCGGAATGAGAATTTTTGTGCACTAAAAAGGAATGGCACTGTCCCTTTTCTTTCTAAAAAGTAAAAATGCTTTTTCAAATCCTTTGATAAATGTAATTCCGTGAAGTTGAAAAACATATCTACACAGCTTTTAAGATAAAAATAGGTGGGGGAAGTGAACTTTTAGAAGTGGGTACACCTTTGCTAGGTTTGGTATGTAATTCTATTTGCGCAGGCTACATACCTTACGCGTTTTTATAGATAAGAAACCACTTTTTAAGAAACTGACTATTCGTCTTCCAAAAAACTAAGATGCTTCCACCAGTTGTAAATTTTTAAGTAAGAGTGTGTTTTCACACATGCCTCCTATCAATTGGACGAATATCAAGTAGGTTATCCTGACGAATCGAAAAATACTTAAAAACTCAGGATTTCAACGCAACAGACAAAGTTTTAGATGTTAAATAAAAGGTAAAAAGGCATCAATTCATCTTTTCTTGTATACATGTTGATGAACGTCTCTTCTGTCAAAATCATGTTTTTGATTAAATATCATCTCTCTGATAGACTGAGTCAAAACTGAACCTGTAAAAAAATTCTTTCTAGTAAAATGACCGCAGAATTTAAAAAAGTTTTTCTAGTTGTTCGCTTGCTTCATCTTTTATTCATCTTCATCTTAATTACCAGGTCCTTTTTTATTTCAACTGATTCTTGCTATAAACAAATTTTAGTGTGATTGATAAACCGAACACAAATTGACTCACTTATCTATAAGAAGTTACGCAGGTGCGCGAGCTTTTCTGATTAATTTTTAAAAAAAGCATTGAGCGCTGAATAAGTGAGAATAAAGAGCTTTAAAATATCCAAAAGTTTCCATGACAACGAACAATAGTCTATATAAGTATATATAATTCATCTCGTTTGCTTAAAATTGTTATTCATTAGACATCTGAATTTTATCATGAGTAAAACAGATATAACATAACTTTCAAAAGTTACAAAAGCAAGCATTCATATGCTACCAAAACACACTATAAGAAGTAGCCTGTCAATAAGCCATTACTCAACTTGTTGGCTTTTGTAAGTTCTATAAATGCTGGTGATTTTGGTAGAAAAAATAAAGTTGTGTTTTGCATTGACGTGAGTCTCATAATAACTAAGGTGCGTAAATCGGGAAAAGACAGGGCGACATTATCACCTGGTACTAAGTACTTTAATAATGGTAGCGGCTTTCAGCGTTTGAACGCCGACGCTCAAGGCTGAATAACCATTAACTGCATTAAAAATGGCAGCTTTTTGTGAAATTGTTATTGGTTTTGAAAGTTATTCAATGTGTAAACGCTTGGTAGTGGACTGTAGTAACTTCCAAAGGCGCTAAAAACACAGCAATTATGACCAGTTGAAATTCTAATGCTTATACACAGATGTTAAACGCTAATGGAAAACGGTCATAATGCTCGCCACCTAATGTAACCTTGGAGTAACTAAAAAACCTTTAAACGGTTATAAGAGCTGACCAGTGTACCGTTGTTCACTAGCAAGACGAAGTTAGTAAGTGCTTTCTGACAATGAATGATTGTCTTATGGCCCTATCAATGAGACTTCGCTTAACCTGAGAGTTCCCAGCGGGCACACGACGTCTTTCAACGTTGTTTCAACGTTGAAGTGGCCACTGGGTTAAGGTTTTATTTTCTGCCGTATCTTTTGCTGTTCCAGTAGTTGAAAGAATTCCGTAGCACAACTCGATATTTTCACAAATAATTTTATTTTGTTACGGAATTCATTGTGTTACAAAATATTTTACTGAAAATTTTATTGTCCCATTAACAGTTCTCTCTACAAGAGAACAAAACAGTATTTAGTAGTTAGTTATTTAACAAAAGCCGAATTGCGTTTTCTTATTTAGACTCTGAACCATTTTTAGGAAAAATGAAAGATATTGTTCAATCTCCAAGTTGTTTCAACTACCAAATGTTTTATTAAGCCCGAAACACGCCAGAGTTTCTTCTGCGATGAAGGGTAGATACAACACGGGTAAAAATTAAAAGTTAAACACGTGTAACTGCTTTCTAGATTTCTAATTACTTTTGGTTTTGTTTTAAAATATTCAAAGATGATATTCTACTCTTTAAAATATGATGTAAACAGCACAGAGCGAGTGATGGAAAAGCAATACAGCATCTAATGCTACACTCAAAGAAAGAAAAGTGTATCAAGATACACTAAAAATTGTTTACTAAAAATATGAAATTATCCTGCCAAAAATTCTGATTTATATTTTTTTTGCCGTTGAATTAACGGATGTTAATATAACGCGGTAAACAACAAATACAGTGGAATCTCTAATTAGAGGTCACCATCGGTGAGAAAATATATTAAAGATGCTCGCTGAATGGCCAGTAAACATTCTTTAACCCTATTATACCCCAGCTTGTTTGGCCCTTGCAACCCTGGGGGGGATGGGGGGGAGGGGGCATAAAGTACCAACGGGTCATAAATCCTGAACCACTTATGCTTAAGTGATGAAACTTGACACAGCTGTAGAATGTCTTAGTACAAACTCACTCTGGGTAAAAAAATAATGTGATGACGTCATATATATGACTAACTTTCTGGTCCATACAAAAATTCTGGTCTGCATTACATATACCTTGTGATATATCCTTGGTAACACAAAAACATTGATTAGCATATGTAAAACTATTTAGAAACAAAACAACGCAACAAAGCTGTTTTATATTGACTTGCGGAAAAAGAATTCTAAAAAAACAGACGCTTTGTTAAAAAATCTTGCCTTTTTTGGTTCTGTAATAAAAGTTAGGAAAAGTCACTAAATGTCAACATTCAATGTCATTCACGAAAAAAGATACGTCCAATTGAAATTGCCGCCGGCACTTTGTGCACCCCCCCTCCCCCCTCCACCCCTAGCCGCAGGTATAATAGGGTTAAAAAATAATCGATTATTCGAATTATCAGAATTCAACTGCAAATTTAAAAGCAAATATCTTTTTCATTTCTTTTTCGCGGTTGTTCTATTTTGATGTGAAATTATTTATTAAAAGCTCACATTCACGAAGTAGAACTTCGTAAGGTTTTTATCCAGACAAAGATTTGACGAAGAGCTGGCTTTTATTATTGGCGTTTATTCTAAACTTTACACAATAAAGTTTAAACTTGGTATGACAAAACATTCTTTTCCTTCTAACATATTTTTGAAATTGTTTATCTTTTGTATCTCCTAACCTTGAAAGTACCTTCTTCTCCCTTAACTTTTTTTCTGTCCAATACATAAAAATCCTGGAAGACATGTCTTTCGGGATGCTGTTACTTTGCCAATGATCTTTCTGTTAATGTTGTTGCGATCTGAATTAATGGTTGAATACGGTGTTGGTGTTTTGTTTTTTGTCATATAAGCAGGTTTCTAAATGTCAAAATATCTAAGTTAGGGTTATTCGAACATGCCTTGCTATATGACAGATGAAGAATACAACAGTGTAAAAATTATTCACCCTATGCTTCTTATTCTTCATAAAATAGTACTGTCATGGAATTAATTTCGTGAATTTTGTCAATTTTTGTGAAAATTATTTCCGGCGAAAATTATTTGAAAAAATCGCTATTTGCGAAATTCGCGAAAATTAATTCCCGTGAAATTTGGATTTATTTTCCTGTTTCAAAAATGATTTACTGCAAATTTTAGACCAATTTTTTTCTTCTGATTTACCTAGTACTACATATATAATATCTTTGCTAACTTTGACTTTAGTAGCCTTTATTTTATGTCTCATACATAAAAGGCCTTGAAAACAAGTATAAATTGAGAACTCAAATTCTTTTTCGCAAAATTGGCGATACTTAATTCTCACGAAATTTTTATTTTCACTTGGGTTTTGTTATATTTTTACTTAAAAGCATCTACTTAAGGATTTCACAAGTAAGCCAAATAGCAACGTTTCAAAACAATATTTCGTTAAAAAATATAATAAAATTAGTCATATTTGGCACTTACCCTAAAAGACGCTTTTGTTCCTGTAACTTTCGCCACTCCTAAACACATAACACCTTCCAGACATTGCCGCATAGTCTTCTTTAGTGGTGCAGTTGCAATGACGATAGCAGGACCCTTAATGCTTCTGCCTTGCGATTTGATGCTCGAAAATGCCGCTGCTTTATCATTTAAGGCCATAAGATATGATGTCTAAATATACATATAAAATTCTGTTGGTTAAATGTCCAGTTTAACGTTACCGATATTATTACAGAAAAAGTAGTATAGAGACTTATTAGTTGCTATGATGCGCTTACCAAGAACGCGCTTACGATGCTAAAAACAAGTAGCATCGACATTCTGTACTGTTCTTAACTTCTTCTTCTTCTTCTTCTTCTTCTTCTTCCTTTTCTTCTTCTTCTTCTTCTTCTGTTGATTTAGTACTTTTAACGTTATGCGCCTTTTCCGTTGTTTTCAAATGTTCTTAAATTAAATTTTACTCCTGCAAATTTATAGTCGCGGAGAAAATTTTCAGATTATTGGTGGAAAAAGACAAAAAGCTGATACAAAGCTTTTACGTTTTTCCTTCTTTTACAAACGTGGCAATTTCATTTGTATATTTTTTTGGAATATAATATGATTCTTATCTCCCAGCGTCTGTAAACGAAGAGATCAAAGTGATGTTAATTGGGGGGTACATTTTGATGAAATAACAGATTATATATATTTATAGAATATTAGATAATCCTTATCTCTCTGATTCTGTAGGTAAAAATAGTAACAGTAGTGATGTTTATGTGAGGACATATTGTGCTTGAACAAAAGATATAAAAATAGAAAATAAGCGTTTTTATATTAACACGAACTAGACATCGAAAATAGACGTTCATCGGAGATGATCGTTTTAGTGGAATAAACAACAAGTCTTATAATGAATCTGTCTTTATGACAAAAAAAAAAAAGATTGGAAAATTATGAGGACAGAATAAGATTATGACAATTTTATTGCTATGATGTTGTGTTATCGTTTTTCAATGTTTTTGCCACTGATGACAACAGAAATCATTTATTTTTAAACGTAAAATGATAAACACCACACCGCACGATCCCTCTACCGTCTGTATAAAAACTGTCTACCCTACCAATTAACTCATCTTCAATATTCTATCTACTCCAAAGTCTAATATTCCGTCTTCCACAGTGTATAAACGAAAGAAGTTTTTTGTCAAAATGATCGATTCATTATTGTTGTTTATGCTGCCAAAATAATCATCTCCTATGAACTTTTTGCCTCAGAATATTAGTTCGTCTCAGTATACAATAATTTTGCACTAAACTTCTTTCAGCTTGTATAACTCTCTTATCACCCCAGTACCTTTTTATTTAAGTCTCATCCCTATTGGCACAAGAAGTAGGGAACAAAGTGGCTGAGGCCTCTTTTGTTTGGATTCATTCGCGACAGTTTGTCTCGCGAGATACTGAAGAATTTACGGCTAATGATTTCCACTTTTTTTTAGAAATTTGATTTGTGGTTTGAACATGTTTGAAAACAAACTTTTGCTAATTTTTCTGTATCATTAAAAGGGAACTAAACACAGAAATTATTTGTTGATATATTGCTACTACTCTGGAGAAGGGGGCTTCAGAAACACTTAACCCTATTCGATCCGGGGTTTTTCGGACATATTATGACCGGGGGGGTTGGGGGGGATCCGCCCCCCCTCTATAACTTTTCATAGGCTTGTCCAAATTGAATCAAACTTGGCACACTTATAGCACGTCACACAAGGAACAAAATAGTGGCAATAAATGTTTGTTTGCGTTAGAACATTTTCTGTGACGTCGTCAATAGCTTGAAATTTGTTCAAAATGCCACTATCTGGTTAAATTTCAATTGCTTTAGTTCTAGAGCGAATTTTTACACTCTGTTTGAAGTTTCTGAAAGCTAAATAAAAGTTATTTAACATATTTTCAGGTTTTTACATAGATGGCATGAAAAATTGCCAAATATTTCCCGAAAATCCGTTTTTTTCCGATTTTCGGGAATAATCCCAATAGGAATAATCACGTGTCCAAAACATGCAAAATGATTCTTCTTGATGAAACAAGGTTATGTTGTAAATTTCAAGTTCTAAAGATAATCCTAACAAAACTTATTATATTTTCACCATTATATGGGTTTCATAGAGATTTTTAGGGGTAGTTTCGAGTAATAGCCAATATCAAAGCCTCTGAAGAGTATGGGACCTAAAAATTTTGCATGCAGGTGTCTAATAGATAAATATTGAAACTCAGTAAGTATTGTAGCCATGCAACATAGCCTTAAAAAGTTATTAAAAAAAACCCGTCCCCTCCCCCCGGACCGAATAGGGTTAAAGCTTTAATCTTTTTTGCACTTCTGCTAGCAGGGGGTAGAAAAAGTAGGTTTATAGATAAATATGCGTAAACTCCCCCAATTTCTTGAAGTCCAAGGGTCGCAAAGCGTAGATTTTTTCACGCGGTAATAAGTACAATTCCGGTTATAATTTTTGCCTCATCCAATAGACAAAGACGTTTCTATGTAAGCAACACGCACTTCGACCTCGCCAAAATTTACTTGTCAATGTACAATGTCAATTGTATTGCAAAGTAAGGTTCCCGTGAAAGTTTGTGAGTGATACAGAGAGAAGTGTTCACAATGGTGAACGATAAGGCATGATAACTTTCTCACAACTTCGGTTTAAATAAAAACACAGTCTGTCGTTACCGCGTCTAGCTAAAACAATCATCTAACATTTTCTAATATACCGAACAAGTTCTCGTGAAAGTTTCAAAAGCTAACCCTAACTTCGGTTTATATAGAAACGAAAGTTTCCGCCTATCGTGAAGACAGTCACCGAGAATTTTAATTTTGCAGAATAGATTCTTCGAAAGTTAAAAAGAAATATAATGGCGAAAACGGAGTAAGTTCCTAGTATGGAAAGCCATGTCGCAAATATTGAGATGGGATTTTGACAACGATGCACTTTTTTGGCGTAATGTCATCAAATATGGTAGCAACGTTGTTTTTATCTCGCAAAATAAAGTTCCATAGAAGTTAATCGTGAGCAAAAAATTTTATATCTTCAAGCCACACTCAACCATTAAATAGACTATCAAGACTGTTGTTGCATTCACGCTCAATCATGCAAAATATCAGGAAATTATCTGTCAGTTTGTTATCATAAGAGCAATCACAAATCAGTGTCCACTACTTTCACATTTAGCTACACTAGGTGAAGATAACACAAAGAAAAAGAAAAAGAAGAAGAAAAAGTTGGCCACGATAAAGTGTATTTATTGGACAAATTCATGCGGTGCGGTCGGGCCTAAAATAAATAATAACTGTTTATATTTCTACAATTCTCTTAGTCTTCAAAATAATTGGTTTTGCGAAAAATTCCTACTTATTATTAATTAAATTTAATTAAAATACATACTTTTTTTTAGCATATGTCAACCTGATTTCGAAGCTTAAATTCAGAAACTCAGGAAGTATAGTAAATACAATTTTTTTTAATGTTTTTTCCATCACATTTAAAAAACCCAATGTTACAAAAGTTGTCGCACTTTTTACATGCTTTTATCGTGGATGATTGCATTACTTTTACTGAATTTGTTGAATATTTAATTAAGACCCATTTTTATCCTAATACCACCAACACAACATTTTAAGGATTGCCAGGTCATAATGTTATTTACAAATGTTTTTAGAAAAAAAAGATGTCCAGTAACAACGAATAAAGTGTATATGTCAACAACAATAGTTAAAGTTTCAACTAGAATAGTCAATGCTAGTGTAAAATCCATAACAATAAACTTAGTTAGCTAAAAACTGGAAAAGAATGTGAACCAGCAACTTTTATAAGCCTAATAATTTTCTATTAATTTTACCAAACATAATAGACCTATTTCCATATATCCATTTGGTTCCGCGAAATATGCATACGCAAAATGCAGAATAACATGAAAACGAGATTAGTATGAGCAAGTTTTTAGTTTGCAGCGAAAGTAGTGCAGATATGGTTTGTTTACTTGCAATATTTGCAAAATTAATTTGTCATACAGATTGTTATAAACATTTGGTGATAATATGGGATAATAACATGTATCATTGGGCCGTTCTAATGCTTTTGTTTATTATTCTTGGTGTTAAATGAGCTAGGTATTAGCTGGCTAGCTTGGGATATGATATGATGAATGTAGCTAACTATTTGACTGGCTGACTTGTTCCAAACAAACGTGAAATTTCAAGCTGTTTAACAAAATTGGTGATGTTGCTGGTATATATCCTGTGTCTCCAGTTATTGAGTGTACTATATTTTTGAAACAACATCTGTGAAAATAACATTAGCCAGGCTTACTGACTGTGTTTTTAAAATATTAGTTGAGTTGACCTTGTGTGTGCCTTTAAAACTTAATTTTTTAGTTTTCAAGTGAGGGTAGCTCTGGAAGTATTTATAACTCACATTTTACACATTTGTGATTTCAGAATTAGAATACTAATTTGACTTGGTGAGAAAAGTTGGACTTTAAACTTTCCTTGGAATGTTCTTGCTTATTTGTGTTAAATGTTAAGCCTCTATCGTAGATTGAAGTTGGTAAAAAAAAATATTTAAAATTTTAAAATATAAAGTTGACTAAAAGGATGGTATCCTAATTCTTAAATTTTAGAGTTACCATCTTGGTATTTTTTCAGGCAAATGAAATTGTCCAGTGATCGGTCAAAAACAAGTTTTTCCTTAAGAGGATCACTTCGCAAAATAATTAAAAAATTGTTGCTTAAAAAAACACAAAACATTTACTAACGTACTGTCTAGAAAAAAAGAAATTTCTTTAAAATTTTGTCCACAACATGCTTGTCATGTCGAACTTTAATAAGTGAAAACAATTAACTTTAATAAGTGAAAAAATGTGAAATTTTTTTTGTAACGACAAAAGCAAACTTTTTGGTTTTGTATTTTCCACATAAGGACCTGGTTTTTAAGAAGATTGAGACTGGAATTTTGATAAATATTAAGCACGTTTACAGCTGAAATCCAG
The DNA here is from genome assembly GCA_030067915.1 of Hydractinia echinata. Lineage (NCBI taxonomy): Eukaryota > Metazoa > Cnidaria > Hydrozoa > Anthoathecata > Hydractiniidae > Hydractinia > Hydractinia echinata. The sequence continues at coordinate 1,726,793 of JASGCC010000065.1, forward strand.
AAATTCTTATAAGAAAGAGTATATAATTTTTTTTAATTCTTTTTTTGATAAAAACCTAAAAAATGGGGTGCCATTTAAAAAAAGACTTTTTCTACATATGGGGATTTATAATAAGCTCAATGCTCTATCAATTCATATTACTTACAAACTGTAGGTATTAAGGTTAACCATTATAATGCTTGATACAAATGTATGATTATTGACAGTCAGTAAGAGAGAGGGTAGTGAGAGAGGGAATGTGACAGTTACATATTCACAACAGTCAATTGTTTGAAAATGTTACTTTTAAATATCAGTTTAAGCAACAAATTTTGAAAAATGATTTGTTGAAAACTCATGCAGCTAAGCTAGAGCTACAACTCTGGTAAAAAACTTGTGAAATTGCTATAAGAAAATCCAGCCTTTTCATTTTTCTTGACGTTCAAATCTCCTTACTGTGCCATCCCCTTTTACCCTGAAGTCAATGTTACTTTTCTTTAGGTTTCTGGAGTACTTCTGTTAGCATCAGTAAAACATATTCAATATTGATTTTGGGGAATAGAGAGCTCAAAATGATATTTACAATATGTTTTCCAGGGTTTTAGCTTATAACTGCTGCATACTTTTGCTTAGCTGCTAGCAAGCTAATTTTAATTTTTTGAACTGATCAGAAGAAGTAATATGAAGCGCCACTGAGCGTTAGTAAACTGTATATTGAGTTTTAGTTCTAAATTTACTTGGAAACAGTAAATATAAATGTATTCACATCATTCTAAAAACGTGGCTAGGTTTTAGAGGTTTAGCTAGCTAGCTAGCTAACATATACCAAAAATATGCCCTTAAAATCTGCAATATTTTGTTTTGTCACACTACCACTACCAAACCCTCTTTATCAACCTCGTCCCCAGGGCATCTTGTATCTTTTCTGACCCCGGGACGGCGATACGAACATGGCGATACGAACCTCGTCACGTGACCCTCCAATACACAGTTTTTCTGTGTGTAATATTTAATGAGATTTGTCTCAATTAACCAAAGTTTTATATATAACCTTGCAGAGCTAAGCGAGCTCGGCGTTTTACGTCACAGATAGGTGCGGCGAGTTTGTTTTGATTCCTCTCATAAATTCACTTTTTAAGTTTTGCGAGAAACATTTTGAGAAATTCGCTAAGATGGGCACGCAACACACAAACTGCTCGCATATTGCCCTTGATTGTTTTCTGAATGTATAAATATACAATCATGTTATTTAGGCTGCTGTATGTTTACTTGAAGAAATTCAAGCAATTTTGTTATGTGTATTTTACTGAATTGGTTGGCTAGCAGGCACTGGGTTGCAAAACTTGTAGCTAGGGGAAACTTGGAAATTGGTAAATGATTTGCTCACCTGACCATAGCACTTCGTTGGTTCTCTAAGGTGCAAATATGGCTACATAATTTTCAAATGGTCGTGTCATTCTAGGTGCCTGACTGAAAGTAGTTAGGCAGAATTTTAACTTCATATTAACATTTACATTTTTTATTCATTTTGGCTGAACTTTAGAATTCTCATTAACTGTAAAGTTCATATCTGTGTCTGCATCACTGCTTTTATATGATGACCAAGATTTTGCTGTACGAATTCCAAATTGCATTTTTATTACTTTTTTGCACAAAATTTATTTAAACAATAGTTAACTGAAACTGAATTCGTATATGGTGGACTCACTGCTTGCGGTTATATTGGGTGAAAAAGGCTTCAAAAAAGTATTTACTTTAGAAGACTTTTTTGCTTTTACATTTTGTGGCCTTAACATTTCCAGAAACCCACCCATTACCTGACAAATTCTGCTTTTTCTTTTCCTAATGACATGTTTTTAAAACGCCTTACAGCTTTTTTATTTTTTACTCAACAATCTCACATTTTATTGCACACACAGATATACAAAAACAAGGGTTTTTTTGTTTAAAACATAAATAATCCAGCATTTTGCTGGTTTGAAAATTGAAATCGACAAGTCCACATGTGATCTATTTTGTCGATTCAATGTATCACTGCCTTAATAGTTTAGAAAGAATTGGTATACGACTTTACCAACAGTAAAGTATTGCTACCTTAAAATAAAAAAATGTTTGGGGAATAATTTTTTGAGGTAATTTTTGGGGGGATTTTGGACAAAAATTAGTTCCATAAAGTCACACTTTTTAGAGCTCATCAAAATTCTGCTGCTGCTCAAAAAACGATTTTTAATTGATATATACATCTATTTACTGTTATCATTCTGCTTGGAAAATATTTAAAATGCCAAACTAGCTAGCCGTGAAGATTAATTCAGTATTCTCATAAGAGCATCCAATCACAAAAATATATCAGCAAAAAGACATTCTTTGCAACTAAATTTTTCGTTTACTGGCATAATTTTAGGTTGAATCTTATCTGACCAATTACTGAGGTTAGAATAGCTTTTAAAATTTTCTGAACCTGTATCTTAGTCAAAATTGATATGCTGTCAAAAACGGCTTATCGGCGTCTCTGCAAAGGGCTTAATTCTGAAACTCAAAAAGTATGATGATAATAGAACTACTTTTTGGCTCAATTTCATCAAACCAATCTAAAACCATATCATACCAAATCTCAAGTCAATATTTTAATTTTTACTGAAGTTATGGGACGCTATATATACTATATACTCGGTTTAGACTTTTGTTATTCTTTATGTTCACTGCTTTGTAATTAGTATTAAAACTCTTGAGATAATATGTCAAAGTGGTGAGCTGTTCAATATCTACCACTATATTCAGTACATCCTGGATTTAACCATATGCCAGATTGAGCGCTCAATCAAAGTGTGATTAAAATTTGATTGAGTTCGATTTTCTGAAATTGTTAAAAAAGGCCTAGCAAGAATCAGTTTACGAAAATCTTCCTACCTTTTCTCTTCCGCAAAATGGCTGTGTAATTTTTTGATGCCTCGTGTAAAATTATCTTTTATCGGATTGGTCTAAAAGTACTCCATAACAAGTTTCAAGTAAATAACTTTATTTTTTTACCGAAGTTATTGCACTTTGAAGTTTCTTGAATTAGGCCGGGTAAATGTGCAGTCAATGATAAAATTGCTCCGACGGTTAACCTACTGGCTTTTTATATTTTTATGGTAACCAAAGCATATAAAGTAATAAAACATGCCCACTAATAACAACCTGATATAATTTAAAACGTAATGATACATATATTTTGTAAAAAAAACATTTTCGATATTTTGTGCAAAATTATTTTGTCCATAAAGGACATGGGCAGCACTAGGTCTCTCAGCTAGTAATTTTATGTACCGTCATTCTTTGCATAAAGTTGCAAATTAAACCTGGCCACTTGGAAACAAGTTCAGTTTCTTTCTTTTGTTCTTATCTTGATAGTTTGCTAGGTAGCTACTTTTCTAGTTTTATTAAACTTTCCCAGCTATTGAAGTATTTCCATGTAAGCAGTATTACTTTATGATGTCTTATTTTATACTCTAATTGCTTAGTAATGCTTTTTATTAAATTTTTCACTTTGAAAAAACATGATACTGATACAGCTTCTCCGCCATTTTAATACGAACAGCTTCCTACTGTTCGTCACAGACTCGCCGCCTCGCCAAAATGTTTTGTATGACGCAATAATTATGTGACATATCCGCGCCAATCAGGTTTCATATCGGACCAGCCTCCTCCAGGGCCATGTTCGTATCGCCGTCCCGGGGTCAGAAAAGATACAAGATGCCCTTGGGACGAGGTTAAAAGCTGTAAAAGTCAACATTTTGTTGATACATTCTTCAAACTTGCATGTAAACAACCAACATCCCGAAATTTGCTCATAACTAATCTCGTTTTCATGTTATTCTGCATTTTGCGTACGAATATTTCGCGGAAACAAATGGATATGGAAATAGGTCTATTATCCCATTCGACAAGTTAATTTAAGAAATAATAATGGTGAACAAACTAGGTGTGCATCACTTTTATCGAAAAAAAAATGTCTTTAAACTAACCTCGTTTACATTTTAGTATGTATATTCCTGCTCTGTATTTTGCGGAATGGAAATGGATATTGAAACAGTATTATTGCATGCAATATCTTGAAGTACTGAAAACTTCCCTTACTGCAATTAATTATGCACAATTGTATATCCTTGTACAATATATTATAATCACGACAAAGAACGTAATCTTTTTCTTTTGAAGCAAGCCAGTTTGATTTGTATAAGTCAGTAGCACATTCCTTTTAAAATAATTTCAAAAGATCCGACTACCTTTTTTCTTCTCTGCGCATTTAAGTATTATTAAAACATACCAACGCGTGAACTATCTATATCCTTCTTGTATATAATTGTATAGAATTTTACACAAGTTCCTACAATTAATTTTACAATCTAGCATCAAACATACTGTAGCAGTTAACCTTAATTCTTTTTCTACAATTAAACATGACTTAACATTGATTCAATTCCTTATTAAAGTACTTTTAGTTGGCTGGACAGCTCACAACCGCAGTTCTCTTGTTCATTCTAAGAGTGTAATCTGTAAGTGTAATGTTTACATGACGTTAAATGTTATATAAATCAAGAAAGCTAGAAAGGGAGCACAGGTTTTGTGAATCACGAGTTCCGACAACCCAGGGCTTATTATATTGCCATACAGGCTCAAATGGCGAAGTTCGTCCAACAATCAATTATATTCACTCTTTCTGTGTAGGATATACGCCTGATGAACGTGTCAAATGAACTTTCCAGTGCTTGAAAAAAACTTAAGATCTTTGGTTGTTTTGTTAGATCTAAATTTTTAATGGTACTCTTTTTTGCTCACGTCAGCAGGTTCCATTTTCCCTGATTCTTTTGATCCTTGCGAGCCATGACCGGGATTTTAAAATAACACTGGCATTTTAAACGTTTTTTACCTTACCTACACAGAACATCTGTTATCACTTACCGATTGTAGAGAAAAACGTTCAAGTTTTTTATGAAGTAGAAAAATACGAATTAATGCATGACTGGCGATATCAAGTACAAGTTTGAAATTTCAGATTTTAAACATTGAAAGGAAAGTAAATCAGACTTGCTTACCTACATAGCTTTTAATACAAAATTAGTGCAAAGGTTAGAACTACAGTGTTCAAAAAACTGAACAATAGGAACATGCTCAACATGGCGGTCGCATGAAAGTTTTGATTTTTGTCACCCGTTTTACACTTGCCTATGAATCCTTGAATGCAAAGTTTGGAGTCATCGATATCCATTTTTTTAGATTATATTTTTTGTTTGTTTGTCAGCCTAAATGTATTTTTCCACTTACCATAACGATGTGTTTGAAAGGTGAAGTTTAAATTATATTTTCTGTCAGTAGTACCAACGTAAATTTCAACACGCGACTCCTGTTTAACTTGCAGCTCTTAAAACCCAAAAACAACATGCAACGGTCAGCTCGCATTTTCCAACACGTAAGCAAAACCATTGCCAGTCTTGAACACGAAGGAAAAGCATCTTAAGGTGACAAAAGATATAATCTTACAATATAATTACTTACTCTATACACAAGGGAACTACGTATTAAAAAGACTAATTTTAAAATTCAAGATAAGGAAGACTGTTACTTACTATAAATACATGTGTATCAAAACAAATAAAGTAGAAAAATAATTGAGAAATTTATATTGAGAATTTAATGCAAATAAATCATAAAATAAATTAAATTCTCCTACTTCTTAATAAGGAAATTTAAAATCTCTTGAAACTATAGTGGTGTTGTGATATTTTATTCTCGTTTGTTAATTTGAAAGCTTTATTTCACAGGGACATGAAACAACTTTTTCAGACGATAGTTAGAAATTTGCGTTATTAACTTTTAATAGTGTAAGCTCTTTGTTGATCACAACAATTCTTCGTTTTTCACAAGATTTTTGTTCCAAGTAACAAGAGATACAAAATGAAATCGCTTTGATTTGTTATCTATAGCTCCTGGTAACAAAAAAATATTTCAAGTAGAAGTCTATGTGACTGATTGCTAACGAAAAATTATAATCTCACTCATTCAACACAAATTTCAAGTTCATTAAAGTAGCTATTAATTGCATTTATCGTCCAATCGCAGATCCTAACATCCGTAGCTAGTTATCTCCACGAAAATACTTCACTTGGAAGAACGTTGCGCCAACCTAAATGAAAATGAAATTTTAATTTCTCTATTAATTTTAATATTTTAAAGATACAAACGAAAAAAGGTCACTTCAAACCTTTTGTAAAAGCTTATAGTATCATTATCCGTTACAGAACAAAACTATGTTTTAATTATTCAATCAGGGACCAGTTTTGTAGGTGATCGGAGCACATTTTATGACGCTTGCAAAATACATATATATTGATATGGTTTAATTTTGTTATTTAGAATACACTGAACGTGCAGATTAAGTAGGCGGATAACATGCACATTATAATAGGCTAAGAAAGAATGATAATGTGCGTAACTACTGACCAGTATATTACCACAGCTAGCTAGATAGCAAATCTAGGACGAGAGCTAAACATCAAGAGTCAGACGCGCTAGACGGAAGCACAATTCAAACAACTAGACAAGTTGTAAATGTGTAAAAAGTTTTGTATAAACGTACTGCATTGTTTCCAAACCTTCTAGAAAGGCAGTTTCAAGGATGATAAAAAAGCTTACCTTTGAAACCTTGCTATCATCTCTGCTTCTAGACGATTTAACTTTTACATTCCCAAGACATAAAAATCCTGGGGGACAGATCTGACGGGATACCAGTACTTTGCCGATAATCATTCCATTATTGTTTAAACCGTCAGAATTAATGGTTAAGTACGTTGGCGAATTCTTTGTCATGCGAAGAGGATTCTAAAATACATTAAGGATAACATGATTCCAAATATTATAAAAACAGCTAAAAAGTTTGTAAGTTATTTTACGAAAGGGAGGTCAACATTATTACGCACTTCACTCAAAAAAAAAAAGAGAAATCATTTTTCCACATGGAATTTTCAATGTTCGCATAAAGGGTTTCATTCAAGGTGATCATTATCACAATACACCAATCAACCCCGTAGCTCTCAACCGCGCATAAAGGAAACTGGGCTCTAGTTTAGAGGGGACAGACAAGAAGCGCCGGCGTTATTTCAAGAGGGTTTCAAGAGCAGAAAGACATATTTATTTTATAATACATAGCAAACTTATATTTTTAAACAGTTTTTATTAAAACTACAATGGGGCCAGTCAATTGCGCTGTTGTTGAATGCACTAACAACTCAAGGATGTTAGAAAAGTGGAAGAATAGTGAATGTGAAACTCACCATGGTGTGCTGAAAAAAGAATGTGGCTGTGAGCAACCCTTCAAATTATATTGCTTTCCTGGGCCTGTCAGATATTTGGAAAAAAGACAGAAGTGGATAAAACTTATTAAAAGAGTTAACCCAGATAAAAGTCAGTGGCAGCCAAAAAGCAGTGATCGCATTTGTAGTATTCATTTTGTTGACAATGTGCCAAGTGTGGAAAACCCTAATCCTACACTAAATATGGGTTATGAAATGCGTCAGAGTACTTCAAGAAGAACACTGTTTAAAAACCCATTACCGTCAGCAAAAAAGAAATCCAAGAAAATTGATGATCGAGAAACCCTTGGTGTAACTGAAGCAAATCCTTTCTTGTCACCGCCACGTTCTCCTGATCAACAATTGACTGTTGACATTTTTACACCACCTACGCAAGATCATCAGTACTGCCTGTCCGAAGGCACTAAGCAATGCCTTGTCTGTAAAGATAAGAAGAGCTTGATATTGTCGTTGACGAGAAAAATTGGGACATTATCACGTGAAAACAAAAGACTGAAAAAAGAAGCCCTATTGCAAAAAAATCAAAATACTCCATTTAGCTCACAAAAGATTAAAACTGACACCAAAATGAACTTTTATACTGGAATAATGACAATTGCAGCTTTTAATGCTATTTTTGCACTTCTGAAGCCTTACATTTCGTGTATGGTTTATTGGAAGGGATGTTCAAAAGCACGTAAAGCAACACACTCTAAAATAAAAAGGCGAAATAATAACTCCAATACCACCACGAGAAAGCTTTCTGCAAAAAATGAGTTTTTATTGACATTAATGAGACTGAGACTTGGTCTGTTAAATGAGGATTTAGCAGATAGGTTTTGCATCTCCACAACATTATGTTCTAACATTTTTACGTCGTGGGTTAAATTCCTTAGAAAAACATTAGCTGATGTGTTAGTTAATTGGATACCAAAGGAAAGCATTTTGGAACATATGCCTGATATCTACAAGGAAAAGGGGTACGGAAATGTAAGGTGCATAATTGATTGTTCTGAGATATTCATTGAACGATCCAAGTCCTTAAATGTTCAAGCTGTCACATGGTCAGACTATAAACATCATAACACTGTAAAGTTTTTAATTGGTATTTCTCCTACTGGTTATATAACCTTTTTATCTGATTGCTATGGGGGAAGAGCTTCAGACAAATTTATTTGCAATGACAGTGGCTTTTTTGAATTACTAGAATATGGAGACAATATAATGGCAGACAGAGGATTCCAGATCACAGAGGAACTCCTTTTACGATACTGCCATCTAGTTGTACCTCCAGGAGCCAGGTTAAATCACAAATGACATTTATGGAATGCAGCAAAACCAAATCCGTGGCAAACTTAAGAATACACGTGGAAAGGTCAATACGGCGTATCAAAACTTATCGTATCTTGCAGACACCTCTACCAATTACAATGCTGCATCACGTTGATGATATTGTCCGTACATGTGCTGCATTTTGTAACTTGAAATCCATGTTAATTCAAAAAGCTAAAAAAAAGGACAGTTAATTTATTATATTTGATTAGGTATATTTATGTATATAGCTATAGCTGTTTTTTGTATAAATTTAATATTTTCACGCATTTGTAAAAAAAAAGTCTTGATCGTCTAATGTAAGACACCTACATTGTAGGAAATCCAGCTTCAAGTCCTGGTCAAGATGATTTTACGTTAGAATATAGCAGCAGAAACTGTATTTCAGACATAAAACATTTTAACAATGTTATGTATTTTTACATATTTGCAAAATATTATACCATTTTATCTCTAAATTACATCCATAATACCTTGACCAGGACTTGAACCTGGATTTCCTACAATGTAGGTGTCTTACATTAGACGATCAAGGCTTTACGCAATTTTTTTCTAAAATATATACACAAAAAATACAAATACATCAGTTAGTTTTAAACATTAAACTTAAAATCTATAAATTTTTCATAAAATAGCTTTACCATCTCAATTAAATTTTTACAAAAATCTTCATCATACAAAATGTCATCAATAACAAAGCCATGCGAAGTCCAAACCATAAAAAAACATTTTTTCAAATTTGTTGCATACATTTGCAATTGACACTGCGTGTAATATTTGTGTGATTTTTTTAACACCTTCTTTCCATTGGTGGATCATTTAATCGTTCTGAAGGCCTACAATCTCCTTTTAAAAAGCAGTACTTTGAATCTTCGTCAATCGGATGGTACATTATTGGTCCTAGCCAACCATTTGTAAAATAGCTATATGCTTTGCTTGTTTTGTAATCGTTTAGGTCGTCACTCCCCAGTGTGCTAGGAGTAAAGGTTAAATAATTAAAAATATTTCCATATGTAATCATTGGCCAAAACGATACACCTTCCTTCCTTCGTCTTCCTCCGCTAACCATCCAGAAGTAATGTCCATTGGGTCAGGTATAACACCATCTTCAACTAATAATTTGCTCACATACTCTTCGTTTAACTGCTCTTCTACCTGCGCTGCAGTTTTTACCAGCTTTACATTATTCTCACTAGCAGAAAATACCCTTGCCACCAACTCACATTTCCTTCCAGACACCTTTAAACCCCGCATTCTTAAATATTTTTTTAATTCTTCAACTTTCATCTTGCTTATCATATCAAACTCCATTGTAAATGAGCGTGTTTACTTCTTCTTGTCCCTCCTATACTAGTTACTAGTCTTTTCCTCCGACGCGGTTTCATAATGGTAGCCGGATGGGGTTGATTGGTGTATAGGTGTCATTAATATTTTTCACAGGTTCACATCTTGTTACTGACGTGAAGGGTGGATGGTAATATTGGCATGGGTCGTAAAACATTTATGTGTGAAAATCATATTGACTTTTAAACTTTTGTATGGCATACAAATGTTATCGCTGGAGAGAGAATTCATCTTTAAAACTCACCCTGAATTGCTTTTTTCCTTTCACTTTCACCCATCCTATGCAATCAAAGTCTGGGTGACATTTCATTTTAGTGATCCTTGGTGATGCTGTGACATGGCCGAGAACAGTTCCATTTATACTTCGTTTTCGCAAACTGATGCTTGAAAATGCGGGTGCCTCATTATTTATTGCCATTAAAAATGCACTTAAGAATGCGAAAAGAATTCCAAAAGCAAGTAACATCTTCATTATGTGCTCATCGACTTTATTACTTCTTTGATGTTGACTGCTTTTCGTTTAAGTTTTCAGATTTATTTATTTATTTATTTTTTTACGAATATTTCCACAGGATAAAACACTTCAGTTAAATAAAAACTGTTGTCAACGTGTGTCCTGCTTAAAAATATAAAAAAGTAAAATGTAAATATATATATTAGTAAAATATTAAAACTATAAAAACACATATGTACGCACTTAAAGCTAGTGAGAAAAAAGAAACTAAAAAAACAAATGGAAAGCGCAAAGAACATCCACTAAACCAAACCGCTTAAAAACAAAAACAAAAAAAGAAAGCAAAAAATGAGAAAAAAGTCTAAACACAGCTCCACCTAATCTACCTAAAAGATACATGTAAAAAAATATATAAGTTACAAAAAACGTAATTTTAAACATTCCTTAAACTTTAGACTAGATTCAACTTTGCGTACTTAAGCTGGCAAAGCATTAAAAAGCTTCGCAGCGGAAAAATAAACTGATTTCCTTGCAAACTCAGTTTTCAATGGTGGAAGTTTTAACAAAAAATTGTTATTGCGTGTTTGTTTCTCATGAGTTATCATTTTAAAATAATTGCGAAAGTTTTCACACACATCATTTTTAATACACTTTCTCACAAACATGCACGCGTGTCGCTTCTTAACTGAATCTATAGAGGGGATGTCAGTATTTTCAGGTGTTGCATAATCACGACGTATAATTTTCGTTGCACGATTATCGATCGATGTTAAACGTTCAGCTTGTGTTTTTGGCATGAAAATTGATAATATACTGCAATGCGTCAATACTGGTACAATGAGGGACTTGTATATTGCAGTGGCGGATTTAATGTCGAGTTGTGAACGTAGTCTGTTAAGTAAATGTAATCTACCAGTTGCTTTCCTGTAACATTTATCGAAATAATTTTCCAGTGTTAAAGTTGGATCAATATCTACTCCGAGGTATTTGTACGATGTTGTCACATTTATACTCATTTGCTTGTATAAGACATTAAGCGGACGTGCTATGGCTGATAAGCGTCTACCTGTACCAAACAACATAGCCTCAGTCTCTCCTTTCTTAAAGTTAAGTACAAGTTCATTATCTTCAAACCACAATGCCAAACTGTTTAAATCAGACGTTAGATGAGTTTCAATAATTTCGATACTCTTACCAGCTACGTACAGGACAGTATCATCAGCATATTTGATAATGCTTGTAAAGCGAATGTAATCTTCAATATCATTTGCAAAAATAACAAACAATAAAGGTCCCAGGATCGAGCCCTGAGGTACGCCACACGTAACCTGATTTATATCAGACAAAACGTTGTTATACTTGACCAACTGAGTTCTATTAAAAAGATAATCAGAAAACCATTCTAGCTCTTTATTTTTGATTCCATACGAGGATAGTTTAAGGAGTAACTTAGCATGAGATAGAGTGTCAAACGCTTTGCTAAAATCGATAAAAATACACCCAGTAAGCATTTTATTATCAGCATTTCTTCTAATGTCATCACAAAGTAATGTAACTGCTAGTTCAGTTGACATTTTTGCTCGAAAACCGAATTGAAATTTTGACAATAGATTGTGTTCAGCCAAATACTCACTCAGCCTTCCATGAACAATCTTTTCAATGATTTTTGAGAGCGTTGGTAGAACTGATATCGGGCGATAGTTTTCAAATTTATCTGTCGAACTACTTTTATGCAATGGTATTATTTTTGCAGTTTTCCAATCACTAGGAAACATTCCAGTATTTAGAGACAAATTTATAAAAAAGGCTAATGGTTGTCAAATTGTTTCAGCTGCATCTTATAGCATTCCTGGGGGAAGCTCGTCGTGTCCAGCGGCCTTTCTTCTTTTCAGCTGTTTTAAATGTTTCATCACTTCGACAACAGACACATAACCGAATGAAAACCTTTGTTGTGTTCTCATCGGAAGAACTTTTTGACTTCTCCAAACAAAATTCATTAAAGGATATGTAGAGGATTTTAACAACGAGACAGCTGTCGAAAAATAATTACAAAAACCATTTGAGATTTCAGTTGGATCTCAATTTGCGAGCCACCTATATCGAATGATCTCTCAACTCGATTGGTTTTCGACTTTGATGGGAAAACTCGCTTAATTGCAGCCCAAAAGCCTGTAGGATTGTTCGAATTTTCCGATAGTAGTGTTCTCGTATAGTCGGACTTTGCCTTACGAATCATAGAATTTACTTTATTACGTTTTCTTTTGTATTTTCTTTTGTTTTCTTTTGTAGATGTGGTTAAGTTGAAATTATTTGCTCGAGAATTTATACTCGTGTAAGAGACCTTGCGCGTTTATTGCAAGGGAAAATGATGATCAAAGGAAACGACGTCTAATGGTTTTTCTCATTTCGCGCAAACGGCGCTCCCATTTTTTTTGTTCGGTGAACTTAGATAATTCTCAGTTTCCCTATATTTGTTTATATTTGTGTGTGTATTTGTGTAATAGAAGTCTTTTCCTATATTCAAATCCTTTTCCGAAATATTAGAAATTTGTTTGTTTAATTAAAACTAATTAACTAATTAAATATAATTATGCGCATATTTACTTTAAGAAAATTGTCACAAAAGAGGAAGTTCAGATTCCCATATTTTTCCTCTTTATAGTACATAACATGATCCTTGTGTCGTTTCTTCCGCAAATGATATTAAAATATTAATAGGAGGTATGCTTCATTTATCGGAAAAACTGGGTAATATCTTTGCGGAAAAAATGGATTTAACCGATTATGAGCCTGCTGTTTATATTATAATTGTGTATTGCGTGGCAGTATATGTATACATGCGGGATATCAACACATCCTTCGACTCTTGTTTCTATTCTGTGAAGTAATTGTACCTATGTACTGGGTACTCGAGATTGTATGTGCCATATAGTAACATGCAGATATCTTATTTCAATGACATATATTTTCTTAAACTTAAAAATTAGGGTTTGTGGTCTAATATGGTCTTCTTAACTTTTCAAATTTCAGCCTAAATGTTCCGATAAACTAGGTTCTAATAAAAAAGTATTGTCTTTAGTACTTCAGCGCCTATAGTAATACAGTAATTTCATAACAGCTGCATGAAATACCGACTTGGGAAATTAACCACTAGTCTATATTATAATACTCGTTCTATTCTTGTGGGTTAACCATGGTAGCTGGAAGTGTTGTCAAGCAAGAAATCACAAAGCGGATTCAAACTTGTAGAAACTTAACAATCAAACAACAAAATGTTAACCTTATATATAGTGTTTGAAATTGAGATTAAGTTAAAAAATTTGATTTACAATACATCCCATCCTAGTGTTAAGATAGATTTATTTTTATTTTTTATGCCAAAATTATTAATGTATACCAAGTAAAGAAAATGGCTAGAAATTTGTTCGGGTACTCGCATCTTGGGATTTACTGTTTTTCTGCATATCAGTAGTTCCAAACATCACAAATTTCTCACGCCTCTCCTTACTGTTTCCTTAAAAAATATTCTAGGTTAAGTCCCCCCCCCCCATTGGTTCCTACGGTACTGTAACAGTTTTCAAACAGAAATTAGGTAAACTACTTCGTTTTAAACGAACTCCTTGTTTTTCAACTTAACAAAGACGAAAGATATTTTATCAATTGTTTATTAATTTAGGTTTCATATATATTCCATTAATGACAAAAAGAACATGTTTTTTTACAAAACTTTTTCATCGCCTTTGCTTCCGTGCTACAATAACCTGCATCTTTCCACTGAGTGCAATATTGAGCTTCCCGGTCATTGACGTCAACACATGCACCTAAGAAAAAAATTAATTTCTGTATGAGATACATGTGGGAAGTAACATAACATATGTAAATCCAATGAGCATTCTACATCAGTTACAAAAATATAAATTAAGGGACATGAGACTGTTCTTTTTAACTTCATAATAATGAATCATTTAAAAAAGTCTCGTAGGGATTCATTTTAATAAAGCTCGGACAACTTCACCCCCTCCCCCCCTCTCCTCTTTTTTTAAATAACTTTTGAACCAATTAAGGTTATGAGCTGAAATTTTGTAACTTTTCGTACATGCCGATTAGAAAGATTTTGCCATAAAAAATTGCAACAAATTTCATTGGTCCAAATTGAAACTAATGTAAGTAACACGATTTTGCACCCTTCCTGTGTTATATTTTATTCTTTTTTACTCAACAGTTCTGCAAAATGTTGAGAAAATTATTTCGTGAATCTCAGTGGTTTTAAAAACGGTGATATGAAAAGATCATTGACGTCGTCTTTTTTTGGGTTTTGGATTATGTGCATATCATGTTTATGACTCTTTTCGTTCCGGAGATGGGCTTTGGGTTAACAGGGTTAAATCACATAATATTTATAATTCCAAATAGACTGTTTGAAAGTAGCTAAGTAAGCAATCTTTTAAGGTGTTGCGGTGACCCTTCGCTTATTCGAAAACAAGGGTGCATAAACAATATTGGATTGGGTGCTGGGTACAGGTAAACCATAGTGCACATCCAGCGGGAAGGTTACATCAGAGTGACAATCATTTTAAACGGTCATTAGCATAGATTATTTTATTTTTTTATATTATGTAGTTTTATATTTAGATATAGTGGCATTAAGGAAAGTGGGCAAAACTGTTACGACAAATTATGACACTTTCAACTGGAAAAAAATGTGAATGTTTAATTCGAAAAACGCTGGTTATGTTTTGCTGAACGATTATTTAGCTGCAATTTTTTTAAAAAAAGCATAAGATTCAGCAAAAATGTATCCTGGATGTTTTGTATTGATAAACCTATATCACAACTACGATTTCTAACACTAACATCCTCACCGTCCTGAGAGTTCTTCATAGTATTGCTCGACTTTACGACACATGGTCCTGTCGAAATGCTGACATCATCTAATGCAATGTCACCTTGGTAACCAGAACCTCGAATAGCTTCAAAGATGATCTAAAAATAGCAAAACAATATTTTCACAATGTTAAAAATATTTTATCAGTGTCTTCTTCATTTTTATTAATTTATTTTTTTCACGGATTTAGGAATGTAAAAGAGAAATGCCACAAACCTGATGTCTTCCGGTCGGTGTAAAGTTAATTCTGGCCTCAATCCATTCATTAACATTCTGCAATCCAACGTTTCGAAATATTACGTTCTTTCCTTTTGCATCTCTGAGGTGTACATTGAGTTTCCCCATCATCGTTTTATTTACGGAGAACATGTGGTAAAAAAACGTTAGACATTTTTTCTGTGAAGTAGCAGCAAAAAACTTTGATTTTAACCTTGCGACGTCACCTTTCTTTCTTGGCAGTGATGCCTCGATATACAAATACGTCCCTATAACAATTACACAAATTCTTAACAAAAGATAAAAAATCTAAAGAAGCGTCTTAGTATACATTTTGGTAACAAATATAGTCTAATTTTTTTTAATCTTTAAGTTTGTTAAATTGAAATCTTTTAAAAAATCACTGTTATAAGGAACTCTGTAAAGACATTTTAATTTTAAATACCTAATCTTCCAGTGGTGTGATCTGTTTCAGGACCAGTAGAACCGGATGGTGATTCTCCATATCGTTGTGACCAATCAAAATCGTCAGTTTTGTCTTGCATATAATGGCACTTTCCATTCTCAAAATCGCACACGTCGTCACCTGGTTTAAATAGGTCCAATGAAATACAAGATTTTTATATTTTCCCTGCATTTAAAAAAACAGAACAACGAAATTTATAATTTCTACGACTGGACTACCTGTTGGTGTGTAGCTTTTGGGTGCTTCAGCTGTTCTTGTTGTTTTTCCTAAGGAGAAGCTTACAGTCTTAAGAGAAACACATTTTCGAATTACAAAGGTGCATTTATATTTTTACACAAAATCATTTTTCTAAAATTTCGGATAGGACAAATTAAGCTCAGCAAAATATAAACAAACACAGAAAAATGAACTGTTTACTGAAAAACCTTGATTACATTTGTTCATGGTGTATGTCTTTGTTTAATAATATAACAATGCAAATACGAGACTGGTCCTTTTATTCTTAATATTTCGGAAAAAGTGTCAAAAATAAATAAAGTAAGTCATGCTAAAATAAAGAAGTTAGCTACTATAAATCTAGTAGCTGCTATAGCTACTAGATTTACGAAGAATAAAACATTTCAAAAATTTGAAACAAAATTTAATTTTTAAAACATCCCGAAGCCGAACTCGAGCGAGAAAAAAACAACAATGTTACATTCGTAAGAGAAGTGCAAAATTGAACACATGGGCTAATATTGAAGACTGATTAATTAGTTAATACGAATGTGTAAAAAACCTTGGTGAAGTAACAATCAACCAATTATATTTTCGCATTTTTTTACGCCAACATGGTAACCTACTAATTTATTTAATAATAACTATATTTTGTGTGTTCAAAATGGCTACGCGCTGCTTTTCTCCAGGTCTCCCGCAGAGTAGATAATTTTTCCACGAGTTAACGACTAGTATAGACCATAGTATCAGCCAAGTCACACCTTAGGTCACACTTACCATTGCATTGATAAAGCGCCATGGCTTGATATTGATCTCTTTCTGTGAAACCAAGGCGCTGTCCAAGTTGGAAAACATTCGGATCTTTCGGGTCTAAGGTAATCGAGTCATTGATACCAAAGGATGTTTTTGAATATTGCATAAAACTTTTGTAATCGTATGGCGAATTTAAACTGTCTACTTTCTTGTCGCTGTACTTCTCGAAATTGTGCTTCTTCTCTACGAGAAAATGGAACAGTTAACATTACCAATGCGCTTTTTAATAATCAAGTTTCTATACAAGTGTGCTAAAACAGCACAGAAGCTCTGGGGTAAAAGTTGCAGACTATATTTTTTTTTTTTAACTAAGCATCGTCGTTGCTATAAGAGACGTATTGTTAACTAACAATAACAATAGACTTACTTTCAGGTATATTTTCCCATCTTATGGTAATATAGTTATCTCTGTCAGGACGGTTTTGCTCGTGCCCAAACCCCATAGCGTGGCCTACATAAAAAAATTATATGTTAAACAAAAAAAATGTTCCTTCTGTCCATTTTTTTTGTAAGATTCTTTATTATTTTATTTTTTAGATATTTTTACAGGATAGTGCTTACAACCGTATTACTTGCCCATTTTACCCCACATGACATGGACTGACACGTAGCTGTTGTCAAGAGCAAATGTCATTCAGAAGTTTTCAAAACCGTCACTACCTTCAACAATCTTGCTAGAAATTGAAATTGTTCTACATAATCTGAGCAAATTTTAACATTGCGTTTAAAGCAACCAAAGATGCTTAAATCATTCTTGGGGTACATACATATTCTTACCTATCTCGTGTACCACTGTTCCTTTTCCCCAACATCCCTCGCCCAAAGAAATATTTTGAGCACCACCTTGGCGTCCAACGTAACTCCAACATCTAAATATAAATAAAAACGGAGGTAAAACATTAAAAAAATAACACGGAATAACATGCAAATGTGGCTTTATCTCACGAGTATCTGTAATAATAGCCGTCTTGTGTCTGTCTGTTTAAAATATCTGCCGCATAGCTGTATTTTAAACCCCCGTCCGGGTAATTTCATAACTTCATGTTAACAAACGGACAAGATGCACAAAATACCTATGCAGGCAATATGTATGACGGGCGAAAATCTGAACCGGCGAACCCGTGGATTTTTCCACGGGCTAACGACTAGTCTGTGTAATAATGCATGTATTTTGTGTGACTGTCCGCAAGAAAAGCCGTGCTACAGACACATGGGATAGGAAATGCAATATATTTTTATCTACTTTTTTGTGAAGGGTGAATTTCAATCATGACTGGATGCAGCGGGAATAAATTAAAAGGGTATTTGGGCACCAAAAACAGTTGGAAAGAATAATCAATCATGCTGTTCAGTCCTTAACATACACACGATTCATTTGAATAATACCTACCCACTCTCCTTAAAAAATTCGATGTAATCCTCTTCTGTTGTTCTTCTTTTAAACGTCAAACAGGACCTTTCTTCCCATTCACGAAATGCCAACATGATTCCTAATGTTGCCTTGGCTTCATTTTCTAATATTTTGGAAATAAAAAGTTTATTTATTATGTATCGCAGATGGTGACATGGCTGCTACTTAACTAACTGTTGGGACCTTTATAAAATATCGGCCTTGTATAGCGTTAATAGGTCAACCAACCTACCTACATTGCGAATACCTAGTACTTTTACTTTCCTGTTTTTGCCTTTGAGAATACATTCGGGAATACTTTCTAGTTTAGTTATTTACATTCGTTTGAGCCGTGTAGCTGCAAAGGTTGTTGCAGTAGGTTTAGCTCTTATGCTTTTTTAGTAAGTTAAACTACGATAAAAAAATTTATGAAAATCTTACCTAGTTCAGGAGAATGTTGTACGGTACCACTTTATTGTTTGGGAACCACAGTAATGCTGACATTTTTCATGGCTGCTCGAGATTTCGCTGCACCAGCAAGGCTGATGTCTCCTCCTGTTTCCACTAAAATCCTTTGCTCTGGTGTAAGCATCATATCACCTCCGAACAAGCGGTTTTCTGGATCATAATTCTCTATAAAATATATAAATATATTATTATATATTTACCCCTCACAAGACCGTAGTTCGTGCACTATGAAGTCACACTTCAGTGGTGGGAGTGAATAAAAAGTAAGTCATTCCTAAACAAATCATTGTTTTATTGTTAAAGTACACTGGGTTTGTACTTTATGTTGCTAATTTTCGAGGTTGTTTATTTTGTACTTTTTCGCGGATTTTTGTGCAGATTCGCGAAAATTATGTACCCGGAAAATATTGGTGAAGAGATTATTCGCGAAAATTAAGACCCGCATTTTTTTTTAGTAATACTCAACCGTGAAATTCTAAAGTAAGTAAATACCTCATCAAATTAAACGTACAATACTACCTTCCTCTGGAAATCCATGCACTGAGACAAGAAGGATGAGCAAAGTTGCCAAAGTGTACATTCTGTTCACCATTTCAAATTGCATTGCTCCAATGGTTCACAAATCTAATACTTCCAACGAAGACATTAACATGCATGCTCGAATATTTGCTATGGTTGTTCAAATAAAGACACACACTTAACCAGTTGTGTACACATAGATATCTCTACGATTTTAAATATGCAAAGAGAGAAAAATCTATGTGTGGTATGATTTATTTTTATAACAATGGAGGATCAATAATTCTTTAAATTAAGTCATCTAAAAACACAGAAATATTTTTTTAAATTTAAACTTCCTTAAAAGAGCTTTTGTGAAAATTTTGTTTACATTTGTGAAAATGCTTTTAATACTTTGTTTAGAATAAATCAAAGCCTTACAGCTAGGTTGTTGTTTTTAAAGGACGCAAAAATATGTGAGGTTGCTTTGCATTGACATTTATTTTTAAAAGATCATCAGATAATAATAATTGCACAATAGGATACTGTATTATTTCATGATATAAGAAAAAGTCAGAAATAGCCAGAACAGCTAAATCAATATAAAAGAACCTTGTATAATCAGAAGTTATCTTCATTGTAAGTTTATTTGAACAGGAAGTGGTAGACTAACTTTTATTGATGTGAAGTATGTGGAGCTAATAGCCTACAATAGGAAAATCGTTGTATCTGAAATTTGTAAAAATAGATTTATTTATTTAATTAAAATTATCTAGAAGTATTAGTTAAATGAAGCTAATATCTTACTGTGGCGTGCATAAAAATCTTCTAGTAAAGATGCTAATAACAAAAAGGTCTGACTTATACCATCAGAAGCATGCATATGAATAGTTATAGATAATGCGTCACTCCGAACAAAAACACAAAATCATTCTATCCTCAATTTCATCTCAAGGGTATTCGAACTTAGTAACCATAAAGCAAAGAAGTCAAATCTTGAATAGTTACTATCAATGTCATTTGTTTATGTGTACAGTTACTGAGTTTTTGCTGATCAAACTATTTTCCTTGGTAACATCTATATTATAATACCCGTATACGTCTGTCCGTCACGCAAAATGGCTACCAATATTCCTTTGATCTTTCCGTGATTTTTAGAAACCAGGGGGTTGTTCAATCAATAATCTTATTATTGATTAAAATATATTCAAGAAATTACTTTATTTTCTCAAATAATTTAATTGTTTTAATTTATTAACCTCTACTTAAATAAATAAATTGGGTGATTAAAATGAATGAATTATTTTAATACGCCATTTTTAATAATACTTACCCCCGTGATCTCAATCGCCGTTTTCGCTCAGCAGCCACAGAAAACAAATGGGACAGTTTACTGACAGTTTCACTGACTTTGTTTTGACCGCTCGCACATAGTACACCAATCAAAATGCTCGATTCTTTGAAAAACCAATCCAAGATTTTCGTGGCCTGGACATGCCAACGAAGGACCATGCTGCCGAAGGCCATTTTGGTTTTAAAAATGGTCGTGGTCGCTGTTACGTTTGTAGGTCTGTTTGACCTTTTTTGTCTTCTAAAAGCGTTTTATCTTTGTAATATTTTTGTAATATGTGTGTTTCTGTTATTTATCCCAACATGTTCTCACATGTTGGGATAAATATATTGCCATGTTTTTTAGCCACGTACAAATCTTAAACGCACCATTTTTAGGATTTTTGGCTAGGAACGAAGATTTTGCTAGCTAGCTAGCCAACTGCACCCAACTACTACAGCCTTACTTATTACTATTCTGTATGGTATAACAGCTTTTTATGCTAGCCAATATTTTTTTTTATGTTAAGGCTATAGCCATTTACCTACCTCCTATCTATGGTCTAAAAGTGAAAGTATAAAAATGCAGTTTGGCTAATACAACAATATTCATAAGCAATAATTCTTATGCTAAATGCCAGTTTTAGCTAGGTAGCTACATCTTTTATTATTATCCTGAAAACCTTTTCTGCAAATAAAATGGCTGAACGATTGTTTTAGCTGGACAGGCAACGACAGACTGTCCCCTGTCCTGTGTTTTTAACTGCAGTTGCAATGAAGTTTTTTTGGAAAAGGGTATTACATCTAGCTATACGCCCGTTCAACTCTGTTTAACTGTACTAAGCGGTTAGCCCAGTGTTAACAACAGACTCTTTTGTTGTGTGCGACGCAGTTTACCTGTACTGTGACAATTTTTGAACTTTCTCGGGAATCACACCTGTACAGATGTGCAGCACTGTTTACCTGAACTAACCGCTAAGCCCTGTGTTAGCAATGGACTTTTTCTGGTGTTCTTATTTAAACAGTCTGCGAGAAAGTTTTCTTCAAAAGTGTATTATCCCTATACGCCTGTGTTACACCGTTTAACTCTATATACTAAGTGCTCAGCCCGATGTCACAATTATTTTTTTAACTTTAACAAAAACTTATTCCGCAAAACAAAATAATTTGACCCATTGTTTTTGCTATAATGGAGTAACAACAGTTTGTAAGATCTGTTTTTATTTCAGCTATTGTTGCAGGAAAGCATTTTTTTGAACAATATGTTACAGTCGCAACACTATAATGTTGTATGCATTTCACTTGATTTACGTCATGCTGTATACCTCTACTAAAGTGCTCCACCCGATTGTGTGGCACAGTTTACGGCTCTTATAACACGCTCCACAGGGTGTTCAACGCCGGGTCACACCTTGACTTGTGGCGTACCCCGGCGTTTCGACGCCGGGTTTTCCGGCTAGTTAATATAAATACCAACATCTTGTAGTAAGTAGATGTCACTTGATTCTCTTGATGAGAAACCATAATTCTAACTTTCGATTTGTAAATATAAGTTTACAGGGTCCATAATAATCCACCGGTTATGTTGGGCTTACAAGTCGATGCAAACATGGTCAAAAGGGGAATACAGTATACTCTCGCTAAGTGGGACCCCGGATAAGTACGACGCCCGCTATATAGTAAGCTTTTTCTCCGACCCTTGAATCTCCTTACCCTTTTAAGCAAACAAAACTTCGCTTAAGTGAGAACCCGGATAAGTAGGGCTCCCGCTAAGTAGTACATTTTTCCTCCATAAACTGTATAAAGACATTACAATAATAAATTCACGTTTGCAGGCACCTATACAGTTGCTCAAAATGGGACGTTAGAAAAATTGTAGCCTAAATATTTAGGTCGAAAACAAATCAAAGTATTTGTCACTAAAGAAATCAGTTGATTGCCCGTATGAAAGGTGAAGATTAGCTTTGTATTCTCTGTTTTTTCTGCGAAACTCTTTGTCTTGTTAAATCATTTTATAAAAACAATGAGGTTGCGAGTGAAAACAAAAAGACAATAAGAACAATTAAAAGGCTGAAATTTCACTGATTTTCTCTTTTTTTTACCAAAACACACAATACAACTTGCTAGATATAATTTTGGAAATGAGGTTTTAAGTACGAATGTATCTGAATATAAGAAGTGATGTTTTGATCACTCCGCATTTTTTTTACTGATTTTTGATTCTACTGAATGCACCAACCTCTTTGCGTTCTAACTTAACAGGCGTTTGTTTTTAATCAAACGATGGAGTTTAGTTGTTATATTTCGCGACTGTCCTCCATGTATAATTTGCACACACTTTTTAAAGCGTTTCTTCAATCGACTATGTTGTTTGATGAGAAGAATAAAGTTAATATTTGTATCTTTTATTTTTCTTTATAGATGATATAATAATCAAAAAGCGAAAACGAAGGAATGCATTTTGTAGCAGATTATGCAAGAAGTCAAAGAGATTATGATTCAATTAAGATACAGAGCTCGAGATTTTCAACACACGATTCAAATGGTTGCCATATTATTTGTCTTTGTTCTTATCTTGTCCTATTTTTTTAATGCATTACTGACTTATTCATTATCAGGAGTAACACCCACGCTTCCTGTTTCCGTGGAAACTTGTCACGCTTGGGAGCCGAGCCATTTGATTCGTCAAAAGCGTTAGGTTTACAATTGGCGCCATAGCTGATTTAGACGAGGAAAGGTGGAAAGTAGCTGGTGAGAATTACAAATGGAAAAGCTACTTTAAGACTGGTTATTTATCCAAATTCAAAGGGAACACATACAAAGTGAAATGGATAAGCCAAATTACTCTGACGTCACGCTTGAATGAGAAAGGGCGTGGTTTAGAACTGTCCGAACTTTGCGCCTTCAACGGAAAACTATATACGGTTGCCGATAGGACGGGGGTCGTATATCAAATAAAAAATGGAAAAGTTATACCTTGGGTTATTTTAATGGACGGTGATGGTAGCACAACGGAGGGATTCAAATGTGAATGGATGACGGTTAAAGATGGTGCGCTATTTATTGGAGGTCTGGGCAAAGAATGGACAACAAAAGAAGGAAATTTTATTAACTATCATCCGTTGTTTGTTAAAAGCATTGACCAATACGGAGACGTTGTGCATCATAACTGGACTGAGAACTACCTTAAAATTCGCGCCAAAGTTGGTGTATATTTCCCTGGTTATATGGTTTTTGAAGCAGTTATGTGGAGTGATATTAAAAAAAAGTTGGTTTTTTCTACCACGTCGAATGTCCAAGCAAAAATACGACATCGTCGTCGACGAGAACCGAGGAACGAACGTGCTGATTTCGTGCTAAGCCGATTTTACCGATCTCAAAGTAGTTTACGTCGGTGACTTAGTGCAGACTCATGGATTTTCATCTTTTAAGTTTGTTCCAGGTACGAACGATGATGTAGCTTTAGCATTAAAAACGAAAGAAGTCGAAGGAAATATTCAGTCGTATATTATCGTGTTTAACGCGAATACTGGTGACGTTCTCATGAGTGAACAGCTCGTAGCTAATGATAAATTTGAATTTATATAGTTTTGGTATTTTTTAATTGTATACATCCTTATATAGACCTTTCCCTAACCGTGACTGTCGCTGTTATAACTGAATTGTGTTTTTGTTTGTCTCAGGCTCATTCTTCTGTTTTTAATTGTTAACGCCCAAACTCTCATTTGACGGTAAACAATTAAAAGATCTCTTCATTTTTTGATGTGTTGCAGAAATCAAGGACTTTTTACTCTATAATTATTTCAGATTTTTCAATACTTTGAATTACTTTTCAATACTTTATTGGTGAAGAAAGTCGGTAAAAAGGGACTGCTTTTTTACCAACTATTCTGACAATTTTATTTTTTGTCGAATAAAGCTTTCTAACCTAATTTTTGTTTTATTTAAATGCGTTAAGAAACAAAATGCTTAAAAAGTAAACAAAGTTTTAATACACGGGACTGAAGTATAAATAGTTGCTTGAATATCAGACATTTAAATAGTTTTTATATTTTAACTTATTTTTAAGAAATTTGAGGACGGTCTATTCAGATTTGCTTTTTGTGATATTCATCAAAAAGTCTGCATTGTTGTAGCTAGCTTCTTCAAAAAGTTCTTCCATTTGATGGGATCACAGCTACTCTTATGTATGAGTGTTGTTTAGGTAGCTAGTTTGTTATAATAGCTTTTTCGTAGGTAAATCACTGTTCGGATCATATTTCGGTAAATCCGGCTGCTTTTTTGGTATTTTTTTTTATAAAATATTTATGCCGGACAATTCTCGACAGGGCACATATTAGATGACATGTCTGACAATAGACTTCTCATTTGCCAAATGTTATCATTTAGTTGTCATTGAGGTACACGTTATTTTTTTTTTTGGTGTTTTTGGAAGAAGAAGAAGAATATTTTACGTATTTTTTTGCAGCTCAACATCAAAACCTTTCTTCAGGCTTACTGATAAGTGCGGCTTTCAAAAAAAAAACATATTCAATTTTTGGAAGTACTTTAATCCGGAATTTTGTGGGCCTAAAAAAGTGTGCTGATCTGTTTTCGTCGATTAGACCCAAGTCACAATAACACATGTCAATATGAAAGTAAAATCATATGGATATCATACTTTTTCGTGATTTCTCTACATGTAAACTACTGAAAAAGTTTGTTTAAACAAGAGCTTGTTTAAACAAGTTGTTTATAAACCAACCTCTTTAAAAATTGCTTTTATGTCACACTGTTGAGTTCTGTATACATATCTATTTATTCGTGCGGTGCTTTAAATTTTCTGTTTCTATATATTAATTTAAATAATATAAACATCAGACCTGAAAGGTTGTGGTTGTCCGACAGGTTGCTCTAATAACAAGGGGTTTTCGAATTACAAAAGTGTTATTCTAAAGTAACCAAAAATTACTCAATTAAAATTTGTTTTTCGAATTAAAGTTCGAATTACATGAGTGATACTATATCCTAACGTTAACATGCATCCGTCACAACAGTGAGAATTATGTGCACGTATATACAACACAGCATGTATTTAATGTTGTAGATGGGTTTTTTAAACAGTTCATGCGAGTTAAAAGTAATATTTATTTCTTATGTAAACTTTTGTATTCATATATTTTTGAAAAATAATTTTTTTTTTCAAACTTTATTGTTTTGCATGTTTCGAGTTTTCTTTCGCGTGGTATTTTTCAGTACAGTTTGGAAAACAGTTTACCTGGTACTTGGGGAACCCATGGTTGCCTTAATAGTCCAGGAGCTCAATCACAGTCGATTTTCCATATCAAGTTGATCACTCAAAATAGGTTGGTAGTATCTTTGATAATAAAAATCACATGGTCAGCTGACCCAATTTGAGGGTGTTTCGTCCTAGTTTCAACAAACCAGCATAAAATGTCAATTTTAGGTTGATTTTACTATATTTATACTAAATTTGATATTTTTTGCACGAGCTTGACCCAGTGCAATAGTTCTTTGATATAATGACTGAAAACTTTCAGTTGTGCTGGGGGAATGCAAGAGAAACCTCGAAATACTGATACTTTCGTAAACCGAAGTAAAACTAATAATCCTTATTTTTGATGGTCTAAGGTAACTTTATTCGCAAGTGTTTTAAATTTCAACCTAAATTGGCAAGGTTGACCCCCGTCAAGGCCCGACTTTAAATACTCGGATTTTCAACAGGAGCTTTTTATATTGAGTTGGTTGATAAAGCCGTTTAAAGTTGCATTTCTACCAAAAAAAAACCCGGAATGGAATATGGAACAAAATAATACTATTCAGCTATAGATTATTTTGTTTTTAAAAAATTTTTCGTTTCTGTCTGCGAATGAAAACGATTTCAACTTTCAGTTTGGATTGAAAATTATATCTCCAGGTATATTCTGGAAATCATAATTTCCTATCAAATCCGTTTTGTGCTTGAGTTTAAGTCCAGCTTTCTTAAGCTCGGTTTCCACTAGGTGTCACATTGAAGTTAATCTTATCTGTATGTCAAACGCCTCAGATGCAGAAATATATCTTTGATCTCATCATAAACACCTATTAACCGCCTAAAAATTATCAAAAAATTGTGATATCAAAATTGACGTCCAACAGGCGTTAAAGTGGCGCGTAATAACTCACGCCACTGGTACTTTTTACGTTTACATTAGGCGCTAAAGGCGCTTAAAAATTACACTCAGCAAGATTAATGCCAGGTTAGACGTCTAGTGAAAACTGACCTTTAATACAAAAGAAAGGCTTTTTGTTGCACAAAACCCCACACCATTTTATGTTTAATTCTGTTTTTTTCACAGTTTGACTTTTGACGTAGTAAAATTGATGACCGCAGACTCGAAAATTAAAGTTATCAAAGAAAAAGATGATTTTTAACAAAAGTCCTTAAACCAACCGCGATAGAAATTTAAATTACGCAATGCTGTAGTCGTAGAAGGTGCAACCACATTCAGAAGTCAGAAGGCCCTAAACACACGATACAAAACGCAGCGATTAGTGGAAACCATACTTTTCACAAGGAAAGCGAAATCGTTTAAAGAACGCTTGAAAGATTCACCAAGGCTGAGTAATATGCTTAAACAATTCCCCTATCTGAGCCTGAATGTACTTTTCAGCGTTCTTCTTACAAAAACCAACATGCAGCTGCTCTTATACCCGACTGTCAGACTAACCGTAATGCAGAAGATGAGAATATTACTGTTACCGACAAGAGAAAAAGTATGACAAAACAAAAGGGAAAGAATACATTTTAAAAGACAAAAAAAAGTCTTTTTTGTGCGTATTTTTTAACAACTATTCACTTTTCAATTGTCCAAGCTCACAAGAGCACAACACATGTATTTATATTACTCTATGCGCATGTGCATAACCCTAAAACCCACATTGCATTACGGTTTAGACTCGAAAAGGAAACTGTGTTTCGAATTATTAAAAATCGTCGGAAAATGCACTTAGCGAAAGCTCATATTATCCGTTGCTTATGCTTCACGTTTTTGTATCCGTTCCACCATAGTTCCACGAATGTCATAACCAAAACAAAAATATTATTAATTTTACATGTTTTTGTTTCGAAAATCAATAAGTTGATCTATCTATTTATTTGTTTGTTCTGATTCATATTATGATACAGCTGCTTGCAAAGAATTTTTTTTTATATATTTCAAAGATTCAGGAATTTTCAGAAGATTAAATTTCGTGTTTTTAAATTCAACTTTCTGACAGTGAAATGGCAAACAACAACACGTCAGTCATTATTTGTGAAAATATTCGAGTTGAAATTGGAGTTGTCACATCTCTTCAAAGCATATTTGCAGCAGCACATTTTCTAACCAGTATTTTAACCGTTTTTCTTAATGCTATATATTTAACAGCAATGTACAATTTTCCATCAGATTTAATTGTATCCGATCTTCACTACATTTCGCTAGCAATTGCTGATCTTTTCACGGGAGGGATTTCCCTTCCAGGAATGGGTATTTTCTGGTTGTTGCACCTTACCTCATCAACAAATTGTCATCTATATGTTTGTATCAACTTCACAGTACATTTTCTTACTACCATTACATGCTTTACAATTGCTCTGATCACGGTGGATTTATACGTATCCATTTTACATCCGTTTATATACGAAAAGTACTTGACTAAAAAAAGGGCATGCTGGCTAAACATTGCAATTTGGGTTTGCGCGTTGGGGGGTCCCTCCATCAACGTTATTTCGTCAGGAGGTTGGCGTACTACGGAAGCCATTGGTGGAGTCGTTATCCTCGGAGTTTTAATCCTTCTACTGTTCCTGCATCTTAAAATCAACAGTGAAGTTAAAAGAATAAGAAAGAGAATACGAAATAATAATAAAGAAGACAGTGATAATTATAAAAACAAAAGAAAAGCATTACTCGTGAGCGTGTTGGTGTTGTCGTTGTTCAGCATATCGTATCTACCTATGGTTGTGTGTGCACTCTACTTGAGAATTGTGGAAACAACAAAATATTTTGTTACCTATTTTTATTTCACATCTGTTTTTATTTTACAAACCAATTCTTTGTTCGATCCTTTTATTTATTATTTTCGTTTAACAAGGATCAGATCAAAGGTTCGAAAACTTTTTAGAAGAAAGTTAATTCCTAATCTCGAAAGATTAAAAAAAAAAAAAAAAATACACAAGACAGCAAAGTATGGAACCGAATTATATTGAAAGGAAGTTGAAATGTGTAACAATGCACATTTAGGCACCAAAATTTTATTCACGAATAAACACTGTTTCAACACTGTATATGCTCTTTTCCCCTTGCACTACACGGCTGTTTCGGCGGGCAATATTTCGGAAACTCAGACTGCGCATGTCTAAACATTTTTTTGAATTAGGACTGGGGCGAGATCCGTTAAAATGTAAACATATTTTAGGCTAGCTAACCTTTATTTGGATACAGCGTTATACCCATTAAACACACTGAATCCTTAAAACTGAGATTTGATAATAGAAATTTATTCATTTATCAATAAAATTTTGAAAAATAAATTATTATGTTTCATTTGTTTATCAGCTACCACAACAAGCTTAGATTTTTTTTTTTTTTAATGAAAACAGATACCCTCTCAATCCTGTTAAATTCTTGTAAACACGAAGTTATCCTGGCAATAAATTTGGTTAAAAGAGGTAGTTGAGGCTTACGTGAAACCTATAAGACATTAATTTGAAGTGTATCAGTACTTTAGAAAAAATTATGGTCTGTGACAAAACACGTTTTTAAAAAAATTTTTTTTGTTAAATTCAACATGGCCACTATAAAATTTCACGTAGCCTTGATAGGAAAAACGTTCTACATGTTCAAAGAACTTCAGAAAATTAGTTTTTTTTGCATAAAAAAAGTTGGGGAACAAAATTTTGTCCCACACTTAGCTATTTCTTGGATACCTGTTTTAGTATGTCGACCGACCTTCACATTACCCGAGACAAACGGGTTTGTTAGCTACTGACATGTACCTCTTGTGTACAAGGAAAGTTTTTAAACCAAATTTTATTTATATATAAGTAAAAAATTATCAATTTTACAAAATCCCAAGTGAGAATGTTTTAACCTTGGCCGACATGTAAGTGATTTTGTCGCTAGCAGGGTAATGTCGTTTTGAAATAACTTTTTAAAAATAATGCTCAGCCGAAGTAAACATATGTTTTAACATTTTCCGGCAAGAAAATTCTTCCAAATATACTAAGCTTAGGCATTTTAATCCTATTGTAACGACAAATTTTATTCCCTTTATTTCAGGCTAGTATACGGGAAATAAAGCACTGTGAGTACAGAATCACAGTGCTTTTGTAAACTGGGCAGTTTTTTAGACATTTTATTTTATGGGGCATATTTATTTCTATTAAAACAAACTTTCTGAAAGCAAAAATGACCATGTTTTGTGGTTTTACTTTTGCTAAAGAAAAGAACGCATTGTGAGGCATAAACTGTTGCGAATAAAGAAATATAAAAAAACTTTCGGGCACCAACTTATGAGTTTGAAAAGATAGAAAACGGTAAATGCCTAATTAAACAACCAATCTATATTTATGCCTGTCTTCAATAAACACCCACTCCCGCAACGTTGAGGCTCTAATAAACAGACCATTTCTTTATTCAAGGTGCATTTAAAAGTGCATATATATATATATATATATATATATATATATATATATATATATATATATATATATATATATATATATATATATATATATATATATATATATATATATATATAACGTAGTGAGGTTCTTGCTGTTCCAGAGTGCTCAATGCGCAAACAGAGCGTTTATAAAGTGGGAGAACAAGCAATAAATTACAACTGTGTAACAACTCTGAGTTTCATGTTTTTAACAATCATCAGGTTACAACTATTGGTTACACTAAACACATGTTCTTATATACAGCCTCATAATACAATAGGGAATACAAATATGTAGCCTATTTTAAATTTCCTATAATAAATTTATTCCTATGACGACATCTTGAAAGTAACTCAGTGCGTTTGTTAAGGAGTCCTTTGGGTTCAGCACGGATAATGCACACTTTTTCAGAGAGACAAAGGTCGCATCTTCTCGTTCCACATCTGTAAGGGAATGCCCTTGTAGCGATGGTCCATGTCAGGTCAAAAGGAGTAGAAGTGTCCTTTAAATGCCATATAAACTTTGACAACTCGGTTTCATTCTGGTATTTCTTGTGTTTGAAGGATTTTACATGGTTCCTATAACGCGTTTTAAACTCGCCCTCACTGGCACCAAAATAGACAGATGTGCTCGTGTTCGTTTTTACTTCGGCTTTATATACAATACATTGTGTAAGGCACTTGCCGTTAAGCGGGCACGTCGGCTTTGATCGACAGTTGCATAAGCGATGTTCTTGTTCAACTTTACTGTTCAGCAGTGTCGAGTTGTGTTGCGTAATGATGTTCTGCATGTTGGGAGTGCATGAATAACTGAGTTTTAAGGTGTTGGTGTTAAAAATCTTGTGAAGTTGGTGTTTTTTTGGAAAATGTCTCTGTACAAGGTGTAAAAATTTCTTGCCCACATTTGTGCTTACGTCCATGTTATACGGAGGGTTGTACCATATAATTTTTCTGCCACGGTTTCTGTTCGTCCTGGGGTTATTTCGAGCGCTGTATTCAAGCTTTGCGTCAAAGCCACTGTTTTTTAATGCTGTTTGGTAAATTGGTTTCGCTTTTTCGTATTCACCTTTATCGCAAGAAAGATCTATTAGCCGTTGGTTAATCATCACAGGGAGCTCTGACAGAATGTTGGTAGGATGGTTAGAATGCTTGTTGACGTAAAGCGGTGGGTTGTTAGGTTTTCTGTATGGGAAGTATTTGCCTGTGGATAGGTCGAACGAAACATCGAGGAAATCCGTCGCTGTTAAGTTTGTCTCGGTTGTAATAGACAGGTTCTCTTGCTTAAAAGCGTCAATAACATCTTTTCGGATTTTATCCATTTTTGTGCCAGTAGCGTTTTTAATTACGGCCAGTCCATCATCCCGATATAAACCTATGCTGCTGATGTTGATGATTTCAGTGAGTTTGTTTAGAAGGTAAATTCCTACTAGTTCGCAGATCTCGGCGCCGTCGAAGCTACCCATTGTTACGTCGAATGTGGGATTATCACCTTTTTTAACCCACGTGGTTTTGTTGTTTTCGAACAGTAAGGATTTTCTTGCGAGTTTGATGGCGTTTAGCTCTTTTGATGAGGTATCAGCAACAGGTCGAGCAAATAATATTGCCTTCTCTAGCAATGTATCAGATATCGAGGGATAAAACTCCACGATGTCAAATTTTATGAAGCGGCATGTCTTTTTGTTTTCGATGCTCTTGAACCATTCAATTGCCGAAGATGTATTGCGCCATTGGTTAAAATTGTATCGTTCCAACAACTTTTTGTTGATTTTCTCCAAGATGTGTTTCGATACAATACCAATTTCATTTTTTGCAGGGTAAAATCCTGTAGGATGTAAAATCCTTCAAACACAAGAAATACCAGAATGAAACCGAGTTGTCAAAGTTTATATGGCATTTAAAGGACACTTCTACTCCTTTTGACCTGACATGGACCATCGCTACAAGGGCATTCCCTTACAGATGTGGAACGAGAAGATGCGACCTTTGTCTCTCTGAAAAAGTGTGCATTATCCGTGCTGAACCCAAAGGACTCCTTAACAAACGCACTGAGTTACTTTCAAGATGTCGTCATAGGAATAAATTTATTATAGGAAATTTAAAATAGGCTACATATTTGTATTCCCTATTGTATTATGAGGCTGTATATAAGAACATGTGTTTAGTGTAACCAATAGTTGTAACCTGATGATTGTTAAAAACATGAAACTCAGAGTTGTTACACAGTTGTAATTTGTTGCTTGTTCTCCCACTTTATATATATATATATATATATATATATATATATATATATATATATATATATATATATATATATATATATATTATATATATATATAT
Organism: Hydractinia echinata; assembly: GCA_030067915.1. NCBI lineage: Eukaryota > Metazoa > Cnidaria > Hydrozoa > Anthoathecata > Hydractiniidae > Hydractinia > Hydractinia echinata. Next base: position 1,759,538 of record JASGCC010000065.1, read on the forward strand.
ATATATATATATATATATATATATATATATATATAATCCTAGATTGACCTTATGGCGACATACCCAAAAATATTACCTTAGGGTGACACCTAAAAATAACTAGTTTTTTGGAAAAATTATCTATTGACGACAAAGATCTGCTGCTATGCTTCTTTTGTACAGGTATTAACATACCATCGTAAAAACCTCCTAAAAATTATAAAAGATATATAATTCTTGGTCGCCTTACCGTTTTTCTGTCGCCTTAGCGAAAATAGTATCATTGGATCGACCTTATGGCGACAATATATGTCGCCCTAAAGTTGTTTTTGTGACATCTTCCAAAAATTACAAAAAGCTGACTGGACGTCGAAATACAGTCAAATATGCCTACAGCAGACGCACCTGGTAACAGCGCCACCCACGATGGCTCTAAAGGCTTTTGTAAAATATGAAGAGCGAGTGGGAAATGTCTTATGCGAGATGATGGATATTAGCTCCGTGCGCAAAAATTTAGCTTAAAGGCTTGTTTCCATTCGACTGCATTTTCTGCTATAGCGCAAAATTATTTATTATTATTGACGCATGCGCATTTTGAAAAAATTACTGCTTGTTAAGAGATTTTTTGTGCTCGAGAGCAGCTCTTGAGCTCAGCGCGAAAGTTGAATTCATTCTACTTTTGGCGACGTTGTTTTCTCTCTAACACAAATAGCCAATAATATTTGAGTATTTTACACTATTTCGTAATTTGCCAGTCGTCAGCAAAGTTTAAAAAACATAAACAATAATAAATCTAAAAAAATGGCGGACGACGAAGAAACATGTGTTTCTCCAGACGAAAATGAACTTGAAATGAATATGCTCTATCATAAAATTTTGCAGCAACAACCAAAGAAGTCTAACGAAGAAACTACTGTTGATGTTGCGGCAATAAGACCCCAAGAGGATTATAATATTGAAAGTTTTATCCTGAATATAGAATCATATCCATGTTCATGGAATACTACCACTAGGTTCTATCATGACCAGAACATGCGTATTACTGATTGGGAACAGTTGTCCAAACGGTTTGGAAAACCAAATCGGTTTGCTGTCTCTTTATTTTTAGCTAACCAGCTCTAACTATAAAGCAAATTTGCACCCCACTCTGTTAAAAAAAACTTGCGCAGACTCATATTTTACGAACGAACAAGCATCGGGAATCGTACTAAATTGGCGGGCAACTTGCAAATACTAATGAAAAAATTCAATACTACAAGTGCTAAAGTAAACACTGTATAAATGTGAAAATATTTGAAAGATAAAACAAAATAAATTTCTAAATATATTTATGAAGCCCATCTCAAAAGGTTTTTAAAATATGTCCCTTTCATCACTGTTGCTTATTTCATTTAAAAGGCTAGCCTAGTTAACTAAGCTTTCTTCCTCGAGTTGATAAAATGAGTTTCTCTCAAACTAAAGCTTAGACGCAAACGAATGACTCAGCGGAAACCCCGAGTTTAAATTGGACAATGTGACTAATCGCTTCGGAGGCCATTTTAATTTATCTGTGAGTTGTTTACCAGGCTTGGCCACATCTTACTGTGGTAAAAACTTTATAGTTTACTAATGTTTGTTAGGGTGAGTGAAACCACTCGCTGGAATATTCGGATGAAAAGGGCTTTCCCCGACATGGACCACGTGAGCAAAAAACAATAGAATTAGCCAATCAAAAAGCGCGGCCAGATTTTGGCCGCAGAAAAATCGTTTGAGACCCAGCGTAATTTTTCCCACCTTAACTACTCCGATTTCCCGGTGGTAAGAAAAATTACGCTGGGTCTCCTGGCTATTAAAAGGCGGGAATACTAAAAAATAATGAAATAAACATCTGTGAAATAAACAACAAATTAAGTTGTACTTTTTATTCACAACACAATAAATTTAACTACAAATATTTCTGAACCAAAATCAAACTACAAGTTCCTCGAAATAGCAACAAATTTCTCAAAATTACAACAATTTCCCTGTGTTTTTAGTGTTTTCTTAGGAAAATAAATCAGTAAAAGTTCAGTCTTTTCTTATAAGTTTTTATAAAATTGTTCTTATAAAAAATAAGTTTAGATTTCCCTAAATATCATTCTAAAGGCCTTGAAAAAGTATTCGTGATCGAACAGCAAAAGGTCTTTTATCAAAATTGCATACAACCCGTTCGAACGTCTCTCTTAAAAAAGTTTTCTTATCCACCTTTTCTTCCTCTTGGAACATTAGAGATACCTTATCGTACAAAATTTTCGTCACCTCCAGAAATTTTTGTCACTTTTGTCCGACAAAACATTTTGTCCGATAAGGTAGTTTTAGTTTATAATCTTTTGTTAACAGCAGCAGCCACTTTTTTTTAAATTTCGCGCGTGAAAAAATTGAAGCAAGATGGAAATTAATATCTGTTTGAGCTTTTTGCGCTAGAGCAGAAAATGCAGTCGAATGGAAACGAGCCTTCGTCAGGTTCTTTCCATAAATTTTATTATCAGTGCACGCACGCCAAATTACTGATTATAATATTTTAAAAAAAAAACGATGGTGTAGATGGGGCCTAATAGGGTCATGTAAATGATAGACTCATAAAAGGAATCAGGTCTTGGCAGCAACGAATAATTGACTGGGGATAAGTAGAATCTGATTTCAGCGAAGGGCAAACTCTGTTAATTTAAATGAAACAGTAACGAATGATGTCAGCTATCGCAGAAACAATCGTGTCTAAAGGACCTGTATTAGACATTTCTTTCACAAAATCTCTGTTTTGTTGACATTCGTTCCTTGATTAATACAAGTAAGAAATTCGGAAAAGGCATTATCACATCACTTTGGAGGCCATTATGATTAAGTAACAGGTGTAGTTAAAAGAACAAATCATCAATGTATTTATACATATCGGGAATGAAGGACCAAAATCAGTTTCTTGAAATTCTGCGGAATAAAATCTGCAATCTTCTCAAATTAAATCAATCTTGCTTGCATTTCATTTTCTCGCATCCACACACAAATAAACAGAACGCGCTCGCATAAGATATTTCCAACTTGCAGTCAATATTTTTCTCGCGCGCACCAAATGTTTCTTTCGCTCTTCGTATTTTCCAACGAGCCTTCAGGGCTATCGTAGCTATTTTTCTAAGAGCTAGTGAGGGCAAGTAATCTTTACATAGCCAACACTACTGATAGCGGACACATTTTCTCAGGATGTCTTAGCAATTTAGTGAATAGTTTTATTTCACTGAGAGATGAGATAAAAGCAGCAACAAAATTACCATAGTTCTAATCTTACTCGAGAAGCATTGAACAAACGAAATACCAGCAGTAACATCCCTAACTTTTTGTAACCTGCTGCTATGGAGTCTCAAAGTGAGGTAGACGAGATTGGTCATATTGAGCTTTTTTTATCTAGCCTGCGTTGAGTAACGTTTGATTAACCGACCAACCTCGATCCCAGGGCCTGTAGCGTTTTTTGATATGAGGATGAAACGCGTGCGAGGCCCTGGTACAACAGACTGAAATTCGCCCAAAATTAAGCATGCAGAGAAAAGTAATGTATGCGTGACGTTTTCGATTAAAGATGGAGTTTTAGTGGCAGGAGTTTGTAAAATTGTAAAAGTCTTTTACTGCATTTTTTATAGCTGAATAGCTACCTATAGCTACACCGTAAAATTCCAGAATAAATACAACCCTTGGTAGCTTTCTAGTCATCTTGTGGTGTATGATACATGTAGTAAAAACTACAGCACTTGTAAATATTAAAGAATAATTTACACCAGCTGCAAAATGTTGGGAGAAAATTCAGAGATCTTTTAGAGAGCCGAAATTTTCCTGACCTTAACACGTCAAATGCTTAGAGTCAATAGTACGAGGACAGGATGTCATTGGAGTGTCATCAAAAGGATATGAAAAAAACTTTAATTTTTCAACTGTTAGCTAGCTAGCTACCAGATGTCATCAGAAAAAATATGAAAATTTTTCAATACACGACTTCACAGTTTCAGTTAACTATTGTTTAAATAAATCTCTCTTTTGTTACAACTCTCTTATTGAGAATTAAAAAAGGAAGTAAACCGTTATAAATTAAGAAGACCATGAAGAAAAGTGAAATAATTTTTTTGTGAAATATTTTGAAAAGAAAAGTTACAATTCCTTTACATATATATATGTTTTAAGTATAGGGTTACTGGCAATAACATACTAAATTTTCATACTGTGAGACTAATTATTTCTCGAAGAAGTAGAAATTACTTGCTACATTTTAATGATTTAAATTTTGAGGAGAATGCTGCACAGATGTTGTTTGAGATTTCTGTCTTAACGATAAAATAGAAGATGTTTTGCCATCATTTGTATTTGATGAACATTGTGACTTCATATTTTGCCTTCCAAAGGCAATTTTGATCAAAAGAGAAAGAAATTTAATGAAAATAGAAATTTATCAGAAAATGTCAAAGCTTGTGTTATTGATGAAGCTTACTGCGTTGACACCTGTTTTGTACTTTATATATATATAGCTATATGACCAATACTTATACTTAAGAATCTCTGTGTATAACAACTGGATAACAAAAAATGTGATATATAAAATAGATATAGCTAGCTAGCTCAAAGCTACACACTTGTCACACAGCTGCTACCGGAACAGGGAAAACAGTGACTAGAATGAAACATATTATACCCGGATTAAGAACCTTAACAATAATATCTGTCGATCCAAATAGAAAAAATGTATATATACCTCTGCAGAAAAAAGAGAAAAGTTGGCAAGGAAGGAATATTGCGGATTGGGGTTTTGTGGATATATTTACAACTTATAATAAATGTTTTAAACAAACAAGTACATCAATTGTGTAATTGTGCAATTTCATCCACCTCAAACAAAGATCATGTAAAACCAAATTCTTCTTGAAGTTGCAAAAAAAGATCTGAAGGTTTACGTTATTATAGCAACCTCTGCTTTTGGTATGGGAGTTTATGCACCATATATCAAACAAATCTACCATATAAGTCCAACAAGTACCATTGAAGACTATATATATACATATGCAACAAATTTGGACAGGCTGGTCGATGAGGGCAAGAAGAATTGGCAAGATTATATTATACTGGACATAATATCAGCACTAGGTGTTTGAAACAAAATAACATTAATGAGCTTTAGATGATGATATAACGCTCTTCACACTGCAATTTTTCTAAAAGCTTATTTGTGCAATCTGGCAGAAAATCTTGAATGTCTTTCACATTTACGACAGTATTAGTTTGCATAATTACGATACCCACAATATCTTTTATTTTTCTTAAAGTTGTTTCAAAGTCCAATACTTCCGAAAATTTGACTAAAACCGTTTTAAGTTTGTTTCAGCACACAGCCTGCATACTTCAGCACACCCACCATAAACTTTGTGTTGTGATATTTTCTTTCTTATTGCCTAAAAACAATAATATATTAGTTGTGACGTTTTGTATATATTTCTTTTTATTTATAGCTAGCTATACTTTATTTCCTAAATTATTTTCATTTATTTTTCAATACTTTAGCTAGTATATTTGTCCCCAAAGTTTGTTAAAAGATATCAATTGACACGTGTGGCTTTTTAAGAAAGATTAGTTGTCATTGTTGTAATTGTTTGTGCATCTTCAAGCCAACAGCAGCCAGTTACTCAGCATCCATACTACAGTTGCATCTGTATGAAGTTTTTATTTACTAAAATTAAATTTTCCTTTTTTAAAAATATAAGTATTGTGTCTCAACAAAAGGTGAGAGTAACTGTTACTTTCGTTCGCAGGACAGGATGTTCATCACACCATTCCATTTGAGTTTTGTCAGCTGCCTTTTCCACCATCAGTGAGAAAACAAAATTAATGTTTTTGATTTTAATTTGTTATTTAATTTAATTTTGATTTGTTTTAAAATTTTGAACAGCTTCGATAAATTTGTAAACGATGCAAGGAAAGTCAAAAATAACGTGAATATAAATATTTTCTTCATAAACAAGTAACCATAAAAATCTTCGTAATGCTCATCGCTCGCCATATTTGTTGTTAATAAAAAAAATGCTGTGCTTGCAAAAAAAACTTCTGAATTAATTATCTTTTTAACATAATTTAAAAAAGCCGTACACGCAATCTCATTGGTTGAATGAGTCTGTTGTACCAGGGCCTCGTACGCGTTTCATCCTCATATCAAAAAACGCTACGGGCCCTGGGATCGAGGTTGATTAACCGACGTCCAAATTCAGTTTACGTTAATTGCCGTGGGTCAATTGTCCAGGAAACAAGGTTCGCTATTTAAAATTTCTACCCTGCAAGTACAGAATCGCAATTTGTGTGCTTTGTCCAAGCTGTAAGATGACGTGCTTGTCCAAGCTGTGAAGATAGTGTGCAGTTTGTTCGCTTACACATTTAGGTAGGATATATACAACGTTAATCTGTGTGCGCACAAGTGTATTTCATTTTTAACATTTAATTACAACGTTTTAGTGTAACTTAGAAATGCGACAAAGCCTACACATACCTAAGGTCAAGCTTAACGGCTTAAGGTATAATTTCTGAAATCAGAGAAGATAAAAAAGGTAAAAATTACAACAAAGTACCGTTAAAGAGGATGTGCTGTCAAAAATTACATTTTCATAAGCAATGGTCATAAAAGAAAAGAAGACAATTGCCATAATTCTTTTAAAGTGAAACCTTTCTTTTTCTGAAATAATCTGTGTTAACCACATGTTAAGATACCTTTGTATACTGACCCCTTTACATTTTTACGAATGCTGGGCTCAGTTTCATTTATGACATTATACAGTTCAAAAGGCAAAGTTTAGTGTTGGGGATTAAGTGTAATCACATGAAGAAGTGTTTTTTCTATACATTTTTATTATTTTAATATGCTAAACTAAGGAAAAAATAAGGAGAAAGAGATAAAAAAGCTGACAACAAAAGACGAAGATAATAATGTAAGAAAATTCGGGTATATAGTATATATTTAGACTCCCAGTGGAAAAAAAACGCTTCAATAAAAAAAGTCAGGCTTAAAGTTCGCATTTGCAAATTATTTCCCTAACTACAGCCCCTTTAATTTACATGGCCCATGCTGCCATCTTTAATTTGAGCAAACAGAAATAGGTTAGACTCAAGCTGTGGTGATAAATCTAAAAAAATCTGCAAACTTTCTCCCCTCCAAAATGGTCAGAATGTTTGCACCTGCTGGTTGAAAGTTCACTTTTTTCTGAGCAAGGTCTTTTTATTCTCTTACTTTTCTTTTAGGTTATGTTATCCAACAAGCAAATAGATGACATTCGTAGAAAATGGTGGATGGGAATGGAAAACAAAGAAAACATACGCCTCATTCTTCAACCTTGTACTTATATTAAATTTAAATGGAAATATTTTTGACATCGCATGCTACAATTTGTTTTTAATTTCTCTCCGGTTTTACTTTGAACAAGTCCATTATGATGTTATACAGTGGGAAAACATCAATATCTCTTGCCCGGTGTTCTGGTACCTCCTCCAGAACAGTTCCTGATCCATTATGCAGTTTAAGACAGTCAATTTTCAATGATGAACATTGTCTCTCAGTGGCATCAGTAACCCAATGTACAGCATTTGTCTTCTTCCTTTACCATAAATGACAGCATACCATTGTTGGACCTCGTCACTTTCCTTTTTTTTAAAGGCTTCCTCACAATTTTAATAGCCTTTCCTCACATGAATCTTCGTCAGTTTCTTCTTCCATTAGAAAGAGAATAAATCGATAGCATATACAATTGTTTGATACATTTTTAATCTCTTTGTGATGTTATATCATCGTACGTTTTTTCTGTCTTTAAAATATATTTGTAACTATTACCACTAACTTCGTTCGACAACAACAGTTTGTTTTTTACATTTTAGATTCGAATTACATTCATATTCGAATGCGATAGTTCTTTTAAAACAGGTAATACAAAGAATCTCTGTATCGATTTAGAATGCATTGATGGAGGAGAAATTTTCCAGCACTTAAAAAGTACGGTGCTTTGGCAGAAAGCAAGTGCAAGGCTTCGTTCATGGAGTTTTTACAAGCGGTATATTTTCTTCATAACAACAACATTGTGCATCGAGACAAAGCCAGAAAACGTGTTGTTAACATTTAAGGATATCGAAACAGCACATGTCAATTAATGTGAAAAGTTTATCATTTCTTGAACATGATAGTTTAGTAGGCAACATTTCCGGACATCCTTCCATCCTCGAGCAAAGTAAAATAATGTTGAGCACGTATTTATATAATTGCAGAGGATCGAAATTTATAAGAATTAACCAATCAGGAAAGAGCTGACAAGTACATTTAATTACGGCAATTAATATTTTCCGGATCTAGATGGAGATAACTACTTCTTCTGTAGGGCTGGTAACCATATCTCAGGAAGTTAATGTCTTTCACAACGAAATAACACCTAACGATCTTCGACTTAACTGCAGAGTAATGAAAGAAATAAGAAAATCTTACAGCGTGCAGGACGCCAGTTGTTGCAAGAAAGAATCCACCTAAATCACGTAACGCCTTACATCACCAAATACTTGAACTTGACAACACCATCAAATCAAGACTCTCCGTCGACCAATATAAGCAGGTTAAGAAGACACCTTAAGAAGTTCAAAAAATCAATGAGAGATGCAATGATGATACGCATGCGGGTGTAGACAAATGACAGTAACTCTGTCCAACAGACAACTAACGACAGAAGAAACAAACCGTCTATTAAAAGGAATGTGAGAACAACGGTTATCATGAATATCTAACTACATCAACAACGGGCCTTACAAACTTCTCAAGAAAGATCCTACAGAAGTCATCAAACGGAAAAGGGGGCACATCTTAATGGAGTTAAAGAGGAATACATCGACAATAAACAGTATTACCGACTGAAATCTTGTGACGGACCACCACCGCGAAAAACGTTTATACAGCCTATCAAAATTTGCTGCTTCCAGCCTCAGCAAATTTACAGCAAGTGACCATAGCAAAAACTCCTAAAATTCTCGGAATACATAAAAAAAATAAAGGTAGCAGACAACGAATGCATGGTATCATTTGATGTCACATCACTCTACACAAATGTTCCCATAAAAGGCACCTGGAATATCATTAAAGACCTTATCGAAAACGATACTGCATTCGGTAAAAAGACAAAGATTCCAGTACAGGATTTTCTGCGTTTGGCTGAATAATAAGAACTTCTACACTCAAAGAGACAGAGTTGCCATGGGAGGCCCTGCATCATCAGTAGTTGTAGAAATATACATGCAAGCACAAGAGATTCACTGTCAAGCTTGAACAAGATGGAAGTATGACTTTCCTGGACAGTTTGGTCAAACGCAAGAATGGTTCCATGTCAATTCCAGTGTATCGTAAACCAACACACACTGACAAGTATCTTAACTTCGAATCAAACCATCAGAAATCTTGCAAAGAAAGTGTCATACTGAATCGTGCCAATAGTGCAGTCAGTGACAAAAAGGAGAGGAAAGAAAAAATTCGACATGTAAAGAACACATTAACACATCAGGTACCAGCGAGATTCTTCGTCGAGTTTTAGGGCAACACAATATCAAATGCGTTCTTAACTCTAAAGCAACCCTACGAAGCACTTTGTCTAAACCAAAAGACAAAATAAACCTGGAAGAACAAAGCAATGTTGTTTACGAAATCCCGTGTAAAGATTGTGATGTAGTGTATATATGCCAAACAAAAAGAAAGTTAAGCAACGAGTTTAAGAACATTTGCGCGCAGTGAGAAACGGAGATGTAAAGAAAATCAAACTTGCGGACCACGGCTGGAGCATAAGTTATCAGTTTAATTGAGATGAGAAGAAAATCATTCACAGAGAATCCAGAACAACAGCTAGGAACATAAAAGAAACCATCAACAGTGTATAACGTAACACAAAACACATAAACAGTATCCTACATCAACTTCCTGAAATTTGGTTACAAGCCCTACAGAAGAAGTAGTTATCTCCATCTAGGTCCGAAAAATGTTAATTACTGTAACTAACTTTAATTATCAGCTTGTTCCTGATTGGTTAATTTTTATGAATTTTGATCCTCTGCAATTATATAAATACGTGCTCAACATCATTTTACTTTGCCCGATGATTGGAGAAGGATCTCCTGAAACGTCGCCTACTAAACTATCATGTTCAAGAAATGATCAACTTTGCACAGTAATATGAATACTGAACAGACAAACCAAAATAATATCTTCAATAAGCACATGTCAAATTAACAGACATCGGTCACAGTACTAGGATCACTTTCGAACAGTCCGTATACTTCTGTTTTAAAGGGCCAAAACAAGCAACATCAAGTGGTCATAACTTTTCAGTTACATGCGGTGGAAACTTCACTAACGTTATATCCTCTTCGATGGCTTTTTCTACCACTGGCAGAGAAACATGAGATGTCCATCGAATATTAACAGCAGTGGCCGTTCCTTAATCTCACTAGCAAATTTCGTAAACCACTCATTGAATATCTCTGTTGTTACCCAGCCATTGGTACACATGCCATACCAGATGTTTGGTAAGGCTCAATCTCCTCTCCTCTCCTTACTGTCCTGCATGATGCATCCCTCTAACTTTTATGAAGTGCATTTGCAATATCATCCTCTGTCCAGGTCTTTTTCGTTAACCTCACATACTTCTTACGCATGACGACTAAGTCTAAAAAAAAATTCAGGCCTATCAATAAAGGGGGCCATTGCTCTTGCAAAGGCTCACCCGATTCTGGGAAATGAGAAACTAGCTGAGCCAATAATTGCTCCTCCAATTCCACAAAAAGTTTTTCTGGCTGAGTAATATCAATTCACCTCACATGGAAATCAATGTTATCTTATTATTTGCAGAAAAATAATACAAGATTTTGTAATAAAATATTCGTTTATAAACTTATTTTATTCATTCAGATTGCTTGCCCAGTCTAAATTATTGTAACCTTTGGGAGAGCGATTTATTGCTCAGGTGTTATTTTCTTATTGATAGACTTGAAAATTCCTTACACAATGTATATATATTCAAAAAGCATTTGCAGATGCAGAATGCTAAATTTCACTCCCCACTTTACCGAATAGAGCAACTGATAAAAAAACAAAGTTTCGCTTCTTTGGTGCCACAATAGATAAATAACAAAATCGACACCAAATGTTTGATTTTATTTTAACTAAAGAGAAAGATCCACAATCATTAGCACAAATAAACGAAGTTCATCCACGCTGTCTTCTTCAGAATGTACAACATTCTTTTTGTTTGAAATGTAAAATATGCGTTCTATTCCCAGTTGTAAAAAATTCCTACAATACATAATGACTTGCTTTCCAGTCTATAGTGTGATTACATAACCATGAATAAAAAAATAGAGCATGCGAACTTTTTTCCTGACACCCTAAAAATAGTTGGTGAGAAAGTTCGCACCAAATTAGTAAAACACTAGTGGCACTTTCTTCAGAAAATTACTATCAGACTAAAGTCTATTGATTGAAGCAACAAATGAGATTGACACAAGAAAAAGATGGCGCAGCCACTCTGTGGTCGATCAGAAAGTTGCTACAGACAGGTAAGAACTTTTTATGGCTGTAAATATGATCTATACCTTTTAAAATGCTGAATATATTTTGACTGTGGACGTTATGTTACGTATTTTTTATTTTGCTTCTTTTCCATGTTAGCATTTGATTTCCCAGCACTGAATGTTTTTCTGACATCGAAAGAAGTCTGTTAAGAACATGTGCTTTCGTAAACGGGGTAATAAAAATCTATTATTTTGAATGAAAGTTTTAGGCTAAACTAATGGGTTCTCCACAAAATACTGCAGGCAGACAGTGCAGTGGTTAGTACTGGATTACTAAGACAAACAATACAAAAGTTTCAGATTCGGTTACACCTTGTGTTCCTAAAAGGAAAGTTTTTCTTTTGGTTTTTGGCAGTAGCAAATGATACAGAAAAAAATATGTGCGAAGGAGAGTTGAATGATTTTAAGATGATACTCATGCTACGCAAAATTTTGTGTCAATTCTTGTGCTCGTAGGCATGTTTTTATCAATGCAAAGTGCAATATTCAATGGAAATATATAGAGTTATGGTTTTAAACACACAAAAAAAAAGCTAGAGAAAAGTAGGTTCTTCTAGAAAACTGTGTAGCCTGTGTTGTGAATCTTTCACGCGATGCAATGTTTTGAACTGTGAAATTTCATACATGAGTTGGAAAGTAGTTTTTTTTCTGACACATTTTTTTTAAAAACGAAGCATTTTCAAAAAGTTTGTGTCAACCTTTCAGAACTACAAGTTTAATAAAGAAAATTTTTTTCTATTTTTATAAGTATCAAATACATGGAAATATAAAATACAATTATTTTTTTTGACCAAATTTATTGTGTATGGGTATAACCTTTTTATTTTTTTCAAATAGAATTGTTTCATATACATACATACAAAATCACTAATGAAATAGACTTCACATTTATATTTGAAATTGCTTCAAAATCCCCTTACAATATGAGTACATAAACGTGTATATACATAAAAAGGAAGAAATATCACACAGACAATTACCAAGGTGTGCAATCAATCAAGATAGATTTGCTGTAGGGGTCTAAATTGACATAGTCGTCTAGATTAGGTTGGAAAATCATTATTATACTGCCCAACCCATGCTAGCAGCCTTCTGAATTAGGAATAAAGCATGGCGATAAAAATCCAGCATATTTATAATTTATGACAGCATTCCGCGGCAAAAAAATGCCGTCGTAAATCATATTCACAACCACAATTGTCAAAGTTACTTTAGCCATTGTGGACCATATTTTCTATAATAACTAACTTCAAAATAGTATTATATGCTAAAAGAACAAAGTAGTATAAAGTAACGAGATAACGTGGAAAAGAAATAAAAACCAAAATTACTTGCAAGCATAAGAACACAACAGAGTTTGCGCAAAATAGCTTGCTAAAATTGATCTTGCGACCTATTGTAATTTAAACTATCGATCGCGTGGGGTCATTGTTTATTAGTTACACAACATACTTATCTACTTGTGCCTTTATAAAAGAGGCAGAGGCAACACCATTAGAGTTTGATGAATGATAATTTTGGTATATTATATATTATATTGTATACGTATTTAGCCTCATTTAATTACTTATATTTGATTGAACATTGGTACAGTATTAATAATTAACTAGTCGATAAGGCCCGTGGAAAAATCCACTACGGCAGAAGGACAATGGAAAAATAGATTGTTGTAGTTTTTTTAATGACGTCAGCAATCCATCCACAAATAAAAAATTAGAACATTGTTTTCACGTTGCCTCTATTGTGTAGAGCTTAAACTGCTGATCAAGAAAATGTATATGATCAAGTGCTTTTGATGAGCGGTTAATGAGATATAAGGGTTTAAAACGGGAGAACTCAAAATAAAACTATGTCAAACCAACCGACACTCGAACGCTGTTACATTACAATTCTTACCATCCATACAACACTAAACGGAGTATAGTCTACTCCCAAGCACTGCGCTATCGTATGATAACAAAAGACAACCAACTACTTTGTAGGGAATTAAATCAACTGAAAGGCAACCTACTTCTACGTGGATACAAATTCAATATGGTCAACCAAATTTTTCAGATAGTATCAAGGATGAACCAGGAGGATGTTCTTGATAACAAGATACGCAAACAAATTACCAACAGTGTCCACGTGAATAATAATAAAAGTAAAAGTGAACAAGATAGTAACGCAGAAACAATTAACACCGTCTGCAATAACGACGTTTTGCCCTTTGTGGTACCTTACCACAAGGGTTTACTGCCCCTTAAAAATATTCTGAACAAACATTGGTCAATTATTACAAACGACCGGGAACTACATAAAATATTTCCAACAAAACCTTTTATTTCATTCAAAAAAACACAAAAACATTCAAGACCACCTAATCCGGACAAAAATGAAAAAGGGCGACAAGAGAACTCTGACGGCTGAAATTTTTTTGTAATTTTAGCTTAATTTATTTAATCAAAAATATACGTATTGATAATATACACTGTGTTTTTTCAAAACGTTCTTGCAAATATTTTTCATATCCTCACACGGAAGAAACCAATTTAAACCCCATTCCAATGTCTTACTACCTTTAATATTTAAAGGTGGATCGAAGAGACTGGTAACTAGTTTTCAACAAATCGTAAAATGATTACCATTTAATTATGTGTAACACAACTGGCTACCTACTTTCACACTGCGATTTACTATCAAGCTACATAACAACGAACTTGTCTCTCTTTCTTTAAGAAAGTTGTTCTATTACTGGAAACTAACTTGTTCCGCCATTTTACAAAGACGAGTAACGGACAAAGGTACCGTTAATTCCGAAACAGAAAATACAACAACGTTGACATCGGCTACCATATACCCACTAACTGCTTCAAAAGAAGGTTTTTAAATTTATTCAATTCTCTCAAAAAGAAGAGATCTTCGTATCAGCATAGCAACTCACTGTACTCATAATATAAGATCATATTTCATATTTCGTTGATTCGAACAAAATTAAATAATGGTCTGTTAACACGGCAACGCAACAGCATATAGAGGCACGTAATTGTATGCCTAAGTCAACTTCGACACTTGACACCTCACCTACTTCTCAAACCGATTAAAATTCACATTACCATAGCAACAATATGCACTTGCATTGTACCTAAAAATCTCAGACTATAACACACCGCAGAACGGTCTGTTGGTACTGCTCTTTAACAAAATGTAACGCATGTGTACCTTTAACCTTGTGCAACTCTCAAATTAGGCGTAACTTGCAATTTATTTATAAAAGAAACCTAAGTACAAAGTTGCAACAAACCTTCTAAATTGATTATAACCTATATCGCTATGGCAACAGCTATAATCCACATTGCGCTTTTTTGAAAAATACGAACAACAGTCGATAACGGCCCGTTTAAATATAAATATATATAAAGCAGCACATGACTTCTAACCGACCTTTATTCACTCGAGTAGCTCGTATCACATCATGAAACAGTCACGTATCACATCATGAAACAAAACGATCCTTTGGGTCGTGCTCCGACGGGGCCGAAAACTCCGATGACGGTAGAAATCAACTGACATTATTCTCATTATTCAGTTAGTTAGTTTTAAATAATCAATGAACCAAAGAGCCTACTGTAACACTATGTTCGCTCGTAAAGAACAATTGGTTTTTAAAAATATGCTAGAGAACTAGAAATTGTGTTGCAACCGAATTACAATTCAACAACTCAATGGATTGTTCAACACACGATATGGAAAACGAGAGGGAATACACTGACTTCTATAAAAACAACGAACTTGATTGGTTTACATTATATTTATTTAATCGTTCACAGCAAGTTCTTTTAGATAATGTGAAATCATAAGTCGAACATTTTCAATGTGGTGTCCCACAAAGGTCTATTTTGGGGCCCTTGCTATTCCTAATTTTCTTTAACAAGATCATTCACGTAATTAAAAATGTTTTAAACAAAGAACTAACGAACGTTGCAAAGTATTTACATGATAACGATTTAATAATTAACTTAAAGAAAGAAAAACCGAACCAGTGTTAATCGGAACAAGTAAAAGGTTGTTAAAAGCCGTACAAAAAGCTTTCAAATTAGTTTATAACTTGGTGGAGATGCACCAAACATTTAGCTATAAATACCTGGGCTCATTGTCGATTCTAAACTTTCATTAAATTAAAATTATAGTAGTGTGTATAACAAAGAATTGGATAGACTTCGGTTGTTGTCTGCCCTAAAACGGCAGTTGGATACCGATATAGCAACCACAATTTACAACACTATGGTCGTACCTCCTTTAACCTTTAACAGCATTATCACTTTGAATTTAAACGACACTCAATTAAAAAAGCTCGCTTCACTTGATAATCGAGCAAGGTGCATCACAAATACATAAGATCTTAGTACAATCCATAACAAGATATTGAGAAACAGTTGCTGTATTGTACGTAAATGTATTGACGGTGAAACTTGTTATAACTTTATCAACTACATCGAAAAGGTGAATCCTACGAAAAATACGAGAAAGAATCAATGCATTTTGAAACTTCACGATTTAAACTAGATCTTGCAAAGACGGTTTTTATTTTATGGGGCAAGTGTTTAGAACAAATT